>OY992848.1:2400000-3600000 GCA_963921415.1 Pyrausta despicata | reverse complement strand
GACAAATTAAACTGAAAACTGGTTGGTTGTGAGCTGTTTATTTTAATGCGTTGATATCTTTTAAAAACAGTATGGTGGACCGTTAAGATAAATCAATGTGGGTTGGAATTTAACCTTTGCAAGAGAAGATTTTCATATTTATATTTGAATATTTATCATAGGTTAAAGGAATTTCGTCAGTAAAACCTTTGACAAACCTTCAAAAGTTTAAATCACATATATAATCTATGGAAAATACCTATAAGATATCTTAAATCAGCTATACCAACAAACCCTAAAAGAGCAGCAGCATCAAACTCTTTTAACGGAGTTTGGCAAATTATTTTATATTTCTAAGGGCTAAAATTTCAATAGTCCGATAAATAGTTACTGGAATGTTAAATCTAAGCTAACCGAATTTAAGATTTCAGTCGGTTTTACCTTCTACATATTCAAATTTGACATTTCAAATAAGCCAACTTTGACTTGTATTCGAATGTAAGCGCTATCATATATTATAATATGTATAATTATATAATATGACTATTGAATATATTGAAGCCCTAAGTTTAATTCGGACAGTGGGCTCTCTGTCAATCCACTTTACAGAGATTACCGTTTTATACTGCTATACGTTAACACACAACATACAGGGTGTAAAAAAACCTTACCGAAGCCGTCAACCATGCGTTCCAGTACATTAAACCAAATCGTATGAAAAAGAAATTTTGGCTGGGAAACAACTTTTATTTTTAGGAATCAAAAAACAATTTAATTCGAACCCGCAATGTACAGCGCGCACGCGGAAAAGTGACCGCGTGGGGTGTTGCTATACGCCGCCGCGACGCGGTTCGGTTCTAGTGTGCGCTGTTCATTGCGGAGTTTGCTATTTAGTAGTTTTTTTTTATGAAAGAACTAGTGAAAATTTCTGACATGTTTCTTTGGAAAAAAGTTTAGTTATAACGGATAGATGACATTTCTGTAAAAATCGTCAATTTTTTTTCAAACTTTAACCATCAATACCTGAGTAACTGTTAACTTCCCAGGTATGGTGTAAAGGAAAAAAATGATCGTTATAATTGGTAGAATATGTGGTATTCGGCTTCGTTAAGGTTTTTTACACCCTGTATAAGCCTGTTGCATGCCTACAAATTAATATTGTTAACTACGAAAAAAGTAGACTATGACTACTGCCATCTACCTAAATAGTAATAAAAAAAACTCTAGAATAGACCATCACTTCCGGTTTTAGCACAAACATATTAGACATTTGTAACATTCGCCGGCTTAAACTCTGTTTGGAACAGTTCGAGCTGTTTGTTGGTGATTATAATAATTCCAGATTTCTGAAAATTTAACTAATTTATAGCGCATATGTATTAACGTGTCATGCTAACATTTGACAACGTGTTATGGAATATTTTACAATATAACGAATTTCGCCAGCGCAAATAAAAAGTTCCCGAACCACCCTGTACGTTATATCACTCGCACGTGTAACATAGTTTTCTATTAGTAGAATAAAAAAAAATAGTTTTGAGGGATTTCGGTAATTACCTCTTAAAAATATGTATATCAAAAACTCGCAGACATTAACAGTCCGACAAAATTCAGAAATGAGATAAACTTAAGACTACCAATGTCATGGCTGTGTGTTCATTCAAGTCCATATTATGAAGACATACTTAAGGTTTTCAATTTTAAAACCTTCTCATTTTTCTGTAGTAGCTTACATCTCATCTCAAATTAAATTGTGTCATATTTAACAAAAGCCGAACAACTCTCTATAAAATTCGTCTTAAGTATAGATAGAACTCGTACATAAGTAAATTGAAAGAGAATATATGTTAACATTGCCTTAATGTAATTTAATTCAACTGAGTGTTCTTCCTGTAACTCCCGAATCAGTGCTTTCCTGCTTAATTCACTCTGAGAGCCAAAGGGAATTTTCATTAGTGACTGTGCATGTATCGATCCGATAAGGACTTGTGAACGAAAAATTTGCAAAAGAATAAAGAACTATTTTATTCGGTACCTACCTACTCCAATTATATGAGACTTAGAGTAGGCCGATGTCACGCGAAAAAATACAATCACCTTTACCTAAATTTTACCTCTCTACAAAGTTAACACAAAGTATTTTATTTTTATTTTAACTCACTCGCGGACGCTAGAATGCTATAGCAGTTGTAATAATAAACCTAGAGAAATTTTTCACTCTTTCGCACTTATGCTTATAAAACGCTAGGCTTCAAATTATAACAATGCTTTCCTCATTTATTTTCACAAAACAATGACAAACTAAAAACTGCAGTATCTTTAGTTATGAGGGCGTTTTTGCAATAAAAAAGGGTAACCCAATGAGCTGTTGTGTGCCTTTCGACAAATTAGAAAGAAAGTAGAAAGAAAGAAAGAAAAGATATTTATTTGGCACATATGACATTACAATATAATAAAACTTAGCAAAAAAAAGTGAAAGTAATAAAATGACCAAATTGGTCCCCACTCATCATTATTGCCACGGCAAGCCATGGCGCTGGTTATCTGTGGGAACCACATATTAATGTACACTGCTCAACAAGGTCTAGGGAACAGGAGGTTTTTAGGGAATATTTTTATTTTTATACATTTTTGTTTTAAAGTTATATACCAATCGATGCGCAATTTAATGCTTAATTAGTTGCGTATATAAATAAAGGATTCAGTTTTTGAATTACGAGGTAATTTTAATGAAAAACAAAGAAAGTGTATTACAGAACTAAACAAAGAAATTTAATTTAATAAAATTTCTTAAAAATTAAAACATTAAAGTTAAGAACAAATATGCGGGGACTTTTTTAAAAATCAGTTGGACCCCCTAAGGCATTAACAACAGCTTGACATCGTCGTGGCCTACTGATTATGAGACTATCGATTGTCTCTTGTGGAAGAAGACTCCATTCTCTGGAGAGATGTGAAAAAAATTCATCTGCTGTGTTCAAATTTTGAGGGAGATTTCTAAAAGCCCTTCTCTTTAGTAAATCCCACGCGTGTTCAATGGGATTGAGGTCCGCGGACTGAGCAGGCCACTCCAGCACTTCGATGTTGTACTCGCGGAACACATCCATCACCTGACTCGCAGTATGTGGTCGTGCATTATCTTGCATAAAAATAAAATCTACGCCCAGATTTTGTCGGTGCGGGATAACCACGAATTGGACTACCTGTTCGCAGTATCACTCTGCATTTAAATTTCCCCTGATCAAAACGAGATCCGTCCGTCCACCCAGGCGGATTCCAGCCCACACCATGATTGTACCACCTTGGTAAGGATGCACCTCCTGTGGGTTTTGAAGCCGACTCTGCCGACCAGGAATCCGCCAAACACGCACTCTTCTTGAATCTGGATGAAATCCGAAGCGAGATTCATCGGAGAACAGTACATGTGCCCACTGATCTACGGTCCACTGCAAATGTTCACGTGCCCACAATAATCGACGTCCTCGATTTCCATGACGCAGCGCGGGCACTCTTAGTGGTCTGCGAGCACGAAGATTAGCTTCATGGAGTCTCCTCCAAGCAGTCTGGTCACTGATAGCAACCTGGTGCTGCGACTGGAGGTCTTCTACCAACTGACGAGCCGTAATGGTGGGTTGCCTCCTTGCGACATTTTGCAAAAAACGGTCTTGCCTTTCCGTAGTAACCCTATACCTGCCTCTGTGCCTTTCGGCTACATCGCCAGTAAGTCTGTAACGTGCCCACAGTCTGCAAATAACGCTCGCGTGAGAATTCAGAGCAGCTACAACTTCGCGTTGGGGTAGCCCAGCTTCCAACATTCCTACAGCTCGAATCATTTCTTCCCGCGTTAAATGACGTCGTGACATAATGGCCGTAGTCGCAAAAGTTACGAATAACAACAGTTAATTTTGTTTTTCAATAAAATCATAAAACAATAAAACAAATTTTTATCTTTAAAATTCTCATACAGTATCACTACACAGCAATCAAAGTGAAAGATTCCCGCCTTTTACGAAAATTCTTTTGTTTCTAAATTTTTTTTTTAATTCGAACAACGTTTGATAAACATTCAGCCTACCTGTTTACCTCAAAGAGATCAGTACTTTTTTAAAGAAGATTTTACAAATAAAGTCATATAGTTGGCTTGTTCCCTAGACTTTGTTGAGCAGTGTATTTTCAATTCAAAAATAGGGTAAACATTTCAATATTACTCTGAAGAAAAGTCTGATATCAAGCTGCAAAATTTAAAAAAAATACTTTTACAGCTGTAGAGTTGTTTCTGTGCTTTTGTTACCTATCGACAGTAGTTGTTTATCTTCACCGTTAGTGGAGTAAGTCAATGTGTAGGTAATTCTTCATTTGGCAGACAGCTAGGCGTTTGCGAGTGCACCCTTTGCAAGTTTAATCGTGGATACGCCACGGATTAGGGAAAATCCACATGTAACTAGGTCTGCTACTTTATATTATTATGTCACTTTTCAATTTTAGCTTTTGTTTTCTTCAGATCCTTGTGAGTAACCCTTTGTACAACGTGAGAGAAAAACGCGACCAGTGTTTATTTTTTCAGGTAAAACCATTTTCGAGCTGGGATTTCCAAACAAATAAATTATACAATAATAGTCCTTCTAGCCGATTTCGACCACGGCGGCCAATTTCTACAGAGATCAGCCAACGACGCAGGAGATATTATAGTGCACAAATGTAAGCGAAATAACTAGGTGCACTCACTGTTCCATCACTCTCAAAGTTCGGTGAGACGGCAATCCGAAACGACCGGAGAGAGATCAGGCACAGGACCAACAGGGCTTAACGTGCTTTCCGAGGCACGGGCATGTAACACCGCCAATTTCCCGACTCCGAGCTGTTTTTTGAGAAATTCATGACAGAAAATCTCAGAAACAATTTTGGCTTGACCTGGGATTCGAACCCAGGACCTCTCGGATGTCTTCGATAGATTGAAATTGGTGAGAAATTTTCATGTTTTTTTTAATTTACAGAGTGGCTGACCTTCAAACTTAACCTTAAATTTAGGTCCCGCAACAAGGTGGATCCTCCACCTTAACACAAAGCAGCATTAATTTCAGCTTTGAACGTCAACAACTCATCAGCCAATCTGTTTATGTGACCTTTCCCCATTAAAATGATTATGCTTGATTTATGGGACACCCTGTATGCAGATGGTTTTATTGCTATGCATAAGTCATACGATCTCTACATGCAAGTCACCAAGAACGCACCCTAAAGTCACCACTAAGCACATTCGCGTGAATAAATGGTGGGCTAAGAAATGGCGTTCAGGAAGTGATGTGTGCGTTACGTCACCGGTGCCGTTATCGTATCAAGTTCCTGTTTAAATAATGGGTTCCGTTCGTGTAGTGTGGGGAAAACCGTGAAATCCAACTCTTTACGGTGTTCTTGTCCACCGGTGGAAAGCGAGGCCTGGTTTTGTGTTATTTATATATATTTTGCTATAAATTCTCCCTTCCTGTAATTAAATGATCCTGTAGCTGATGGTTGTCTGGAAAAGATCGCTACAAGCGATAAGACCACCTTAATTGGCATGATGACAGCTATCTTAAATATTTTCAAGACCATGGCGTTTAAAAAACATAGCCCCTATGAAGTAATTATAACCAGTTTATTTCCAAAAAGCTGTCGAAACCAATTTTTTAAACACACAAAACTCAATAAATATTCGGTCAATTGACTCCGATTTCTAGTGACGTCACGTTCATTATTCCCACACAAAAATATGGAGGCAGACCGTTTTGACAGATAATAAAAAGTATGTCAACGATTGGTGGTGTCGTCTAGCCAATTGTACATCTTTCTTTGTTAAACTTGTCTGTAATTTTTGTTTTGTGTTGTACAGTAAAGTGTTAATCTATCTATCTGTCTTAAATCTCCGCTCCTCTTCAGAGAACAAACCGATTGGTTTATATTTCTCCGTTTTCCGCTCCGCGGCGTCGCTCCGCGCTGGTGGACTTGCACCCTTGATATAGGTAACTTTCTACGAGTCTGAATTCATGCTCTTCTTATTTCATTACACATATTTTCAGAAAGATCTTATACCTCAGCCAGCGGGAATATTTTCAGACAAGTTATTGAGTTTGGTTTGAGAGGAAAGAAAGTAGCTTTATTTTTCTTTCCTTTCTGTCAAAAAATGAAAGTAGGAAAGATTTCGACAACGGCTTTAGTCTAGTAGTCTGAGGTGCAGACTGCAAAAACGGCTGTTGCGGGTTCGAATCCTGGTAGGGGCAAACGTTTTTGTGATGAACACGTGCATTTGTACTTGAGTCATGGGTGTTTATAAATGTATTTAAGTATTTCTGTCCGTTATTCTAGCCACCATAGCACAAGGTAACCCTTTCTTTGGGCCTAGGTAATTGGTGTGTTCGTTGAAACAATTTGTTATTTATTTATTTTATTTCCTGGATGGCCCAATTTAACAAAGACGATCAGCTTATAATATAACTGAACACGAGCCGAGAAATTCGTTAACATTCGTGTACATTACGTACGAAAGTTCATGCAAACATCCACTTACACATTCAATAGCATATTTTTTTTCGTAATGAGTTTTGACTGTAAGTATACTTGACGATAAATCGACACGACCCGGCGCTTAATGGCCGCTGTTATCGAGCTGGTTGTTAAAACTTTTACAGTAAATTAGAAGTTGAAAACGTCAACTTACCGTAAAGCTACCGGTAAGTACTGGGGGCTCTACTATGTTAACCGTTATTTTATAACTTCGACTCTCGTGGTCCTGTTCGCGCATATGTCAAACTAACTTGAGTGACAGAGATGGGAACATTCGAAAATGAGAACACTGGCTTTAAGAGTAGATGTCTTGTAGCTCGATCGCAGAAATACATGTATAATTAATGTACCGTTTTTACTTATGTGTAATAGGTTTGCGTTTGACCTGCGATTTTGTTTAAGATGATAAGGGCTTGTAGAAAAATAACAATGAACTCTTTACGCTGTTCTTCGCTCTGTAAGTCTGATTATATTTAAACAACTTTTTTTAATACCTACCGGATTCCGGCAAGTCCACTGACAAGGCTAATCTAAAAATATATCCAGTCTTAATATACTGCAAAAAAACTACTAACTTTGCAGATATTCTAGTTATTAAAATGCATAGAACTGACCTTCAATTAAATTTTAGACTTTATTCCTTACTTCTAACTATCAAAATACCTTATCTCAGTCCCGGATGGTACACGGGAAATGAATAATTTCCCTAAGGGATGATAATAATACGAATTTCCCAACTTGTATTAGAATGAATACGTTATACTTTCCCGGATATGGATCTTCGCGGATGGTTCTGATAGTAATATTATTAATGGTCTTGAAATGTTGAAATTCAGTAACCATTACTATCGAAGAAAGGACTACTTATGAATTGTACCAAAACTCGGTACCAAATATCTACAAAAAAAATTGGTTGCCTGTAAAGTCGGTATACGGGCGAAAGTTTTACGTGACAACGACTTTGAGTGGTAAAATAATTTTAATGTGAATATTCATTCGTATAACATGAACCGGTGTGTATGCCTATCTCTCTCACTCTCTCTCTCTCTCGCTCTGTCTCTCTCGCTCTTAGGCGGGCTAACTGTGCTCGAGTGGAAGGGACGCGTGCTTTTCACTTTTTATGTCTGTCTCACTCGCTCTTAGGCGGGCGAACCATGCCCGAGTCGAAGGGACGCGTGCCTCTCACTCGCTCTCATTGTGAGCGCGTAACGTGAGCGGAGCGTAACGCAGTTTCTTGAAGTGTCACCCGGCAAACCAATTTATAAGACGTTGTCACGTCAAAAAAACACTCACTTATCTGTCTTTTCGTTCGGGAGCTACGATAGTCTTTTTCGTCGGGAGGTTATAAAGCAAACGAGAGGGCATCGTTTTTACTTTCTTAAAAGTTACAAAATTATGCTTCTTTCTACATGTTATGCGACAAGAACACACCTTGGTATTTCACAAAACCTTTACCTAACTTTTTCTATCACTTTTTTTTCATATGGAAATATACAGCTTTATAATAGCACATATGCTTAAATACAAAGGTACTATAAACACTAGCAATTTAAAGTTTCCAATGTAAGTTTATACAATTTTTACTATTTTTTAAATTGAATTCATAATATACATCGATGAAATAAGTTTTTAGTAGCGGCATTGGTCTTGACTTTACACATAATACAAAACCCGGCCGGCATTCAATCATAAAAGGAACAGTTAAAAAATAACGTTATTATGTTGTTGGAAAAAAATAACATTTAACGTTCATAACGAATACTATAAAACTGTTAACGAGTTCTTTAAAAAATTGGTTTCTAGATTGAAATGGGATGAGATAGGTCATAACGATTAATGACGTGTCAATCCTTTAATGAAACACTCAACTTGATTGGCCATTTAGCGGTGAAAATGAAGCCATCCGAGGCTTGAAATACAACAGCATATTAGCCAATCCACTTTCGGTGTAAAATCGCTCGTATTACAAGAGCTCCAAGATATAGCAGTTTTAACTATGACGTGCTGTCGTATGTCCTAAAAATTTCCTTATTTCTAATCATTGTAAGGGATATAAACTCGAGCATTTGATTTGAAACCTTGTAACAATCACACAGGTCACGTTTTTGGACTTGTAAAAGTTTTTCACTCTACATTTCAGAGCTCTTGAATTTCGTTGTAAATGGGGTCTTTTAATGTACTGTTGATTTCACATTATATATTTTTCAAAGGAACTGGAAACGCGTGAAGGTGAGTAAATTAATCTTACATTTAATGAACTATGCAGATCACATTAAAAACACCTTTTGGTTCCTGATTCCTGAAAGTAGATATTGGACCCTTTCAGGGTTGTCTAATAAAATAGAATGCGGGTAAATATAAAGCATATTAATTTATGAGCCAATAGAACGTACGTTTTTATGTGCACGGGCTAAGAACGCGTATAGTCGTATGTTAGTGCCTGGGGCATGTCGTAAATGTAAGAAACGAGACCATAAGATAAAGAAAATCTGTTGAAACGCCACGAACGTAAATAAATAAGGTTTTTAAGACAGACTTTTAAGAACTGGAAAGTACCGTGGCTCGTCATCAGCTAATCTCTTAGCGCCTAGAATAAATAACGACTGTCATACCTACGCAAAGACCAAAATAACATTCCAGTAGAGGTGCATATAAAATTCCTTAAGCTTGATTTTTACGATGGGACCAACATACTGGCATCAAAGGTAGTTGATATTTTTTTTAATAGAAGTTGATATTTTTTTTATTACTCATACAAGTGATATGAGGTAAATAATGTATAGTAACAATTTTTGTAAGTGCATTCCTTTCCCACCAGCCTGTGTCGCGGTGTTGGAGCCTAAAAATATGTTTAAGGTCCCCTTTTTAAAGATTCCGGTGAGTAGACCGAGCCAAAAGTCTAAGATTTGTTCGAACGTGAACAGTTCAATTGTTCTAATTCCACGCAAGCGAAGCCACCGGCCGGAAGCTAATAAGTATTAGATAAACGATAATGACACTTTCCTTCTTTATGTACCTAGTTAGTATCGAATTTTATTTTTGTGTAACGGAGACGATCGTCAAAAAGGCGCCTTGATTCCGCCTGTTGTATTTTTCGACTATAAAGTTTGATTTACTCCAATCAAAGCTTGACTGGTTGTAATCTCTTTAAATTTATTACATCCCATTAAAGATGCAGCGCTATAAACAAGAGTTAAGCGTGACTCCCCTCACCGCATTTTTATTTTACAGACAAGATCTTCTAACGATTCCCATTCATATGTATATCCAGACACGTCATGTACCACATTGGAGTAGTTACCTAGATCTGACGCTCGTGTGAGCTGAATCAATTCGATATCGACCGTGTACTTTGCATTTCAAGTGTTAGCCGATATACGGTCTTGTTAAACTGCAGATTCTGAGAACGAGTGAAGAACGTGTTTGGATCAAGCATACTTGCGAAATCCTAGATCAAATAAGGAAAAAACTTATTTTAGAATGTTTAATTTGTGTTCTGTTAAATATTTTACGTAAACCCTAAGTAACCCCGGGCATTGTTTCGAGGGTCTAGACAAAGAAGTTCAATACCTAACGAGGAGTCGAGATTTACTTCCTTCGTCGATATTTTCTTCGAAAAGAATGAAAGCAAAAAAAAAACCTTTCAACTTTAACCACTTCCGGCATAATTTGCATAACACTTTTTCAATTGTGTTTGAAAATCTAGACGGAACAAGGTTCGAAACAATCGAAGACGATATATTTTGTTGATTGGTGTTAATTTTTTTGCAAAGTTAAAGACGATTTCCATAAAATCAAAGGATGTACATATCTCAGGTCTCGTTTTCATTTTGGGAGGTGCAGAGATTTTACATAATCTTGTTAAAAAACCGAAAACACAAAAAAAATGCTACTGCTATGTAGGTACATAGAGCTAAGCCTTAATAATGTTTCTTCCACGGACTGCGTAAGTAAGACCGATCTGAACTGAAACTTTTGGGGGCTGATAATTTAGTAGCCTCATTAAACATCTTGTTATCGCTTCTCGTTTCCTTAGAAACCACCAGATTTCAGATTTCGGTTTGTGGCATCCAACAATTTTCACAGCTTCGAAATAGTTCACTGAGTTTGCAAGTTAATTCGATATAATAGATTACTAGATATAAGATAATATTTAAGACAGGTGTCTATCAGATACCTATCTTATATATTTTCAAGACGGTCATGGCGTTTAACCTATGTTAGGGCCTATGCCCTATGAAGTTAATACAACCAGTATATTTCCAAAAAGCTGTAGAAACCAATTTTTAAACACACAAATCTCAATAAATATTCGGTCAATTGACTCCGATTTCTAATACATGACCGTGACGTCACGTTCTTGTATTCCCACATAAAATCTATGGAGGCAGACCGTTTTGACAGTTAATAATAAGTATGTCAACTATTGGTGGTGTCATCCTGGCAGGGTCGCCATTAAGTGATTTCGAAGATGATGAGGATGTGTCAAGAGAAAAACATGTGTATAGCTTGAATGTCGAATATTTATTGGATCAATGAAAATCTTGTACATAATTGCAAAACACAATAAAAACATATTTGCTTACTTAAAATAAACTTGATACTATGTAGTAGACACTTATTAAAATATTTATGTTACGGGTACAACTTACAAATCACTTCACTTCACTAGCCTATTCATTTAAACTATCGTCGAAAACAACTGTGAGTGTGATTTAATCAGCCAGAGATTCAAATCGCTGACAGCCGCGAGTCACCTGCGGCGACAGTACACCGCAGGTGTGCCTTGGGCTTTAAAACTATTTGAATCTTTATCACCTCATACTTATTCAGGACGAAAATTGGTGTAGCCTTACCCTTACGCGAATATAATAGACGCTAATGTAAATATTGGCTTTGGACCTAAAACGATAGAGATTTGCGTCGAAAACTGTTTATCAGTTCGGCGCCAATAGTTTGTTTGATGGATTGCTGTAATACATCAAACTTTTTGAAGTATGCTAATTGTCAAAAGTTTTTACAGTGCTCGGATTTGCATTCATTGTTAACAGAAATGGTAAAGTTTATATGAATCATTCATCTAGATCTAAATAAAAGAAAAAAAGCGAATGGTCACTCAATCGCTAGCTCATCATGATATCTTTTTAACTACAAGTGACGTTTCACACTTTCCATGGGTTCTTTTCAGTGGGGTCAGCACGTACATTATCGCTACGTATTCGTATCGCTAAAACGTCAGAAACTGATAAATTCCAATATAAATACGAACACGTTACGATAGAAAGACGGGTCATATCACTAAGACGGGTTTTTGCAAAATCCAACCCCTTTTTGGGGGTTCGCAGTATGAATGAAACGTCGTACTAGAATTGCTAGGTGGCTGAAATTTTTGCAAAGAAGTTAAGAGGGGAGGGGGTTGGGTTTCATAAGGCTGTATAAAAGTTAGGGCCCTGCGTATGTACGCAATGTACGTATAATGTTATAATGTACATATTGAGAAGAATTAAACGCCCAGTGTATATTCTAATGTACAAAATAATTTATTGAAGCATATAAATTATTTTGTACATACGAATATACCCGTATATTAGGCAATCGAACAATTATTTTTTCTAGAAAAAATCAACTTAGATTTTCTCCACTATTTTTTGGTTGATCTATGGTCAAAAGGAGTAGCGCGGGGCTGATTTTAATGCGATTTATATTATGTTCATTTGAATGCATAATGGGCTTTAACGAAAAAAAGAAAGGAAATTTGAATAGCCTTTAGAATCTATTTGTATATTTTATTCAGTACTAAAATAACCAGCCTTTTGATTCAAAAGTCTTCTACAGTTTTACAATCAGTAACAGGCAAGGTAAACAGAATATCTTGGATTCTCTTCCTTCGTCATTGTTCCCCGTACTCTAACCTTTTTCTCCCATGCGTATTCTGTTTCACGTACTTACTTGAACAACTTTGTCTGCTTCATCCTTTTCCCTGCCTTATTCTTTAAGTGCTTTCACCAGTCCCACGACACTGACCAAATATAGCTGCTACAGGTTCCCTTTGGCGTCCTTTGCTTGCAGAGATTGACGGATGAATTTCCACTATAGCACCTCCTCGGCTGCTAGACAATGTCATGAGTGACATTCTAGAGACCCTGTTTATGAGCTATTGCTTGGTAGTATTGCCCAAAGGTGGATAAGGCTAAAAATGATACTGTTCTATTTAATATCTTACAGCATCAATCACTCCACTGCAATAATACCTCGCTAATGAGCTCTTCACATACAACGAGTATTTCATCTGTTACCGACATCCCATAAGATGAAAAATATCCGAATTGATGTAGGTTATTCAACAATAACGCTAAGGTCATTCCCTAAGGACGGTGGCTATCAAAAACGTTCTTAGTACCAAAGAAGGGTTCGATTCAACAACGGATGTAATTGGATAACTTTTGTTCTATGTTCTATATTTCCAAAAAATACTGACCTACTGATAGAGACATACTGATAACACGCATTCCTTACTAGCGGGGGAGGGGGGGGGGGTGTAAAAATTAGTAAAAAGTATGCAAACTTACGGCTGAAAAAAACCAACTAAGGAAGAAATGGTAGACTGTGTAAAGGAAGAGAGATAATATGAGTGTAAGAGTAGATGACAACTGAATCAAATCCCGTATTTTGTTACTGGACAAAAGACGGGATAGAATGGAAGAGAAAAGAAATTGCGCCGACCCCAAGTAACCTGAGAAAAAACTCCCGGCCCCCTGGCTCGCTGCCGCACTGAAATCGATCTATCCGTTCGGGTGTTACGACGCTACAGTCAGACATCCACAAATAAACACCAAACTCAAACTTATGACACGCCTTTTTACTCATTTTCGTCGTGTAAAAGTAATTGAATTGACAACAATTGATCACCTAATCACTAACAAGGTTTCATTTCAATTTATAAGTTAAATTATATTATATACGCATGTAAGAAATACTCCAACTAGAAATGTACATTTGTGGAAATCTATAATTAGCTGTATGCTTATATTACACATTATCATAATATGTCAAACAAAATGTATCGCTGTTGATTTCCTGAATAAAAACAAAATAAAAACTGTGAAAGATGTTTTGCGGGAGCTGGCTATGTATGTGGCGGTCGCAAGGTGGTCCACTCCGGGAGGTGGTGACCGGGGGGTGATGGCCGGGGGGTGATGACCGGGAGGTGTTCACCGGGGGGGTGATACCAAAACGCAGCTCTGGTAATGGTATAACTTTTAATGCTCAAAAAACGTGGAGACAATAGTACAGCACGAGGCTGTTGTAAGCGCACGGATGGTTGATACTCAAGTAAACCGGCAACAGGCACGGGTAGGGACACCACAAGGTCGCAAGAGAGCCAAGGGCGTGCCACTACTTAGCGCTGAAGCTGAGTGTTAACTGAGACAACTTACAAAGTGTCCTACAAGATCCTTAAGTATATCAGGAAAAATCGGAAACTGCCGCGAGTTAACTTGAAACAGCGCCATCTCGTAGTAGCATGAGGAACTAATCTGACATAATCGAAATGGTTCTTGTTCTTAGTATATGTTTGTTTTCTTTGGTTCATAATTTTAGGTAGGTAGTGTTACAAAACAAAATAAAAATAAAAATAAAATTTGGTTGCTAATAAAGCCGCGTGCACACTTCCGCACTATCCACCCTAATCCGTAATTTCGACATATTTTCGACCACATACTCTAACCACGCAACTCTGACACTCTAACAATGCACTTGCTCATGCGGCTACGGCGTTGTCCTACGTGTGCAACGCCACAAGTGCTACGTGACGCGATGCGACCAATTCGCGTGAATTTCAATCGCGCTTAGTTACGTATAATACCTATATAATTTTTATACATATATAATATTTTCGCGTCGCGTCGAACTTGTCGCGTAACCATAACGCGAGTGACAGAGATAGATGGCTTCATATAACTCAACGAATATTGGCTTTTAGAGTAGGATCTTAGTAACGGTATGACGGATTTGAATTCAACTCACGAATAACGGTGTGAATTTATTGGTTTATACTGCGATGGGCTATTTCCTGTGACAAATGGCTCGCAAATTGAATTATTTACTCTGCTACTGTTTTGGTTTGTGGATTTGTGTCAACATTTGTCGTCTGTCTTTTGAATACTATTTTTTCTGTGATGCCCGAGACATGTGGCCATTTACCAAACATTGTGAATAATTTTATACCATCAAAAACATTCTTTAAGAAATCTAAGTATCGCAGCTCAGTTTTCCCACCGTCAAAAGTTGTAAGATTCATGTAATACCAATTATATTATTACTTAAGCCCATATGGACATTTGGTCTGAACCTATGGGGCAGCACTAGCAATACCAACTTGAATATACATCAGCGCCAACATTATAAGATCCCAAGTTCTATAGCGAAAGTACCATGGTATAATACCACGAGCACCTCGGTACTGACAACAATACAGGAAGATATTCGAAGTCTGGCAACTAAGTACAAGGAGCGGTTAATCTCTCACCCTAATGAACTTGCTCGCCAACTCACCATGAGCCACTATGTGAGACGACTAAAACATCACGGTATGATAGAGCTAGAAGACCGTCAGTAGCTTAGGGCTGCAGATGAGTAGATGCATCCAATGGGAAGTAGCTCAGCTAGCCACCATCCATCACAGAACAGATACGATTTTAGTCCAAAGACTGATCGCAAACAAACACAGAAAAAAAACAGTCCCTACTTAAGGAACCTTCTGCCTTAAGTTATTATCAATATTAAAAATATTTAACGTTTTTAATAAATAATTCCACTTGGCCATCGCATGATTAGATTGTTTAGTATCACACAGCATTACGGGCCAGCAACCTGGTTTCGCCATTTTCTGGTCGCCATTTTTTTTAAATCAATTCTTTCTTTCTTTCTTTATTTATGTTAAACAATTTACATTATAAAACATATTTCAATACCAACAAAAACCTATTTAGATTTATACGTGGTACTGAGAGTCACTACGCTACTCCTTACAATTTTAAACCAATATGTAGTTCTTAAGTATTTTTATACATTTAGCACTATTTTCTAAATTACTTATTTGTTCAATAATATTCCTAGGATATTCATTCAAAGTAGATGGCAGGAAATACTCCCACATTCTTTTACCATGAACATTGTTGCATGAAGGTATTACTCGTATATATCTAGGTATGTATAATAGGTTACGCAATCCGGTGCTTCTAGTTTTTACTTGTAATGATTTAATTTGATCTAGGTTTTCACAGCCAATTTGAATTTTGACTTTATTATACATATATGTTTATTACTTTACAATATTTAATTGAATAATGTAGGTATAGAAAAGTTTGTGTTTTGAGAAAACATATTAAGTAGTTCCGTTCCATTCCGTTAAAAATAAACCCGGACCACTTTTTCTAAAGGCAATAACAATGTCGTTGACTTGTACATTTTTATCACAAACGCGAAAGAATTTTATTGGCACATTTTCTAAAGATATTTCCCATAGACATTTCTGTGAGGATCCTTTTTAGATACATCCACTTGTCCGACTATAAGGATGCGTTTCCACTAGAGGTGTGCTTTAAAAAAGTGGAAGCTAAGTTACAAAAATATGTGATCGTTTCCAATGATGCCAAGCTATAGAGCGGGGCAAGACGTGCTACGAAAATGCGCATCTCATACTTTACCACTCTATAGCACACATCCATCACAAGCTTCTACAGCCCATATGCAACCAGAGCACGCGTTCATGTGAAAAAACACCACATTGTTACGCTATGTATCAACAAATTTGATTAAGATATCTAACGCATTGTAGCCACACAGCATAGCACATCACAATTTCCAGTGGAAAGGCACCCTAATTGCAAATATATTTTTCTTCTTTCAGTAGTTATCTTGAGTCGGCGTCCGGTCCCTACTTCAGTGAAGGCTTTTGAGTGCCATTTTTGACTGTGACTAAAAATAAAGTTGAGGACCCTATTTTTATCCCGCTTGAATAAATGATGAAAGTCGAAACCTTTCTATTTAGAAAAGGCGTCGATCTGTTTTACAGGAAATAACAATGTAACATACTTCGTTGACGCGTTTTCTTTGTCTTGTCTTATCAAGACAATAATTCAGGAACAAAACGAACATTAAAAATCTATACACATACGTATAATTTTATTTAACTAATTACTTCGAGTGAAGTACTTTGAGCTTTTTTATTTTCCTAGGTTTTAGCACAGTGTCAAACGAACTTAGTGAAGTTGAATTGGAAGAGTGAGGACACTGCATTTGTGAACGGAAAAAAATCATGAAAATAAAATGATTAATATGACGACCGCTTGGTGCAGTTGTCCACATGTCGGACTTCTAAAACCAAGGGTCGCGGGTTCGATCCCCGCACAGTACAAGCATAAGTGTGCATGAACATGTGTGTTTGTACTGGTCTGGGTGTTTTCTATGTATAAATGTATTTATTTACAAAAAAAGTAATTAAGTATGTTTATCCGTTGTCTAGCACCCATAACACAAGCCTTGTAGCTTAATTTGGGACTAGAAAATTGGTGTGATTGTTGTAAAATATTTATTATTATTTATTTATTATACTCTCCATACCTTTTAGTTGAAAAATCTGCCGTAAAATATCAAATTAATGTCATCCGATCTTGTCCTGAGCTAAGTGTAAACTAACGCTGTTATCGGGCATACCCTGACAAACTTGCTCAGTAATAGTTTGAACAGATGTGCTCTAGGCACTTGATGGATCTAGTTATATCAATGTCTAGGATGTTCGCCAGATGACCTCATAGGATGTTATGTCATAATCTAACGGAGCAACGTCAGCTTTAGATATAGGCAGAACATTATTTTAGACTTGGTTTACTAGCGCGTTAATCACATACTGTAGGTATACCAAACATATACCTTTAAAAATTCGATAATAGGAGTTTTACAAGTTATTTTGGTTTCAAGCAATTGTATTATTGGCAAGTTATCTAACCTTAACCTATCTTGGATAGTCTATCCTAGATCCTATTTACTATTTAGTAGTAGTTTAGACGTTTCTGGCTTGCTCTTCCTTAAAACGTGGCATCGTCAACAATAACGTCAATCTGCTTTCAATCGTTATAACTATACGTGTTATTGAGAAAATGTGGTCGCAAAACGAGACCACACTTTAAAATAAAACGTTAACATAAGTTCAATCTCATAAAGTACCTCCGGAATCGCAGTTAGACATCCAATACTCCTCAATGGCCATCGAACCAGGCGGTCCGTCCAATACACGTCGACGACGCTACGTGCTACGAGACTACGGCAAACAATCTTGCTACAAGTGCTACGACTGACTGCTACGGACGACTTGTGAAATTGTTGTACAAATAAGTAGAGGCTTTTGTTATTTTACCTATTAATGATCTATGTACCTCAAATTTGGCATGGTTGTACTTTGACTATATTGATCTATTTCAAGATTTACAATAACGAGTGACAGATGTCTCTGTTAACACTAACATCGCTAAAAACAAATACTTGTACATGTACAAATGATATAAAACATCTGCGACAAAAGGTAACAAAAACATAAAATAAACAATTTTGGCGCTAGCATTATACCAATTATATAGAAAGTTTTACAAAAATACTGTCACGCTGGCACGTGAGAGTGTGCCGTTGTTAAAATTGTAATTTTACTATCCACCAATCCCTATTGTACAAATCTGCAGATGGCAATCCAAATGAGATCACTGTCACCGCCTCGCCTATGGTGGTTTAACCCCATATCTCACTTTACACACTACTTACACTCGCATAAACACGCAAATAATCACAGCACAATCAATCTTTAAAAGTCCACCGAATTTAAATTATTAGAATATTAGAGTCATCGAAAGAATTATCATTTCTACAAAAAAAAATGTTCTAATGCCTTATGATTATTAAACCGATATATCTTCCTTCGACCTCATATTCAATCAACTGACAAAAAACTATTCATCTTTTACAAACCATATCCAAAAACCGTTTGGTCATCCAACAAAAAGTTGGATATCTCACTTCATATCTCACAAGTGTGAAATCTCACAGGGTAAAAGTAGAATGAAAGACAACCTCCCAATCGTGTCATTGAGTTGCCCCCCCGAGGTTTAGGGGCACTTCGGGCAATATTACCCGCGCCAGTATTTGATAAATAAAAAAGTTTCGCGTTCGAACCTTAGATTAAATCAAACAGGTAGATACGGTACGTCCGTACAATCGTCAACTTAAAAATCGGCCCCACATGCAAACGCACGTACATGTAGACAACTCGCAGTACTGACGACCATTGCACCTACTTGTTTTAGTAGAACCACGTGCGACTAGCTCATACCGTATCTGCTTCTTTTTGGTTTCATCTAAGGTTCGGGCCGAGTTTTTATGAAATATCTACGCCAAAAGCAGCTATTTGAGTGAAAGTACACACGACAGCATTTCATGCTTAACACTGGGGCATCTTATTCGCTTGTGACAAGGGCGATTTTGCAACAAAAGTCTGATGTACTGCCGTCGGTACTAGACTTTTTCGAGTGGTTTACTTATTACTCGATTGCTTGTTAGCTGATTCGATCGTAAATCAAATGAGTTTCGAGAGCATTTATCTTAATGATCGCGTTAAGTTAAAATGTAGCATTTTCTCAATGAATTTCACTCAAGTGTAATGTTTTGGTTCGCCTAAGTCGAATTGGTCGTCTAAGTAGTAGAACCAAACCGTTGTATAGTGTTAAAAATAAAATTAATAAGAGCAAAGTAGTGAAATATTGACAAAATGGGGGAAGTTGCTACATTTTTTTTTTAACTTCCGTCGCGTGTGTAACCCTTATTGTTATAGCTACACAGAAATCATGTATTACAGAAATGTTCTCATTATTCTTTTAACTTACTTATTCTTTCTGAATATTTTTTACAAGGTCGGCTATTCGAACACTTTTTAACTCGTTTTAACATTTTGTAACCTAGTTCTTAAGCAGATTGGCTTTATATTCAACTTTCCTTTTGTATAGCAAAACGATTTGCATCGCAAACGAATTAATATCGTTTCCTTTGTAGTTTTTTTTTTATTAAATTATTCAAGTGTTAGCTTTGATGTCTTTTGATAGCAAAATTTTTTCATTTGAAATACTTGAATTGAAACGTTCCAAAAATAATTAAATCATTTTCATACTTTTAATTTCATTCTTTAATAGTTTCTCATTTATTTTGCTATTCCAAAAATATTCAATGGATCGATAAAGTTTAAAATTTGTATCTGAGGAAACCCTAGAAAGAAGCCAATTAGCACGGACAGCTTATTTCCTTTCAATAAAATATTCGTTGTGTTTTTATTAGTTTCGTACCTAGGTAACTACCAAAAATGATATCTTTTGGACACAAAGTCTCGACTAGCACGAATGTTTTGGGTCTCATACAATCTTCTTCTTAGTAATTTGGAATCCTTTTGCATTCCACGTGGAATGTGTGTGCCTGTGTAGCTACCATAGTGAATATTATAAAATATTTTTCATTAAATGAAAGGGCTACTATTTTATACGAACAAAACAAAAGACAATGTTGTTTGTGTTTAGAAATTTTTCATTTATTTACAATTCAGGTACCAATTATTCCGATCCAATTCACGATCACAGGTTAGAAGTACTTAGCGTATCCGTAGGGGTAGTTGTACCCGTAGGGAATGGCGGAGTAGGGGAAGGCGGTGGCGGCGTAAGGGTAAGCGCCAGCGGCGTATGAGATGGCAGGGGCGGCGGCGTACGAGATCGCGGGGGCGGCAGCGTAGGAGACAGCGGGAGCGATGACAGCAGGGTCCTTCCTGACGAGGGCGTTGAACCCTTCGGCTCCAGCGGAGTAGTCGACGGTGCGCTTGGTGCCGTCGGCGTCCAGCAGTGAGTACTGGCCGGCCACGTTGTTCCCGACGCGGGTCTCGGCCTGGCTCTTGAAGTCACCAGTGAACGGGTCAGCCACGTCGTAGGAAAAGCTGCTGATGTCGCTGGCGCAGGCCACGGCGGCGAGGGCGAGGATTACGACGAACTGAGAGGAGAAAATCAAGTAAGTAAAGAAATTCAAGTTTGGTAACTTTACAAGTAATTCAGTGCAATGATCTTTTCTCAATCATTCGTATCTCATTTTGTAATCTCTCTTTCTCTATACCTTAAGTCCAAGAGCTTCAATATAGCCGAGACTGTCAATAAGGAGCACAAATCGTAAAAAAAATAACACACTCGTTCATTCCAGTCTTTAGCGAAAGTATTAAACTTGAGATAACAACAATATAACCTTGCCTTTTAATGCAAATTTTATAACGTATATTCAGGGTAAGACCGCAAACAAGATTAATAGGATTTTTTAAAATTAATTTTTCATTAACCAGAAAGAAGAACCTTTTCGTACTTTAATAAGAAAAAGTGTTAGGTCAAATGTTTAAAACCAGTAACTATTATATTATACTCGCCGAAAATTGAATATCCCTTTAAAATAAGTTAGCATTCAGAAATTAGAAAAATCTTTAAAGAAATAAATAAATAACATATCGTACACAATGTCGTCGGCTATTATACTTTTTTTTAAATTTGTAACTAAGATATAATATTCGAACTCAAAAGAAAAATAATAATTCGATTTGATTCGGACCAAGTGGCCAAACATTTGGTGAACGAAATTCTGTCAACAGTTTGCAAAAACATCTTCTGATCATTAATTGGTACTGTCTTAGCTGTCAGATAATCCAATCTTTAAGAGGGTAAGTCAGCTTAAGATTTCAGATTGATTATTTAAATGTTTACAGGAATAAATCTATATAAAATTATTACTTGTCTAAGCCAAAAATTTCCGTACACCTTTCTCTGCAACGATTTATCCGAAAACATTGGTTCAAGTTTCATTTAAAAGGTATCCCTGTCGAGCCGTGCAAAAAACTATCAGGCTTGATCTATCTGAATCGGCCTAATTGTTGTTGAATTTAAAAATGATTATAAGTGGATCGCCCGCGAGCATTCGCGCTTATTCGCGAATGTTCTGCGCTAGTAAGAACTAATAGTGACTGTGGGTACCGTAGGTTATATACAAGGGCTAATACAATATGAAGATGCTAAAGAGTGTAACTCTTCAATTGAAATCTGCGTTAGATAGATAGATAGATAGAGTAACTGTTAGTACTTTATTGTACAACACAAAACAAAAATTAGAGACAAGTTAAACAAAGAAAGATGTGCAGGCGGTCTTATCGCTTGTAGCGATCTCTTCCAGACAACCTTTGCTGATTTGTAAAGAAAGCTCATGCTTTTCAAGAAAGCAATAGATACTTAAATTCTTAAATTGAATAGATCGTCTGACAACTTACCTTCACAACCATTTTGGATTATTTGTTGTTGTGACTTCGAAGTCTCACAAGTAATTGATATCGACACCACAGTGCACTAGTGTATTTATATCATCAGTCATCATATGTTTTTGCCGAGTACTTCAGGAAACGAAAACGACTCGAAACTAGTCTGGTTATAAAGGTTACAGCATAATAACTCGTTAAGTGAAGTAAGTGAATATACTTTGGGATTGACATTCGTGTTTTTATTAACATACGATTTACGAGATATGAAAAGATTAAAGAAATATCCTTGACTTTCTTCGACGCATTGATCGTTTCAAATTTCAAATATTAAAACAATAGTTTAGAATATCTTTAAAATTTGTCTCATTCATCGATTGCTCTTCTTAACGATTAGATTTATCATCACTATTCGTTAAAAGTACGGTCAAGTGCAAGTCTTTTTACCACACATCGTAAAGACCAAACCAACAAAAACGGTTGTCAACCAAACATATTAATAGATTATACAGGGTGGCGCCCACAAGACGACAGTTGAATTTATGTCTGTTACGCTTTAACGTCTTAACTACTGGACAGATTTGGATGAAATTTGGTGCACATACATGGTCGTCAACATTAAAAATGTGTATTAAATTTCATTCCAATCTGTTCAGTAGTTTAGGCGTGAGAGCGTAACGGATATAATTCAATTGTCGTATTGTGGTCGCCACCCTGTATACCCGTATAATGCAGTAGCTATAAGTTTTTAAAATTAAGTATTTTGTAAATTACCATTACAGTGCATTCCATATACTATGAGATGTGTTAGGTAAGGTTAGAGGAGTTAGGTTGAACAGACTGTCTATTGTGCAAGTTCAGCAAATGCTTAATAATAAGGGATACCTTCGGTGCGGTATTCTAAGAGTCAAACCTAATGGAGTTAAATCCCCGTAGGGTGAGCACGAACATTGTCGTAACTCGTAACGTAACACCTCCATGTATGTATTCCCAACGGGTCCACGAGACTTATCCGAGGTACAATCAACAAAAACGATACAAGAGGGTTTGTGCTATTTGTATCGCAAAGAACGAACGAAAAACAAGAACTTGTTGAAGTGTCGTTTCAATATCGTTGTAGAAAGGGCCGATCACGAATTATTTAAGTTGTAAGCTTATGTGCGTGAGCTAATCAACATAAATAATACGTGACGATAGTAGCGCTTTAATTTTTTTTTTGTTTTCTGAAGTTTACGCGATCACTTCACATTGAAATAAAACACTCCGGCTCCCTGCAACCACGAATCCTGCAAAGGGTTTAAAACGTCAGGACTAAATAAACGTAAAATAAACGCGAGTAGGTACGTAGAAAGTGTTTTATTTTATTTAAACAGTTTAATTCAAGAAGTTCATCTGTGGTCTAGCAGTTGTCACTTGAACGAGCAACACCTCGCTATCAAATTTGCTTTCGCTTTGATATCATACACGTTTGGAAAATAAAGTTTATTCATTTATGCTTATTCACATTAGTTAAATTTAAACAAAATCGGACCAGACATTCAGTTAATAAATATTTAAAAATACAGATTAAAAATACAGATCATCGGTGACAAATATAAACAGAATTAAATAAGTATCATCTCTCTACAAAATAAATCTCTTAACAAATTTAATGGCCTTCAAAAATATCAAATCATCAGCTTTTATACGTTCCCCTGCTGGGCACAGACCTCACCTCAATTATAAGGTGGTGCGAGCCATACTCCACCACGCAGGCTCAGTGCGGTTTGGTGGAGGGGTGTGTGTAAGGTAAGTGACCAACCTTACTGTCAGATGTTATTAAGCCGCCCAAGGGCCTCCGACCAGGCTTAACGACTAATATCTATCGATATTAACCGGGACCAACAGCTTAACGTGCCTTCCGACGCACGGAGATACTTGTAAATAGACGTCACTTTTATGGTCAGAATGGTCACCCATCCCAAACATGACCGCGCCGTAGGTTGCTTAACTTTTGATATCACTACCAAAGCGCTGCAACCACTGCGGCACATGCTGCGCTTTGCGCCTCTAATGGCCTTAATAAAGTTTTTTTTTATAAGATTTAATCCAACGAAATATATCATGATGCGCATTACGCGTTTTTTCCTGTGATTGTTTTAAAATTATGATTTAATTATGTTAATTCTATTTTAATCTAAGATGGAGATGATTTCGATTTTAGTATAAGATTAGAATGTCTTTTTAGTGTAAGGTTGAGATTATTTATAAAAAAAAACGGCATTTTTTTAGTGTAAGAAGCTTTACAGTGTTTATTTAAGTGCAGTAAATCTGTGTCTTTTTAAGTGCAGTTCATAAACAGTCAAAATAATGGCTCCTTGTTTAATCTATTCACGGTCTTTATTTTCATAATAAATACAATGTCCATCCTTTTTTAACCCTCCTGATTTTTACGCTGATTGTACCTAAGATTCTCATGGACCCGCTGGGAAAGAAAAAATTGTATATTTTTAATGTCGTGGACCCGTTGGGAATCAAAGTATTGAAAACTTTTTTTTTAAACAATAGAGTCGTGGACCTTTGGGAATAAGCCAACAACTATGTCTGACACTATATTGGACAATCTATTGAACAAAATCAGCAAGTGATACATACAATATTCCCGCTTTGAACAGTACTAGTGTGCTTCAACTTGATTTCTGATTACAGATCACAGTTTCTAACACAAACTAGAGTACGCCTCGGTATTGTCGAGCAAACTAACTTCCTAGCTCGAGAGGCGGACGATTTTGAATCAGGCGTATGTTGTTGTTGCTGTGACTTAGCCTAGCTTACTCTAAGAATGTGTTTTAACTATCATCTGTCATCGGCACAATCATACAGACCCTTGAAATAGAAGTAGGTACCTATCTAACACCTTTGCTATTTGCGAGATAACTATGATGTTAAATGATGTAGTTTGATAATAGTATAACATTACCAACTCCACATGAATTCTGAATGGCAAATTCACACAGATGTAAGAATTTGAAGAAGAAGGTATTTGTTTGCTTATAAAGGTACAATTTATGTGAAGAACTCGCATTTGCCATTATTAATACTGTTGTACTCTTACTAAATCTTATCAAAGTAAAGTTTTTTCGTATAGCCGAGCCGTATGGCCGAGATAGATAGATGACCAGTGGTATAGATGACCCGATTTTAATTACATTAGTTTCGCAGATAAATTTACTTTTTTCATATCGAGGGGTGAAAGGCTATTTGGTTTAAGCGACATTTTGGAAACTTTACAGGAGAGCGATTTAAAGTTTTAAATTTCAGAAAAAAAATCACTTCTCTTTTGATTTTCAATTAATTTTAATATAAAATATGCCATTGTGTTCAGATTTACATTCTTTACAAGATATTTTTTTTCAGTTTGATTAAATGTATATCTGCAGAAATAAATGTCGGTTCATACAAAAAATCCCAATCATTTTTTTTTTTGGGTAAGGATAAGTGATTCAAGTGAACACCCCCTTCCTTTTTTGAGTAAAGCTAAATAGCTAAAGTAACAGTGTTGGGAATTTTAGCGCAAGGCTAAAAGACTCAAGTGAGGTGGTCAAGATTTTCAGAACAAATCTACCAACTGACACATAATTCGAAAATGGGGTAAGTAGCTTAAATGCTAACCGATCTGATCAATCTCGTTTCGAATCCAAGATATTTTAATTTTTTTATAAAGGTGGATGTTAAAACATCAGTAAATATTGTCATCGTATAAATATTTTTTTTTAATATTATAGGAGTTTTTTTTAAGAATTATTGAAACAAAAGAAGGTAAGCACAAAACATTATTTATTGAAAAAGTAATACAACAGTATCTTAGTTCGTATAATAACCAGTCTCATAATCACAAAGTTTTCTATATTAAAGTAACTAATTTTAATTAAAAATTAACAACTTGACCTAACTATTTAGTCAGTTTCATTTATAGATCTCTGTCTCAATTAACAAACTATATGTTGTAATTTTTTAATAACAATAATATTTAAATAAACAATTTTAATAACAAAAATCTTCACAAATCATACGAGCGCAGCAGTAACTATTTAGTAACCTTTGGCGTCGCCAAAGAAAACAACGCACGTGTTGTTTTTTCCACGATC
Source organism: Pyrausta despicata (assembly GCA_963921415.1). Classification (NCBI taxonomy): domain Eukaryota; kingdom Metazoa; phylum Arthropoda; class Insecta; order Lepidoptera; family Crambidae; genus Pyrausta; species Pyrausta despicata. Next base: position 3,573,990 of record OY992848.1, on the reverse strand, counting down.
GGCGGACGACTCAGTCGTCACGACTGAAGCGCCCCGCGCGCGCGCGTGCTTATACTGCATGCGTTTGTTTTGGTACAAAGTTTTTTACATTTTATGTTAAATATCGTATTTTTAAATTTGTGTTTCTACCAAGTTTACGTTACCGTTACCTACTTACGTTACGTTATATTCGTAGAGTTACTTTATTGTAAATTCAACCAACTGAATCCGTCTTCAGGATTTTGCGGATAGCCAACAGACGATAGCAAAATCTCTATCTACATTTGACGCTCGGGGCACAAACGTTTGAAGTAGGTTCGACTCGAAATATCGAATTTAATTTATTTAAAGAATTATTTTCACTATTAGAATAACTGATTGACTAAAGTTATGTTTCTTTCTATTTATATGTATACACGTTGAGTGAAAACTCCAGAGTTCTGATGAACTATTTTAATTCAATCGATCGTCATCATAGTTTTCATTGAAAATAATGTAATAGCTACCAAAAATTTATATGAAAAGATTACTTAGTACACATTCTTGGTCGAATGGTACAGATTGGGTTCCAGATCGAACCAAAAAGAATTGGAAAGCTCAGAATTGGAAAATTGACGCGTTATTAGTGCAACCCAGTGCACCCGAAAGCACCATAGTCGTGCTTGACCCTCAAAAGTTCTCTGGACATTTCGAATTGCACACTGGACAATCTGATTAAAGGAACGGTGAATACACCGGTCCTCTGCATACACATTTGTGCACTATTGCTATATAGGTATCTCCTGCAGAATTTGCTCATTATTGATAAGTTGCCGTTGTCGGATAACGGCTTAGAAGCCAGTGTATTGATGCTTGTCAACCTTTGAGCATTCTACTCTATGCCTAGAGTGCTCTGCCGAGCTTGGATAACCAAATAGTGCCTTAACAAGTATGAGTGATCTCTAAACCCTTAAACAGTTGTCGTATTTAATTATTAATTATGTGTGCGAAAATATGTAGGTTATGTAAATTTCACGCATATCTAACAAGCCCACAAAATATGTTGGACTGTTTTTGCGCAGAGACGAATGGGGCCACAAAATCTGGTGTTTAAGGATGTTCTGTTGAAGCTCTACTTTACCAATTTATGCATTATTCACAGAATATCAAGTACCAAGCTTTCTCAAAAAAAAATTCTAAATACTGCTCTAACAAACCTTTTAGCCCAAAACTGACCCATCAACTAGAAATGTTGTCTTTAGTTAAAGCCTACAACTTTACCTTCAGTTAGCAAATTCCTAAGTCCTGCACAAAAAATCCTACAGAACCGTGGTACTGACAATTTGTCCCCAATGATTAAGCTGTGCCACTCAGGCAGATTAGCCGTTCTTAATTGAGGCGCGGTCGGTGTACACTAAAATGCATTTACATCTTGCGATTACACTTACAATAACTAACTTACAATTAATCTTTGCATCTGGAGAAAACTGGCCTCTTGGCAAATTTGTCAAGGTGCTTCACCCATCGAGGTCTGCCTGACATTAAAAAATATTACCACTAAAGCCTAGTATAAATATATTTTTATTCATTCTTCTTCTTATCGTATCGACCTAGATCTATAGTAAATAATATATTGCTTGCTGCTCTTGAATCGATTGAACGCAGAGCCGTCATGTGAGAGGTGACGAGAGGCTTGTAAGCACGCAGTTCCAAAGCTTGGCTCATCGCCGCAGAGTCGACTGCTTGTCAATCTTTTACAGGCTTTACTTCGGAAAGTGTGGTCATGATCTACACCAGATTATTCCGCCGGCCCCCTTTTACCATCGGACCACCAGACGTACCGTGGGATACCATACGTACCGTGTCGATGTTCCACTGATACGAACCATGCGCTTCTCATCAACATTCCTGATGCGCACTGCTAAAGAGTGGAACTCAATACCTGCGTGTTTTTCTGAACAGGCATCTTGTAGGTGAGCTCGATCCATCGTAGAATCAGTCTTTGCCTCGTTGGGCTTAGGCTCGGGTCAAGAGCAAACCTATCCCAAATAAAAAATATATATTTAAGGACCAAAACTGAGCCACAGACAAAGCATTGTCAATGGCCTTTTAGAGGTCCTCGCATGTACAGGTGCTGGGACATGCAGGGCAAGACAACAAATGTGCCATTGTCTGGGGGGGAAACACCGCACAGGCTTTCTTCGGCCTACCTACTTGGTTGGCCGATTTATTACTATAGCGATGTAAGGCATGAACGTACGAACGAACGAAGGCATCAACATGACTTTTACAAGACGTCCACTGCAAAACCTTAGGTTATGCTTAGAATATCAAATCGTACGGTTTCATGCAACTTGCATTCAGTTTGATTCTGGATCTTTACAAAATCGTCAACGCACATAGACCTTACAGTACAAATTTTTGCTTATTAGAAAACAAATCCTTAAGAACCAAAATCACGCCGTGTAAGGACACTAAAAGGAAAAATAAAGATTTTGCAACACAATTGCAGTGTAGACGAAGCGAGAACAAAAGTTTTTCAGACAGCTTTTGGTATTGTAGACTTAATTGTGTTGCAGCTTGAAGAAAGACTTCATCGTGGTGGGGAGTTTGAGGTCTTAAAACATTACAACGACATAGATAAAATAGCTAAACGAGCAACGGAGATAGTTCTTTCAGCTTTCAAAAAAGCTATGACTGTTTATTGGTAAAATGTAGACGAAAAATGTTTTTTTATACAAATTGACAGTTGGTAGCTTTGAAAAAGTTATCATATTAAAGTGTTATATTCTCAACGACCCTCAAGGAAAAATTAATGTAATAGTAAAAAAATACAGCAATAGCATATATAACGAAGTTTATAGGAAAACTAACAGAGCTGAGTAGTAAATAAAAACTAATATGTTATAGGCGATCGACTTATAAAATGTAGACGGTAAATATTTTTTTATATAAATTTGATTTAAAATTAGTTGACAGTTGGTAGTAATGTAAAACATCGTTCTATGTGCGCTCGTTTTACATATTTGTGAGTGTGAACTGAAAGTGGGCACTCGCAACTACGGAACCCTCCAATACGTCCGACACGCACTTGACCGGTATTTTTTTGTAAAACTTTTAAGGATTTTAAATTCTCAGTGAAATTATGGGAATAATCCGTTTCACTTGCCAAACTCGGCCAGGGCTGCCAGAGCTAATAATTCAAAAGAATTTGGACTCAGATGTTTAAAGAATTTAGGGTTTCTTTTCATAGAGATTAATTACAGCTTATCCTGTCGAAGTTGAAAAGTTTTGGAAAGCAGTCCGTTTTGTTAGGGCAACGAGAAAATTATATTTGCGTTACCTTTGGGTAAGTAATTTATAACAAAACAGTAACCGACAACTCGGTTCTTAAGGCGCTTGTACCTTACGTGACGTTTGATTCATTATTTTGCCTTTTACAAAAATATGCCTTAGTTTTTTGTCACACAAGTGCCCTATGTGACGCAGCCGACAATCAAAAAATCGTATAAAATAGATTCAACATTAATTTCATCAACAATTAAATCCCGGGTGAAATTTTAACTGGTACTTACGTATATTATTGAAATATATCAGTTTAAACATAAATTGGGTGTAATGAAAATTCCAGCGGGCATTCGTTATGGGTATTGCAAATTTTAAATTAATTATGGGCATTTAATTATGTCAGTTAATTAAATACAAAATAGCTCAGAGGGAATTATTTATGGCACGATAGAGTGTAATTTTTTTTTATTGCTTTATCTGGAAATCTGATAAAAATGAAGTTCTATCCTATTTTAACTAACAACCTACTAACTAATCATACCGTCTTCGATTTTTTTAATGAAACTTTATAAAGTTTTCCATCATCATAACATCAAATGCATAATACCATATGGTACGTTTGCTTTTTTCGTATGAATCAACACGTAAATTGATGGGAAAATTTGCAATTTAACCACTACCCAAAACATTATTTTTCACAACCAAATCCAACCCCTCAACTTAGATTATCTTACCTTATTCCACATCTAAAAGTTAATATCATCGTCTCAATGATATTCCAGGCTTATTCCAGACTTTGTTTGGACGTGCCTATTTTTTTTCGCACGAACGAGAAACTTCAAAGTTGACGGCCGCGTTAGATCTGCGCCATCCGGCCATGTGCTATCTTTAGCGAGGAAACAATCAGACCGTTTAGGGAATTCTGACTGCGACTGGGAAATTGCCCGTTGAATTGACGGGATTTTGAGCTTACGAGTTGTAGAAGAAAACTACAAGATTCCTACTTAAAAGAAGCAGATAGTTAATATTTGTAATGAGACTTGAAGAATAACAGCTGTTTACATTATAATGTACCTTTATTATTTCGTAAGATGTGTCAATCGGATTGAATCGACCGTGGTCACAGGCCGATTATAAAGCTGGTAAAGTATAATTATATTTTGCTTTCAATTTCAACTAAACGACGGCAGCGCAAGTATAACCATACATATCCAACTATTACCACTTCGAGCTGGAACTTACAATACAACTCACAATGTGGCACAGATAACGCACCTGGAAACACGACACTAACCAAAGAAAATGATAGCACAAATTGAACAAATCCTAAAGGAAACACGGTACATTTGAACTTGGTTAGATATTTAAATCTTATAAAAAGAACGACTCAGTGGATTTTCCGTAACAACTTTTATCTTTTAGTTTGTTTGTGCTGGATGCTTAGTGTAAGCAAAAAGCGTTGATCGATGTTGATGGATGATCGAGCTTCAACGATGGACACAACACTTTTGCACGGTTTCAAACTGTTTTTGTTTCATGTGTTTATTTATAACAAATTAATGTAACGCTCAATCCCAATTTTATTGAGTATATCAATCTAAAAAGAATCTATTTTCAAGGAAAGAGATCTATTTTCAAAATTAAGTTTTTTTTAAATATAATGTTTTTAAGTGGCGTATTCTAAAAACTGTCAGTGTGGCCCTCATACATCCTTTAAATAAAAAAAAGTGGCTATCAAATCTTAAATCGTATAAACTTACTGTACCTATTAGTTTTTTAATTATATTTATCGCCAATGTTCGGAACGAGACTTCCAAGAGAACATTTCTTTTTACCAAAACAGACATTGAGTCAAACATTAATTTAGTAGTAAACTTGAGAACACAAGTCCCTCGACGGTTTGTGTCTCATTTCCTCGATTCCTACAGAATATTCCACAAGTCCTCAAATAAAATAAAGCCTATCTTACGCAATAAAACCTAGTTCAAAAGCGGGAGAGAATCAGCTATGCCCCCAGGGATTCGACTGAGTTAAGCAAACTAGAAAAATCGAACTATGATAGTAATGTACGTACGTGACCAAATATTGTTTTTTTGCTGATAGAATTAGTAGGAATAACTTCTTTAACATCAGCAGTTAAAGACTAGGAATCAATTATGCCTAAATTAAATTAAAAATATCTAAAAACTTACACAAAAAAGCCACATCACGCTCTGGTTTTTCTAGTTTGCTTTTTAGCAAGCTATTTGGTTAGCTGTCAAAAACTGTGTGATAATATGACCCTTAACATCACTTTACACGGACCTAAAGGCATTAAAGGCAATATCTACTGACGCCTTGCTAAAGAAAATCTAGGTAAACAATCTTGCAAAAGGTATATGGATCGTCATATGGTTTTAAGTTAACTAATCCAATCGCAGCAATTCCACGAGTAGGTACCTCTACCCGTCAAAGTAACAAACGTGCTGGGCATACAAAGAAAAGTAACAACTGAAATGAAGATCGACGCTTTGTCATAAAACACAAAAGTATAGTGAACAGAGCACCGAAGAAAGATACGAAACGGATTGAAATCAATTTTTCTGCCTGGAAAAATAACCTCTTGAAGCGCGATACGAATGGTTTTGTTAGGTTCTAACACAACAAAGCATACAGCAGGCTCATTCAGGATTGTTTTTTAACCTCAGAAGCACGGTGGTAGTTAGTAAACAAAACGATTGCCAATTATCTAAAAAAGATGAACTAAAATTATAATAATTGATTTATTTTCAGGATACCGATTTAAAAAATACAGACCCATAGATACATACCTTAAAGACTGACATATACAACATACTAGCTTTTATCCGTGACTTCGTTCGCATTATGCAGTTTTATTTTAAATCCGTTGGTGTCTCGTAATACCAATTTTATTCAAATATAATTCAAATCTTTGGTAATTTTGGAGCGAAGGCGATCAGATTCTCTGGAAAGTAACTTTTTCCACGCGAATGCGTTGTTTTCCCGAGTTCAAAAGTAATTCATATCCTTTTTTAAGTCTCAAACTGTCTCCTTACCAAATTTCATTTGAATCTGTTCAGTAGTTTAGGCGTAAAAGCGATCGGCCCATTTAAATTTTCCCATGTAAATGCGTCATTTTCCCCCGGTAAAAAGTAGGCTTTGTCCTTTGTCGGGTATCCAAATATCTCCATACGAAGTTTCAATGCAAATTGAATCCGTAGTTGGCGTGATTGAGTAACAGACAGATCGCATTTATAATATTGCTTGTAGTATGGATAATTTCACTAATCAAACACAAAAAACCCATGCGTCATGATTGTAAACAGTATTATGAATATCATAAAAGTAATACAGAGAATTGATGGCTTTCAGTTTTGTTTGCGAGTAAATACTGTAGAATTAAAAATATGTTATCTAAACCTCACAGGGCAACGGCAAACATCGTTCATTACGTATGCTTGACGTTAAGATAGAATATCATTTGAAGCACATTTCTGAAGGTTGGCTATAATGTTTAATTTTAGTTGATTCTACTGGATTGCTTCATTTTACGATGCATGGCTCAGAAACTATAGGGCAGAAGGCAACCGAAAAGTTCGCGTGACCAAATATAATAATGAATTGTTAAACTAAAAGGAGGAAGCCACATAAATGACAAGAATACTTACTTACGTGTAGTGTTTGAAGGTGAGAAAATTGTTATATCTGAATGATGTCACATTTGATTTTGTTTTGACACCTTAATAAAATAAATAAAGTACGTCTGTATTACAAGACACAAAAATACTACACATAGGTATTAAAAAAAACATTTTTTCATAGCTTTGTATAGGTCCCTGACGAACCTAACTGAAATACCATTACGCAAGGCGTTTTGCGCACCATTTTAAAGTGAATTTTGTCCGCCGACTGGCATTTCATCAAACAATGCCTTGGCGTTTATTTGCTATGCAAAAATTCGAGTCACATACGTCAGTGCTACTATTAGTAGAAGGTACATGAACAAACACCTACAGTTATGTACAAGCATTCAAAACTAGTACATGTAAAATTAAATTCCGTATGCAAACAAAACAACAGTTTGCGTTTCGTTAGTCCAAAAATAAACATATTTAACGTTCGCGTGGTCTCATGTCCTGAGGGCGTACTCCCAAACGACGAAGGAAACCTTCGTATTTTCGGGTGTTGCCAGCGCGTTCGCTCGCACGGTCATGCTTGTAAGAGAGACAGAGATAGCAACAGACCATATCTAAGAGAGTAGGGGGCTATGGCGTTTCATATTTTATGTGCACACTGCACAGTGGGTCGTATACGAAGTATATTTAATCTGAGGTAGAAGAAAGGGTGACAGTGTAACGGTTTGCTATCGTAGAACGCTTGGTTTTATGAAAGTTATTTTTAGAGCTTTTGTGCCTTTCATTAAATATTTATAAATAAAGGGTTTAAATAGGTATTCGTATAAACAAATAGTGTAAAGACTCGGAAGAACTCAAACCGTGAATTAAAAATGGTGCTCTAGATACGATAATTAAATAAACTCAAATGACCAGAACCTTCTTCAATTAATCTTATTTCATCGATACGCAAACGAAAATATAACAACAGTTGATGTTGAAGAGTCTGGATGTATTATCTTTTTTTTAAATTTGATTCGTTGTGCAAACCAGCACACCTAAACACAGAAGGTTCTGAATACCTTTGGATATTCATACTAATGATATTAACACAAAAATACATTTTGCACAAAGTTGCATTTCCATTCAAAGCGACTTTGTACCGAAGAAAATTTTATGAACCTTTCAAACCAACTTCAATCACGGCGAAGGTCATAAATAGGTGCAGTTTTCGTCATAGCAAAATTTATAACTCTCACACTCGTTACGTCGCGTCGTTGCGACGCAGTTATCTTCATAGTAAAATCATTACTCTCCGGTCCGCGTCGTAGAAATAATGTTACAAAAAATGTTCTTCCTGTTAATCACAGATAGCGCATCAGGCTTTCATTTTTTTAATATTTCACAACAATCACACCAATTCTCTAGTCCTAAATTAAGCTACGAGGCTTGTGTTGTACTAGACAATGGGTACTAGACAACCAGGCTTGTGTTTTGTTTGACATTCGCCTCTTAGGTGCCGTAGGGTTTACCTTAATGTGCTCAGTACTTTGCAAAAGTATGCAGACTAAACACGAAATTGCGACAAAAAGCAAATGAATATCAGTCAAAAATAGTCGAGGTTGTTTGTAGCCATCTGGAAGTTTCACATTTCAAAGAAACTAGCACTACAATGCTTTATGTCTTTGATAAACTACACATCACATACACACACAAAGTGCGCTACATGCCTGCGCTTCAACAAGCCTAGCGCGCACAAAACAGGAGATACCGACTGTCCTTCCAAAAAAGCTGCTGAAACCCGTTACATAAACTCAATTGATTATGAGGGCACTTAATACCTTTTACCGTATGTTTATTGTTTTAGAATTACCTTAATTAACTTTTTTCGCTAAGTACTTACTCTCACTTTGAACGCTAGTTTTCGATAATTATATATAGTTCTTCACCTAATTTTAATTAAATAGAATCAGAAAAACACCTATACGTGATGTTAGCAAGTCAATTATTGACCTAGATTAGAAATTAAAACTGCTGACGCCCTTGACTCACTGAACTATAGAAAAATGCTGATTTAGTCATCAACCTTTACTAACCTAGTTTTATATTAATGATATTAATTACTTAGTGTGCAAATATATTTTGTAGTTTCATGTTTTTGTTTACTAGTTATTACTCAAAAGCAAGAAATATAAGCTCTTTCTAGCCTGAGATACAGGTTTAACCTAGTTCAGGCAAAGGAAGTCTTCTATCTCGGTGTAATTTTAAGCTCTAATGTATTAACTTTTGTTCATTGAAACTGAATAATTGATTTATTATTATTATTATTACACACACACACATATACAGGATCTATGAATCCTAGTTTGGCAACAGAGGCTTTTGTGTTTTAATTAGGTTTTTTTTTTCAATTAATTACTATTTTCTATTTTTAGTTATGTACACACTATGTATCTGATCTCTTCTAGCAAATAGAGATATTAATATTATTATTTATTACTAGCGACATTGTGAGTGAGTCACTTAAAAAATAATAAATTGAACCTACTCTAAATTATCAGTTTAAGATCTACCTTATACTAAATAGAACATAGGAGTTAAAACACGAAGTTTGTGAGAAAATATTTTGACTAAGTGGAAATTCTTGAGACTTTGTCGACGTGTTTATGCGTTATGTGCATGTGAAAATTTCAAAGTCATATCGCATCGCAACACCTGTGTAACAAAGCTTTTAAGGTGTGCATTTTCCACCCTTTTCTTAAAAGGAAAAACATTGTAACGTAACATTCCGCAGGTGTAGCTTGTCAAAGCTTTGAAGTACCCAGTCACTTACCCAGATTGAGAAAACAGCTGAAAAGCTGATACTATGAACATTGTAAAATTAAATCACACTTAAAGAAAAATGGCTGTACTCGAACCCGGCTCTTGCTAGCCAAGCTATTGCTCTCCCAAATTGAGCTACCGTGACACTTACTCATCGGTCCGAATTATTTTAAGTGCTTCTTATGCTGTTACCAGCCATGATTCATCAATGTTGCGGTAGAAACCGACAACATTTGAAAGAAATACCTTTTCAGCTGTTTAACAATGAATCAGCCAATCAACATTAACAATGCAAATTTCTTTACAATGTGAAATTAATACACACTTAAAGAAAAATGGACTGCCACTTCGACTCCTTGAGATCCTTGACTCGAAAGTTTACGCTAAAATACCTTACGAGATGTCCAAGTTTTGTTTTAAGTGTTTTTTAACGTTTCACGTTGGTTTTTGTCTTAACAATATACACTCTAAAAGTTGAACTCTACTCACATATTTAATCATGTCTGTCAACCAGCAAGAGGACAGAAATTCTTTAAGTTAATCATAATAACATACGAGTATCATTACCGTTTTTTAACGTACTAGTAGAAAACAAGCTTTTGGTAGAGGAAAAGCCGGAACCGCATCCTGGGCGCATTTGCTGAACGATGGGACTCACCGACGCTGCGACATTGGATGGGCCTGCACACCAGTCAAGGTGGGTAAATGCAGCCAATGTGCGCCGCACACGTATAGTATGTTCATTGCACTAGAAACATTAAATTTCAGAATACTGTGTACTTCTTACAATTTATGGACATGGTATAAAATAATATTAAATATTATTATTATTAACGTAACAATATCTTCAACTCTTAATCTAATAAAAAGAGTAGACGCCAAATAACAACCTCTCAGTCCCACTTGAGAACAAAAGTTAAAATCGAATTAGTAAATAATATTTTCTATACCCCAATCTTGTTTGCTGAAACTTTGCGACGGAAGTTAACTCGGTTGGGAGTCGGGAGTCAATAAATCGAGTTATTACACTCTAAGCAGGGGCCTTACTCTTTTATATTTCGTTTTTATTTTCGGGTCTAGCTAGCGCGTTTGCTCGCATGATCAAGCTTTCAAGAGTGACAGAGATGGCTTTATTTCAAACTACAAACAATGGCTTAGAGAGTACTCCTACTCCCTAAGCCATTGCACGTGAAGCCAGTTGTTCTACTTCCGAATTCTACGTTTTTACTTTCGTTTCTTTCATCTCTATCATTCCTGCCAGCATGACAGTGGAACTGAGAGAAACGGATAGAGATATGTGGCTTTCATTTTTCAGAATAGAGGTTGACATTTTTGTTCTGTTGGATTAGCGGCAAGCTCAAATCTCGGTCCGTGATTGGATTTGAGGGGAACTTTTTAATCTTTTTTTCACGCTGTTTGGAGACGTAACTTTTGAAGCAGACATTGACTGTTATGGTCGTATCGAATACCAATAGAAAGGGCAAATATATTCTCGAATGACATGTCTTTAGTAGCAATCTCATTGACAAAAAGTAACGATGTGGCCAACATTAGATCTGTCTAATGAATATGTCTGAGTTATAATTATAGATAGATACACAACATAGATAGATGACTTTATTTTTTCGTAAGATAAAGGTAACGCAATATAAAATTACAGTGAGAAACGGTATTAAAATAGTTACTCCACAATACGAAATGCACAAACCCAGTGTTTGATCAAAATACTGAAACTCAACTGAACTACACTGCTCAACAAAGTCTAGGGAACAAGCCAACTATATGACTTTATTTGTAAAATCTTCTTTAAAAAAGTACTGATCTCTTTGAGGTAAACAGGTAGGCTGAATGTTTATCAAACGTTGTTCGAATTTAAAAAAAAAAATTAGAAACAAAAGAATTTTCGTAAAAGGCGGGAATCTTTCACTTTGATTGCTGTGTAGTGATACTGTATGAGAATTTTAAAGATAAAAATTTGTTTTATGATTTTATTGAAAAACAAAATTAACTGTTGTTATTCGTAACTTTTGCGACTACGGCCATTATGTCACGACGTCATTTAACGCGGGAAGAAATGATTCGAGCTGTAGGAATGTTGGAAGCTGGGCTACCCCAACGCGAAGTTGCAGCTGCTCTGAATTCTCACGCGAGCGTTATCTGCAGACTGTGGGCACGTTACAGACTTACTGGCGATGTAGCCGAAAGGCACAGAGGCAGGTATAGGGTTACTACGGAAAGGCAAGACCGTTTTTTGCAAAATGTCGCAAGGAGGCAACCCACCATTACGGCTCGTCAGTTGGTAGAAGACCTCCAGTCGCAGCACCAGGTTGCTATCAGTGACCAGACTGCTCGGAGGAGACTCCATGAAGCTAATCTTCGTGCTCGCAGACCACTAAGAGTGCCCGCGCTGCGTCATGGAAATCGAGGACGTCGATTATTGTGGGCACGTGAACATTTGCAGTGGACCGTAGATCAGTGGGCACATGTACTGTTCTCCGATGAATCTCGCTTCGGATTTCATCCAGATTCAAGAAGAGTGCGTGTTTGGCGGATTCCTGGTCGGCAGAGTCGGCTTCAAAACCCACAGGAGGTGCATCCCTACCAAGGTGGTACAATCATGGTGTGGGCTGGAATCCGCCTGGGTGGACGGACGGATCTCGTTTTGATCAGGGGAAATTTAAATGCAGAACGATACTGCGAACAGGTAGTCCAATCCGTGGTTATCCCGCACCGACAAAATCTGGGCTCAGATTTTATTTTTATGCAAGATAATGCACGACCACATACTGCGAGTCAGGTGATGGATGTGTTCCGCGAGTACAACATCGAAGTGCTTGAGTGGCCTGCTCAGTCCGCGGACCTCAATCCCATTGAACACGCGTGGGATTTACTAAAGAGAAGGGCTTTTAGAAATCTCCCTCAAAATTTGAACACAGCAGATGAACTTTTTTCACATCTCTCCAGAGAATGGAGTCTTCTTCCACAAGAGACAATCGATAGTCTCATAATCAATATGCCACGACGATGTCAAGCTGTTGTTAATGCCTTAGGGGATCCAAATGATTATTAAAAAAGTCCCCGCATATTTGTTCTTAACTGTAATGTTTTAATTTTTAAGAAATTTTATTAAATTAAATTTCTTTGTTTAGTTCTGTAATACACTTTCTTTGTTTTTCATTAAAATTACCTCGTAATTTAAAAAACTGAATCCTTTATTTATATACGCAACTAATTAAGCATTAAATTGCGCATCGATTGGTATATAAACTTTAAAACAAAAATATATAAAAATAAAAATATTCCCTAAAAACCTCCTGTTCCCTAGACTTTGTTGAGCAGTGTAGTTCACGTCTCTAGAACGTACTAGTATTTAATGAACAATAAAATTAACTGATAGTTCATCAGCAGGCGTAATAAACCGTAAGTAACGCTTGTTGTGTGGCCCAAGAGCTAACTAGAAAAGTTAAGTTGAATAGAAAGTATTTTTGCAGTGATAATAGTCAATTATAAAAGGCAGCAATCGAATCTGCATCCATCTGAATTCTGACCTGTGTGAGTAAACAACTTTGCCATCCAGACGTTGGCAAAGCTTGTTCTTAACTAACGCAAAAGCCGCGTTCACTTTATAACGGTTTGAAAAAATATTTTCATAAGTTTGCAAGTAAACAATCATCATACTTCATACTATGAAGAGTATAAAGTAATCTCGCTCCCCGTGTCTGTTCCTTTATCTGTAATATGCATGTATGCTTAAATCTTTAAAACTACTCAACGGACTTGGATGCAGGTTTTTTTTTGATAGAAACGAGTATAGATAGAGTGATTCAAGATGGTTTATATGTATAAATATATTGAAAAAATGCGAAAACAGTGGGCAGGACAGCGTCTGCCGGGTCCACTCGTTAAATATATAATAAAGATGCATAGACTTTGCTATCAGTTTTATCTGTTTTAGGGTCACACGATTTGTTTCAGACTTACAGAGCATGCGAACATGTAAGTATCACCAGCTTTCGCTTGCTTCCTTCTTAGTTTGTCGGGGGTCGGCGCAATCAGATTTTCTCTTCCATACTTCCATAAAATCCACACTCACAAACTTATCATCACCATCATCATTATCCACTTTTTGACGCCCAATGCTAAGCATAGGCTTCCCCAACGGCCATCTGTTCGCCTGGCTATGCGTCCCGCCCACTGCCATTTCAACCAAACTCAAATCTTTTTGCAAAAATCCATCCATTTATTTCGTGATCAGCCTACTGCCTCGTTGGTGTAGTGGCAAAGTTTCTGCTTTACATCCGAGAGCGGATACAACCTAGGACGGTTCAAATCCCAGGTCAAGCCAAAATTGTTTCTGAGCATTTCTGTCATGAATTTCTCAAAAACAGCTCGGAGTCGGGAAGGTTACATCCCCGTGCCTCGGAAAGCACGTTAAGCCGTTGGTTTTGCGCCTGATCTCTCTCCGGTCATACCGAACTTATAGAGTGAGTGCGCCTGTGTATTGCGCTCACACTTGTGCTCTATAACATCTCCCGCGTAGATGGCTGATCTCTGTTGAGATTGGCCGCCGTGGTCGAAATCGGCCAGGAGGACTATAAGGTCAGCCTATTCCTCTCTAATCTGAACGATGATGGTATCTCTCTAATCTGAGTGATGATGGTATTAAGTCCTAGACCAAACACCCGATTAATAGGAAGCGTAGCTGGATTCTTGCAAAATGCGTAACACCGTGTACTGGGGTGCTCCAAATATTTACCGCAAGAAAAAATCTGTTCTGAACAGACTTTAATTAAGTACTTACAACACAATATTAATTTTGTATGCTTAGGCTTGTATCTCACAAATTAGACCAATTACACACATAAATGCCCGAAGACAGTGGGTGCTGCAATAAATTACGTGTATTACAGTTTATTTTAGCAATAACAACGGAACATGTGGCTCAGCTGTAAACATTATTACAGGGCTCTAGTAGGTATTAGTATCGTAACCTTCATTGTTTATTGCCAACTGTTATATTAATAACACATACTAGGTATGTACTAACACCGAAAAAGTTAGCCGGTGATAGAATAGAATGCAATATACGAAGGGTTTATGTGACCGATATAGCCCAGCGAATCAGCTGAAGAGTTGGCCAATTTTATTTGCGTAATTAGTAAGGTATTTTATTAATAATTAAAAGGACGAACTTGTTGCAAAGAAATAATTAATAAGGAAATTACTAACAGTTATAGAAAAACTATTCACTTACAGTAACTTCGCAAGTTCTACACAGTATACAATTTCACCAAAAGTTGAAACAAAATAGGATAATTTCTTATTTCCTTCTTACGTTTCAATAAGCAATCGCCTCTTCAATATCCTAACAAAACAATATCGAAGCTGGAAGCTGGAAACCAAAGTGGGAATCGAAACGGCTGAACAGTGTAAGAAAGAAAACTAATTTATTTGATTCCGACACCGACATTGGAGGCGACAATTTTCTTCAAAGTAAAATAATACTTTGCATCGCTTTATTTTGCGATCTATTTGCAGACTAGTACGGTATCGGACTGGTGGATCTAATTTAAAGTTACGTACTTAATTTATTGGAACCATAAAACTCGGATGTCTCCTTTCACTGATACAACTGGATGCGCAATTCAGTTTCGTATCTCGTAGGTAGGCGAGAGAGCAGAGGACTGTATCTAAATTAACTAAGCGAAATTAAGCAATGCGGGGGCGTCAAATTGGCGTCCAATGTCCCAAATTACAAGAACGCGAATTGGTCTATAATGCGAAATTTTAGGATGTGATGAAACAAAATGGCGGTCAGCATACCACGTACAAATGCAACGAAATATCAGGCTGGGCGGAAAAGAACAACAAAATGAGGACACAGCCCGATGGAAGATGATGGGAAGCACTGACCTTTGATTCCTGGGAGCTGCAGAGTCCTTTGCAGGCAGCACGTGGTGCCATGCGCTCGAGCACACAAGCGGCCAGATGGGTTTCCTCTTTTCTTCAGACACTCACGAAATGTTACGTATGCTGATATTCACAATAAACTCGCGACAAACAATGATTTGAAGCGCTGGCGATTTAATCACATCCGATGCGGTTTAACAAGCGTTTTACACAGAGTTTCAAAGCCAACCGCTACATGCGGAGTGCGTGCGGTGACATCTTCGTTCAATTGTGCACTGTCAATCTTCTTACTCCTTCCAGCGGTAAGTGCGGGAAAAGGATAGGAACAGGATTTGCAAATGTACGCGGGCATGCCGAGATCCAACTTTAAACAAATAATTAACAATCAATCTATGGCGCAACCATTTCCCCCCCGCTTGAAGGGTCACCTTCAAAGAAACAAAATATTCTAATGAGGTATCATAACTATAGACTAAACACTAAACTAAAATCCTAACCTAACGTGAATAGCCTGCTCTACAACGGCTCACATATTAGGCAAAGGACAGAGACGCACAACCGGGCGCAGATATGATCCGGTTCTAGTTCTGACGCGGACAATGCGAGTAACCCCATTAGAACCTGGGAAAACTTCTTCTATTATCCCCAAAGGCCAATGAAGCGGTGGCGCGTTATCAGTGGTAAGAACCACAACAGTCCCGACAGCGATAGGATTAGCAGGTGTGTTCCATTTCTGTCGTGACTGCAAAGTATGCAAATAATCACGTTTCCAACGTTTCCAAAACGATTGGACTAATTTATCTAACAAAGAGTGTCGCGAAAGCAGGTGAAATCTTTCCTCGTCTATGTCTCTAGCGGGTAAGTACTTTAACGGCGTCAGAGTAAGAAAATGCGCGGGAGTCAATGCTAAAGGCTCCGACGGGTCGCTAGAGAGCGTTCTACAAAGCGGTCTACTGTTCATTACAGCCTCTACTTGCGCGAGCACTGTACTTAACTCTTCATAACTTAGAATTTGCTCACCAATAACTCTATGCAAATGCGACTTAAGACTCTTAATATTCGCTTCATAATTACCGCCAAAATGACTTGCTGAGGGCGTATTTAGTAACCACGTTATACGATTCTCAGACAGAATGTGAGAAAATTCTGAGCGAAAATATTTTGAGGTCAAAAACGTATGCAGCTCAGACAGCATTCGTTTAGCTCCTACATAGTTTGTCCCGTTGTCCGAGTATATGTGACTCACGGGACCGCGGCGTGACAAAAAACGTTTAAAAGCATCTAAAAAACTAGGGGTACTTAAATCTCCCACTAGCTCTACATGAACTGCGCGAGTTGTCATGCAGACAAATAAACAAACATAAGCTTTTGTGGAGCGAATTCCACGACCACGAGATACAGTGACCTTAAACGGTCCAGCGAAGTCTGTACCTGTGTGCACAAAAGGCTTTGCGGTTTCTACAACACGACAAGAACGATGATCAGCCATCATCGGAAAAGTCGGCTTGGGACGTAAGCGAAAACAAGGTATACACTTGTGTACCCTGTTGCGAATAAGACTGCGCGCAGACAATATCCAATATCTCTGGCGCAGTAGCGACATCAATAAATCAGGACCAGCGTGACAATTAACTTTATGATGGTAATCAATCAACAATTCGACAATGTGATCCTTACGCGGTAAAATAATAGGGTGTTTCTGATAAAACTCCAACTGTGAGTTACTCAGACGACCACCTACTCTTATCAAACCGTCACTTAAGAACGGGTTTAAGCGTTGAAACGAGCGACTGCAAGTCTTGCCTGCCTGCAGGTCGGCTAACTCGTTAGCAAAATAAAAACGCTGAACTTCCTTCCAAATTAATAATTCAGCGTACTCTAAGTCTGAAGCGGAAACATAGTCACGTGGTGGCAATAATTTAGCGAACCTACAAACGTAAACCACGCAACGCAGAAGCTTAGACCAAGATGATATGCGTTTGGCTAAGCCGATTATGATAGAATCCTCGAGCGAAGTTGAAGACACTAACGAGTGTTTCTTTTCCTCGGGTGGTTCTGTGAGCGTTGTAGGGTTGAAAGCGGAAACTGGCCATTCAGCGGGGCGAGACTGTGCCCATGATGGACCACTAAACCAAAGCGGATGATCAACAATTTGAGCGGGTGTGAGACCACGCGACAAACAATCAGCGGGATTTTCACGGCCTGAAACGTGAAACAAATCTTGCGGGGAAAGCTCATCCTGAATTTTGGCTACCCTATTAGCCACAAATGTGTCCCACCTGTGGGGTGAGGAGTGAGCCCAACAAAGCGCGACTGTGGAATCAGAAAATGCGAATATTTTATCGATTTGAATGCGATGTTTACAAGATTCAACCACAAAACTAATAACCTTTGCAAGTACTAACAATGCACAAAGTTCAAGACGAGCAAGAGACTGGACTTTACGTGGGGCGACTTTGGACTTAGCGCAACAAAGACTAAGCGTTATCTTTTGTTGATTTTCCACGTGAAAGTAAACAACCCCCCCGTATGCCTTCTCACTAGCGTCGGCGAAGCCTATTAGGGTGACCACACTACTACTTGTGATGCCGACATGGCGCGGAATCTTGATCTGTTCAAGCAAAGGGAGCTCATTCCTATATTGAGTCCACAATCTTACAATATCGCTTGGCGGTTGATCGTCCCAATCGCAATCACACAACCACAGTTGCTTGACAATCAACTTTGCGTACAAAACTACAGGCGCGACAAATCCAATTAAATCCCAAATCCTAGCGATACAAGAAAGTATAGTGCGTTTTGTGCAAGCTTCACTAGGCTTGCCTATTTTCAAACTAAACAAATCAGTTGCTGGGGACCAACATAAACCCAGAACCTTATGCGAATCAGAATTGTCAAACTCTTTGACAGATGAAAGGCGATGCGAATGCGGAATGTGATCCAAAACCTCTTGCGAGTTACTAGTCCATTTGACTAAGTCAAACTGACCAGCCTTCATGAGACTTATGACTTCTTTAGCGGTGGAAATAGAATCCGACTCCGTGTCTACAGAGTGGACGTAGTCGTCCATGTACAACCCTGTCTCAATAGTTTCCTTAGCCTTCGGAAAAGAATCGCCTTCATCGGCTGCCAATTGTTTGACAGTGCGCAATGCGTGAAATGGACTAGATTTAAGCCCAAAACAAACTCTATTAAACTGATAAACCTGTAATGGTTCGTCAGGCGAAAAGCGGTACAAAATGCGTTGAAATCTACGATCGCATGGGCGAATACCAATACACAAAAACATCTGACGAATGTCAGCCGAAAGCGCGATGCGAAACAAGCGAAAATTAACAATAATGCTAAACAAATTACCTTGCAAATTTTGACCACTATACAAAAGATCATTTAGTGAGACAGAAGTGCTAGTTTTAGCACTACCATCGAGGACTACACGAAGCTTCGAAGTGAGCTTGTCTTCTCTTATAACTCCATGGTGCGGTATTATATACGACGGCGGGGTATCTATAGAACCCTCCACATCTGGAGGAGCGGGCGAGATATAACCTTTCTCTAGGTATTCTCGTATGACAGCGTCGTACGCTTCTCGCAACTTAGAGGACGCCTCCAACTTGCGTTCCAAACACAAAAAGCGGTTTTCAGCTGTCCGCCTTGAGTCGCCAAGAGACCGAATATCTCCTTTAAATGGGAGCGCGACGACATACCTACCGCTTTCATCACGGGTAGTCGTGCGTGTATAAATGTCCTCGCAGACTTTATCGTCTGGACTAAGAATGGGGGGCACGCTCACCTCCTCCAATTCCCAAAACTTGCGAACGACAGACTCAAGGGGCTCTGTTGAACAACAACAAGAAACCGTAGCGTATGACTCAACGCTGACGGGTGCGGGACCAACGATAACAAAACCAAGCACTGTTTCCAATGCGTGGGGTGCGAGTGTAGATGAATGATTGGGCGGGCTTCTTACCTTGGTAGGTAACAGAAGGTGCGGGAAAATCGATGCCCCAATCAACATATCAATACAACCAGGAACAGCGTAAGTATCATCAGCGAGCGGTAAGCTATCAAAGCTTGACAACAAAGACACATCAACCTCAACAGAAGGTAAGCGGTCGGTCACTTTGTCTACAACCAAAGTGTCCGCATCAAAACAAATATTGCGATTAAATCGCGAAAAGAATTTTATCGCAGCAGTGTGCTGGACAGTTTTACTGGAACCTCCTATTCCTTTAACAACAGTGTGCGTCGAACTATTATTTAAAGGCAAATTTAAGCGTTGACAACATTCTCGAGTTACAAAATTACTTTGCGAAGCGCTATCCAGCAAGACACGAACTAAATGTTCCCTTCCATGCGAATCAAAAACAATAACACGTGCCGTAGCAAGTAGTACGGTCGTAGGCGCGCGCGAAACCGGTTTGTTATTTATCAAACTACTACTGGAGCATAGCGCGGCGCTGGACGGCGCAGGCGCGGGCGCTTCTATCACAGGGCGAGCCGGGGCTGGCGAAATACTTTGCGCGGGAACATTCCTTACAGAATTATCAAAATGCAACATCGAATGGTGTTTACCAGCACATTGACGGCATCTACTTTGCGAATTACAATTTATTGCGCGGTGTTTACTACTCAAACAATTATAACAATAGCCATTTGTCTTCACAAAATCAAAGCGCTCCTTACAAGACCAATTTTTAAACGTGGAACATTGATACAACTGTTCGTGTTTTTTCGTGCACAAACTACAACTATTATTATTATTCGGGGATGCGACAAAATAGCTATGCGTTGACTTCGAAGGTCTCGAAGGCGGATTCACTCGCTTATTGTTTACGTTACTCGAACTATTTTGCAAAATCCTTACATGATCGCGAATAAATTCCACAAAACTGTTAAAAGTAGGTATTTCCGTACCTCTCTTAACTAACTCGAATGACCGGACGGTTTCCGAGTCCATTCTTTTCAAAGCGATAGACAAAAACAGATAGTCAAGCGGGTCTTCCAATTTCAAATTCTTTAGGGCGGCGACAGAAGAAGCGAAAGTATCCAAAAATTGTTCTAAATTACTACTATTAGCGTTAGAAATAGCTTTAAACTCCAATATCTGATCCAAGTAAGCATTTGCTAATAAGCGTTTATCATCATATTTCTTTTTTAACGTTTCTAATATCAGCGAATAGTTTTCGGCACACGCCGTTATGCCTGTACATACAGATTGCGCTTTAGAAGTGAGTTTACCTAAAAGATAGTACAACTTATCCGAGTCTGACAACGATGGATTGTTGTGAATAGTGTTAGCAAAACTAGAATAAAACAAGGGCCAATTTCGAATATCACCGTTAAATTCCGGTAGTTCAATAGCCGGCAGTTTAGGCATATTTATTTTAGGTTTAGTATCTAAATGCGGTGAAGGCTGAGGTTTATCAATAACCGTCAATCCTCTTGCTATAACTTTGACACGACAAAACAAATCTTCAAATGACAAAAGCGTCTGATAAGAGATTGCGTAATTCGGATTCAATTCTAATTCTAAAGCGTTAATTTTGTCCAAAATACTTTCAAAATTTAAGCGTAAGCTATCTATGGTTTCTATTTCATTTAAGAACAAATTCTTAATAGTTTCATTAGCAATATTATTTGAGTGGTCGCAGATCGTCTGCATACGCGAAAATAACGCATCTTTTTTTGCGTGCAAAATCATTAACTTCTGTTCGGTTTTATCTGTAGCCATTATGAATGGAATGCGATGCGTTTACAATGAAAACAAACTTATAAGCGAGAGCAGATGTCACTTGCTGTAGGTACAACCGGGGCGATGCGGATTGTAACAAACTAACTATTTAAAACCGGATGATACCTGCGGTCAACGACCTGTCCTTATCAATAGCGGTACAAATCAATAAACAAATTAGATATTTATATGAGCTATAGCGGGGTACTAACAAATAACATAGCAATATAAATACCTAGCAGACGTAATAAACAGCGGATTCGACTACAAACAATAAGTACTTATTACGCTGCGCGGAGCGGTGAATTCTACAAGTTAACAATGCGGTTTTTACCTATCTACCTACAAATAGACGAAACAAATTACGCGAGCGGGTTTCAACTATGATTTAGCGGGGTTAGCAATGATTTTCAACAAAATAAAATCCGGTTCGATACGGACCAAAGAAAAAATGGATGCGCAATTCAGTTTCGTATCTCGTAGGTAGGCGAGAGAGCAGAGGACTGTATCTAAATTAACTAAGCGAAATTAAGCAATGCGGGGGCGTCAAATTGGCGTCCAATGTCCCAAATTACAAGAACGCGAATTGGTCTATAATTAATGATTAAACGAACTTACCTTGTACGTGAAGTTCTATCATAATTATACGAAGGCTTCGTCCGAAGGGATTAGCAAATAATACTTGTAGTAGCGCCCAGTGGTTCGCCAGTCACGCACTTTATTTGAGGGTAGATTTAAAAAAGAAAACCTGTAAATGTCAAACTTACCCGCACCGGTCTCGGTCCGCCCGTGCCAGTCATTTAGTTTAGAGCGAAGGAAAATATTTCAGAAACGGGGGTATCACTCAACATATCACCAAGGGAGGGTGGGTGCTAATCCCTTCGGACGAAGCCTTCGTATAATTATGATAGAACTTCACGTACAAGGTAAGTTCGTTTAATCATTAATTATACTCCGGCTTCGTCCTCGGGATTAGCAAATAATACTTGTAGACTTTTAGAGACTGAAATATTTTACTGATTAATAGTAATTTATGCCAAGAAACTAATTGTTATTACTGACAATTACTCGAGCAAAAATAGAATCATCTTCATTGACATTACTTATAGTTCTATTATAGAACCGATAGAATGTACTAGAAGTACCGCTCCAGCCAGCGGTTCTTCTTATCTGATCAAGATTGA
This sequence comes from Pyrausta despicata, assembly GCA_963921415.1. NCBI lineage: Eukaryota > Metazoa > Arthropoda > Insecta > Lepidoptera > Crambidae > Pyrausta > Pyrausta despicata. Next base: position 3,551,479 of record OY992848.1, on the reverse strand, counting down.
CCCCCAAATTATATGCCGCAGATGTGGCGGCATGCCTAGTACTATGCGCTGTAAAAATACTAACATCGATCCCACTGTCATTTAAGGTCTCCTTGACCCATCTACTTAGGGTCTGTGAACCCACAGGCTTATGTGGTTTTCTAAAACTAATGAACAGCGATTCTATTTCTTTACGATGTGGGCTTGTTTTATCTAGGTAACATTGGAGTGTTTTAACCGGGCAAATTTGTGGCCTTTCAACGAAAAAAGGTAAAACAAGGACTGGTTGAGGACATCCATTCCGTGTCGTTTTTAAAAAATCGGGAATTTTAATATTTACTTTTGAAGGCAGCATTTCAATATTTTTAATTTTTATTTTTGACAATGTCTGCATTCTGTGTGCTGTTAATAGTGCAAATAAAGTAATCAGCTTTTTTGATAATTTTTCAAGACTTAGGTTTTCATTTGGAAAATATTGACATAAATGGTTAATTACAATGGATGTGTCCCAAGTTACTGAATATTTCGGTAAAGGCGGCCGAAGACGAAATATTCCTTTAAAAAATCTCTTGATTCTATCATCTTCTGTAATATTACTGCCCATCAGTAGCGCTATAGCTGATCGACATGAATTAAGGGAGCCATATTGAAGCCCTTCATCGTAAAGTTGATTGAGAAAATAAATAATTTGTGGGATAGACGCAGTGTACAAATCATATTGATTATTATTACAATAATTAAACCAACGCTTTAAATACACATCATATTGTTTTAAAGAGTTTTCCGAGAGCGAAGCTGTCATAACTTGTATTGCGGATGGCGGTACGCTTCTTCTTAACCACGCTGCCCGCATAAGAGCCCTGCCACCAGGGTAAATTTGGTGTGCATATTGTGGTTGCTAGAATACAAATTAATTGGGTTTTTATTTGCCTCTAGGATAACAAAATCGGACAACAAAAAGCTCTTAAATATCGGATACCAAGGTTGTGTTGGCCATAAAGGCACAACCAGAATCCCCGTAGCTTTATCCGAAATTATTTTTCTTAAGGTTTTCAAAATTATGGAAAACGGCGGAAATGCATAAAAGAAATAATTTGTCCAGGGTATTGTAAATGCATTTGTTGCCATTGCGTCTGGGTCTCTATGCCATGACACGTACCTAACGCATTTTTTATTTAGTCGACTTGCGAATAAATCAATGTCGGGTTCTCCAAACGATGATTTTATTAAATTGTACGCCCAGTCTGCTAACTCCCACTCAATATCTGGGTGTACACGTCTAGATTCTGCATCGGCCGTTTTGTTGTCGGATGAACTTATGTAAGAGGCTAAAACATATAACTTTCGATATTCGCACCAATTCCATAGTTGCCTAGTAACTTCCGTAAGATGGGGAAACTGAATACCACCCATTCGGTTGATGTATGAGATGGCTGTCGTGTTATCGATTCGAAGTAGAATTTGGCAATCGAATAATTTATCGGCAAATACTTTTAGGCCAAAAAATGCTGCTTTAATTTCTAAATAGTTGATATGCTTTTCTTTTTCCTGAACTGTCCATAACCCGCTAGCCCTCTCATCACCACAAGCAGCCCCCCACCCCGTAGTTGATGCATCTGAGAAAATTTCCAGATCATATGTATCTTCTCTTATTTTGCAAAATGGTTTTTGAATGGCTGTGTGCCACCATTGTAAGTCAGGTTGTAATTCAGGCGGTAAGTACATATATTTATCATAATTTTCATCATTTAATAAATTTAGATATTTAATACGCTCAAAGAGCTTTGTGTATAGCCAACTGTATTCTAAAGCTGGGCAAACAGAAACTAATAGCCCAATAAAACGAGCAAATTCTCGAACTTTGCATCTTTTAAGTGACAAAAATTTTTCAATTTCTTTTCTAATACGTAAAATCTTTTCTGAAGGTAACGTGATCTGGAAACTTTCTGAATTGAGTACAAATCCTAAGAATGTACACATAGTATTTGGTATCAATGAACTCTTCTCTTTGTTTATTATAAACCCGAGAGAAATAAGTAACATTTTCGTCAAAGACGTATTACGCAGACAATCCTTATAGGATTGACCCATTAACCAATAATCATCTAAGTAATTTGTAGATACTAATCCAGCCAAACGGAGTAAGCGAATGATAGGTTTCATAATTTTCGTAAATATGTAAGGTGCTGTACTGAGACCAAATGGTAATACATTAAATTCGAACAATTCTTGTTCAAATTGAAATCTGAGAAACTTTCTTGAATCTGGATGAATCTTTATAAGGTAATAAGCGTCTTTAAGGTCTATTTTTGACATATAACAATTTTTTGTTATAAGTTTCAAAACAGTGCGCAAGTCTTCTATTTTAAAATGGTCAGCTGTAATGAATTTATTAAGATTTTTTAAATTCAAAATAAACCTAAATTTACCATTTGGTTTCGGTACAAGGAATACGCTTGATAAAAATTGGCCTTTTGTATAATCGCATTTAGAGATTGCACCTATAGTCAGTAAGTTAGTAATTGCTTCATGAAAATTACATTTTTCTGCGTGTGAATATTCTTTTGTAGATGGAATATTAGATTGAGAAACTGGACTCGTAAAAGGTATTTTATAACCTTCTATGCAAGATAGTACTACAGGGTTATTGGTTATTAATGTCCATTGGTCATAGTAGTGCGACAATCTGCCTGCATATTGTACCTCATCTAGCGACGATGCCGCGGAGGCTGATGCTGCGACGCTTTCGATGAGCTCGACGGCGGCTTCCTGTTCGGTGGGCGGTTCGTCGTTTTCGGAGGATTCGGCGGCTTCCTCGACGGATAGGGTCCTTTCCAGTTTAAATTATTGTTTGCTGAATTTGTTGAAGCTGTCGGCTTTTTACTGGTCGTCGGCAACGGCTGTTTGCGTGCTGGAGTCTTTAAATCGGCTCCAGATTTATTAATTGCCTTGGCAGTCTTTATTGTTTCAGTCAAATTTTGACCAAACAATAAATTATCCGGTTTAGTATTGCGTAGTTGTTCATTCATATCTTTCTTTAAGGTTGATAGAATGAAATTTCTACGTACAACCGAGTCACTATGCTGCGAGTCGCATAATATACGCTCTGCATCCATCAACATTTTAATTAACTCTGCATCAGCACTCTTACTTGACAAGAGTTTATTCATCACCTGACTCAAGCATGCAATAGCGATGGCTGTTTGTTTCTGCCGAAGTTCGATACTCTTATCACGTTTCAACGTCATATCACCAACTGCCGCTTTTATTTCTGCGTTAAGAGTTGGTGCATTGATGAGTTTACAATTCGTAGGTAACAAATACTTATCATTGAGTTCCTTACGAACTTCTTTGGTGAGTCCGTTGGTGGCAATATGTTCTAGACGGACAGCCAAGTCGTTGTTAATTTCTGGTCCATATATGTCACATATTGTTGGGTCATCGCCTAATAGTTCAAGCAAAGCTCTGGTCGCTGCAGAGTCGGTGGAATCAGACTCTGTTGTAATATCTTTACAATGGTCTTTACTAGTGCTTGGGCCGGCAACAGCAGATGATACCATAATAGTAGCGGTCGTTGAAGCGTCCGGTATGTCATCAGAGCCGTCGGCGACGACTGTACACATTGAAGATGGTCCAGCTAGTTCTTCAGTTCTAGCTGTATCGACCAACCCACCTAACAGCTCCGAAACATTGCTCTCAGTTCTCGCCGAGTCTTGTTCTGGAATTGGTCGATATTCGTACATTAGTTAAGAAACAGACCAAAGCACTGTTTGCAAAACTAATTTCTGAGAAGTACAACTCCAAAGAAAAGTACGCATCTCAAGTTTGTGACAAAACCAAAAATAAAATAATATTTGTATTGAATATGAAAATACATTGAAAAGTATGAGTCATGAAGTCAGTTAAAGGTACAGCTCCATAGAAAAGTACGCAATAACTTATTTTTCGTTTAGTACAATTCCAAAGAATAGTACGCGAACAGGGAATAAATAGTCATCACTTCACTTTCATATTTTTGGTGGGTAGTAAATTTCCATAGAAAAATACGCAACCCTAATACGTTTGTGAAAACAAAAATGAGCGGCGGTTTATCGGTAGGCATACACAATAATAAAAATGTAAAACATTTTTATTTTCCACCGCCAGTTAGGAGGTATGAGTAACCAAAAAATAACATTAACTACTCAAAGTGTTAATGATAACAAGCTAAAAAAATATATATATAATTATATTAGAACAATAAATACCTCGATCTTCTGAACAATAGCGGTTGGATGATAACGACCGGCTTCTAGATCGGCTCCGGCTTCGACACTGACGCCTTACTTTCTTCTCCAACTTCTTGATTTTCTTTAATATCTTATGAACACTGTCCTCCCGTTTACGTTTAGGCATTTTCTACACGTACACTTTTTCACTTTCACTTGCAATAAAGGCACGAGCGTGCGTTCGTGGCGAGCACTAAAAAGCGAATGACTGGCACGGGCGGACCGAGACCGGTGCGGGTAAGTTTGACATTTACAGGTTTTCTTTTTTAAATCTACCCTCAAATAAAGTGCGTGACTGGCGAACCACTGGGCGCTACTACAAGTATTATTTGCTAATCCCGAGGACGAAGCCGGAGTATAATGCGAAATTTTAGGATGTGATGAAACAAAATGGCGGTCAGCATACCACGTACAAATGCAACGAAATATCAGGCTGGGCGGAAAAGAACAACAAAATGAGGACACAGCCCGATGGAAGATGATGGGAAGCACTGACCTTTGATTCCTGGGAGCTGCAGAGTCCTTTGCAGGCAGCACGTGGTGCCATGCGCTCGAGCACACAAGCGGCCAGATGGGTTTCCTCTTTTCTTCAGACACTCACGAAATGTTACGTATGCTGATATTCACAATAAACTCGCGACAAACAATGATTTGAAGCGCTGGCGATTTAATCACATCCGATGCGGTTTAACAAGCGTTTTACACAGAGTTTCAAAGCCAACCGCTACATGCGGAGTGCGTGCGGTGACATCTTCGTTCAATTGTGCACTGTCAATCTTCTTACTCCTTCCAGCGGTAAGTGCGGGAAAAGGATAGGAACAGGATTTGCAAATGTACGCGGGCATGCCGAGATCCAACTTTAAACAAATAATTAACAATCAATCTATGGCGCAACCAACAACCATTCATAAATTGTTAATTATAATATATGAAATATATAATAATAATAATAATAATAATAATAATAAACATTTATTTCTCACCAAAAATATATGGTACAAAAACATACACTGGTACGTATATCCTAAGTAAATTATGGTGGGCTGAAACCTGAACTAGGATGATTCCTGTATCTCAGGTTATCAGCCCTCCACCCCATTTTGAGTAATCCCTTAAATTCGCAAAAAATAAATGTATTGCTAGTAAGTAAACAAAACTAAAAATTTAGACATTCACACATTTACAAAAAATTTTGAGGGTAGGCTTAAATCACAAAAGAGCGTCAGCGTAGGGACGTGTCCCGAGCTGTCAAGCAAGTTGAACTCAGTTTCGCTTCATGTTTTAATAATTGGTGTGTGGTACAAGTTGTAAATTGTTGTCGTTTTACAGGTAGTTGTAGACATGAAATATGTGTACATAGTAGTGTTATAAATATACGGTAGTATATATAGTATGTGTATATAATTTATTGATATTATGATACTACTCGTATATCTATACAGGGTGTAAAAAAAACCTTAACGAAGCCGAATACCACATATTCTACCAATTATTACGATCATTTTTTTCCTATACACTATACCTGAGAAGTTAACGGTTACTGAGATATTGATGGTTAAAGTTTGAAAAAAAATTGATGATTTTTACAGAAATGACTTCTGTCCGTTATAACTGAACTTTTTCCCAAAGAAACATGATACAAATTTTCACTAGTTCTTTCATAAAAAGCCTCTAAATGGCACACTCCGCAATGTACAGCGCACACTTGAACCGAACCGCGTCGCGGCGGCGCATAGCAACACGCCCCGCGGTGACTTTTCCGCGTGCGCGCTGTACATTGCGGGTTAGAGTTAATTTTTTTTTGATGTCAAAAAATAAAAGTTGTTTCCCAGCCAAAATTTATTTTTCATACGATTTGGTTTGATGTACTGAACGCGTGGTTGACGGCTTCGTTAAGGATTTTTTTACTTCCTGTGTATTAAGTTTATTATTTTTTGCGTTATTTTATTTACCCCAATTTAACCTTTCTCATTTAATTTTTACTGCACCCATTGCCTTCTTTCTGCATGACCTTGAGGTTGACTGGCAGAAAACGCTTTTAGCATTAAGTCCACCCTTTGTACATTTCTTGTGCAATAAAGTTTTAAATAAAATAAATAAATAAATGTGCGTAACAATTTAAGAAAATATTCAATGAGATGAAGGCACTAGATATGAAACGGGACATGACGACGACTTTCTTGTAATGTTGAATTTATTTTTTACAATGTAAGAGTTTGAAAATGAAGGGCCTTAACGCGTTATAAGCCTATATCGAAAAGTCCCAGCGGCGATCGCCAGACTAGGTCTAGCGGGTTTATTGATTTATCCTAGGAGAACTATACCATCCGACATTGTGAGTTATCTATATAAATTGTGCAACTTAGCTACATGCATAGAGCCACATTTTATATTCTGGTATGAAGACAAAATGTGAAATGCTACTTACATACTAGAGGTAGATTCTGGAGTCAGACAGGAAGGATCTCGGCGTATAATTTTATTATTATACGTTTGACAATCAGATTCACTTAGACCATGTCACAATATCAAGAAATGAATACAGAGTTCAGTCGGCCAGTTTGTGGTCATAGTTTAACAGCTGGTTTCAATATTATATGAATAGAATTTCTATCTTTGACTTAAAGTAGGATAACTGTAACCTCAGATAGCTTTTAGTATGAAACTGACTTTTATCTAAATTGCAGTAAAAATAGATAGTATATTGAAATTAGCCATGAGTAAGAATTTGTTGTAGTCATTAAAGATATGTTCAATGATAAAACGATGGTATTTTATCATCGGCCGTGATTGCTAAAATGAAATCATTTGGGTAATTGACCGAGTCTCGAATAGGTATCAATAATTAAAACTTGTTGAATCTGTTTGTACGTGATTTACTTTCAGTGCGTAAGCTTTATATATTACATATTATATTAAACAAACACAAAAACTTACCATCATAGTATACAGGTTGTAAAAAAAACCTTAACATAGCCGAATACCACATATTCTACCAATTGTTACGATCATTTTTTTCATTTACACCATACGTGGGAAGTTAACGGTTACTGCGATATTGATGGTTAAAGTTTGAAAAAAAATTGATGATTTTTACAGAAATGACTTCTGTCTGTTAAAACTGAACTTTTTTTTCCAAAGAAACATGATTCAAATTTTCACTAGTTCTTTCATAAAAAGCCTCTAAATGGCATACTCCGCAATGAACAGCGCACACTCGAACCGAACCGCGTAGCGGCGGCGTAAAGCAACACGCCCCGCGGTGACTTTTCCGCGTGCGCGCTGTACATTGCGGGTTAGAATTAAATTACTTTTTTAGATGAGAAAAAATAAAAGTTGTTTCCCAGCCAAAATTTCTTTTTTATACGATTTGGTTTAATGTACTGAACGCGTGGTTGACGGCTTCGTTAAGGTTTTTTTACACCCTGTATATGCAATGCATAGTAGGCAGAATAATATAAAGAATGTTGTCGATATATCTCTCAAAAGAACTAAATTTGCATGTGTTAAATTTGAAATGCGAGCGGCTTTCTTGTATAATAATATTAATAAGAAGGAGATAAGCGAAGATAAATAATAAATCTTATAATGAGTATAAATCCGTTGCCATCAAATACTTAAAACAGCTTAGTTACGACGAAGCTGAGGAACTTCTAGGGTAGATACAGGTTATCTTATGTTATTTACTTATTTTGATTACAATTAAACTTGAAAGTTAGATTAAGTAAAATGTAACATAGATCAAAATAATTAACTTCCTTAATTACATATAAATAATATACATTAAGAAAGAGCAGTCTCATGGCACCGGCATTGTTATGCTTAAAAGGATCCCCTACCTACGGTAAAGCTGCGTACCTAAATGTTTGAAAACAATAAACAATTTTAAATTTTTGAAGTTTTCGTACTTATTTATTTCAGTTTCAGCCTGCAAACTAAAGGCACATTAAAGGACATAGCGCACTCCTTTGTCTGACATCTCCAGCAACAAAATTTACGTGACATTTTTCCCTAACGTAACCTGTAATGTAGGTATTTGCAAATAAAGTGTGGCTGCGTCAGCCGCACCTTTTCCTTATTAAATCAGTGTGAAATCGGCTATCGGTCTTGTCACTTGTGCCCTTCCTCCGTATACTTATCAGTGGCGACGTTCGGATTTCTACCCACAAATAATAAAAATGGCTTCGCAAAGTCCTTTTGGATTAATTTCAAGCTTTGACCATCAATCTCAAGACTGGAAGACTTATAAAAGTAGACTTAACCAGTGGTTCATAGCAAATGATATTACTACGGAGTCAGACAAAGGAGGCATTAAAAGACGAGCCATTCTACTCAGCGCGTTCAGTGAGGCGACCTACCAGCTAGCGAGCAATTTAGCACTGCCAGATGAATTGGAAGCCAAGAATTTCGAGGAAGTTTTGCAATTACTGGACAATCACTTCATACCCAAGCGTTGTGTGTTCGTGGAGCGATCGCATTTCTACTCGGCGTTACAACGCGTCGGTGAAGGTCACTCGCAATGGGCGGCCCGCATACGGGGTCTGGCCGCACACTGTAATTTCAAAAACCTGGAAGATGCATTACTTGACAGATTCGTAATGGGTATGATTCCGGGTCCCGAACGAGAGAAGTTGTTCCAGCAAGATGCCACATCATTGTCTTTATCAAAGGCGGTGGAGCTAGCTGAGAGTTCTCGCTGCTCGCGCAGTGCAGCCATCGCGTCATCCGGATCATCAACGGCACATCAGGAGGCGGTATTCAAAATAGACAACGCTAAACGACCATTCCGTGATAAGTGCTCTGTGTGCGGTTATTATAATCACAAAGCGAGTGAATGTCGATTTTCCAATTACAAGTGCAAAAAGTGTAATAAAAAAGGCCACTTGCGTCGGATGTGCAATAGTGTTAAGTATGTACAAGCGGCGGAAGTGAGCGGTAGCGATGATGACGGTGAGTTATACAATATTAGATCAATAGAAGGTGCACCCATGTCGGTATGTGTTAAAATTAACGATCTAGATTTGAAGTTTGAAATCGATAGCGGTTCCGCCGTGACAGCAATATCGGATTATACTTATAACCGTTATTTCAAAAACGTTCATTTGTCACCTTGTCGGAAGAAACTAATAACCTATTCTGGGACAGGCATAAAATGTACAGGCGTTGCAAAGCTGCCGATATCATATGAAAATCGTTGCAAAGTGTTGGATGTTTATGTTGTTTTGAATGGTGGTCCATCGATACTTGGTCGGGATTTTATTTCCATGTTTGAATTGCAATTGCAATCAATAAACTTCTGTGATTTTAATCTGAGTAATGATGAGATAGTAGATAAGATTATATCTGACTTTCCCGATTTATTCTCTGGCAAATTAGGTTGTTTAAAGAATTATAAAGTCAAATTGCCATTGAAACCCGATTCGAAACCGGTTTTCTTTAAAGCGCGCCCTATTGCCTTTGCGCTCAAAGACAAGGTAAACAAAGAAATTGATCGTTTAGTCGAATTAGGAATAATCAAACCAATCCAGTACTCTGAATACGCATCTCCAATAGTCCCAGTCTTAAAACGTGATGGCTCTGTGCGGATATGTGCAGATTATTCTCAAACGATAAACAAACAATTAATTATTGAGAAATATCCACTGCCTACTATCGAGGATCTGTTCTCTAAGCTACATGGTGGGGAGCAGTTCACAAAATTAGATATGTCCATGGCGTATAACCAACTGCAAATCGACGACAATGAAAACGTTACTTGTATTAATACCACACGAGGACTTTACAAATATGAAAGATTAGTTTTTGGTTTGTCGAGTGCACCGGCAATATTCCAAAGGGTACTGAATAGCATTCTAGGTGACATTGAAGGGGTATTAGTTTTCTTAGATGACGTCCTAATCACGGAAAAATCAAGGAAATTACATTTAGAAAAACTATATTTAGTTTTACAAAGGCTGCGGGATGCAGGTCTTACGTTACACAAAGATAAATGTTCATTTTTTCAGGACGAAGTAAATTATCTGGGCTATGATATAAACAAACATGGATTGAAAAAATCCCCAGAAAAAGTTAAGGCAATCTTAAAAGCTCCAGTTCCAAAAAATGTCTCCCAATTGCAGTCCTTTTTAGGATTGATCAATTATTACAGGAATTTCGTACACGGAGCGTCGTCAATCTTAACACCCTTGTATGATTTACTTAAAAAAGGTACGAAATGGGCGTGGACTTCCAGCCATGAACAAGCTTTTAATGAAATTAAACAATGTTTGGCATCAGACCAAGTTTTAGCACATTTCGACCCCAACGCTAAGCTGATTTTAACTGTAGATGCCTCGCCGTATGGGTTGGGAGCGGTGTTGTCTCAAATCGGGCCAGATAAAGTTGAAAGACCTATATCATTCGCGTCTCGCACCTTAAATGCAGCCGAGAAAAAATATGCTCAAATACAAAAAGAAGCGACTTCCATTATCTTTGGCGTTAAAAGATTTCATACATATTTATATGCTAGATCTGAACCTTTTATTCTTAGGACAGACCACAAGCCGTTAATTTCAATATTTGGGCTACAGCGCGGCATACCCGAGATTACCGCCAATAGGTTGCAAAGATATGCAATATTCTTATCTGCCTATAATTACATAATTGAGTATGTGCGTAGCGCAAACAACAGCGCTGATTTTTTGTCACGTGCCTCATTAGAACCGGTCGAGACAGCTGATTGTAGGCAGGGATGCGCTCACGCACACAGCGGTAGCAAGCCAGCTGGTTGTTATTTTGTTGAATCGAGTAGCGAGTGCGCGCCTGCTTCAATAGACAGTGCGTCGTACATTAACTTTGTAGTCGTAGGTAACATGCCCGTTACATTGTCTGTCCTACAGCAAGAAACGGCTAAAGATGAAGTGTTATTAAAGGTGATTGACTATATATCTAAGGGTTGGCCACGGAAGGTGACAGATATGAATTTAAAGCCATATCATCAATGTCGGTTACAGTTAGCTTATGAAAATGGATGCTTAATGAGAGGACATAAAGTAGTCATTCCACAAAAATTAATTCACAAAGTGTTAACCGAATTACATAGCTCACATTTAGGTATAGTTAAATGTAAGGCAGAGGCTCGTTCGCGTTTTTGGTTCCCGGGAATAGACTCGTGTATTGAGAAAATGATCCTGGAGTGTAATATTTGCTCTAAGCTACGCGCGTCTCCTCCTAGGGTACCACTTGAATCATGGGAACAACCCTTGCATTGTTTTGAAAGGATACATATGGATTTTCTCGGCCCAATCAATGATCAAATGTATTTGGTGATAGTAGATGCGTACTCAAAGTGGATCGAATGCTATGATATGAAAAATAACATTACATCCGCGAAACTAATTGAAAAAATGAGCGAGTTTATATCAAGGTTTGGTATTCCTAATAGTATTGTTACAGACAATGGGACCTCATTTGTATCAGGAGAATTTGCACATTTCTGCCATTTGAATGGTATTAAGCATACAACTAGTCCTGTATATTATCCGGCGAGTAACGGGCAAGCCGAATCTTATGTAAAAATTGTTAAAAAAGGTATTAAAACTTGCCTATTATCAGGGGATTCAAAAAAATTTGTGATAAATTTAAACAAATACCTGTTTGACTATAGGAACTCCAAACATTCCACTACAGGTTGTTCGCCGGCGGAACTGATATTCGGTCGAACTCTTAGGTCTAGATTAGATTTAATATTTAAAAAAGAAAACTCACCATCATCTTCCATTTCCGCTAATAAAATAAACAAACAGTCCTTGCAGAATAAGTACTTCCGTGGAACTGTTAGAAAACCTTTTGAACCCGGGAACTTAGTTTTGTACAAACATTATATTAATAAAAATAAATTTTATTGGTGTCATGGAACAATAGTTAAAAGGCTTGGCAAAGTCCTATATCTTATAGAAGATCGTGATTCTAAAATAAATGTTAAAAGACATCAAAATCAGATAATCACAGGTGGATCAACGGACAGCGCTAATACAATCCCTAACACCGAAATCATCGGGGAGGAGTGTATGAGGAAGGAAAAGTTGAGTGCTTTTCAACCACTGATAAGCTGCACGCCCAATCAAGGTACAAGCTCTGCCGCCGTGCCGCCGGCCGCCGCGCCCGCGCCGGCTCCGGCCTCCACCGTGTCCGCAACTGATGTTCTTCCGCGGATGCAATTAAGGGACAAGCCAAGAGTAGATTATAAGAAATATTTTTAAGATTTTAGTGTTAATTCAGAAGGGAGGATTGTAATGTAGGTATTTGCAAATAAAGTGTGGCTGCGTCAGCCGCACCTTTTCCTTATTAAATCAGTGTGAAATCGGCTATCGGTCTTGTCACTTGTGCCCTTCCTCCGTATACTTATCATAACCCGTCAAAGTCAAGCCAGCAAGTAAGGTCATATAGCACAAATGCTTACTAATATACAGCCATAAACATTATCCGCATTGTTCTTGCTCGGAGAATGCGTAAGAAGACCCATACACACAGATAATGGAATGGAAGTGTTTGGATGGGCGTAATTGTCAGCACTAAGGCAGCTTAGCGCTAGTACTCGTATTACGATGGAGTTAGGGTGCTGTGCATCAATTTTGTAGTAACGATTACTTAATACGCCTATTTATTTGTATATTTGGGGCTACAAATCGATCAAGGAAGGTTTTTTTGTAGGAAATGTCTTTAAATACGAATTTTCAAGCAGTGAAAAATTGCAAAAACATCATTAGAACATAAATTAATTGCTCCGCCGCCGACAGGGTTGTTATGTATGTATGTTACTTATGATGGCGCAGCGGTCAAGCCGTAAGTCCGCGGTTAGACCCCCATACATCTTTTTTTTTAAATTTGTCAGACACCCAGATGTGTACCTATTTTAGAAAAAATAAGGAAACGTCGCTTAGCATATAGTTTAACAAATACTGTTAGTGTTCTAATTTGTTTAGTTCAGTTAAGTTTAACAATAAAAGGCTTTATGAAACAGGTAGCGTAAGGTGGGTATTAGAGACGTTTTGCTTAGAATGCGGAAATGTATGTGAAGTTTGACAGTTCTCATGTTCGCATGATAATGGAAAGTCGTGTCTGTTCGCGCATACAAAATTGCATCCGCAAAACTGAAAATCAACTACCATGATCAATGCAAAACCTGGCTCGACCGTTCATTGAGTTATAAAAATAAACGAAATCATTCCGGTTTCAAACACCGCCCATAAATGTATTAACGGATCGTGTGAAAATACGTGGAATGGTCAGCTGGCTCAAATGTTTGTCAAATATTCAGATTGGATGGGATTACGGGGCATTACGATTGGAATGGCTGAAATGACATCTCATTCCAGCCATATACTAGGTATATCTTCCTTTATCCCATCTGATGTAGGTTTGTGCAAGGATAAATTGTTAGATGGAATCTTTAATAAACTAAATTTATACAACAACATCACATACTTCGATCTGACTCCGTGGTAAGTAGCTTCAGCACTTGTGTTACAGATATGAGAATCAACAGTGGTATTACAAATAAACTTAAATAAATACATATAACACCCAGAATAGTACAAACAGACATGTTCATGTACACAAATGTTTGTACAGTGCGGGGATCGAACCCGCGATCTATTTGTTAATAGTCAACTTCTTGACCATTACACCAAAGTATTCCAAACTTGATTGGAACCCTTGACTGTTATTATAATATGCTTGTAATTTTGAAGATACGTTCGTATTCAAGTATTCAATTTAACGGTTAGAGGTGAAATGGAAACCGTTCTTATGGCTCGCGGATAGGATGCGTACTGCGCCACTTGCGTGAACGTCTGTTTATCGAGGTGGAGTTGATAGATAGAGAGACAGATATATCATATATTGAATTTGTCCTTTTTCAAGCATTTCATCAGTCGTAGACATAATCACAAGATTATTAGTTCTCCCCGTAGGACAGCTCTTTACAATAATAGTGTTTTTGGAATGGCTCCGAAACTGTATAATCATCTTCCTGAAAGCCTCATAAAGGTAGAAAATGAGCTCACTTTTAAAAGATGTTTAAGAAACATTTTACTGAATAAGGCATACCATTCAGTACAAGAGTATCTAATGGATAAACAATTCTAGATATGACATCTGAAATTGTAATATTTTTTAATGTACCATGTAATATTGTTAACATTTTTATTTCATTGCAATTTTAATTATTAATATAAATTTTATCAAATATGTATCTAGCTTCTTATCTACCACAAGAAACATTAAATTATATGACATTAATATTAAATAAATTGTACTGACATTGTTATAATATAATATTTAACTGCCAAACATAAACATTTTTTGCATGCCATTAGGTTAAGTGATGAATGTACTGTATACCATTTATGTGAACATCTTGTTACCACACACACTTGCAAAATAAATGAATTGAATATCTTTTTGCACACCACAGAAAACATCGTCACATACATGTTTTGCAATGAAAGATGCAACAGAATGAGAATCCAAGAGCCATTTTGTTCTTCGTCTCAGACAATTGATCTCTCTTATTTTGAAATAACCCGAACGCAGTATATATCTTAACCTTTCTTAACGCGACGAAACCGTAGTGTCCTCGTAAAATATTTAAGGTTATCTTGGGCAATCAATTTGGCTACAATCGCGTTTACGGCTATCAAAATCTTTACTGCTGAGGCGCAGAGAGCACTGACGTATGACAGAATAGAAAATTAATTGGGTTGGGGATAGCTGTATGTTAATAACTGCTGTGGTCGTTGAGACTATGAATTCTTGATGGATTGAAAAAATGCGGAGGTTTTAGGTGGTTAAATGTGGACGTCTTGGGAGCCGTCATAGCCCGTAGCCATGTATAGACTAGGTGTGCCCTCGACGTCGTATGAGTAGAATAGTTACTTTGGGCATAGACATATACTGTCGAAGACATTTTTTTAGATCATTTCAAGAGGAATGATTCTTTCATACATATATTTTTTTATCTTGAACCATTTTTGCAGCGCACGCAACGGAAGTTCTCAAGGATGGATAATTTTCCCCGTTTTTTTCACAGTTTCCATTATTTCTTCGCTCCTAAGTGGTGCAGCGTGATGTTATACAGCCTACAAAGATAATTTTTCAATTCGAAGCAGTAGACTTTAAATGATTGGGACTGTTATTGCATAAAAATCGGTAAAACCAACTTTATTGTCATTACAAATAGTTTACAATACACAATGTTGTATCTTGTGTTGAATGTTTTTAGTCGGAACTTTAAACCGTCATAACGAGAGGCAAGCTGTAAAAAAGATTCAAGTCTAAAAGATTTAATGGTGGCGTATAATGTTTTATTGTTGATGGAATGTTATAAACGGGTTTATTATATTTATCTTAGTAACCACGTGTTTCTACAATCAAAAAGCAAAATAAATAAAACTTTTAATTCAACTACTAGTGGACGCCCGCGACTTCGTTCGCCTACATTTGGAGTTTACATACATTTTCTGAAAAACGTTTTCCGCGTCGAGGTTTTCAGCTTATTCACATATAAACTTACCTTAAAATGTACAATTTTATGGCGTACTATTATTATTGATAATAAATATAATAGAAATTGCTCGTTAACATTAACGACTTATCCTATTGCGCTATATTCATACTTTTAACAGTTTAGCTGGGCTGTTGAGTGGCCCATCTGGTACTCCAGATCTCCATTTTTATTATGGGAATGGTAAGTGCTCGTCATATGGACAAATTTTTCCTACTACGTCATTTTCATAACTCTTACAGTTAAGCTAGGCTGCTGGGGTTCCACCTCAGATATTCAGACCTAGAAAATAAATTATAGCCTATAACCCGGCCGAGAATTTTCTTGATAGATTGGTGAAGTTTTCGTTTTAATCCGATCAGCCCTTTTCAGGTGATGCGCATACATATACATAGACAAACAGATAGACAGAGGTACAGCGAAACAGACAAACAGACAAAAATACTAAAAAGTAGTGTAATATGTTTTGTAGACGATTCTGACCATCTAAGCTACTTGTTTCTTAAATATCTTCCAAGTACAGCCTTTTTTTCCCTCTTCAGCTTTATTATAGAGGTATGTATGGATAGATGATGTGTTTTTAGCACTGTAAAAACAGTGTTTTTATAAACAGTGTTTATAAAAACATACTCTCCTATCTCTCCATCGCCCGGGGATAGAACTTCCTTCGGACGGTATTAACTTTCCAACTATTATATTCTAAACTAGTTGGTTTCCACGATTTAGTCCGCGCAAATAAAGTTTTCCACCCTGTATGATATCAAAATAAAATAAATATTTTAGCAGTCAATAATAATAACGGAGCTATCTATCGGTTAAGGAATGTTTAAAATCGGTTCAGTAAAACGTTACCCTATTGAAATATTAGTAAAGATCATAAAATTTTCGTAACTTCCAAACAAGTGAGTAGGAACCTTGCAGGATCGTACTTGATCATGTTATGTTATGAAAAAAAGGCTACCTAAATGCATTCTAGTCATTGCCAGAGTACAGAGTATGTATTTATTTAAGTTTATTTGTAATACCACTGTTGATACTGATATCTGTAACACAAGTGCTTAAGCTACTTACAACGGAGTCAGATCAATGTATGTGATGTTGTTGTATATTTATTATTATTATTTATTCCTCATCTTCATCATCATCATATCAGCCGTTCGACGCCCAGTGCAGACCATAGGCCCTCAAAGATCTCCATCACGATCAGTCATGCGTTTCCCATATCCAGCAGCTTCCTGAGACCTTCACCAGATCGTCGGTCCACCTTCTAGGACCTTGTTGTCAATGCGTTTTACTAACTAGCATATCTTGATGGAATCAGGCGTTACTTTGCGGATATTCATGACTAAAGCTGAAAAAGAGGATTATTTGTTTAAAATTTCCACTAAACAACGCGTCGTCGCGACGCCAGCGCTGGAACCCCAATATATCCAACGGTAACTACCTGAAAAAATAAGAGCTTGAATTCGCAGGACTTACAATACAACTCACAACGTGACACAGAAGATGCACCTGGAATCACAATACTGACACCAACAAAATACTCGACGCGTTTCGCCACTACACGCGGCATCCTCAGGAGATGTTGTCGCTTCGACAGACTACAAGTGACTGAGCTCGTTGTCTGTCGAAGCGACAACAGTCTGTAATTTTTTCAGGTGGTTACAGTTGAATGTATTTGGGTTCCAGTGCTGGCGTCGTTTAGTGGAAATTTAAAGCAAAATAATCCTCTTTTCCAGCTTTTACTAGCATATCACCCAGCCAGATAACAGATTAAAAATGTGGTTTTCATTTGAACACAATGTCCGTTTTCCATCTTTTGTTTGGTCGGAAATTAATCAACGGAGCTGACAACGTTGTACAGTGTACACTCATCGACAATGCATGTGTGAATATGCAATAAGAGTATTTTGTTTTGTTTGAAACGAGTGGCAGATATCATTGTTTTACAGTGTAGTTTGGTATTCTTGAAATACAGGTCGCAAACGCAACGCAACGGATTTGCAATTGACTTGCAAGTCCGTTGCGTTTTAGATCTCTGTACATTTACTGTGTCAGAATCCTAACTAACTACTGGTTAATGAGTCTAAATGCGATATATTTGATGAGTATTAGGTACTCATTGCTCGACGTTTCGGCTGGATTGCAGACAGCCGTGGTCACGATCTGACTGACTGCGTTTAGACCCGATAACCAGTAGTAAGTGTTAAAATGTAACGCGAAAGTTTAAAATCATAGAATTAACCAACCAACTTACAACATTTTAAGAGTTGATAAAAATTATTTTTGACAGAAGAAAAGACAACAAGGACTCAGTAAGTTATGTAGGTATCCCCATATGAAAATAAACTCATTGGTCGTCAGAATATAGCACAATTAATTGAAAGAAATTCCAATCCCTAATGAATTTTACTGTCTTTCCCATTAACTCGCTCAGCTTTTTTAAACAGGCGGGTGCTTTGGTGATTTAACACATCCACGATCACTGCCCGCCTATAGACGTTATAACAATAAACTTACATAGTGTCTGGTAGCCTGTCCTTTAATGTGTTAACAATTAATGATAGATTTATAGGAGGTTGCATATCTAAAACGCAACTTTTGTCTAGCATCCTCATTTCACTAAGCAAAACTGGTCAACAGATTTCACATTCCTGCTCACAGAGTTCTGGGTAATTCGTACTAAATGCTCCAATGTGCTTACAAGTTTCTAACTACATAATATGTTTCCATGCTCAAGTTAGCACAATCTAACGAATACACGCAAATACCCACATTAGGTCTGTTCAAGGTCCATCAAGGCGAAGATATGAGAAGTTCTTGTTCTTCGTTCACAATATAGTAAGCATTACACATAAGAGGTAAGACAATTGTAATTCCATAAATAATTACTACAACTAGACCAGCATGTTTTTATGAATTCGTAATAAGTATTCACGTTGCACACTAAAGATATTATTTTAACAGAAGAAAAAATCAACTGTCTGAGACGGGGATCGAACCCGCGTCCATGCCCGGCCGGTGTGCCTTAACCACTCGGCCACACTTCCACCGCGCCCTACGGGTCAGGAAAGCAGTTGCAAAATTCAACAGGCTTCGCCAATGTCTGAGTGGCCGAGTGGTTTAGGCCCATGAGCCAGATTACCATGGACGTAGGTTCTATCCCTGCCTAAGACGGTTTCTTTTTCTACTGCAAATATATTATCTATAAAGCAGCATGTAATAAAAACATACAGCAATTTGCACCAAAAACGACTGTCTTAAAACTCTTAAATAACATTGTAATTATGTCTCAAATCCTTTCACCCTTTTTTGTCTCAGTATGGAGTCGCATTTACCGTCGAAAGTTTCCCATTTAATTAGAAAGGCATGGAGCTGACACAGACAGACGGACCGGACAGTGATTTTCAATTGTTTTACATTGATTGGACACAAATTGTGGGCCAGAAATTCAATTTTATGCTGATAAGTATCGTTGCTTGTGGCGCAGTGGTTGCAGCGCTTTGGTAGTGATACCAAAAGTTAAGCAACCTACTGCGCGGTCATGTTTGGGATGGGTGACCATTCTGACCACTTAAGTGTCGTCTATTTACAAGCATCTCCGTGCTTTGGAAGGCACGTTATGCTGTTGGTCCCGGTTAATATCCATAGATATTAGTCGTTAACCCTGGTCGGAGGCCCTCGGGCGGATTAATAAAATCTGACAGTAAGGTTGGTCACGTACCTTACACACACCCTTCCACAAATCCGCACTGAGCCCGCGTGGTAGACTATGGCTCGCACCACCTCATAGTTGAGGTGAGGCCTGTGCCCAGCAGTGGGACATATATAGGCTGATGATGATGAAGTATCGTTTTAATTAAAAAGAAAGGTTCTTGAATGGCGACCGCGTGCCGGGCGATGTTCCGTGGGCAGGGCCACTACACTACTACTTACTATCAAAAATGTTATTGAACATATACTTGTCATTTCTCAATTTCAAAAAAATTAAGTAATCTGTGATAATCGCAGTTGATGTCACAATAACTACATCATTTTGTACAAGTTTTTTACCTAGTGTTATCATTATCATCATCATCAGCCTTTATACGTCCCACTGCAGGGCACAGGCCTCACCTCAACTATAAGGTGGTGCGAGCCATATACTCCACCACGCGGGCTCAGTGCGGATTGGTGGAGGGGTGCGTGTAAAGTAAGTGACCAACCTTACTGTCAGATGTTATAAAGCCGCCCGAGGGCCTCCGACCAGGCTTAACGACTTATCGATATTAACCGGGACCAACAGCTTAACGTGCCTTCCGAAGCACGGAAATAGACGTCACTTTATGGTCAGAATGGTCACCCATCCCAATCATGACCGCGCCGTAGGTTGCTTAACTTTTGGTATAATTACCAAAGCGCTGCAACCACTGCGCCACAAACACCTCAGTGTTATCGTCTAGTGATATTATTTGATGACCTAAATAAATGAAAAAAATCAAGGTGGACCGACAAATCTGGTTTGAGTAGCGGGAAGCCGCTGGATGCGGGAAGCGCACGACCGATCGCGGTGGAGATGCTTGGGGGAGGCTTTTGCTCAGCAGTGGGCGTCGAACGGTTGATATATGATGATGAAAGTAATCCGACGGTTAGCATGTTTGAATGAACGACTGATTAGCGCCAGCAAACACCTTCGGCGCACTGGCGCCGTGATTAGTGATACAGGATGCATCCTATAACAGCGGCTAAATTGCTGACGGTCGCAAGTCGTGGCGACAGTATGCTACAAGTTTAAGACTGCCTCGTTGGTGAAGTGGCAAAAATTCTGCCTTACATCCGAGAGGTCCTGGGTTCGAATCCCAGGTCGAGCCAAAAGTGTTTCTGAGATTTTCTGTTATGAATTTCTCAAAAACAGCTCGGAGTCGGAAAGTTGGCGGTGTTACACCCCCGTGCCCCGAAAAGCATGTTAAGCCGTTGGTCCTGTGCCTGATCTCTATCCGGTCATGTCGGATTGCCGTCTCACCGAACATTGAGAGTGATGTCACAGTGATTGCATCTGTGTATTGCGCTCACACTTGTGCACTAGTGGTCCTGTGCCTGATCTCTATCCGGTCATGTCGGATTGCCGTCTCACCGAACATTGAGAGTGATTGCATCTGTGTATTGCGCTCACACTTGTGCACTATAATATGTCCTGCGTAGTTGGCTGATCTCTGCTGAGATTGGCCGCCGTGGTCGAAATCGACCAGGAAAACTATATACATATATGCTACAAGTGTGCCCTGGGCCTTAAAGGTATTTTTGTCAATCAACTATATAACAGTACAGTAAAAGCTGTGCCCATTTTAGTATTTAGTATGTGACATGACTGAAGTTATAGTTCATCCTGCAGCTGAATTCAAGTCTTTAAAAGCACTGTATTCAGTCAATTCAACTCAAAGCACTTAAGGAGAATTGGAACGCTCTGTAACTAAAGAATGTGCTACAGTTACACACAGTAGAAAAACAGTAACATATTAGACTATAACTTTAAAGAATAACACCAGTAATTTACTTTTAAGTTACTAAAAAAGAATAGTAATAAGTAAAACTGGAAAATATTGTGATTTTCACCTCACTACACTTTATCTTTTGACAATATCCTACTACTATTATAAAGGCGAAAGTTTGTATGTATGGATGTTTGTTACTCTTTCACGTAAAAACTACTGAATGGATTTGAATGAAACTTTACCACAATATAGCTTATACATCAGAATAACATATAGGCTACAATTCATAAAGAATTTTTAAGATAAAGGCTTTCCACGCGGACGAAGTCGCGGGCGGCCACTAGTACTTAATAAGCGTGAAAGAACCAACTATGCCAAGATAAGAAATTTAATTTTATGCATTACCTACATCGAACTACATGCATGATGAATATCTGGAGGAAATTGATTGCTCAACATTGACAGCAATTGAACATGCGGGCGACAGTTCCATTGTATTGCCTTGATCGCATGCACAGAGCGAGACGGTAAAATGGTCCTCAACTATGGGGATAAAGTTGGCTAGTATTTGGGTATAATAGTCTGACACGTTTTTGCGTTACCGTTCCGAAAAAAAGGAGTGCTACACGTAACACAAGTACATACACACAAACCTAATTTCACGTTAATATGAAGATAGACCTATATTATAAAGATATATCAGGTCTGCCTTGTTGGTGTAGTGTCAAAGTTTCTGCCTTACATCCGAGCGGTCCTGGGTTCGAATCCCAGGTCGAGCCAAAATTGTTTCTGAGATTTTCTGACATGAAACATAGAAGCGAAACAAAAGAAGCCAACAACTGTCTTCGCTGAGCAGACCGATAGCTCTGCGAAGCAATTTGACATTCAACTGCATCTATTTAAAAATATGAAACCAGGTATAATAGCATTTTTTAGTAGCATAATCTACGAGTTCTATTTTTATACCAACTTAGTCGCACTTGTTTAAAACGTATCACGTAGGTGCTGCTCATACTCACTATTGGTTGTTCTAGACAGACATTCCAGATTTTATACACTTGTGTAATTACCTGAAACAAATAAACACAAAATAAAATAATATATTTTAGTTTAATATTTATTGCTCTTAATTCCTTGAGATTGATGTGAAGTCTTGAATTAAGTTGATGAAATCAGGCATTACTTTGCGGAAATCCAGGACTACAGCTGAAAAAAGGAATTATTTTGCCTCAAATTTTAGTGGAACTAAACGTCGCTTAGTAAAATAATTCCCTTTTTCAGTTTAAGTCTTTAATTGTAATTGAGCGTATTTTCAGCAGTCTCTGCTATCGGTACCTATATCATGTATGAATGCGAGACGGCCTATGATACGAGTATGTATCCATCGATTGTCCAGTGTACAGTTTCGGTTTATTAATCAAATATAAGATTGTAATTTTAATTTCCTATGAAGAAAACGTCATCAATATAAGTTGAAATCATAAGAGGAATTAATAATAATCCGTTCCCAAATTACTCAACCCCGCTAACCGGCAACATTCAAACTCTTGCCAAGAGCCTTATTTCATACAGGCTCCATACGTTTATCAAGAAACGAGCCAACTTTATAAACTTCCGAAACTGCTGCTAAGCGATAACTCGACACATTGCGAACGTTTGATACCCCAAACAATCTAATTTCAACCCCAAAACAAGGACGATAAAACTGAATTCGAAACCTTGGCCTCAAAGTAATTTAATAAGGAGTATTAAGATTATTATAAATGGGACTTTATCGTCAGCTACGTGCATAATTATGTGATAAAATGTCTCGTAATTTAGGAGGGCAAAGAGGTTTATTTCCTCGAACATTGTTTTCAAGTTTCAATAGGAATATGCGTTGTTATCACCTCACACCATCAAGGATGGCAGTAAAAAAGGGGTTTCTGAATAATAAAATTCAAGCGCGAATTTCACACTATAAAAACCATACATGAAAAAGCTTCCGCTCATGGAGCATCCCTTCTTAGATCAAACCAAAATTAGGCAGATACGGTATGAGCTAGTCTCGTGTGGTCCTATTTTAAACATTTTAATTTTAATATTTCGCAACAATCACACCAATTTTCTAGTCCCAAATTAAGCTACGAGGCTTGTGTTATGGGTACTAGACAACGGATAAACATACTTAAATACTTTTGTTTGTAAATAAATACATATTATACATCGAAAACACCCAGACCAGTACAAACACACGTGTTCATGCACACTTATACTTTACTGTGCGGGGATCGAACCCGCGACCCTTGGTTTTAGAAGTCCGATCTGTAGACCACTGCACCAAGCGGTCGTCAACTACTTACTCGAGCCCGATGGACCTGCTCCGCTCCTAGTCGTCGTCAGTACTGCGAGTTGTTTACTACGTGCGGTGCGTGTCATAAGTCATTTATGCCATTAATAACAAAATACTTTGTTTCGGAAATTACAAGTTAGTTCAATAAAATTTTAAAATAACAATAGAAGGATATGAAATCTTCTATTGTTATTTTGAAATTTTAAATTTTTGCAATACTCTAGCAAACATCTAAAATAATAAAAACAAAATTACAATAATGGAAATAACTTACTAATAAAAATTACAATAAAGTAGTATGTCAAAACGAGCATTAAATAAAAATTTAACAAATATGTCAAAAATAAAATAATAAAGTCTAATATTATTATTTCTAGAAATTAAAATTTACACATTCTTCTATACTGTAGAAACAATTCTCCAAAAAATATGACCACTCTCTGCTTTTAATTTGGATCACTTTTTTTTTCAATTTATTTAATAACCTGACCGCTTGATATCTTGCACAATGTTTAACCATCTGTAGGTTAGGATGTATTAGGTTAGTAATATCTTTTCGCCGTGTGGCACGACGCTTTATCCTTTCTTCTGTAGTTTCATACCTGTCTAAATGATAAATAAGGTGCGCGTGACCGGCCCTTTTTTAAGCGCACTGCAAAAGAGTGGAACTCACTACCCGCGTCAGTGTCTCCCTGCAATTACAACCGTGAAATTTTCAAAGCTAGAGTGAACAGGCATCATCTACGTGTGCTCGCTCCAACGCAGACTCAGTCTTAGCCTTGGTTGGCTTAGTCTTGGGTCAAGAGCAAACCTATCCCAAAAAAAAGGTTGACGATTCACGATTGTAAGAACCGTATCTTCTTCTGTTTGCTTTGATCAAAGAATCCCTCCCATTTTCTTGATAGCCGCTCCGATTTAGTATTCGTGTAATGTTGGATGTAAAATGACCCCAACCATAAACAAAAATGGCCGCTCTTAGAAAGCGTTTTCCCAATATCCACTAGAGAAAACTGAGAGAGAATTCGTAAAGCGCTCAACGAACACGCAAAATTATTAAAAAATAAAGAATTACTCGTACTTTTGACATTTTAAGTTAATTAAAGTTCGACGACCACTTTGGTGTAATCAAGAAGTTGACTATTAACCAAGAGGTCGTGGGTTCGATCCCTGCACTGTACAAAAAAAATGTGCATGAACATGTTTGTACTGGTCTGGGTGTTATATGTATTTATCTAAGTTAATTTGTAATACCACTGTTGATTCTGATTTCTGTTACACAAGTGCTTTAGCTACTTCCCACGGAATCAGATCAATGTATGTGATGTTGTTGTATATAATTTTATTTAAGTTACGTTCTACCATTACTTTATTTCTTTCGATTTCTTTATTTTTACACAAATGTCTCAAACAACAACAAAATCTCGTAGCTGTACAACACTTTATGAAAATTAAAAAATATTTTGAAACTGCCCTACACAAACTTCTACATTATGGTATGAAAATGGTTTTCATTCAGTAACCGAAAGTTTTCAGATACGAACTCGCTTTCGTCGAACCCATTTTGTAGTCGACTTATTCTGCGAAGTGCACTTTTATATTATACAGGGTGGTTAAAGTGTTACTAAGCTCTGAAGTTTTCAGCCAATCGTTTGGATGGAAAATCCTTAAGAAATGTCCCTGCTCTTGGTTGATAAGTCCAAGTGTCCTACCACTTAACCCTAGTCGTATTTTTTATAGCTATCCCGTTCGTTCGCCCTATGAAGCTCGTAAGAGTGACAAGGTCGGGGAGGTTGGAAACAGTAAAAATCGGCTAACAGAGTGGCCTCTGGATTATAGGACTGCTCCAAGCGATGGCGATTTAACCTTATTTTTAATTTGAGAGGATTCAGAAAATACTTTCATTCGTTGGTGAAATTACTTTCCTTGGGACTGATATTTTAAACCTTCTTCTTATTATAAGGGAAGAATACTGAATATATAGAGTATAAGCCGCTAATTTTAATAAGCGTCAATTATGTTTTGATTAGATTATTAAATTTCCGTATAAAAAGCGAAAGTTTCTGCCTACTGATTTGGGATCATGATTGATTTATTATTTATATAAACTCAACTAGCATAAAAATTTCACATGCTAAAATTTATCAATTCTTCAAAAGAAGGTACCGTGGGGAACAGATCAGACTATCTTTTTTTGTTTCAAAATCGCCCTTATAACAAGAGCATGATACCCCAGTGTTAACCGTGACATCCTTACGAATGCATTGAACAAGCTAAGTACGCAGTTTTATGATGAAAAATTTTAGCATGACACACCAAAAGTGATTCTTCACATAACATGTCTGAGAAACTCTCACATATAAGAAGGATAAAATTACAAATGCCCCATTCATAGCGCAGCCATAAAAATAGCGGCACCCCTATCTTGAATGTTCACGGAAAGCCTTACATATTTCGTCTCGGCACATGTAATATAAATTTCAGGAACGGCGATGTGTATAACTAAACTGGAATATTAAGACATTTGTCGTGAGTGGATTTTCTGTGCTCCTTGAGTGACAAATGAGAGCCTCAGGCACTATAATGCCAGCACTGTCTCTGTTGTAAACCGTAACAGATACGAAAATATACTCAGTGGAACCCACCCAGGGTTGGGATAGAGAATAAGATCAAATTAACTATAAGTATAGTAAGTATGCAATGATACATATAAATTGGCAAGAGAATAAAAACTGTGTCAAGTACAAGCTTCAACAATAGTGAAGCCAATCGGTGACTTTTTTAAAACAGGGGGGGGGGGGGGAATTGTGCTGTGTCCTCACGTTCAGAGATAAGACATGTTTTAATAGAGTAGTATATAAGCTCAAATTATATTATAATAAAATAGACATCTACCAATCTTAGTCTCAATTACATACATGTAACTGAAACGATTTTCCTAAATTAATAAATGCTTCTTTCTAAAAGCGTCTCTGAAAATGTGCATAATCATTCAAGTACTTTTTAATATGAAAGTCTTAAGTCTATTTTAATTTGGTACAGGATATTTTCAATAAGCATTTCGCTTAGTAAAAGGATCTTTCTCGTAGAGAAATTTAAAATGAAAGGACATACAAGATAACGCGATGGCCATAATCCTGTTCTCATGTCAGTTCATCCATAATTTCATACACGTCGCAACTTAGGCAAAAGTTTGGGCTGGATATGAATTTTAAAGCAACGGGCGCAAATTTGGTAGGACTTTTGCTATACGTTCTGTTGTATTGAGGAAAGGTCGGCGTTTTCTAATAGCCACTCGTATTTGCTTTAAGATGAAATGTTTATTTTATGTTGTTAACCATTTCACGAAAACTAATGGATTGATTTCAAAAAACATTTCACAATTGCGAAGCTGCATGATCCTTATGTGGTAGTGGTAATTAATTGAGTAGTGTTCCCAGACGAAACCGAGACTTTTATTTTAGCAATTTTTGTACAAATACATTTTATACAAGCGATAAGACCGCCTAAATTGTACATCTTTCTTTGATAAACTTGTCTGTAATTTTTGTTTTGTGTTGTACAATATTTTTTTATCTATATATCTATCTATTATACTAGTGGACCCCGCAAACTTTGTTCTGCCCATTGATTTAAAAAAAAAACTTATCTTTTAAAAATTCACTGGACTTCTACGAATATTTTAAGACTATAATTATTTAAATCGGTTCAGTCGATATCAAGTTTTAGCGAGACCAACGAACTGCAATTCATTTTATATATAAGACTAGTGGACTATCTTTTAAACCTTTACTGGACTTCAACGAATATTTCAAGACTAAAATTATTCAAATAGGTTTAGCCGTTCTCGAGTTTTAGCGAGACTAGCGAACAGCAATCATTTTTATATATAAAGAAGAAGAAGATATAGCCTCATTTCATCCAAATCTTTTTGACCTGGCTTTAATCCGTTACCTATCGATATTAATAATACACAACCGCAGTACCACAACATAATGTTAGCTGTTCAAAGGGGCTTCGTTTAATTTGTGCACATTGAAGGAATCGCTGCAAGTTTCCAACCAATTTATACGTTGCCGTGACTTTTGTAATTAAATAAATAATTAAATATACATCAACATCACATACATTGATATCTGACTCCGTGGTAAGTAGCTAAAGCACTTGTGTTACAGATATCAGAATCAACAGCAGTATTACAAATAAACTTAAATAAATACATATAACACCCAGACCATTACAAACAGACATGTTCAATATAAATGGAATTAATTAATTATAAATGGAATTATTTGAATTTAATGCACATATTGCAATTTTTGGATCACTATTCGGTCGGATTCCTCCAATCACTGCAATTTGAATATCTGCGTCAATTACTTACCATCCTATGTCACCATAAATGATCTTAATATATTTTACAATAATTACCAAAATATCATTCTAGAGGCAGACGAAAATAATAGGTTTGTTTGTGTCGGAGACTACAATAATCCTGATGTTCAGTGGAGAGACGTCTCAGGTCTCTCTTATTTGGCACCCTCCTTCTCCACTGATGGTAAGTCGTGCCTCATGCTAGAAACTGCTTCACTATGTGGCCTATATCAGTTTAACGGCGTGCCCAACAGGAATGGTCGGTTCTTAGATTTGGTGTTTTGTACCTTTGAGGATGTAATAGTTAATGAGTGCTCCCCTTTGAGTCGTTTGGATACGCATCATCCAGCTCTTACTATTGAAATACCTCGCTCGACTATTGACAGTGGAAACCGAGTTACTCTTAAACCTCCCAAACGATTAAATTATAAAAAATGTAACTTTGATAAAGTTAAAACTGAACTCTCTGTCATACACTGGTCATCCCTATTGTCTTCTCCAGATATAAATAAAAATGTTGATGTATTTTATGACACCCTGCTTAACATTATCAAAAAGTACACCCCTTATTCTTATAAAATGAAGGATAATTACCCAGTTTGGTTTAGCTTCGGCTTAAAAAAGTGTATTGCCGAGAAAAAAAAATATCATAAATTATATAAAAAAACTAAAAATCCTAGAGATTATGATGTTTTCTGCCTACTTCGTGCTCGTAGTAAAAAGTTAATGTCTCAATGTTATAGTAATTATATTGCCTCTACTGAGACCGAGTTACGTTACAATACAAAACCTTTCTGGTCTTTTGTTAATAGTAAACGTAAAGAGGGTAACTCGATTCCACATTCCATGAAATATAATAATCTTGTAGCATCTGATCACAAGGGGGTATGTGACCTTTTTTCAATTTATTTTGGCTCAGTTTTTGAGACCAGTATTTCTTCACATAACTCCGATACTGACTTTATCGATGTACCTGTCAACAGTAATCTAGCTTCTGTCTCGGTTGCTGTTGGAGACATCGATAAAGTAATTAAAAGCATTGATTCTTCCAAGGGAGCTGGGCCAGATACAATACCTCCTTCTTTCATCAAGATCTGCGCGAATGAAATCAGTTTGCCACTCTGTATACTGTTTAACCAATCACTCAGTTTAGGTATTTTTCCTGACAGGTGGAAGACGGCTCACATAGTCCCCATCTTCAAAAGTGGAAATAAAGCTTATTGCGAAAACTACAGGCCTATCAGTATACTGTCTTGCTGCGCAAAACTTTTCGAGTCTGTTGTGTCTGTGTTCATTTATAATCACTTGAAACCTCTTTTGTCGGCCAACCAACACGGTTTTGTTAAAAATAAATCGACAATCACAAACTTACTGGAATATAAAAACTACCTATGTTGTGCTTTTGCTAAAAATGTTCAAGTAGATTCCATATATACCGATTTCTCCAAGGCCTTCGACAAGGTTGACCATTTTCTTCTTTGTCGGAAGCTTTGTCGGATGGGTATACATGGCTCGCTACTTCGGTGGGTCGAATCATATCTGTCCCGAAGGAGTCAGCTGGTGGCTTTCAAGGGTGAACTATCCGACCCTGTTCTAGTTACCTCAGGTGTCCCACAAGGCTCGATTCTTGGCCCTCTACTGTTCATAGCCTTCATATATGACCTTGTTGCGCAATTGAAATGTCCCAGTCTACTATATGCGGACGATTTAAAAGTTTTCTCCGAGGTAGCTACCCTTGAAGACGCTGAAGCATTGCAAGCGGATATCGAGACCGTGGCCAGGTGGTGTGATGATAATCATATGTATCTAAATATTAATAAATGTTTTGTTATGTCCTTTACAAGAAAAACAAATAAAATTAATTTTACATATACCCTCAATGGTCAAAAACTTAACAGGCAGAATCAGGCTAAGGATCTAGGAATAATTTTTGATGACAAATTGAGTTTTCGCGAGCATTTCGATTATATTATCATGAGGGGTGGTAAAATGCTGGGGTTTGTCCTGCGCAACACCAAGCAACTTAAAAAGCCAAACAGTATTGTATATTTATATAATTCACTTGTCCGGAGTGTTCTAGAATATGGTGCAGTTATCTGGTCTCCGTTTTATGCCGTACATATTGACCGCGTCGAATGTATTCAAAAAAGATTTTTGAGATGTCTCTCTTTTCGTCATGGTTACCATCGCAAGTTGACCTCCTACACGGATCGGCTGCAGAAATTTAACATGGTTACCCTGGAAACGAGACGTAAAAGGTTTGAGCTTATATATCTTTGTAAAATACTACACTTTGTGATCGATTCTCCTGCCTTACTTTCATCGATTAGCCTAAACACTCATTATAGGGCCCGTGACCGCAAGCCTAAACTGTTCTCACTTCAGGTTTACCGTAACAACACTTCATATTACAATCCAGTAGTTAGGATGTGTCGCCTCTACAATGATATATCCCAGGAATATCCAGATGGTGATATTCTGGGTTCTGATCCAAATGACTTCTACAAATTTATTCGTGGGATTCTGAAGTGATTGGTTTTATGCGTTGTACGTAGAAGACCAATTATTTTAGAAGTCCCTACTTGCTTAAGGTACTTGTTTAAGGTGCAAAATTTGTAATTTGTAATACGCTTTTCACCACGCCAGTTAGCTCGAACATTTGTGATTTAGAATAATTTGTAACTTAACTTAAGATATTGTACTCATGTAACACATGTTTTGGTTTTCAGTTTAGTACTTAATTTTAATTTTTAAGAAATTTCACAACTCCACAACTGTAAACTGTTTTGTGTTAATAAATAAAATAAAAAATAAAAAATGGAATTAATTAATTATAAATGGAATTATTTGAATTTAATGCACATATTGCAACATGTCGCTTAGCTGGAAGTTTCTTGTTAACTTTGTTGCTTATTTTATCGTATTTTTGCACGTTGCTCTCTATTTATTTCCACAGGGAAATCAGGAGCGTAATTTCTTTCAAAAAAATTGCAAACCTAATCTTAGTCGCTGCTTATCTATAGTCTCAGTCAATGCCCAACTGATTATCAAATCGCAAGGAAATGTGACACTTTCACTGTCCGCCAGTGCACACCTGCCGTGACAGTACCGATGCTACAGATGTGTCCTGGGCCTCAGATGCGAATTCAGCTAAGGATCAGTTACCTACATAAGAATAGTAAGTAGTTATCGTAAAAATTCAATTTAGTTCATAAAATAATACAACTGCGTTGTTTTGTCCCATATTTACTTTCGATTATCAATTTTACTGCCTTCTTTTCTCCTTTTACTGTATTCTAAAACAAAAGCGAAGTCGAAGTTTTAACGAAGTCAGTCAAAAACAAAATTTATACGCACGAAAAGAACTATATATTTATATATGCGTAAACAGGTTGCTACCCGATAGTTATGACCTATCCTCAGTCACATTGTCACTTACAATCAGGTCAGATTGGGTTGAAATGTCTGGATAGCACAATAAAAAAAAACCTTTCTCAA
The DNA here is from genome assembly GCA_963921415.1 of Pyrausta despicata. Taxonomy (NCBI): domain Eukaryota; kingdom Metazoa; phylum Arthropoda; class Insecta; order Lepidoptera; family Crambidae; genus Pyrausta; species Pyrausta despicata. The sequence goes on along the minus strand of OY992848.1, from coordinate 3,520,015 downwards.
TCCAGATAGATTATTTTTTTAAACTAACAAACCTCGCTCTATCGCAAATACATTACTTACACAGAAATCCAACGAACTCATTTTTCACAGAGCCCTCGATCCGAACGAGAAAACCTTCGTTAATTAATCTATCTAACCCCCAAGGGTTGCGGTAGCCCAGGAAAGAGCACCGAATATGTGATTAGTTAGTGAGAAAGGTGTTTTGTAACGATACCGTTGCTACATAAGGAATTAAGTTAATTAAAGATAGAAAACAGACTTTAAGCAAGACAAGGCAGCGGTCAGTCAATAAGGACCGATAAGCTACTTACCTTTTAAATACATATATTTTTATTTCCTAAAACACTTCAAAACGTCTTCGTATCACATCGAACCAACAACTGTTAATAAGACTAGTTATTACTATGTAAGACTGATCAAAGACTAACAACTGTTAAAAATAAAAGTGTCAAAATGACGTTACACATTATTTTTCTAAATTTGAAATAAAATACAAAGTTCTTCAAAAAAGTATAAAACATGTAAAAAAAGGTCTGTCGCCAACAGGGTAGGACATCTGAAAATACATATAAAAGGGAAACTGATTTAATGTCAGACTGAATTAATGGCACAAGTATTTGCATACATAAAAGAGGGCTCTGGCCACTGGCTTTAAATTTTAAACTGTATTTTGTTTTTTTTAAATATTTTATTTGACTAGTATAAATACCCGCGCCCAGCCATAAAGCTCAAACTAAAGGTCGCTGCATACGTGACGAGTTTATACGACGACCACTTTGGTGTAATGGTCAAGAAGTTGACTATTAACCAAGAGGTCGCGAGTTCGATCCCCGCACTGTACAAACAATTGTGTGCATGAACATGTCTGTTTGTACTGGTCTGGGTGTTATATGTATTTATTTCAATTCATTTGTACTACCACTGTTGATTCTGATATCTGTATACAAGTGCTTAAGCTACTTACCACGAAGTCAATGATCAGACCAATGTATATGATGTGGTTGTATATTTATTTATTTTATTTCTTTATTAATACTTCGCACGGGACGTGACAGGGACGGGCGCGTGATTCCCTAAAAGTGTATCTGGCTACTGGAAAAAATTCCCTATAGCTAAAAAGCAAATAGACGGTAAACATTATAGTGCATGAAACACCACCTAAAAGCACCGGAGCGGGAAGAGACGTTCTAAAAATCGTCGCTGTCGATATTTTCCCGCCCACGTTTCACGTGACATATGCGTTTCTGAATACGAGTACATTTTGTATGGAACGATGTTTCCAAGATTCCTGTCTCGTCCCGTCCGGATAAAAACCTGTCACGTATGAAGCGGCCGTTAGAAAGGATTCATTAAAAACTTTATTGCAAAAGAAATGTGCAAATCGTGGACTTAATGCTAAAAGCATTTTCTGCCAGTCAAACTCAAGGTCGTGCAGAAAGAAGACAGTGGGTGCAGTGAAAATTGAATGAGAAAGGTAAATTGTAGTTAATGACGCAAAAAAAGGATTCTATAGGTACTAGGATACTTTAGACGAGTACTACTTAAAAAGGGTTATTCAAATCTCACTCGTAATCAAATTTTGGTTTGCGATCGATTAACTTGAAACTAAATTACGAATATGTCATACTCAAACGTATTCAAGCAAGGAAACAAGCAAAGCTTAAATCATATACAAGTTCTTCAATACTGTCTGTCAATACTGATGTCAGTGAACAATAAAATGTTTTAAATATTAATTAATTTACAAGATTTGTAAATATTCATATAACTTTCTATATTTTTAGCTACGTAAAGGTCGAGTACTAGATAGACCCAGATTTGATTTCTGTCTCAGACAGTTTATTTTTACTACACTTCAAAAATATTTTACATAAGTTTGCAACTTCAATATCTATATTTATATCTATAAAATATATAACTATAACTATAATAACTATCACGATCTACAAACATATAATCCATCATCTTATACTTAGCGATAGTTAAGCAAGCAGAAGCCCTATTACATTAGTTGGGCGGGACGCGTAGAAGACTGACATTTATCCTGAAACCGGAAACGCCACTTCCACGAGACGATGACGCTTTCGTTAGCTTGGCACACTATACATATACAGGGTGTTCGTCTATTTAGGATAGGATGGCACACCATTAAACATACAAGATGTTAGTGTAGTTTTTTTAGATTGCGCTGTTCCTCTGTAGATTAGTATTTCATTTGCTCTTTACAAAGAATATTTTTTAAGAGCCATGTCATAAAATATTGACAGCTAAGCAGTTTCTTGCAGAGAACTTGGTTTTCAAAGGATATAATAAATCGGCAATCAAATGCTGCTATAAAGTAGGAGTTTCGTAATTTATATTTATAATATGATAATTTATAATTATGTATTAAACGATGGGCTGAACGATAGATGAAACGAAAAAAAAAATGTCTCTTACTACATAAATTTTGCAAAAATTGCTCAAAATTGGGCCATTGCAACATAAAAAGAAAAACCTGATTAGAAAACATGGTTTAGAAAGTTTGTTGAAAATATTGAAGGCGCGCGATTTTGAGTAAAAAACCGTTGAAAACTGATTTTGGCCAAAATGTCTTTTTCGACGTTTCATCCCAGAAGGGTCGAGGTGTGAATCTTATAATGTATTCTTTTCATGAAACCTGAGGTATTGTGACAAGCCAAGCCAAGCTATCAATATTCTATCAGGCACCTATATTCATCCTTAGAACGTGCAACGATATGGCTAATACAAATAGTCGCATACGTTAGGGTAGATTCACACTTTTCCACTTTCCACGAGATTATCTCTACTAGTATATTATACAAAATTCTCGTGTCACAATGTTCGTTCTCGTACTCCTTTGATACGGCTTGACCGATTCTCATGAAATTTTATGAGCATATTTGATAGGTCTAAGAATCAGCCAACATCTATTTTTCATACCCCTTAGTGATATGAAAAATAATGTATATAGCAAAACAACATTTTGCCGGGGTTAGCTAGTATATCATAATTTACAATTAACTTAAAGCTGACTTGCGGATTACCAATATAGTAAACGAGTTAACGTTAAGCACATGTAAGTATCAAAATGTAAGGAAAATATGCATAGTAATCAAAAATATAGGTGTTGTTGATGTAAGTTTAAGTCCTGCGACTTCCAGCTCTAGTTTTTTCAAGTGCTTACAGTTGGATGTATTTGGGTTCCTGCGCTGACATCGTGTAGTAGAAATTTAAAGCAAAATAATTATCATTTTTAGCTTTAAAAATATAGGTATTTAGTGATCATAAAAATAAAGTGTATTAAGTAATCGCGACGAAGAACTTAATATGTTTTTTTTTTTATTTTTACACCTACTCGTGTATCATGATGTTTGTGTTATGAAAAACTATATTTTATTGACTACTTCATCTAGCGGATCAGGCAGACGTTGTCCTGCCCGCTGTTTTCGCATATTTTCCATATTATCTCATTATTAAATCTTTTATCTCAACCTTCCTTGGACTTCAACGAATATTTCTTGACTAAAGTTAGTCAAATCGGTTCAGCCGGTCTGGTCCGTTTGAGCGAATCTAACAAACAACATTTCATTTATGCATTTGTAGATTTGCTTTATTAAGTACCGAGGTAATAATACCTTCAAATTATAATAAGTTCGAGGTCATTCGTTAATTCTCATCTCTACACGGGTTAATTTCATCTAACATTACCTACACGCCATCATCCCTGTTGCGGCACCGCGAGGTCTACTCATACTTGTAAGTTATGTACCGACTTCAACAAATACTCTGTTAGTTGTTGCTATAACCAAAGATTGTCTGGAAGAGATTGCTACAAGCGATAAGACCGCCTAAATCTTACATCTTTCTTTGTTAAACTTGTCTGTAATTTTGTATTGTGTTGTACAATAATAAATAATAAATACGAGTAAAAATTAACATCACAAACATTTATATGACTTCGTAGTAAGTTGCTTAAGCACTTGTGTTACAAATATCAAAATCAACAGTGGTATTACAAATAAACCTAAATAAATACATATAACACCCAGACCAGTACAAACAGACATATTCATGCACACAAATTTTTGTACAGTGCGGGGATCGAACCCGTGACCTCTTGGTGAAAGGTCAACTTCTTAACCGTTACACCAAAGTGGTCGTCATAAATAAAATGTTAATCTATCTATCTATCTTTATTTAGATGTTCAGTCTTCTGGAAACACCCTAACAATAGTCACACTGGGTCCGAAGTCACACTTCCAATACGTTCTACGTAACTGATGTGCGGTATTCGCGCTAACGATTTATCGTCGTCGACTCTTAGCATTTTTCTCGGTCGAACAAACACTATTTTACAGATAAGAATTTTCTTGAAAGGGATATGGATGAACGCAGATTGGAAAATCCTGTCACGATGTAATGTCTGTCGTGTAATGCGGAGCTTCTTTCAGAGTTCGATGCGCGATTTTACTGTGACTTTTACGTAAAAGTCAAACCAAATTGAAGATTTTTTCAGAATGATTCGACTTGACTTTTAAATAGTTTAAGAAGTGAAATACGAAGAAGAACATTTATGACTTGACTAAGCAAAAACAAAAATGTTAGGGTAAAATGGAAATCTGTTACGCAACTAAAACATGTTTTCTTAGAATATTTCATGAAATCACACTTTTAATTACTAAGCTGCTTTCCTATTTCAAAAACAAAAAATATAAAAAGCCCTTTCTAAAAACTTTTAAAACAGTTTTACTAGATTTATAAAAAGTAAGTTCATTCTTATCGTTATCTGCTATCTCGTCTGTAATCTTCCCTCTCCCTCGCCCGCGGAGCGTGTCGCGATTGCAAATTAAAATGTACTCGTTTAATTTATACGTGAAAATATATATGTGAAAATTATTTTTTGAATACTAAACGGTTACAAAAACAAGTTTTTTTACGTAATATAAAAAAAATAATACGTAACTGCAAAAATACTTGGTATAAAGATACCTAAACTGACTATTGCAAAACACTTTGTCTCGTGCGGAAAAAAAATATTATTTATAGTGAAGTTAGCCAAAATAACGGTTCACTGTAGTTAAAAAAACGTCGATCTTATTTTAGCTGGCAAGTATAGTTTAAAACGAAACACTTAACTTTAATTAAAGCCTAAGACAAGTGGTTAAAAGTAAAGAACAAAAGACAAATTAAATATCCCCTTCACCAATAAATGTCAATACTTTTAACTCGTCGATTCAAGCTTCAACATACGTACTACCTACGTTGATTCATTTATCGTATCATCCCAAATATGTGGAGTAATTACTTTAAACTGTTAAGGTTAAATTATACTCAAGATCACAAAATAAAAAAAGTCATCATTTACGTTTTTCTGTTTTTTTTTTTTTTGTAGAAACGAGCGAGCTTTTTTGTCAGGTAGTACCTTCATCGTTTCCATTTTTATTATTTCTTATAATTCTCGTCATAATTTTATGATAGGAGATATTTGGATTGGAAATATGATATCTAGCATAATCCGAACCCAAGTTATGAGGGTTCGAAAAAACGACGATTCGAGAAAAGGTAGGTAGTGCCCGTGCGCTTCGCTTGGCTCGTCTTGGCGGGGGCACTACCGTGCCCCCAGATCAATGAAAGCTTTGACAATGGCTACAAAACTGTTAATCATAAATGTAATTTACTTACTAAGCTCACAGAAAACGTATTTCATAACATAATTTTTAGCTGTCGTTAAAGCATCGTACAGGAAACATAAAATAATTAAAACTAACTTTTGCTTTTATTCTTTTGTACAATTAAAATTCTGGGATTTGTATGAATTATAGCAATTTATTAGGTATTTTAAGCTTTTTTGCACACCAAAACTAAGTATGTACAAAAGGTGGACTTTTGTACATACTTAGGACTGGCATTCTCTACCAGTCATACCTTTAGGCTAAGCAGGGATGTTTGGTGAGCGGTGCGACAAAGTCAATAAAAGAGAAAACACAAAAATAATAAACACATTAAATATACAACACTTAATTCACTTTTCGATGAAAGTACTAGTACGAAGTTTCAAGTTGCTTGGAGTTGAAATCAATTTATCTTGTTTCCAATAATACTTATATGAGGTAAGTATTTGCATAACTGAATTGAGATTTTTTGACTTTCCTCATAAACACCCCCCCACACCGTAATTAAAAAGCTTTGAAGATCGCCTTAACACGGTATAAAATTAAAATTTGCCGAGAAAACGTAACTCGTTTGGCTTAACCCTTCAATGCTAAAACATTTTGAGCGGCACACCGAGTAAGGTAGCTCTCGGTCTATTTGTGTTTGTGAACTACTCCGTGGATGCATTATTTACAGCTCGGTAAGGGTTAAGAGCCGATGCGGGGCATAAATTGTGCCTTTTGTCAACCCTCAAAGTAAAATTCGCATGGTTCGCCGTGATTATGTGGGCGTGGTTATTTCAAATCAGAAAAAGCTGCCTCGCGTGCCAATGACTCTGGAAATTTATACTGATCAACTACTTACAAGCGACCCGCCATCGACTTCGACAGTGCAAATCTAGGATTTTGCCTCAACAGTGAGTAAATGTACAAATGGCCCATACAATGTTTGCAGCGCTTTCCACCCCCTCGCTGGGTGAATTTCCAAAAAAACCCTTTCTTGGTGCTTACTTGAATCACAGATACACTTGCTAGTTTTTAATCTATTATTTAGAAATAGTTATTTATTACTCATTAGTAAAGCGACAATTGTACACAAAACGAACAATCCCTGATTATTTCTACGAGGTATTTCAGTTCACGAAATACGTTTAATGTTACGCCTACGTATCATGTTGAGTAGATACACAATCATGAGGAGTTACAACCTATTACGTATTGTTTGTAGTTGTTAGCGTTTGATGAGTTTGTTGTCACTCTATTTTGTGTTATCAAATAAACAAATGAACCCTATGAGATCAGAATGGAATTGAACACTAACGAAGGTATATTTTGTTAGCCTGAATTGTCATATAAGTACACATTTTATTCTACAAAATTCTGTTACCTATGCACTTTTCAATTAACAATTTCGACGTTAATATCGATACATGTTAGTCGTTCGTATCATGTGACAGTAAGGTTGGTCACGTACCTTACAAACCACCCCTTTACTAATTCGCACTGAGCCCGCGTGGTGGAGTATGGCCCGTACGTCAAATAGGAGGTTAGGCTTGTGCCCAGCTGTGGGACGTATGTACCTAGTGTGCATAAGTTTTGAGACGAAATAAAAGTTGCATAACTTTTTTTATAATTAACATATATTTCTAAAATTTTCAGTAAACAATTAGTAGATAATAATAAACAAAAAATAATTATTATTGACCTTGTTTTTAATACAGGCCCTTAGACGATTTGACCAGTCATCAATGACGGCACGAATCTTTTCCAGCGGGATTCGCTTTGCTTCTCGGACAAGAGCTCGCTTCAGTGACTCCAAGTTTGGGTGGGACTTTCGGCAGGCCCTGAGCTTTAGCTCAGCCCATAAAGCATAATCCAGCGGGTTGAGGTCGGGGCTGGAAGAGGGCCATTCGTTCGCCGCGATGAAGGCCGGCAAATTTTCCCTCAACCACGCTTGGGTGGTTTCTGCTTTATGGGATGGCGCTGAGACCTGTTGGAAAACCCAATCCTTGTTGTGAAAAAAAGTAATGGACAGGGGTTTCACAACAGGCTCTAAGATGTCGCTTTGATAGTTCTTGGCTTTCACCTTGACGCCTTGTTGACAGAAATGGAGCGGAGTGACACCTTCATACGAAACTTCCCACCATACCATCACACTTGCCGGATGATGAGTACGCGAGACATTCCGTGCTGAAGCTGGGACGTCCTTGCTACTTTTTGCATACACTTTATTGTTTTGTCGGTTGAACTTTTCTTCGACAGTAAAGATTTTCTCACCGGTGAAGAGTATTTTCCTCGCATCGTGTCTCTTAAGCAGTATTGGACAACGTTCGCGTCGCAATTTACGAAGGCGATCGTTTAAAAAATGAACTTTCCTACGGCTATACGCCTTCATCTTAAGATCATATTTCAGTATTCTGTTGACTGAAACACGCGAAATGTTAGTCTGCAGAGCTAGTTTTTTCTGAGTTCGACATGGATTTCGGCGAAGTCGCTCTCGGATGATTTTGATGTTCGCAGGCGTCCTTACACAGCGCGGCCGACCACTCCTTTGGCAAACTTGCAAATAACTTTTCACCTTGTATCGTTTAATAGTGTAATACACGAAGTTACGGCTCACACCAAAAGTTTTCACCTCACGGAAAATCTCCATTGGTTTTTTTCCCGCCTTAAATAGCGAAATCACGGTCGCACGCAATTTTTTTGTTCTCTCCATCACGAGAAAATTGAAAGAAATGAATTTGAAAATCAAAGGAATTAAAAGTTAACATTCGAAATTCAAAATAACAACAAGAAAGAAAAAGCAGCCATTAATTTTTTATTTCTTTTTTTAGCACAAAGTTTGTCTCAAAACTTATGAACACACGAGGTATATACATAGGCTGATAAGAGATTTACGACGCAGTGCGTAAAACTTTAACGTTACAATTCAAATTCACCTAACTTTCTGCTTATATCTGAAATAATATGTATCGTTAGTGAATTTTATACGTGCATTTTCCATTTTTAACGACATGCACCTCGGTAGAATATTTGCAAACTACTTACCACGACCTGGCTTTTACGAAAAGTACTCAAGTTACTGAAGTTCTAACCAAACAACTAGCATTTTGAAAAGGAATACGCTAATGTAGTTGGAGTTAACCCATTAAAATGCTTTTGTGTAATATGAGTTCAGTTTCATTTAATTAGGGATTTGACACCAATCAAAATAAATTCTTTAAACCTTATATTGATTTATTCAGGTACAGCAACAAAATACAAATCAAGACTTAATCTAAGCTACACTGATAAAGAATATCACGTTCAATTTGTATTCCGATATTCCGATTAGAGCTGAACACAACGTTTTCATATGGCAGTTAAATACTTTTACATGCTTTTAAATAACTTAAATGAGATTCAGAAAAAAGATCTACCTCCCTACTAATAGTATTATACAATCTGCACATTCGGTATATTGGATTGTTAAACGTTACATTATTTCGACATACTGGAGGATCAAAAACTTGCTGCCTTCTCCTACTACCACTTGTCTTAAATGAAAGATGGCCCAACAAATACTCTGTGTCCCACTCAAATTAACGATTTTGTACAGCGTCGATAAACTAACTATATCCCGTCTGGATTGAAGGGTGAACAATTTGAAATACTCAAAATTTACATGTAATTTAACACCTTAACTGAGTGACCATTTCTTATTATACGCAGTACCTATTTTTAATTGATCAATAATTCAAATAGTAGCTAGTATAACCATACAAAAACTATGAGATTTGGTGTTTTGACAGTACATAAAAAGTACGTCAATGACTTTCGCAGAATAAGCAATCAGCAGTTGTAGTGTTTTTATGTGTTAATGAACCTATACGTAGATAGTAGGGATTAATGCGATCCCCCCTGTGGGATCTCCACCTTGTCGTGGTGGGGGGGCTCAGTAACCATGGCTTTGCCACCCACGGTGAAGCTATGCGGGATCCAGGGAGGGGACGCTCCACGTGGGCTTGGGGAGGCCTGCGAAGGATGCGTCCAAGGGTGCGGGTGTGGGAGACAGTTTTGTCTGTCTCTCGCAGTCGGGTGCGGTCGCGGGAGGAGAGACGTCTCGGTGTGTCGTTGCCGTGCGGCCTATCTCCCGCGACCAAACGGGGGCGCACCGTTGGATGGCGCTGCGGTGGGGCCGCAGAGGAAGAGGAGATGCGGTGTGTCGTTGCCGTCCTCCCTATCCTCTGCGGCCGGGTGGTGGCGGAGCCCAACACCTTGCTCCGCCGCCAAGGAGTTCGTGGCCCTCGGGCTATCCGCCGGGGTGCCGTGGTGAATGCTCACGCGACCCCATGGCACCCCCCACAATGGCGGAGTGGTGGAATGCGCTGTGGTTTTAGTGGGTATTACGGCCTTGCACACCAGCCGTTGAGTCCCACATACCCCCCTGCAGATGTGTGGGGGCATGCGTAAAAGCATTTCCACAGCGAGAAAAAAAAAGGGATTAATGCGATACTCGTAAGAAGTTAAGTCTGTTTGTAAATAAGACAGTGAAATTATTATATCCAAATGTTTGAATAGACATCTGATCCTAAGGCAAGAACTTATTGTAAAGTACCTACTGGGCATCATCCGTAAAGTTCATTTAAACAAATTTAAAAGATGCTGTTTCGTGTTATAGAGGTATAACTTAAGTACCTATCCTTTTCCAACATTTCTATAATAATGTTAGTTTATCGGGTAACAAATAGGTACTCGTTTTAAAAACTACTTAGTTATATACGTGACGTTACACAAAAAGTCGATAAGCCATCACACCAGCGATCAAACCGAAACCAATTAATATCTAATTACGTTCATAATAATCATAAACTTGATGAACACTTCCCTACGAACTTCATCTCGACATATGATAATAAAACCGAGAAGCCGAAGTCGTCAAATTTACTGCCGCACCGATAACTAGGCGGTTCAGTTAATTAACCCTTAAGGAAACTATTTACTAAATACACTCGATTGAAACTTGTAAATGTATCTATATTTCCTTAGAAGTTCAAGGAAAATAAAGAAGGTTAAATTGGCGCTTGGAAGATAGTGGAAGAGTCATTTTGACAGTTCATTAAACGAACGATCAGTGGTGGACAAGTCTCTATTATAGTTTTAACTCATCCACGGACACTGCACGCCTATAGAGGTAATAATAGTAATAGTCCTCCTGGCCGATTTCGGCCACGGCAGCCAATCTCAACGGAGATCAGCCAACTACGCAGGAGATATTATAGTGCACAAGTGTGAGCGCAATACACAGGTGCACTCACTGTTCCATCACTCTCAAAGTTCGGTGAGACGGCCATCCGACATGACCGGAGAGAGATCAGCAACGGCTTAACGTGCTTTCCGAGGCACGCGGTTGTAACACCGCCAACTTCCCGACTTCGAGGTGTTTTCGAGAAATTTATGACAGAAAATCTCAGCAACAAATTTGGCTCGACCTGGGATTCGAACCGAGGACCTCGGGCAAAATCTTGGTACTACACCAACGAGGCAGTCTATAATATATAGTCTATAATGTGTAGACTTAATAATAATACAACCTATATTGAGTCTGGTAGACTGTCCGTTAACGTGTTAAGGTACTTATCGGCATTGAGCTGAAAAGTCTATGTGTTTATACAAAACCTACAACTAAGTTTGTATTTACTGTAGTACTTTTTTATTTATTTGATCAAAACAACTAATAACAAGTGTTTAAACAATAAGTTACATCATAAAACCTATCTAGTTTTGTCTGGACATATAACTGTGAGCTGTTCAGTAGTGATAAATAGATTTACATATAAGCAACGCAACGCTCTTAATCGTGTTTTTTATTATGAATCAGCAGTGATGCAGTGCTTAATACAAATTCAGAAACTTTTCCAGTAATGCAGTTGGTAAGTAATTTCTGGTTAAATTTACATTAATATCAAATTGAATTGAATTACAATAAATATAATTATATAAATAGGTGATAGTAAAATAGGTAACAGTAAAAAGTAAAAAAGGATAAACCAAAAAAAAAACTAAAATTTAAACTGTATACAAAAAAAAACACCCCCAGCGCCGCCATTGGATATGGTGCCCAAAAGGCTGACAACGTTTCTTCTCTCAGTAATTTTAATATTTTCATGAATATTTTCAAAAAAAACTTTTAAAGTAATTTAATTAATTTTATTACTTAATATGAGATAATCAAACCGAAGCATAAACACAAAACGATGTGAGATTTGTTTTTAGTTGTGTAGGTAGTATTTACTATTATTCTATGCTCCTACCTTTTACCAAGTCTCAGCCTATGCTACGAAGAAGTTGTACCAACGCTGTAACTTAAGAGATTGCTTTTAAGTTTATTAAGGAGGATTTCCCAGCATTCGAGATGAAACTTGCTAGTTTTAAATTGTCTTCCGTAGTTAGATAGCCGCTTTTAAAGATTTGATTATCTTGATGCGCTTTGTAAATTGCATTTGTGTTATATTCAGAGCTTAACCAGGTCTTGCTGAAGTTTATTTCTCCTACTTGATGTTTTTTTGTTGAGGGAAAAGAATCAATGGATACTTTTGGAAAAGTAAACATGAACATACCTGGGATAGAAGCGTGTCTCCTCATCTTGGAAGCACCTCAGAGATCGACGGGCATCAGCTGACGACACAAACACTCCACAACACCTGTTTAACAACACTCAAAAAATATTATTTAACAAAAGGATCGCAAGAAAATATACAGAAAGCTGGCTGAAAGGAAAAAAACACTGTTAGAGAAAAAAATTAAAACATTCAAATTTCGAATGTCGCGCGAAAACTTCGTATGGGCGCGCGGCGGAAACGAACCGTATCGTAGGCGGTCGGCTGTGCTTCTGGGCGGGCGGGCCGATTGGGGCGGCTGCGGTGATGGGCGGCGGCGCGACTCGGCTGCCCAAGGCGCGCCCGGTACCAGGCACCCAGAACACACCAGAAGTTATTCTGACACGTGCGTCGCGACGCACCGCGCATGCCCAGGGAAACTACGGGGAAAGCGGGAGAGGAAGCGAGACGCACGTATGCCAAAAATAGGGGTGCGGTGAGGACAGGAATAGTTCTAAATTCGGAAGCGCCAAGCAGTCTCAAAAGTTCGCGGATTGTGAATGTGTGCGGTTAGAAGCACACACAAGCATTTTTGTTTAGGTTTTCTAATGTGAATGACAGTTAATCTGCTTACAGTTCTTGCATTTCACGAAGGCGAGTAGTCTTTATTTGTTTTTAAACGTGTACATGCATAATGCAATAGTGTGCGTGTATGACGACGCGGTCAGTCGCGAGCGCGCTGTCGCTCAGGTTAGTTGTGTTTATTGTTTCCGGACGCTAATTGCCGTGAAGTACTGTCAGCATGTCAAAGCGCAAAGTTATCCATAGCGAGGTAAATATTTTTTTTCTAGTTTTGACATTAAATAAAAATGATTATTTTTTAATTTAAGTAATAGTTTAGTTTTGACTTTTGATACTTATTCAATTGTATATTTTATTGTTTTTAGGGTCGAGCAATCATTGCTAAAGTCTTTCACTTTCTAAAAGATGAATATAATTTTATGAAAGCAAATAACACTGATGGATGTGACCTAAGTCCATTAGCAAACATATTAGAACGAACTGCCCAAGCAACAGGCGTCAGTGAACGCACAGTAAGTAGGATTTTAAAAGAAGAGAAAGAGTTGCCATCTTCATCAACCAAGTTTACTTCACCCATGAAAAAGCGACGAAAAAGAGACGGTAAATTTAATTTAGATAATATGAATCGAGAAATTATTCGAACTACAATTCAAAATTTTCATATAGAACACAATGAACTTCCAACTTTGGCAAAACTTCAGTCAGCATTAAGAGAAAAAATTGGTTTTGACGGATGTTTGAGCACATTACGTTCGTTGCTTATAAAAATGGGCTACGAATGGAACAAAATTGAAAACAATCGTAAATCTTTACAAGAAAGGCATGAAATACAATTGTGGAGATTTAATTTTTTGAAAAAAATTCATGAATACCGTGAAGAAGGCCGTCCCATTATATATACAGACGAAACATATGTGCTAACTTCGCACGTACGTCAAAACACGTGGAATTTAAAAAAACTAGATACTAAGACAAAAGACAAGTCATTTTTAAAAAAATTGAGTACCGGTGCTCGTTTTATTATAGTGCATGCGGGTAGCAGTAGTGGATTTATTAAAGATGCTTCGTTAATATACAAAGCATCATCCACAACTGGAGACTATCACTCAAATATGAATTTCAATAATTATAGCAAATGGCTGAATGAAAAGCTGCTGCCAAATTTACCAGATAAATCTGTTATAGTGATGGACAACGCATCCTACCATAATACTCGAAGTAGTAGTATACCTACGTCAAATTCGCGCAAGAGCGACATGCAAAAGTGGCTGACGGAACACGGTATTCCTTTCAATGCACTGTCCCGCAATGTAGAATTGTATGATTTAATAATCAGAAATAAGCAGCGTTTTATTTCATATAGAATTGACGAGATAATAAAAAGCAAAGGTTTCGAAATACTACGACTGCCACCATATCACCCCGAATTAAATGCCATTGAAAACATCTGGGGTATTCTGAAAAATAAGATTGCCTCGAAAAATATTGGTCAAAATATGACAGAAGTTCAAAATTTAATAGCTGAAGGTTTAAACAGTATCGATAACAACATCTGGCTTAATACATGCAAGCATGTCGAAAAAATTGAAAAGGAGTATATGAAATATTTTGATTATGACTTTGAATTTGTAATTAATGTGGGTGAATCAAGTGATAGCAGCACGACTGACTTTGAAACTAACGAAAGCAACAGTTTTTCCGAAGAAGATTAAGGCGACACATTTTTCACATACGTAAAAATAGATAGAAATTTGTTATTAAATAGTTCCAGCCTAGCCTTATTTTCATAATTTTGCCATATCTTGAGTTCAATTGTATATCCTTATTTAAGTCTTATGTTTCGCTTAAATTAAAACTTAAACCCAAATGTAGAAGAACATAATTTTATTTTAATACATTCCCTTATTTATTATTTATTTTAAATAATAAACATTTTAGTTTAAAAGTTTTGTTGTTTTATTTTATTATCAATTGAACATACAAAAATATTGGTATTATTTTTATGCTAACCATACCCGCTTTCGTTTTCACGCACACATCGACACATATACGGACACATATTTACCACAAGTAAATTCTGCTCGACTTCGTGATTTGAAAGAACTATACCTTCGCAACATCTGTAGACGTTAATTGAGAATTACTTAGGTAGGTAAGATTATTTTGGTAGTACTTGGGAATAGGAAAAACAATTTTGTTCTAAAAGCTTAACAAACGACGTGCCTTAACGTGCCTGTCGAACGTTATCGTGAATGTGATGTCACATCAATAACGGTGACAACTTATTTTATTAAGATCAAAACTTCCGTACCTACACCTAAGTATTTCTTAAATTAAGCCACACCTATCTTTTACGGTGTTTTTAGACTGGAACTTTAGGACACACCTGAGGTAACACTAAAAAAAAATTATAAAAAGAGGTCCTTTAAGATTTAAGACGTATTCGATAATGTTTTTCTAAGTTATTGTACCTTCAAGGAAAATATTGATATATATCAGAATTACCCACTTCAAATAGTTAGGGTTTGACTGATATTTATTATATACTACAGATTCTGACTTGTAAGCATACCAATTTCTTACAGTTGATTAGCACAAGTATCCGAGGAATGAGCAAATTAATCATATCGTTACCCTAATATTTCTCATTGCCGATTAATTATTTCGGTTGCTAAGCAACTAATTTCCGCAATCTCACAGGTGGCTGCGGACTCGATACGCATTGTCCTTACAATCTTTGGTTTCCTGGTACACCTAACCTTATTACTGAAGTTTCAAGGAAACACGTTGCCAGGAACGACTGAAAATTTTCAGAAACAATTCCAATTTCCTCTGAAAATAAATAGAATCACGGAAACCTAATTTTCATCGATTTTATTGAAAAGCAAAACGGAAATTAAGTTTCCATGGCTACGCTGGTTTCATAATATTTGTACAGTTCGATTATAACTTTCAGGCGTACGTAGTTTTGCTTGACAAGAATATGCCTGGTAATTTAAAGAACTGCAACATAATACGACTTTAAAACACTACAAAAAATCGGTTGATATTAGTAGGAAATCTCTTAGTTGTTTATACTAATCAAAATCTCTCAAATGAAACCTAGCACTTTATTATGTGCTAAACTAAAGATTGCAATAAAAGCGCTTTTTTTATCTTTAACAGTTACTACCATCTTTCACAAGTGCTGAAAAATACGATTGACCTATTGGAAAAAACTACTGACTTCGGCCATCCCATTTTCCAAGAAACGTCAACATGACACCAATGTCAGTGACGGGTGCACATCCGTTACGTCACAGAAGTCAACTCCCGCCCCCGATGTACCAGGCGAGCATAACGTTCAAGGAGTTCGTTCGAAATCTCGGACGTATTCAGGTGGAAATAGAACAGCCCCCACGGTCGGCCGAAAATAGCGTCCGCAGCGCCCCGCCAAGTACGTATTTAGAACAGCTCCATCTATTGTGATTAGAGCGTTCTATTTTTAAAACGGATTGAAAGTGAACCAATGTTGTAAGTGGTTTATTTTTTTTATATTTTCTGTCCTTTAGTGATGTCATAAATTATAAAGTATCATTTTTGTGTTATAAATAATTATTAATATGAAAAATCTTACATTAAAGGTCGTTTGAAAGAAGTTTTAGTAAAAAATATTGCTGATATATTATTTGTGAATCCTTTTTGCTTAAAGAAGTGTACATAGCTTTAAGAAACGTAAGATAGAGTGATTTTCTATCAAAATCACCTGTTCTTTTTACCTCAGATAAAAATCTTATTTATACAATCATCATATTAAATATATGATCACTTTCTTGTTCTTTCTTGCTTTGTTTTAAGTTACACATTAAAGTATGTAACAAAATTAATAAGTGTCACGGGGAATAGTTGTTCAGACGTTTGTTATGGTGACTGTAATAGTCCTCCAAGCTGATTTCGACCACGGCGGCCAATCTCAACAAAAATCAGCCAACTGCGCAGGAGATATTACAAATTACAGTGCACAAGTATGAGCACAATACACAGGTGCACTCACTTCCATCACTCTCAAAGTTCGGTAAGACGGCAATCCGACATGAGAGAGATCAGGCGCAGGACCAACGGCTTAACATGCTTTCCGAGGCACGGGGGTGTAACACCGGCAACTTTCCGACTCCGAGCTGTTTCTGAGAAATTCATGACCTAAAATCGAACAAAACAATTTTGGCTCGACCTGGGATTCGAACCCAGGACCTCTGGATGTAAGGCAGAAACTTTGTCACTACACCAACGAGACATGGTGACTGTATGTACAAGGTGACAGAGTGATAAAAAAATCATCTGTGATTCCGCCTTTTTTGGTCTTGTTGTGATTTGCACCTATAGTTGTTGATGGAATCAGGCATTACTTTGCTGAAATCCATTACTAAAGCACCTGGAAACACAACGCTTTCACCAATAAAATCTTGCATCATCTGTGTCTCGTTGTGAGTTGTATTGTAAGTCCTGCAACTAACAGCTCTAGTTTTTTCAAGTGGTTACATTTGGATGTAATTGGGTTCCTGCGCTGGCGTCGTTTAGTAAAAATTTAAAGAAATAATTCTCTTTTTCAGCTCTACCTAGACGTGTTCTGTGTTATAAACTCAAACGCTTATTTAATGATACGATTAAATTAATTCATTACCTATTATCAATTCCGAAAGTTTAAAAACCAGTTGCTCGAATAATTGAACAAGCTGCGGAATCCTTCAATTTATATCTTTATAAACAAGGATCCTACTAACGATATCATTATGGAGTTCTTATCTATTACACCATAACCACTCTCTTCCCCCGTGATTAAAATCAAGTGGCATTTAGCGAAATGATGTTGGCTTTTAATGAAATTGGTTCGGTTGTAAATCACGAGTTGTATGTAGACGACATAAGAATTAATACGACCGGTTTGCAAATTTTACGTTGAGCCACAATCAACGCTTTATGGTCGTACGAGGATCGTGAAATAGGACAATTAGCTGATTGATTTGATAGATTGAAATAATCAAGAGTGGAGCCGCGGTTGGCTGTTTGATGTTAGGTTTTAAATTTTTTTCTATTAGAAATATACAGCAACATCACATACATCGATCTGACTCCGTGGTAAGTAGCTTAAGCACTTGTGTTACAGATGTCAAGGTGTCAGAATCAACAGTGGTATTACAAATAAACTTAAATAAATACATATAACACACAGACTAGTACAGATAGACATGTTCATGCACTCAAATGTTTGTACAGTGCGGGGATCGAACCCGCGACCTCTTGGTAAATAGTCATCTTCTTGACCATTACACCAAAGTGGTCGTCATTTCAGACGGTACGTCAGATTATAAAATTCATAAGATTAAACCGCCTAAATTGTGTGTTTAAACTTATAATCTTTTGTATAAGGTGTGCAATATATGTAAAATATTCTACTTTTCTAACTGGGATATTATCGTGTTAACAATTAAGATCATTACTTAAAAGGGAGCGTTGTGAAATGGAGGGTAAAGGGAAGTCAAAACTATGCTTTGAACCCAATTAAGTATTTGCTGTCTGATTAGTTTGTTGTTGCGGGTCTAAAGGCTCTCTAGAGTCCTCGATAACCTTAAAAGCTTAGAGTAGTTCCTGGTCAAACAAGGGTAGTGATATCAGTAAATCAAATTGAATGAGATTCTGTCAAATGCAAAAACGAAGGCTGAGCGCCTTCCAATGTTAACTCTTCATTCGAAAGACTCTGTATCTGAAACATGTTTCAATGCAAAGTTATTTCGATAAATTATGACAATAATACTATAGGTTTGAAGTTTATTTTACAATTTATTTTCATTTTATTTTAATTTTCCGTTTCGGACCCTTTTCAACGTCCGTGGTCATAGGATTGACTTTATTGTAAATAATCAGTAAAAAGTGTATCATTACAATGTCTAGAATTCGCGTAAATAAGAGACAAAAATATTCGATAATTTAGTTTACAAACCGAAAAACCAAATCCGACCCAGTAATTCGAATCCAAAACCTAGTTAGTACTATTTGGACAGAAGGTAGACTTACGAATAAATCTATACGAAAACGATAATAATAATAATAAATATTTCACAACAATCACACCAATTCTCTAGTAATAATACGAAGGTAAGTACGAAAATCAGTCTAAAAATGTTTTTTTCCTTATTCACAATATAGAGAGTTAAAAGAGGATTCCCTGATATGACATAAACGGAAAAACGCTCTATAATAAGTTGTCCGATTGTAAAATAAACAAACAAAGAGTCCAATCCAATTCGACGTCACACAAATTAAGTAGAGACGCAAGCAAATCAGTTAACCCTTTCTTTTACAAACTCACCCGTATTACAAGTGCATAAAACGCCCAAGTGTTTACCTCAATATGCCGGAGCTTGTACAGTCAACGTCAAAAATATAGTGACATATTGGTACCATCGAAGACCGCTTGGTGCAGTGGTCTACATGTCGGACTTCTAAAACCAAGGGTCGCGGGTTTGACCCCGCACAGTACAAGCATTATGTGTGCATGAACATGTTTGTTTGTACTGGTCTGGGTGTTTCTATGTATAATATGTATTTATTTACACAAAAAAAGTATTTAGGTATTTTTTATCCGTTGTCTAGCACTCATAACACAAGCCTCGTAGCTTAATTTGGGACTAGGGAATTGGTGTGATTGTTGTGAAATATTTATTTATTATTTCAAAATAACATATAAAATTATTATAAGCCCAAAGGTATGACTGGTGGAGAATTCCCTACGGCGTTAAGTCCACCTTTTGTACAAAGTTTTGTTGTGCAATAAAGCTTAAATAAATAAATTAATTAATTAAAATTTCTTCTTATTCTTTAAATGTTGAAATCTGTCACAACTTGACCTGAAGGCCTACTACGACAAACGATATCCGTTAAAATGGTATCGTGTAAAGATGACAGCTCATCCGCTACGAATTTCATCGTTCTTATTACTTGCGCATACGATGTCTGTGGGTAAGCTATACGTAAAAAAAATACAATGCTCTGTGCGTCCTTTACAATAATATGTTTCGGGTGCTGGTGGGACTGCCGAGGTTATGCAGCGCGTCTGGCATGTTTGCTTGCGCTCTAGACTGCTTAAATGCGGTAATGCATAAAAATTATAATAATGATGTGAAAAAATTAATTGAATTTGAATTGGTTTTATTTAATATTATTTCCTAATTATGTTTACACAAATCTAAATTTTTACTTATATTCGACGTAAGAAACAATGTTACTAACAATATGGATCTAAAGTTATCCGAAAATAAATAATTTGAATTTGAATAAGATGCCACAGTTTTCACCTTGACGTGCTGTCATAATATGTACACGTGTCATAAAACTAAAAAAACTTACTTGATGGATTTAGTTTTTTGTAGTAGCAGTGGTGCAGTGGTCTACATGTCGGACTTCTTAAACCAAGGGTCGCGGGTTCGATCCCCGCACAGTACAAGCATATGTGTGCATGAATATGTTTGTACTGGTCTGCGTGTTTCTATGTATAATATGTATTTATTATTAAAAAAAAAGTATTTAAGTATGTTTATTCGTTGTCTAGTACCCATAACACCAGCCTCGTAGCTTAATTTGGGACCAGAGAATTGGTGTGATTGTTGTGATTTTTTTTTTAAAAGACCTCTGGTACCCCTATATTTTAAACGCTGACTGTACATGCGCGGGCGCACCGCCGCGTCATACGCGACCTTGCATCGCTTCCGCAAGAGAAAGGTGACATATGCCGACCACATGCTCACCGCCTGAGGCGGTCTGATCTTCCTTCTTAATATTGATATTGATTTCCTGATTTTGGATTAAGTGTATCGGCGTGCGAGTTGAGCGGAGACAGAATAATAATAATATTAATTAGTTTAAATTTTTAAAACTATTATTTATTTTTATTTTTTGTTAATGAGGATAATGGAAAACTCCTACCAAATTATTGCATTTCATCGGTACTTAATACGTGTGCAAAGTTTCAAATTAATCCGATTTCTAGAAGCTGGTGAAAATTGAGCTCAAAAATTCCGTTACATACATTCATTCATACATACATACATACACCCCGATATAATAAAAGCGTGTTAAAAAAAAAACCTGTGTATAAGCAAAATATAAGAGCTGTCGTATTTTATGCAGGTACTTATTTTACTTTCGTTTGCAGAATTTGAGGTTTCTTATAATTTAAACTACCGGGCCTGGCAGACGTTGTCCTGCCCATTGCTTTTTCTTTAATTTTCGAAACTAAAATTATTCAATTCGAGTTAGCCGTTCTGGAGTTATAGCGTATGGAAGGTAAACCTGACTTATTTTTATGTTATACATCATCGCTAATGAAAATCATTAAAATAATCGCTAAAGAAAATAGGCTTCATAATACGTAGGAACAGTTACGAGTACGTACTACCCATATTTCAAATTTGTTTTTGATCTGTAAAGATTTGAACTGTAACGTGAACAAGGTGTCAACGTAATGTGTGCACTGGCAATGTTTCCGAAACTAAAAGGTATATCTGACATTTTAAAACTAATATGTATTGAAAGTAATAACGTGTTGTGTAAAATTACATCATTTAAATAATTAAATCACATCAAATATTTTATTTCAGGCGGGGAGCCCATATAAAGTTAGTAACAATTTTTCTTAAAACTAATGAAAAGTATCGAGGTACAATTTTTGTACATAATATACATAAATAAGGTATTTTCCTACAAACAAGGGGAATATAACCCGTGAGTAATTTAAACCAGTAAGCTGCACGTGGGGACTGATTTTTTGCCGATTACACTTGCGCATTTTGATTTTTCACCAGGATATTCTTATGGCTTCGTCCTACTGGCATGCTCACAAAAAATAGCTTAGTCGTTACAAATCCGGTTCCTGTGTACGCTGTTAATCGCGGTCGCAATAAATTGGTTTTATTTGTTATTTATTTAAAATTAATGACAGTTATATTTAGGCCGGATATTAAATGAGCTTTACGTTTAACTCTTTGTTAGTATAACAAATGTTCCTGCGTGAATCTGTTGATCGAATTAGACTTGCATTGATCAGATTTTTTTTTGATTTAGATTCTTCTTCTTAGTTCTCTTTTGCTTAACCATACCTACATGCCTTAACAATTATTTACTATGTTTATCCATATTATAGCACATTATAACACGTAGGTAACAAACGCTTCAAAACGTCGCAGTGACCTTGGCGGCGCGTACACAAGGTACCGTCGGCGTAGACATTCCAATATGACTCATTTATTCTCCAAATGGTAATAATAAATAATTGTTAAAAATATACTGAGGTACATAAAGCATGATGTTTGGCCTAAAACATTCCAAGTCGGTGTGTTTTTAGGAAACGGAAAAAGCTGGAACAAAAGATCACTAACTATTTTAAACACAAACACGTTACTCACCTACAGAGCGCACGGATTAAAATAAAACCATACCATGAAAGGTAGGTAAGTACGCATACAGTAACGGTTATATACGGTAACGATTATGTTGAAAGCGTAAAAAAAAGCATAACACACATACAGGCAACTGTCGTCTCTCAAAAGATGTTCGCAAACGTAGTTAAAATAATAATCTACCTTATTTTTTTCAATATTCGAAAGAAAAAAACAAATGTCACCAATTTACTTAATCAAACTTTCTTTAACTGACTCGCTGACTCTACCATTAATGTTCCGCATTCCGCCAAAACACAGCGCGGGCGCATCTCTCGTCACGTGACCGCGCGTACGTTCATTCACTCGATCATCCCGGTCGACGACCTCAAGATGAGCTAGTTCATTAAGGTCACGTTACGATGAGATGCGACCTTTTGTTTTTTTTGTACGATCGAACAGTTTACTACATCGCGGTGCTGTCCATTCATTCAAGATTGTATACTTTTTTTTATAAAACATAAGCAC
The DNA here is from genome assembly GCA_963921415.1 of Pyrausta despicata. Classification (NCBI taxonomy): domain Eukaryota; kingdom Metazoa; phylum Arthropoda; class Insecta; order Lepidoptera; family Crambidae; genus Pyrausta; species Pyrausta despicata. The sequence continues at coordinate 3,497,263 of OY992848.1, read as the reverse complement.
CTAAAATTTTGAGTAAGGCGTTTGACTAAAACTCTTTTAAAAAGTGCATTATGCACATTCTACCAGTTTGTCTAGAAATGCCCAACATCTCAATATTGTAAGTAAATCTGCCTGACTTGCAGATTTTATTTTCCCTTTAGTGTTATAAAAGTTTCTAAAAACGTTTATCAAGTATGTCAGTGCAATCATAAGCTTATCTCAATTCATTCACAATAGAAGAAAAGAAATAAAGTTTGGGAATGTAAGTTACTATCACATCAGGCTAGTAATTTTCATGTCAATATCAGGACTTCATTACATGTGCATGCCACAGTGTTTGGCTTGACGTGCTGTATTCTGTAAAAGATCACATAAGAAGACGCCTGTGCCACATAATTACTTTAATTGAATGCAAATGACAATTTCAAGTAGTTTTCTCATGGCAGCAAAGCTTCTTAGAACATTATGACCAAAAAATAAGTACCTACACGTGGATCGGGGTATGTACATACCTATTCTAATTTTTACCGGGTACGTAGACCGGTATATCTACTTAATAAGACATTTGGCTAATGAAAGAGCTGATTTCCATCGGTGTTTACTGCAAATGTCAAACGTTTGAATGTTAGACTACTCACTAGTTGTAGAGCTGGGAAAATGACGATAGTTTTAGTTATTAACCAATATTAAAAATCAATATAATTATATTGATTCGTATTATTATCCAGAGCCACACAGTACTGTGTGGCCAGTACATAATACAACAAAAACATTCGATTGCTTCTAAAACTCCTTAGAAGATAATAAAGCTATGGAAATTTATTTGTTTCTTCGGTTTACGCGAACTACCGTAAAAAGTGTATCATTTCAATTTCTATGGAAATTTGCAGTGAATTTTAATTTATTGCGTTGCTTTTTTGGTAATCACACTTACTCAATTTTTTATACGAGTAAAAGAAGCAAAATTTTCATTGACATAACGCTTGCAAATCGCGATTAATATCCGGAAATTTAATAACGTTGTATTCAATTTTAAATAGAATCAGATAACAATGAGATTTGAATCAAATGAGTGAGCCGATCCAGTGTGCCAACTCTTAATTCATGAAAAACTACGAAAGAAAGTGGATTAGACATTACTTAATATTTATGGTTTAAGTAATAGTTAAAACTTCGTTGACCGTTTTGATCCCTACATATATATTTTCTGCAATAAAGCGTGTTAAGCTGGTAAATTAGCGGGTCAGACTCTCGCTTAGACCAAAATTATCAGAAATTATTTTTAAGCTAATTCCACTTCCGATACATCGATATTTTGATATCTCGATAAGACATCCCTACTCTAGTGGCCCAGCGTTGTTTATCCAAGGCCGACTGCCGGCATTACTACTCGTACTTACGCATATAATTTACTAAACAAATTGCAGCAATTTTTAATCCCAACAATTTACGCGTAGTTAAGCAAATAGAACACAGATTGAACTTGAAAAAGTTTTCAATGATATAATTAATAAGGATTGTATTTCAACTCGCAAAAAAGTATCATAATGAAAGTTTTTGCTCAGTATGTAAGTACCTTCTTTAAATTTAATCCGTACATTAAATATGCGTAAATTTCACTTTTAGGTGACTTTTAGGAGACCGTTTTCGATTTTGTAACAACAAATTAACGCTACATGGCAGTAGTATATTTCAGCAACATATTCAAGAAAAAAAGACTTGAAATATTAAGGCTGATGAGTTGAGGACCACTCTTGTAGCCTAACATATGAATGAAGAAGGTAATAATGTTTCATAAACTGTCTAACACCCTTTCTTAATGGCATTCAAGAGCTTATCTGGCCTTGAGGTTACCGTAGAGAGCGGCTTTGAAATAATCACGAATTCAACTAAAACTTACGAGTTTGTGGTAAGTTTATGGCACTTTCGGTGATAACAGTCCATTTTGTGTCAAAGGTCTATTCTTGAGTTACTGTCTGCTTAAGCCGTATTGTAAACTTAGTTTCGTTATGTTGCCCTGGCCTTATATACTTACACTGTACATTCTATTCTGATATTTTGTATTTGGCCAAAAAGGACTCCATTGCCTAATAAAGTTAGGTACCTTCTTTGACTTCATTTCTGAAGTATCGGTTATCAGCGTCTTCAGTCAAGCATCAAGAAACTCGCAAAAAACTAAATTTCAAGCTAAAAACCTATATTTAATGACATGATGATTCACAAATACAAAATGGTCACGCCATCACTCAGGGTGGCTTAAAACCACCAACATCACATACAACTGAATCTGTCATACGTAGCTTAAGCACTTGTGTTACAGATATCAGAATCAACAGTGGTATTACAAATACACTTAAATAAATACATATAACACCCAGACCAGTACAAACAGACATGTTCATGCACACAAAATATGTATGTGCAGTGCGGGGATCGAACCAGCAACCTTTTGGTTAATAGTCAACTTCTTGACCATTACACCAAAGGTCGTCAAATCAATTATGAAATATCAAATATTAGATAGATAACAGTCCGAAAGTGACTAACCGACCTCTTCAAAACATAAATGTAGATAAATATCCAGAGGTTGCCGTACTGAAACTTTTCATGCTACTCTGCTGATGGCACGAACTTAATACACCTTGTACAAACTTACCTAGCCCTCTACTAATTAATTTCTGCGCTTGTTTACTCAGGTACCTACCGTGTTCTCAGTGCATACTAACATTATATGAAGTTAAGTGACCGCTTTTGGCGTATACTTACCTTCACCAGTAAAAAAATAAACTAAGTTCATGGAATTTAAAATAGCCAATTTATATTCATTCCGACAATATATGACAGTCAAATCAAAATCTTTAGTGCATGATAATGATAATTGTAAACATATAAGTTGTTACATCGTTTTTATACTTAAAAATTCAACTAACTATAAGGTATTGCAAAAAAATATTGTAATAATGATAAAATAACATTAACTAATTCAATTTTTTTTTGTTTCAAACAATCATTTATAGGTCTTAGTGTCAATATTTAAAACAAGAAATGGTCTATGACACTTTACTAAGGCAAATTCAGTATTAATTCAACTAACTCTAAGGTATTGCAATAAATTATTGTAATATTGATAAAATAACATTAACTAATTCAACATTTTTTTTTTGTTTCAAACAATCATTTATAGGTCTTAGTGTCAATATTTAAAACAAGAAATGGTCTATGACACTTTACTAAGGCAAATTCAGTATTATCATCAATAAGAAAGCAGTTAGTATGTGATTAAATAAAGGTGTTAAATCAATTTGATATATTAGGAATTGTTTCAAGGAAAATAACCACAAGTCAACTAACTAAGAGCATGAAGTTGAAACAATGTTAAGAGTATTCAAATTGATAAGAAACCTTTGAATTCTAATATTATTATGAGTGACATACATTCGATCGACCCTACCTATCGAAAATAGTAACTAATAGCTACTTGGTGTTATTATGTAAAATTAAAACACACTTTAAGAAAAATACACTGCCACAGGCGGGACTCGAAGCCGCACCTCTCGCAAGCTGGACGATAGCTCTCCCAGTTAAGCTATCGTGACACTTACACATCAGTCCGATTTACTTCAGGTGCTTCTTATTTTGTGTTACTTAAATTTTCATACACGCTTAAAGAAAAATGGACTGCCATAGGCGGGACACGAACCCGCACCTCTCGCAAGCTGGACGATTGCTCTCCCAGTTAAGCTATCGTGACACTTACCCATCATTCCGATTTACCATAGGTGCTCCTTATTTGGTGTTACCTAAACTGCCATAAGTACTGAGGCAACGACTCGTAGTTAATATGTATCCTAATCCCATTAACTTACTGAATTAAACACCAAAATTATATTGGACCTAAGATTAGCTTTAGATATCAAACGGTGTAGGTATTTTTAAATTATATTTTCATGATGGCGACCTTTAAGTAACAAAATATAATGCTAAGCGTTTGTCCTTGGTTGGAAATAAATTACTTTTAAGGTAGGTAGTTAAACTGGTAGTAATACTGCTGGTATAGATAGATGATGAAGAAGCATAAGCTGAAGCGGAAGCGGTAGCGGAGCGGAGGAATCCTTTTTGAAAAGCAAATAAATTCGGATAACCCTGTCCAAATATTTTCGCAGTTACTTCTTCTTATCATAGTCAATAATGCCTTTGTTTTTTCTGGACTGATTAATAGTCTTTCTCTAATTAGCTTCTCTGTATTCCTCCTAGTCAATCGTGTATGACGTTCAGACAGATGTTTCGAAAAAATTTGCGGTTTCGAAAAGACAACACTTAAAAAAATAATTTTCGGCTCCTGTTATCGGGGAGAAATCGAACCCCCGACCTTTGGAAGTCCGGTCCAATGCTCTGACCACTGAGCTACCGAGAACCTTAATGGAGTCGTTGTATTTTGTAAGTGCTTTTTAACGCTTTGAGCCAGCGTATGTTTCATCAATGATTGTGGGAGACACCCTCAAATCACCCGAGAGAAATATTTTTACAAATATTTAACAATCGGTTAAGATGAAACAGGCTATAATTTTATAAAATTCGATTCGATTCGATTCGGGGTTCGATACCTTCCCAATGACCGGAGCCGAAAATGATTTTTTAAGTCTTGTCTTTTCGAAATTAAAAAATAGCGTTGTAAACGCGAAAAATACTTGACAAATAAAATTTTTGCGGTTGTAAATTAACCGATGTACAAATAAGTCGTAATTTAATGAAATAACAAATTTCGAATGCATATTTTAAACAGGCATAAAATCGTTTTCATAGTGCGTCCGCCATGTTCGGTGAGGCGCATAAAAATAGCTTCACGGCCATTATCAGAAAAAACAAGCATCCCTGATATTAAGGGTTGATGTTCCACTGTTACGAACCAAGCGCTTCTCATCTACATTCCTGATGCGCACTGCAAAAGAGTGGAACTCACTACCTGCGTCAGTGTTTCCCTGCAATTACAACTTAGGAATCTTCAAAGCTAGAGTGAACAGGCATCTTCTAGGTGAGCTCGCTCCATCGTAAACTCAGTCTTTGCCTCGTTGGGCTTAGTCTTGGGTCAAGAGCAAACCTATCCCAAAAAAAAAAAAAAAAGGGTGCGTGACAGCTCCAACGATATCCTGAATGTCATTGCAGGGCGACTACTTGTTTGTCCCATAATGTAGCACAAAAACCAAAATACATGCGTCAAATTAGTTATTAGGTACTAACATAGTGTGTAAGATGTATTGTTTACTAGGCCTACTTGAATATTTTGTTTTACGATTAAATAAATAAATAAAAAATTAAGCTGGTAGAGTCCGAATAAAACACGCTACCGCGTTTGTCTGTAGTTTTCGCCATTCGCTCGGTAATCTAATAGTTTTCTCGATTAATTACTATCAAAAAAATTTATTTCTACAGTCGAGCGTTGACATTTCAAATCAGATCATTTTTTCAACTAATAAAACATTGATTTACGTTTAGCCCATTTCCTGGCAATTAATTCTAAATTGGATCATTTAGTGGCGTTTATTTCAATCGGCCTATTATGTTTCGCGATATCTGTTGTACCTACCAACTTAACTCTTATTTTTTTTCGTTTCTCGATCGGTCTTACAAAATCACACTTAAACTACCTTATCGAGATCTGGGGCTCAGCAGCACCTACAAACCTTAAGCCATTGCAAACATCTCAAAAGAAAGTTATTAAAGTTTTGCCTTTCACGCATCTTCTACTCAAATAAATAAAAAACAGGAATATTTAATCTTTCCCAGCTGTACGAATTTAATACATGAGCTCTTATAAAAAAAAATTAAAGTCTATCAAGAGTAGTATAAACTTGAATATAAAAAATAACCCCCACAATCTGCGATTCAAAAATAAAGCACAATTAAGAGCGCCTAGAACAAACTATGGAAAAAGGACAGTGGTATTTGAGGGCACAGCACAGCTATTTAATAATCTACCAATTGCCATCAAACACCAAAGAGTGTGAAAGCATAAATACTTTTAGAAATAAGCTTAAATTACATATAGAGTCGAGTACCGGCTAAAAATTGTTTTTTTTTTAATGTGTAAAATTTTATATCTCAATATAAATGAACGGTACTCGTAAATTTCGTATGAGAATAAAAATCTATAATCCTTAAACCTTTCTTTGTATGATCTATGTTAAATAAGAACAACTTGCTAACTTGTCTACACTATTATTATAAAGAGGGAAGATTTTATTGTTTGTTTGAATTGAATAGGCTCCGAAACATTCACTCCAAAACCGAAGCGATCTAAAAAAAAATTTCCTTTACAATCCTACATTGTCCCAGATGACCATAGATAAATTTAATACGATGTGTATTTGTCCACCCGTGCAAAGCCGGGACAGGCCGCTTGTTTACTTTAAAGGAAACTCACATTTCAGGGCGCTCGTAAATACATTATGGCATAGAACCATTGAAATGAAATGAAATGAATCCACTTGCTTTAACGAATGCATTTATCACTACAAAATATAAAGCAAAGTTGCTTCCCGCATCTGTTCCTATATTTATATCCTCAGGTCAAAAAGAACTTAGTTTTTTTACTTTTTCAAAGCTTTGTCCATGACTTTCAATCGCGGTCAAATAAAACAGTAGGCATGATCGAATAGATCAAATCATTTGATTAGAATGATACTATTTGAGAATTTATAGTTACTTACCTGATATATACGCAAGCATAATAAGATACCGTAGACCGTCCACTCTAAAATTAGAGCAGTATAAAGGTATATTTATAGCTATCTATAACTATAACTATACTTTTCGTCGGCCTTGTTATGACTTTCCAAAAAGCTTTTTTGGAAATCATTTTGAGAGAGAACGCCGCTCGGGTCAAATATTTCCTCATGGTATTCCTAAAATAATTAAACTAATTAAGATACTACGAGTATATTTGATTATAACAATGCAAATTTCTTCACAATGTGTAAATTAAAACACAGTTAAAGAAAAAAATCGGATTGCCACAGGCGGGATTCGAACCCACATCTCTTGCAAACCAGGCCATTGCTCGTGACACCTACTCGTCGTTCAGAATTTCTTTAAGTGCTTCTTAGGCTGCAGTCGGCCATGATTCATCACTGTTGCGGTTCATCATCATCAGCCTATATACATCCCACTGCTGGGCACAGGCCTCACCTCAACTATGAGGTGGTGTGAGCCATGCCACGCGGGCTCAGTGCGGATTGGTGGAGGGGTGTGTGTAAGGCAAGTGACCAACATTACTGTCAGATCTTATTAAGCCGCCCGAGGGCCTCCGACCAGGCTTAACGACTAATATAGGCGTCTTTTTTATGGTTAGAATGGTCACCCATTCCAAACATGACCGCGCCGTGCGTTGCTTAACTTTTGGTATCACTACCAAAGCGCTGCAACCACTGCGTCACAAGCAAGGTGCTTGTGTGCTTGTTGCGGTTAGATACTACTAATTTGAACTTTGAACCAAATGACAATGCCACAAACAAGAGTGCAATAAGGTTAATTTAAAAAGTAATTTCTCTTCATCATAGTTAAACAGAGACAAAGAGCAGTAATCGATCACTGGCTGATTTTCTATTACGTAACTTCATTTGGTATCACTTTAGTGAGTTATCTCTGCAAGTGAAACATCTGTGAAGTTATAATAAGCCACTTAAAAAGAGAATAGCTCATAAGCTTCAAGCGTTTCTTGTATCAATGTAGAACCAACATTAACTACCTATATTTAAATTGAAATAAACTTTATGTCATGAACTGATAGCAATTTGCAGGAATAGTTTTCGATCAAAAATGGACATCCAAGAATTGGAGTCCTGTCTGTGGCAGACCATTTTTATTGTGTGTTTTATTTCCACATTATATGAATATATCACACATCTAGTTCTTTAAAGTCATAAATGCCAAAAAAAACGATCTTACAGCAATCAATAGATTCATATAGAAGGAAAGTTGTAGCATGGTTTACTCATTTTTTTTTGACGTGACAACGTCTTATAAATTGGTTTGCCGGGTGACACCTCAAGAAACTGCGTTACGCTGCTCCGCTCACGTTTCGCGCGAGAGAGACAGAGCGAGAGAGAGAGAGAGAGAGAGAGAGATAGGCATACACACCGGTTCATGTTATACGAATGAATATTCACATTAAAATTATTTTACCACTCAGAGTCGTTGTCACGTAAGACTTTCGCGCGTATACTGACTTTACAGGCAACCATTTTTTTACATTTATGACTTAGAACTAGATGTGCGATATACCAGCTAGGCAAGCTTTATTTTAATTATACTTCAGCAAAGGCATTAGGTAAACTTATGCCTTTGCTATGTTTAACTGTATCAAACTCTACCCGTATTAGATATAATTTTATGATACTTTTTTACAAGGTTCAAATTTGAAGGTGCAAGTTACATAGAGGTAAGAAACATTCTCATTTTGTCGCTCTCGTCGTTCGCTTGGACCGCATTATACAACATCCCAAAACAAAAGTTGTCAGTTTTCGGCCCCTGCGGCCTCGCGGTGCACTGCACAAGTTCAATGCCACGGCCGATCGTTAGCTCATCGCTGCTCTTGCGCAACTTTTGATGCGCATTGTTGCACGAAACCATCCTTTTATTTTAATATTATTGCGCAACTGATGGTGCATGCTTAATGAACTTTTTCGTCGAATACACTCCCGTCAGAAATCTGTATTTGTATCTTAACTCGTTATGCTATATGTGATGCTTTGGTTTGTTTGTATACTACCACAATAAAAAAAATAGAGATAAATAATAAAACTTAGTAGATGTATGAAGTAAGTATGTCTTATAATTTATTATTGAGTTATCTTGACATCCTGATTACTCAATTATCTGCTGTTAATGGTAGCCACGGAACACCTATGTAAGAAATGTGTAAAATGTTTTTAAGTCAATAACGAAGTCATTAATAATCACCTACTAGGAACTGATAACCTTTTTAATCATAGCGAAGTATTTTTTCTTAATGATACCTTATTATTAATTCGGGGTGTAAACTGTAGTTCAAATATTAAGGATACGTATTAAAATGAATGATGATTATTTTTAACATGAAAAAAAAAATCAATATCCCGCCTGTTTTGTAAGTGCAAAATGCTTGTAAAAAAATGCTCTCCTTTTTACTTAGAAAATATTCACAAGTAACCCACATTGGTTGCTATGGAGCATGGAGCTATAGGTGAACACTAACACTGACCAAAAGGTATCTTGTTCGGTCCAAACGCTCCAATTCCGGTGAAACCGAATAGTTTTAATATTGCACATCTCAGATTGATTTCAATTTGTTTTGCATATAAATTGTGTGACAGCTGCAATTCAAGTATCATACCTCACTGACACGCCGAGAACATCACTCAATCAATCAACATGTTCCGTAAGGTAATTGATTCATACTTAGTTTAACTTAGTTTAACTTTTAACATACATTTTCACCAAGACTCCTCTGTTTTGTAAAGCAATGTGTAAACTTATAAACTTCTTTTCCTTATTTATGTAGTATATCGTTATGTCGAATCTTTGCTTGAAAACAATAGGAAAACACATTTTTTGTGTATTTACCGGAATAAAAATATTATTCCTTGTGTTAAATGTTTACATCGTCTGTAATGGACATTATTTTGTATGGAAATAATAAAATAACTTTTAATTTTTTTTTAATTACATTTTTTATTAATTTTCGACTACTTTTTATTATTATCATGGTATTCGGATATAAGCTATCATATCGACATCAATTTGATGTCTGTTGGTGGGTGGGGGACGGTGCGAATATAATTTTGGTCATAATCTTTTCTGCATTGCTTTGAATCACTTCAATAGATTTCATAGTATCATATTATAATACTGATCGCTTATTCAATTGTTTTATTGGACCTTCATCGCTCTACATTACTCAGCTCGTTGCCTATAACTATAAATTAATCAATAAAACGGGGATTATTCGAAGCTATTGTTGAAAAATTATTATCATGTAAACACCAAACACTCAAACAAATCAAAAAACTTCTTCATTAAACCCATTTAATTCACATAATTATGTTTATAAGATTACTAAAAATAATATCACTATTATTCCAATACCAACATAATGATTCCAAGGGCGATGAAACTAGAGCTATTCGATAATAAATACAAATATTTGTCATACATAATACATACTTCATCTCGATAAGCGAACTTGGATAACTTCATTTGATCAAATTATTCCGTTAATGGCTTGCTCGACTTAAGCATACGGCTAACATTCTATCCATTTAAACCTTTAGTTATATACGCTAGTGGATATTGCATTATATAATTCATCGGTCGACAACGGCCAGAAATATACCAAACTTTATTTATAAGCAGTTCTTTATTTACAAGTTTGACCTACGTTTATTTCTGAAAGGCGTGCGATCTCCTCTGTTGTAGTAAGACAAGTGTAAAACGATTGAATATTTTAATAAAATTAACTTAATTTTGTTCACAGCTAACCGTCCTGACTTACCTCATCATTTCGACGACATGCTCAGTGCTACACCAAGCTCCGATTCCGATACTTTTAAACCTGCAGTACCAAGAGACGCCATCAGTGCCAAATTACAACTTCGCTTATGAGGTCAACGACCCCCATACGGGTGACATTAAAAACCAGCACGAGATAAGAAGAGGAGACAATGTTCAAGGCCAATATTCCCTGGTGCAGCCGGATGGTGTCAGACGGACAGTTGACTACAGAGCTGATGACCACACAGGGTTCCTCGCTACGGTTAACAATGCAGGCCAGTCTGTAGCCCAACAAGTCCAGGAGCCCGTTCCAGAAGAAGGCCCAAGGCGACCAAATGTAGCCTATGACCACCCCTGGCCTGCTCCAACTGCTACTACGACCAGCCCAGCTCCAGTCGCCATTTCTAGAGCATCCTTCCAACAGACCATATCACACGTACAGTCCAGACCAAACGCACACTTCGACAATCCTTGGACTCAGTCTTGGATCTAAAATAAACAAATGAAGCTTAGTATTAAGTGACGAGCGACGAAAACGGACACCGATATAAGATAAAATAATCCTGAATTTACACCTTTCCTTTTTCTGACTCAATGTCAACACTGTCTTCAGACAAAGACGTTAGTTTTAGACCAAACGTTTGCCTAAGGAGTGATTCACATAATTGGCGACCGGACAAGTTGGCCTTGCAACTTGGCCGGCTAGGGAAATTGTCCAATAACGCGAGCTCCACGTAACCTTTGTAATATTTATGTTGCATTAATAAAGTATACGCAATGTCCTTCTGTGTTTGTTCCCAGGAGTGATACATACTCATTCCCGGCATAACCTTTAGTAATTATTCTCATACGTTAAATTCCATAAGCCGCTATAATTGAAGTGTGAATGACTAAGCATATTAGCTGTTGAGAAAAATGAGAATGTCATATACATGATTATAAGCCAACAAAATAAAAGACTGGAGTAAAGTTGGTATTAAGAAACAATCTTTTTTATCTGTATGTGCGCACTGCCTGTATGTTCTCTGCTTGGACCTGTGGTTGACTAATAGAGAATGCCTCCGGCATTAAGTCCACCACTGTACACAAGTTGTGCAGAAGTTTTTTAAGCAAAAAAATAAAATAAAAATACAACAATAAAATCTTTATACTGCATTCTCACACTACGCTGAAACAATTTTGCAAAATCCATATTTCATATTTTTATCCAGCAACCACAGAGTGAAATAGCTGGACAAAGAGCTGTCTATCACTTTTATAGTGAACGGGTGCCTTTTTGGAAGCGAGGCCGTTAAAAATGCTGTTAAAAGTTTCATTCATACTTTGCTATGAAAGCACATGTACTCGTAGTTACTAGCTAGTTACTAGCCTTTAGCCACGATCCGTTTATTGTTGTAGTCTAATGAAACAAAATTGAGAATATATTAAATCTGCAGCCAGCTTATGACTCTCGAATCGTAATTTACAACCGTGATCAATGGGTATGCGAGTACTACACATACGGACAGACCTACGATCAATTCAGGCCCATAATGGTGCTATAAATAACTCCCATCTGGCGGCGGTGCATCGGCCGGTTTCGAACTTGACTTTTAGTTATTTCCTGAATTTCTTCGCAAACAAACAAGTTAAAGTAGAACTGGAACGATCTCAAGATGTATAAAAGGGTAACGAAGCTTGGAGTAAAGCATCAGATTCAAAGACCTCCCGACGTAGTCACAACATCCTCTAAACTCCTACAAAATGGTTGTGAAGGTAAATAAAATTATATTATTTTGAAGATTTCCTTGATCCAAATAATGTTAATCCAACACTTGCTCTAAAGAACAATTAGAATTGCCATACCTGCACGTCTAAGAAGCCGTCTTTAAGTTGCATAGTTTCTTGGGTCGTTGCAGTCCGGACGAATCAATAATACCCACAAGTCCAGTCTTCAGATCATCTCTTAAGAGGAAGTTTTCTGTTTTACTGACATGTGACTTGATAATTTGTATGACTTATAAATTTTCTTCTTCCAGTTCGTTGCCATCCTCGCCCTCGCCGCTGTGGCCTGCGCCAGCGACATCAGCAGCTTCTCCTACGACGTGGCTGATCCGTTCACTGGTGACTTCAAGAGCCAGACCGAGACCCGCGCCGGCAACAACGTGGCCGGCCAGTACTCGCTGCTGGACGCCGACGGCACCAAGCGCACCGTCGACTACTCCGCTGGAGCAGAAGGGTTCAACGCCCTCGTCAGGAAGGACCCTGCTCTCATCGCTCCCGCTTTCTCCTACGCTGCCGCCCCCGCGATCTCGTACGCCGCCGCCCCTGCCATCTCATACGCCGCTGGAGCTTACCCATACGCCGCCACCGCCTTCCCCTACTCCGCCATCCCCTATGGATACAACTACGCCAGATTCGCCCCCTACGCTAAATACTTTTGAGATGTTCCTATGGCTCTTCAAATTCTATGTAAATATATTGGTTCTGTAAATAAAATTTTATAACTTTCGATCTTTAATGTCTTGTTTCATTCATTAGGCAAGGTCATCATAATACAAAGCATAAGTTTAAGTACACTTGATTAAAATTCAAATCGCTTAATTAACACAAATATTACTGAATTTGGCAAGCGATGTTGCTTGTGTTATCTAATATCTCAAGGATTCGGTAGCATTGAACGGTTGTGCTCCAATATAGGCTTAATAAGTAATTGTTTCTTTGTTCGTGTATTAAAAATAATAATGAATTCGGGCAGTGGTCAGCATGGTCGAGTTCCGCGTTACTGATTCACTGACGAAATTAAAGCCGACGAAAAAAACCCTCGCTATGTGACCTAGAGAATAGTGCTGTCTTTTACTTCCTATTGTTAGCACGAAACGAATGTGCAGGACGCGTATAAAAGAACGTTCAAATCAGGGATTTATCATTCGCAGTTCACTGTACAAGCAAAACAAACGTATCGAAATGGCAGCAAAGGTAAATGCTCCTTGTGGTCTGTGTAATTGTAGTGCTGCGGTGAAGTGGTGAACGTGAAATAACAATCGGATTATACATAGATTCCGTGAAATTAATACACGATTTTCATTGTTGGAGCGTTGATATACGGCGGTCTAATTATCAAACCTGTGTAGTCGATGAAAGCTTTGATTAGTTAAATTGTGAATCCAAATTACTATTGCAATATGGGGTTGCTTACACGGATGACATAAAAATTAATTAAAAGTTAAATCAGCATGACAAACAGTGTATTAGTTTCCAGTTGTCAACAATAAAATAGTTCTACTTTTTCCGACATATTGTCATCATAACCGAAGCATAAGTATTAACCAATTTTTTTACTTATACAGTTCGTTCTCGTTGCGATGTTGGTGGCGGCTGCCCAAGGCAGCGCGATCCACGGGGCCGACTACACCAGCTTCTCGTACGGCGTGTCCGACCCTCACACCGGCGACGTCAAGAGCCAGCACGAGACTCGCGTCGGCGACAGCGTCCGCGGCCAATACTCGCTCCTCGACTCCGACGGCACAAAGCGCACCGTAGACTACGCTGCCGATGCCCACACCGGCTTCAACGCCGTCGTCCGTAAAGACCCTGCCCTGGTCGCTCACGCCGCCTACGCTGCGCCCGTTGCTCACGCTGCCTACGCCGCTCCCGTGGCTCATGCCGCATACGCCGCGCCTGTGGCTCACGCCGCATACGCCGCCCCCATCGCCCACGCTCCCGTAGCGTACGCCGCGCACGCCGCCGCTCCCGTCGCCGTCTCCGCGTACTCCACCTCCCTCGCCCACGGTGGATACGCCGCCCCTCTGGCCCACGCTGCACCCCTCGCCTACGCTTCCCACGGATACGGCTATGGCGCTGGTGCCTACGGCTATGGTGCTGGACACGGTCTCTATGGCGCTCACCTCGGATACGGATATTAGAAATATATATATATAGAAATATTGAATAACGTTAAAGCTGTGATTATACCAATTTGGTAACCGTACCTTGTCTCATAATTTACTACCTCCTCCTAATGACTCACCAGCCCAAATAACAAAACAAGTGAAACCTCACAAAAATAGGCACAGAGTTTTAAAAAAGGTTCTACAATAAAAAGTTACATCTTAGTTTAAGTCATGGTAGTTTTGAACCTGCAAATAAGGATAGCATGATCTGATATCTGTTGTCCGTAAATGAATGCCTAATTTGCCAAATCAAGTAATTCTTATAAGAAATTAAAATATTTGAAGGCAGATAACGCTTTAGGCACACTCGGTACCTATTATTGTTTAACAACTAGCATATAGCTACCTGAAAAATCCTTTCATCAATAATTTTAAAAAAATACTGACCTTATATTTTTTTTATTTTCCGGACAAGGTTTGTATAAACATTCTGTAATAACAAAAAGTATATCTAACTTATTATTCATAGGATTTTTGAGAAATACGAGGTCCTAAAGAAGAGAGTCAATTAAAAGCCTTAGATAAGCTTTACTAGCACTAAACAAAATAAAATGTCAAAGTACACCATATGAAACCTATATTCCGAACATGACTTTATGAAGAAGCTCGTAAAAAACATCTGTTACATGGAAAAGTATTGAAATAAAAAATTTCTACTAGTGATTTATTGTTGAATGAAGAATTGTCAACTGCAATCCACATCATAGAGTTTCCATAACATTAATTTTACTAAATGACTACAATTAATTACGTTACCTTCAGTCAATAGGTACATGACTACAAACATAAAGTGCAATGTAGTAATTATTCAACCAATGCCTTGCAAAGTATACAGAACCCTAGATTTAAATAATAATTATCCTATCAAATCAAAATAGCCTTGTAGGTTCACGCAAACGCGACTTACTAAGTTCTAAAGGTGTCCTGTTTTGTGATTGGACTAGGACTTCGCGACATTAAAAATATACAATATTATACGACTGGAGCTTCGTATAATATTTTATATTTTTAATGCCGATTTTTTAAATATTCCGTAAAAGTTTTATGTTGTTTTATTACTCATTAGTAAGTGTACTTTTAACATCTGTACCTACTCTTCAACTGTAAGATATCTCTTATAGTTTCAGAATAATTAAATTGTTTTTATATTATGTTCATTATTTTGAAGGTAGACTAACGTTACCGACATACATTCAAGCCCTAAGAAGACAAAAAAATAGTATCAATTTATGTACGAGTATGTATTATCAAATCGAAATGGGAAAATTTTGTTTTTTAATTTGTACTTAAGTTCCTATTAATTTTAAAACGAAATGTTGAATGTAGATATGGACTCAGTTATTATTTTATTGATTTTATTTATTTAAAAAAATCTAGTCTTAAATGCGCGGGGTAGCCGATCTTAAAAGTTTTGTAGATTTAGCCAACCTTAAACAAAATCTACAAGACTTCCATTAATTGCAAATAAATTTTAACTGTCGGACACTGGTGCGTGTTAGCTACTGGTGCCATCACCCTTCATCAATTCGTTTGAGAAGCTTTTCATCAGTGATGTGCTTTACTTAAACAAGGAACAAGGTTTTATAAATGATCGACATTTCATTATTTTGATGGGTACTAATAATATTAATAAAAAAAATTATTTAAACCAATGAACTTTTCGTTCATTAAGGGATTCACGTAATTATATATATTTTTTCTAATTCCCCCTTTCTGTATTTAAGATTAGTCATTTATATCTAAGTTGTTTCGATAAATTGATTTTTTGTATTATTCATATATATTTTGCTCAAATTCCCCCTTCATGTAATTAAATGTTCCTTTAGCCGAAGGTTGTCTGGAAGAGATCGCTACAAGCGATAAGACCGCCTAAATTGTACATCTTTCTTTGGTTAACTTGTCTGTAATTTTGTTTTGTGTCGTACATACAATAGTGCTAATCTATCTATCTACTTATCTATGTTTCTATGAAACAATATAACGGCATTGCATTTTATGTACAACTTTGTCTTGCTCGTTTCAGAGAGTGTTTTTCATCATTATTACAATGACAGCTATATACCTACTATACATTAACTGACATTTAAGTAACTCAAAGCTTTTATATTTAGTAATAGGTATTCTGAAAAAAAAAACATTTCTTAAAACTAATCAAAAGTAAGAGAAGAAATTGGGTGTTTTCTAATTTTTATTGAATCACAGTCAAAGTCATCTATTCCACGTCCTATTACTATTTATTTACAGGTTCATTGTCTTTAAAAGCTCCTAGTACGCGGCGTATCCAAGGTGGGAACCATAGAGACCGTGCCCAGCTCCGTAACCGTAGGCACCAGCGCCGTAGCCGTAGGCAGCGCTGTATCCGTGAGCAAGGGGTGCGGCGTAGGCGAGGGGGGTAGCGTGGGCCAGAGGGGTGGCGTATCCACCATGTGCGAGGGAGGTAGAGTACGCGGAGACTACGGGAGCAGCGGCGTATGTGGGCACAGGAGCGGCGTATGCGGCGTGGGCGACGGGCGCGGCGTAGGCAGCTTGAGCGACCAGGGCAGGGTCTTTACGGACGACGGCGTTGAAGCCGGTGTGGGCATCTGCAGCGTAGTCTACGGTGCGTTTTGTGCCGTCGGAGTCGAGGAGCGAGTATTGGCCGCGGACGCTGTCGCCGACGCGGGTCTCATGCTGGCTCTTGACGTCGCCGGTGTGAGGGTCGGACACGCCGTATGAGAAGCTTGTGTAGTCGGCGCCGTGGAGTCCGCTGCCGTGAGCGGTTGCCACCAGCATCGCAACAATAACGAACTGTGAATACATCAATAAATTAGCACACAATTAAACAACTAATTAATGTTGTTTTCTTTATTTTAACGGCAGAAGAACTGTACCTACTTAAGCTGTATTTGTCACCCACTATATACTCATGAATGCAATAAATGAATATAAATATATAAATATAGATCTTTCTCACGTAACAAATCATCAAAACTATAACTATTTAGAGAGTGGCTACGACACGTGAAACACTTATCTTAGGTAGTAAGACTAAAAATTGAAGATCAATCAACATGGGACAATTTTTGACAATGTTTGCATTTTTTAAGAATAAGGCGTTGCTCATAAAATTTTGGATAAAAGTTCAGCTGCGTTTTAATTCCAATGTGAATTACCTTAGCTGCCATTTTGATACGTTTGTTTTGGTTCGACAGTGGACTGTGAATGTTGACTAACTGATAACGCAGTTCTTTTATATGAGTGTACAGATTTGTTCATAGGAAGTAAAAGACAACATTATATCATACATATTGGGTACGCTCTAGGTCACGCGCGAGGAATTTTGTGAACTGTCTACTGTCCATTTCACCAATCAGAGTTGCGTTGAGTGTGATTGGCGGGTGTAGAAATGCAAATTAGATGAGAATATATTTATCAATCTTTCGTGTGTGTGATGCTCCCAGTTGCGAATTGTTACGACCAGATAATTTTCTTTTTTGCGCACTTTTTCAAAATTAAATGTGTTTTTTCTAATAGGTACCTAACCATATTTTTTACGAGTAAACAATTTCTGCTAGATTTTAAATAGTTTGTGTTGTGTTTGAGTGGGAAAAAATTCAGCACACAGTTTTACTACAAACATTGACAGTGTTGAAAGATTGTCTTAAACATATCCTACTTAATGTATGTACCTAAGCTACCATTGTTTGTCACACTATCTTAAGTGCTTTCTCTAACTTTAAATTAATCTTCTTACATTGAAACTTACATTGAACCTTTTTATCCGATTAGGGCAAAGTAAAGAGGAAGGTTACAATACCTTTATAGTAGTCTACCTGGTATGTTCTTTACTATGGCATATTCACATGAGCTTTTTTCAAAAAATTAATGTTTGTTTTTATAAAATTTTATGTAATGAATGTTTTAAATTCGCTCTTATCATTCACCAGTGCAAACTAAATATACTTACAATAAGGTCAATAGCCGCGCTGCATTACAAGGGCACTCTATGGTTAGGGAAAGGCCTTCATCAACGAAGGTAAATTTGAAGGGCATTTAATTGGTTATGGTATTTTCCTTAGTGCACTGTGTAAAGCTACTTATTACCTTTAGATGTATCTAGGTACATAACTAAAGTAAGGAGTCGCTAAAGATGTTGTGTATATGGCTTAAAGAATTCAAAACATCCACGTCTCAAGAGGACTAATAAACGGAATTGGATACCTAGCTAACTCTCTTTTCGGCATTCTCGATGAACGTTTCGCCGACCAGTATGTGAAGGACATCAAAACAATTCAATCGAATGGTAATCATTTGTTGAACCTATACAAAAACCACACGTCAATCATTGAAAGTGAATACAATATCCTGAAACGCAACGAGGAAGTGATGAATAACCAATTCCACATCATAGAGAACCATCTTGCCAAAACTCAAGAACGAGTGCAAGTGAGTCATGACAATGCGATGTATACTACCGCCACTGCCCTTGCCGTGAACTTACTAATCTCCAACATACGCCAAATCCAACTTCAACTAATTGACTTAGTAACTGACGTAAAAGATGGACGAATCGACACGCATCTTATCAAGCCTGACGAATTCGAAGAACATCTGAACATCATATCTGGGCAGTTACCAAGTGAACTCTCATTACCATGTGTGAACACACGTCACTGCACGCTAAGTCTCTATAAGCTAGCGCGAGTGCACGTGCGCCTAACAAACGAATATCTTATATTCGAAGTGAAGCTACCGCTTATAAACAACGAGCAATATGAGCTAAACCGCATTATACCTATTCCGCAAATAAGAGGCAACTCCGAGCACAGTATAGCGGTGACCTCTGAATACCTCGCTGTCAACCTCAAGAGAGACATGATCATTCCTTTAGATAACCGAGATGTAACGTCATGCATCAAACTTCAAGAAAATAATCTATTGTGCGTCATAAATCAACCTATTTACGACATAAAAGGAGCGAAATCATCGTGTGAGGCGCAAATATTAAACAACGGCGACTTATCTACATGCCGAACAAGAGTATCGGATTGCAGCGACAAGTGGGTGCGATTACACGTGCGCGGCGCGTGGCTGTTCTCCTGTTGCGAAGACTGCACCGCGCGCATTTTCTGCCCAGCTGGCGTGACGTCACAAAACTTACGCGGCACAGGTGTCATAACATTGGACCTTGGTTGCATGCTTAAAGGGGACAGTTTTATCATTCATGCTCGAAATGACTATCATAGCGAGCTGAAACTGACGTCGAATGAAGAACGGATGTATATAAGCGAGTCTAACATCAACCACATACTTGCCGACGTGAATCATACATTTGTCATCGAAGATCACAAGGAGGCCCTAAAGGAACTGAAAAACCGAATCGAAAAGGTTAAGGAGCAACAACAAACGCTAAGTGTACAAACACTGACACATGAGACACACAACTATGTGTTGTACACTATAGCCGGGTTACTCACTACAGTCTGCATAGTATGGATGATGTTGCGACTAAGAAGAAGATTTCAAGGCTGCAGTGTGGAACTACGCAACAAACGCGACTCCGGCAGCAGCAACGAGCAGCCCACGTACGGACGAACGGCGTCGAGTAACGAGCGGCGCCCGGATAGCGATAGTGTAGATGAGGTGATCGTAACTGCTGTCCGCAAACTAGATAAGGCTTCGTCGCCCTAAACTTTCATTTTTTCTTTCTCTTTTGCTTTTAAAAAGTTGGCAGCATGTACGAGCACGCTCGACATATTGATGACTCGGCGATGAAACGCTTGCGTCACTTGTCTTTTATTTCAATGTTTTATAATGTAACTTTCAGTGCAATAAACGCTCTCCTCGGTGACGGATACTTTTATTTACATTCCGCTCCCGTGCTAACATTCACGTAACTAATACTTAACTTCAACCTTGAAACTACCTACTTACTTCAACTTACCTAAGTGTAAGAGGCGAAGCCCTTACAAAGGGGTCAATTGTTCAACACCCGAACTCTAAATAATAACAAATCATAACAGTCTTATTGGGTTATGACTTTCCGTATCTTGATGCATTTTGATTTTTGAGATACATTAGATTATAGATGAATTGGGAAGTTAAAATTTTATGTGTTAGATAACATTTTTTTATAGCACTTAAAATATTATTTCAAACTCACTCAAGCAAAACGCTTAAAACATATTTATGAAAGACTAAAAGGCAATAAAACCATTATTTTAAGTAATTGTTTTAACTTTAATAAAATCATTGTGTTAACACACGAACATTACAATCAAACGCATTCCATTCAAATATTGTATCCGGCGAAATTACGCGCGACGCGTGACCTAGAGTGCGCGGGCGCAGGCTCTCTTACTTCCTACAGGCACAAACCGTAGTGTGACTAGTATAAAAGAACGGTCAAGTCAGAGATTAATCATTCGCAGATCACTGTGCAACCAAAACAAACGTATCAAAATGGCAGCTAAGGTAATTTGATATAGTGAAAATGTAGCCAAATAAGTATATTGCAAGTGAGACGTTAACTAAAATCGACGATCGAATCGATCGGATTGATTTTAGTTACTTTTAAATTTTTCATCATAAGTCAGCAGAGTATTAATTTTGGGCCGATTTCTTTAGAAAATTGCACAGAAAAAAGAAACAAAACAAAATGATAATGACACTTCATTGCTTACTAGAAAATTTTCCGTGTCACAAAAATGATAAAATGATATTTTCTGTTTATAGTTCGTTGTTGTTGCTATGCTGGTGGTGGCCGCGCAAGGCAGCGCGATCCACGGCGCCGACTACACCAGCTTCTCCTACGGAGTCTCTGACCCGCACACCGGAGACGTTAAGAGCCAGCACGAGACGCGTGTTGGAGACAGCGTCAGGGGCCAATACTCCCTTCTCGACTCTGATGGCACAAAGCGCACCGTGGACTACGCCGCCGACGCGCACAGCGGCTTCAACGCGGTCGTCCGAAAGGATCCTGCCCTTGTCGCCCATGCTGCCTACGCCGCGCCCGTTGCCCACGCTGCCTACGCCGCCCCGATCGCCCATGCCGCCTACGCCGCCCCCGTGGCCGCGTACGCCGCGCACGCCGCCGCTCCCGTAGTTTCCGCGTACTCCACCTCCCTCGCCCACGGTGGATACGCCACCCCTCTGGCCCACGCTGCACCCCTCGCCTACGCCGCACCCCTTACCCACGGATACAACGCTGCCTACGGCTATGGCGCTGGTGCCTACGGCTACGGTGCTGGACATGGTCTCTACGGCTCCCACCTTGGCTACGCTGCGTACTAGACAAAGTTTTAATTCCCGTACCTGAATAGATTTAAACCCGTCAATAATGACGGTATGACTGTGATTTAATTAAAGTTTTAGTAACTTTACTCTAACGTTTTCTTTAACCAAGTCTAATCAGTTCATTGAACAACGATAAGCGAAATAACTATTGGAGGAAAGTTTTATAATGTTAAATAAGTATGCGCCCTGAATGGTCCCCATACCTTATCTATCTTAAGTACCTTTTGCTCGATTTTCTGCGTGGTTTATCTAATTAAGAACATTTTATTAGTAAGCTTTGTTTAATTGTGAGCTAATGATAACAATGTTATATTAAAATAAGAAAATAAATCTTAAATGGTTCATCTTATATACAGTAAGAACAAGGAATATTTGGTATTTTTAACAGGAGATAGATAAATTGATCACTCGTTCTCGTTCTCATTAACAATGCAGCAACGTCTAAAACATATATCCGAAGATACCAAGTTTTGGGAGGGTATTTTTGGAACATATCGCAAGCAGAAGACTATCTGCCATTCTTAGGAATATTATTTTTCCCCCTTAATGTGGAATTACCTTGCATTTATATCAAAGTTGTTTAAATGACCCAAAAATATTATTTATCTAACGTTACTAAATCACTAGTTTGTTGTACATAGTTATTTACCCTAATATCTGCTATGATGAACAGTGAAGGAACTAAAAAAGCATCTCAGTATTCATTAATGTCAAAGGTTTTTGTTGCGGCACTTCCCGGGATGCTGATTGTAAAATACTAATATTTTCACAGATTTCATTAATTACTGGTTAGGAAATATTTACAGATTTAGTTTCAAAGCTTAAAGTTTAATATAACGTAGTTTTGCTCAAGTTTTTGGTTTTTACTTTTTAAGAGATAATGTTGTTTTTGAAGTGAAAACTTCTTTAGCGGCGTTGAGCACTTTTGTGGCATGGGTAGAAACTGTGAAACTCGCGTCAGGTCACGTGATGATGATCGAAAAACCGTAAGACGGTTGGAGTGTAGTGTTGTAATATAATGTATTTTAATGTGATATAAATTGTAATGTTTGTGTACGATAGCGCAATAAATAAATATTGTATTCTACCACATAAATGATTGTACTTTTATATTGATATTAAAAGCAATTTGTTCAAAATTATTCACTAACTATTCAAATAAATCAAAAATGCACAACGTTAATAATCAAGTTTTCACTTCTGCCGGCACTCCCGGAGTGCAACCCGTGTTTTTTTTTTCTATTTGATGTTCAAGAAGATAAGTTTATTATTGGATATGACTCTACTTTTACTAAGCATTTCCGAATCATGATTAGGGCGTAAATTTTGACCCTGAACCTATAGCAAGATACCTCAGCAAGTACTTGAACATTGAATCTCTCCAGTTTCTCTCTCTTGGAATGATGAACTTAACATGCTAGTGCATGGCAATAACTAGCGAAATAAACTTTATGGGGGAAATTGTGTAAAACCTTATTAGAAACACGTAGAACTCATTTGATAATCTTCAATTTATTTAAAAAATTGTGCAGTCATTTTTTTAATCGATAACAATAAATAATCTACCAGCGAGTGCCATGGGCCAGACTGTTGACGGCAAGAGCACCGGGGTGAGTTCCATGAGCTAGAGGGCCAGCTAGGGGACCACGGGCTAGGGGTCCAGCTAGAGGATGTGCCAGAGGACCAGCCAATGGGAGGGCAGCATGAGACCCGATCGCGCCGTGAGGTCCAAACGCCCCATACGCTCCGTGAGCACCATAGCCGGCAACGGCATAAGGACTGTAGCCAGGATACGCTCCAGAAGCATATCCACCTAAAGCACGCGCAGCCAAGGGGTTAGTAAGAGCACCGGCATGTCCAGCGCCATACGCCAAAGGATTGGCGTACGCTCCATAAGCCAGTGGGTTGGCATGAGCTCCATATGCAAGGGGATTCCCAGCTCCATACGCCAAGGGATTACTAGGGTATCCAGAATGAGCTAGCAGAGATCCAGGGTATCCAACAGGGCCAGCAAGTGCGCGAGCGCCGGGCTGCAAGGGAGACGGAGGGTGAGTGGCGAGACCTTCTTTGCGGACGACAGCGTTGAAACCATTGTGAGGGTCAGCGGTGTACTCTACAACGCGCTTAGTTCCATCAGATTCTAGGAGGGAGTATTTGCCGACGACGCTGCCGCCAACGCGTTTCTCATGCTGATCCTTCACATCACCGGTATTGGGATCCTTAACGCCGTATGAGAAACTGAAGTCATCACCAGGCCCATGTCCTCCGTTGACGCCCCCGGCACTCGCTGTTGCCACGAACACGGCGAGAACTATGAACTGTCGAAACGAAACCTCATTAGTTTTATGGGCATCTTAAATAAAACTCACAATACGCTTAGCGCAAGTGTTGCATGAAAAATTGGCGAGATATATTTACCTTTGCGGCCATTGTTGTGATGTTTCTTGTGCTCTTGTCCAAATCAGGCTTGAGAATGATTTAACCCCAAGATTTTGGATATTTATATTCACACGGATCGTAGTTTTGGGGGTCAGAAAACGAAATCATCTGACTCTTGCTACATGGATATTTTGCAACTAGGTAAAGACATTAAAAATCATTAGACTGAAATGAGCCTAAGAATGGTTAATTGCATCGTTAACATGGGTATACAAATTACTAGCTCATATCTGAAGGTAATACTCGTAATAGATTTAGAAGTTGATAAAATTATTGACATACATAATAATACGGTAGTTGACACCACCAATCGTTGACGTACTTTTTATCAACTGTCAAAACGCTTTTCTTCATAGAGCTTGTATGGGAATAACACGCTTTGACGTCATCGCGTGCAATGCCGACTGAGTGACTAATTATCATTTGAATTCCAATTAAAAATCAAATATTACGAACTGCAGACAAATATTAGTGTAAAGGCATCTGAAATTATGAATTATTTTAGAGAAAATCAGTTTTTGAATATTTCTTTCATAGTGGAAACAAGCCTATAGTTGTGTATTTCAATTATACGACAAATATTTCTCCTATTACTTGCAAAGTACATTTTGTTGTTATGGTAATCAAATCAATTCTCATGATTATTATTTTGTAACGGAAACGTTACAATTGAAGATGTTTTTTCTGCCATTGGCAGATGCTATACTCTACATCCATTAAAAAAATACCCAACGTATTTAGAACTAGAAATATAAAATTTATACTATTTTTTAAATACCATATATTCAAAATATTTTTTGTTAACTCATTATGAAAACATGTTTTAATTAATTTGCATCGGAAGAACATTTCCGAGGCTTAAGTTTGCCTTTCTGTTTCCTGCGGCTCATCAGATTGCATCGTCATGATTTATGAATCTAAAAATTTGACTAGTATATAAACGAAGTTCATAGCTTTACACACATCAGTTGCAGTCTAAACAGCAAACAAAAGAAATGTTCTCAAAGGTAACTATTGTTTACTCATTGCGCCATCTTAAATTATTTAGAACCAGCTAAATAGTCCCTTCATAAGTTTGAGGATATTTAGTTTGGTCAATGAACTTATTGTTATTATAATGATCTGTGGAATAGGTTTATCCGCGTCCTGTATCATGCATAGTTGTGTGAGAATACTCATCATTAATTGGCTACGTAACTTTCTATCACGGGTATTAAAATTTTAAGACTTTTTTCTATGAGTATCTTTGAAAGAATGGCACTGTAGTTTAAAGATAGTACGCACTATGCGAACTAATTCACTCAACCGAATGTGCGTAAGGTCCGACATTAAACAGGTGCACACACATCTATACCAGCTCTAAATACAACTCTCTCGATTTCAGATCGCATTCTTCGCCCTTCTGGTGGCAGCTGTCACTGCTTCTAGCTCTGACTACTCCAGTTTTACCTACGGCGTCAACGATCCCCACACCGGTGACGTGAAGGACCAGCACGAGACCCGAGTGGGAGGCCATGTGGTTGGCCAGTACTCCCTTTTGGAGTCCGATGGGACCAAGCGCATTGTCGACTACCAAGCCAACCCACACACTGGATTTAATGCCGTCGTGAGGAAAGCCGGAGTAGCTCATCATCCCGTATCGTACGGTCAAGGTCTTGGCTATGGCGCATCTGCTCTTGGCTACGGAGCGTCTGCCCTTGGCTACAGCGCATCTGCTCTTGGCTACGGCACGTCTGCTCTCGGCTACGGCGCGTCTGCCTTCGGCAACGGCGCTGGTTACAGCAACTATGGCGGAGCGTACGGCAGCTATGGCTCTCCCCTCGCCTACGGGGCTCACGCGTCTCCGTACTATGCTGCGTCTCCTTCTGCCTATGGCGCTCACTCTTACAGCACCATTACAAGACCCTTAGCCCAAGGTGCTTACGGAGGACTAGCCAACTATGGCTACAACAACGTAGCTGGTCTCGGATGGTAAATAATCATCAAATTGGACATGGCCCTCGAATATGGATTGAAAGTGACTTTTTTATTACGTTTATACCATTTTGTTCACTCAAGGTGTCATTGCACTAAGTTCTTTTATGCCATTTTTTTGTAGCAAAATTGGCTTGCTAAGAAATTTTATTTTATTTTTTAAAGTTTTGTTATAATAATGCAACGATGAAATAAATGTATGTTTCCAAACGTTATCTACTGTTTTATTGTTGCAAAGATTAGGGAGAACGTCCTGTTGGCCTTCTGGCGGTACATATACTAATTTTGGGTTAGTTTGGATAGTAATGTGTTGTTTTAGCAAGGTGATGCTACATTGTCTCAGACCTTTCGAAAAAGTATGTATGAGTATATATTTTATTCTATCAAAATTCCATATTACAGCAAATGCTTTGACATAAACGGTGTACATAGTAACTACCGTTCAAAAGTCTTGTTTTAGCATTGGCAGGTATTTATAACAAGATCAAGCAATTATTATGACTCAGAACGCTTACTGCGTATAGCAAACGGATATACATTCCGCCTTCTTTGTCTCAAACGATTAATTTAGTTTGGTTATAATAACTAGAGCAGTAATGATAAAGTAAATCAAATTACTGGTTTACTGGGTAATTGGGTGGAGGCTGAGGATTCTATGTTTTTTTTCGTGACTTATGGCAAAATGGTACTAAATATAAGAAAAAAAAATATAAATACAAGCTCTAAAAGTTTAAATGTATAACACACGAGCTCATAAATGTTTTTAATCGTAAAATAAATACCTACTTAAAAAAAGTTGGTTAGTAAAAAGCGTTTCCATTTTGATGCCATAATAATTTCTTGTTTTATTAAAACTTTAACATAGTTAATTACGTATTTTTACATCATCATTCACTTAATGTTTGAGATCACAGATAAGATATCCTATTATAATTGAAGCAAACTTCCATTAAACAATGTAAATTAAATAGTTTCCTGTCCGACCTGTTATGGAGGCACAAAAAGCGAATTAGTTCACGATCATATTTGGGCCACAAACTAATAAATAAAATGATTATAATCAAACTTTACTCTAGTAATTTACTTTTAATTAAAAATATTAGTATATATGTCAGCATCAATAACGACCTATCAAAAATGATTCCTTACATAAAACTTGTAAGCGTTTGAAGCAATGGACTAGGCTAATATGTAAAGCCAAAGACCGCAGTAAGCAACATGGGAAATTTACTTGCTTAAATATAAAAACACCGTAGTTAATAATCCTATGAACACAGTTTCACCAGACTCGGGTAGTCGGGAATCAAACCCTAGCCCAAGCCTTTGGCGTATTTGACATACCTAAGTACCTACTCGTTTATCTTACAAGTCTGTTCTAGAACAGCTTCCTAGCTTACGCCAGGAAGCTGTTCATCTTTTTGAACTATATAATTAAAATTAGTACGAATACCTCAGAATAAATTGCGCGGCATGAAGTTATTCGCGATCACCTTGCGCCTTGAATGTGGGGCAGTGCGATGCATAATGTGATAACATCTAGTTTTACATAAT
Source organism: Pyrausta despicata (assembly GCA_963921415.1). Taxonomy (NCBI): domain Eukaryota; kingdom Metazoa; phylum Arthropoda; class Insecta; order Lepidoptera; family Crambidae; genus Pyrausta; species Pyrausta despicata. The sequence continues at coordinate 3,469,586 of OY992848.1, read as the reverse complement.
TTATCTTAATGAATGCGTAGTTCTCATTTTCGCGGACAGCCCAAATCATAAAACGTGTAGCAACTTTGTAAATTAATAAAGTTTGTAGTCCAAACGGGAATTATTTAGGTCTTGAATTCTTAATTAAAAACTGTTCACCTATACTTTTGCTTAAGTGACTGGCATACTTAGTAAAAAGATTACGGTAACCTTTGAGACAATATTGTAATTTTCACAATAAATACCAAGTTTTACAAGACGCGCGATATCAACGACTCGCCTCGTGAGTCGATATAAATTTCGTTCCTGTGGCAGCGACTCGCCTGGTGCGTCCATCGTGAAATGTAGGCGGCACATCACAATACATTTAGAAAATCTTAATGGCATTGAATGTGTTAAGCTTCACCTGCTATCTCCCAGTAGTTGTGCAGTCCCGAATAGGAATAATGGTAAGTAACTTTAACGTTATGTTAAATGATAATCAGATTATGATCACCGCCCACCTAATCTTTTTAAGGCGCAAGTATAATGTTAAACAAGTCACATACATACTGAGTTGCCGGAATTAAGTAGTGCCAGTCTTAATAAATCTTTTCAATTGATTCTTCTGGTGCCATTTACCTAATAGATTTTTTGTTTAATCCATTAAGCAGTCCTTGTAGTACTCCAAAATCAAAAAGGTCAATTTAAAACATTTTTGTACAATTGCGTAGACAAATTGCGTTCGATATAGGCATGGAAGTTATTTATTTAGAGAATAAGTGATCCAGGTGAAAGAAAAAGCTTATTGAAAAACATTGACCATGTAGATAGGTACTTACATTTTTATATTCTGCAACATAGTATCACAATGACTGTGGATTAGACCTAGGTATATATAAAATAAGTACGAGGAACGTTTATATGATTTATAAATTAACAGCACGTTGGTATAACAGTACCTTTGAGTAAAGGCTAAGATTAGATAAATCTATGATCATTTCTTAAAGCCTTGACAGTTGGTATGTTGTCTAGCTAGCCTATGACTAAGAAAATTAAGTAACACTCAACCATGTACACTAGATAAAAACCCTTGACAAACGGCACGGTTTGGGCAAGATAAATTAATTCTAGCCAAATAAACAGTTAAGCAGGCAGTTGATCTTTTCTCTAGATTTAACGGGATTAATGTCCTGCTTGTCCACAAATAAGGGTATTTAATATCGTTTGCGTGCAAACTCTAGATGAGTGATAGTATTGTATGTCTACCAAAAGAGTTTACTTATTCATATTATAAAACATCTCGCTTTAAAAAGTTTTAAAAGGTAAGAGAATTTAAACAAGTAAAACACTCACCCGATTGCTTTAGTACATTTTAAATTCACTAAACTTAGATGTTTATATGAATAAAAGGATGATACCTACATAAATGAAAAATAAGGTTAAGACTAAAAAAAGGCTTTTTCTTTGATTGAATCATACTAAAATTAATTCATGAGGACTGCTTATATACTCAGGAGATAATAATCTATCGTTAAGTCGAATGCGGTTCAATGGGGGGACAGAATCAGTGGGGTTAGCACGAACAACTATCGTAAATTATTCGTAGCATTTATCTATCGCTAACTTGTCAATTCGTATAAGAAAACTGTCAGTTTTTGACGTTTGGACGACACGAATACGTTACGAAAATGTTCTTGCTCACCCCACAGAAGAAAAAAGTAATACGGCAGGTAGGAGTTGAAAAATCGTATCGTATTAAAATTAAGTTTCTTTACTTTTGACATTCACACAGAACCACACATAACAGTTTACACTGCTAAGAAAAACTTGTGCATTTGCAATAAATTACATCTATAACCATATTTCTCGCGAAACACTAGCCTTTAAACACGGATGTACACCGTCTTTGAGACCAATTTTAAGCTCCATAAAGAACAAATTCAATTTACAAGACTGAAAAAGGGTATTTTGTTGTAAATTGTGGAGGATGAGCCGTTAATATTGATGTAATGATCCATTCACCAGGCTTTTGTTTACTTTTGTATTTTTTTAGTTTCACGATCAGAAACATTGTTTTAATGGAAAGAGATAACCGTAAAAAGTTATGGTTATTATTTAAAACATTATGTACAAAGGCAATTTGTGTAATGAAAAACTTTAAGTATACTTATTTACTTTGAACGGTTATGTTTTTATTTTGATTGAGCCGTAATGATGGTATATGATTATAACTTCTTTTTCAACTGTTCTGGCCATAATTAGAAAATGTCTGTACTTGTACGTATAATTTTTTTAATTTTAAACAACATCACATACATTGATCTGACTCCGCGGTAAGTAGCTACAGCACTTGTGTTACAGATATCAGAATCAACAGTGGTATTACAAATAAACTTAAACATATAACACCCAGACCCGTGCAAACAGACATGTTCATGCACACTAATGTTTGTACAGTGCGGGATTCGAACCCGCGACCTCTTGGTTAATAGCCAACTTCTTGACCATTACACCAAAGTGGTCGTCAAATTAAATCATAAGTATAATCAAATTGAAAACTTTTTAAAGGTCGGTGTACTTACAATAATAGTGTCATAGGATAAAATGTAATGACAGTTATTCCGTAGTTACCTACTGTTGCGATCATAAGCTGACTCATATTAATTGCTGCTTTGCTTTACGACAAAGAATAAAAATAAGTTTTAAGGTAAAGCTTGTGTGTATCAATTACGAAAACCACTAGCAAATGCTAGCAGTTCAACTTGAAATGAGTAATTTTGTTCTCAATTGTAAATAATAACTTCTTTGTCCAACTAAAAACATGCTAAAGGTAGATACTGTAATTAATAACTCAAAATACACATTGTAATTATTGACATGAAAGAAATAATAAAGGAGGGCTAATTTTTAATTAATGAAAGGTTTTCACTTTATCATACAAGCTAATAGGTACTTGTGTTAAAGTGGTCGTAAGTTTTTAACGTAGGTTCCCATAAGAAATATTTTACACTTTACGAACGTACAATACGTACATACTTTCCACGTTAAAGCTTTCTTGCTGGTTCAAAAATAAAACTCAATATAGACTCCTATTATCAGAAGGCTGTAATTTTTTTTTCAGAAAAAGTTTCATACCAGGAAAAGCAATCATTTTCAGTTTCAGGACTTACCTCGCAATACTGTCCTTGACACAGGCGGACTTAGTCTGCAACTGAGTCCAATAAACCTTAAACCCCTGAAATAAATTAAAATTCTTCGTAATAAACTGCTAATTCACAGCTTTTATTTTTAAATAGATCAGGTAATCCTGATTGTCTCTTTTTCAATTAACAAATATTTTAACAGCTGGCATTTTTCTTCTATCTATCGTAGTCGAATTTTATCAAGTCACAAATACTTTACACATCTATAAATCCGAGCTGGAAATTAAGCTTCTCTAGGAACATAAGTCGCGCTTTCCGTGGCTTAAGAAACGGGTATTTCTGAAAAGATCAATTGATCTAGAAAGTCCCTTAATTTAATTAGGACAACATTACAGAGTCTGTATTTTTCGTTAGTTTATTTTACAAAGTCAAAAAATGAACAACAAGCTTTTCAACCCATAAATTACTTTTTTTACTTTTTACTTTTGCCACCAATGAGCATTTCATTCCGATGCCACCTACTAAACTTTACACGTTAGCTCTCTTCTAGATCATCGTACGGCCTTGCCTCAGCATCCGCGTCTATTGACGCGTAAAGATCAACCAGTGCGACCACGCCTGCGCGTGCGCTGACCATATATAAACTCCCGTGCGTGGTTCTCGGTACTCACTTGTAAAGACACCACTAGTCCCTCACAATGGTTGCTAAGGTGATCTATTTTTTTTTCTAAAGTGTAAAAAGTGAAATTGTCTGTGATTATGTGTTTGAAATAGTCAAGCTAAAGTTTGCGTTAATTTTTTTTTTGCGTTAAAGCTAAATGTTTTTTTTTTCCAAAGTCATAAATGAAAATTATGAAGTCCTGCTTGAAGCAATTTATTTTGTCCATACAAGAGCTCTGAGTAAAACTTTACGGGTGTAAAATTATTCGAAATCAATTGTTAAAGGTTGTCATGAAATCAATTGTTAATTGTTAAAGGTGTCAATTTTAACATGTGGTTCATTTTTGAGACATTGAATTTTATATCTTACTAGCTGACCCGGCAAACGTTGTTTTGCCATATACATTATTGTGGACAACCCTTATCACTAAGGGGTATAAAAATAGATGTTGGCCGATTCTCAAACCTACTCAATATGCTCACAAAATTTCATGAGAATCGGTCAAGCAGTTTCGGAGGAGTACGGGAACAAACATTGTGACACGAGAATTTTATATATATAGAGATAACCGTGCAATATGAATGATGCAATAAACGGAAAGCATTGGAATGATGCGAGAAAGGTTTTCCGTGTAAAAGTGCCTCTTAAGCCATATTTTAATGTTTTCTTTCGTTATTTCAGTTCGTCGTAGTGCTCTGTGCGTTGGCGGTCGCCTGCCAGGCTTCCGTGGTGCCGCTCGCGCGAGCAGACGCCGACTACACCAGCTTCGCGTACGACGTCGCCGACCCCAACACCGGCGACTACAAGAGCCAGGTGGAGACGCGCGTCGGCGGCAACGTGGCCGGCCAGTACTCGCTGCTGGACGCCGACGGCACCAAGCGCACCGTCGACTACACCGCCGACGACGTCAACGGGTTCAACGCGGTCGTCCGTAAGGACCCCGTTGTTGCTGCTGCCCCTGTCGTCGCCGCTGCCCCCGTGGTCGCTTCCGCCCCCGTGGTTGCGTCTGCCCCCGCCGTAGTTGCCGCGCGCACCGTGGCCGCTCCCTCTTTCTACACCGCTTCTTACGCTCCCTCTGTCTACGCCGCGTCTGCCCCCGTGGTCGCCGCTCGTACCGTCGCCGCCCCTGTCGCGTACACCGCATCTGCCCCGACTGTGTACGCCGCATCTGCCCCCGCTGTGTATGCCCGCACCGTAGCTTCCCCTGCTGTGTATTCTTCCCAAGTGTACAACACGGTCGCCGCCGCCCCCGCCCTGTACTCCGCTCGCGTCGCCTCTCCTTACTACGCTGCCTACTCCACCCCCGTGCAATACTGGTAAACCTCCGATAGCCTTGCCTCAAGGCTCTAGCGCCATAAAGTGTTCCGATTTTTGAAATGTAAATAGGTAAATTCTTACTTGTTTGTACAGTCAGTATGTAATAAAATAAAGTCACTTAAAATATCTTATTTTTGAACTTTGATTTTTTTAATCCTCGCTCTATCTCAGCATTAAATAATAAGAACATTGATAACTTCTCAATATCACATAAGGAAAAACTAAATATTTACCTACCTACTACCCGTGTTATTATATACGAGTATAATAAAACGGCACGTCTGTACCGTCATCAGTGGGGTCATCGTCATCATCGTTGTAGCGTGGGCATGTGGGCATGCAATAACTTAAGAAAACACTGCCATACACATTCTGCCAATACAGTCTGCTTCTTTAATGATAGTTTCACGGATATCAGAGCAAACTGATTGCAAGATAATTTATTGATTATTATACGGCGATCCGTCGTATTCTTGCGGCCATGATCGTGTCCTGTCCAAAAGTCTACAATCTGATCATAGAATTTATATTTTCTTGTAATCTGATCTGATGGCTGCTCGTTTCAAATTCCGCCAGAGTGCCATCAGCACTCTTCTTTTAAAAGGTGCTATGCCGACACGACGTCAAATGTAAATATCACACCTACAATCTGGTTAAGGACTGAAGAAATAACGAAGGCTTAACATTGAAATTACATCTTAGATTCAATAATTGAGGACGTGTCTACTATTGTAGGTAATACACGATACTGGTTTTTATTGGTTGCTAAAAAAAATATTTTTTGTAAGCTTAAATGTAACTAACTTATACGTTATTATTATAAAGTTTTTGGTAAGAGTTAAGGCGAAATCTTAAGTGTATATTAGAACTCGCATATTAAATCCATAGCGGGAATATATAATAGGATAACTACATATTTAACTGATAAGTAAGGTGGAACGAACACAGGCGCACCAATCGCCAGTTTGGTGCGCCTGTGTTCCTATTTGGTGGACCTATTTGGTGCGTAAAAATAGGTAATGATAAGTGTTCTTTGGTCCTCCAAAGAACACTTATCATAACCACTTTTTACCCACAACAAATCTCATTTAGTAAAGTTATAAAAACCTATATAAAAAAGTGTTTTTCAGCATGGTCACACGCTCGCATTAGATTAAGTTGACCGGTAAGGATATCGTGATGAAGGAGTAAATATAAAAAAAAACTTTAAAACTATTCTATAAAAAAGAATTATGTATTATACTGTACTTTGCCTAGTCTTTACATTTTTGAAGTCTGTAAATTTGTGAAAAATAATTCTGTTCTCTTCAACAAAGCATGTCAGGTATTCTTTAGAAATACAAGGAATCCTAATAGGCTTGTCTTGAACTTTGTACCGAGAACTGCACTGTACATGAAAAATTGCTCAAATATGTGTTTAAAAATATACAACAAGATACCTGAATCCATAAAAGACCTTAGACCAAGCCTGTTTAACATAAAATTATACGAATGGCTTTTAAATAATAACTTTTACAGCATTAAAGAATTTTTGAATTGAACGTCGATCGTACAAATAATGACCGTACGCCAACCATTAGTTGAGCGTAAGTGACTAGTTACTAGAAAAATATTTTTTTATAATTTGTACTTATTTTCTTAAGTTTCGATCGTCTACAACGACCTATTTAGTTAACATACGTGCAATTTTAGTCATTGAGGTCTTGAGAAAAATTGGGCATTTTCATAAAAAAAATTAAAACTCGAAAATCTCGAAAACGGTTAAGTTTAGGATGGGGGGTTCCATAGTGAAATCATTCAGAAATGATGTGTACTACACGCCCTTAACGGATCTAGGTCGACTTTTCCTGTAACCCTGTATAAACGTGTGAAAACACGTAACAAAATAAATTTAACTCTAGTAAATCTTCACTGTTCAAATTGAATTATTATTTGTGCATTGCAATGAATTATTACAAAGTGGTTTTATGCAATAGAACTAGCAGACAAAATATCCTGTTGAGTAGTTAATCCATATTTATGCCAAGTCTCATTGCGGTGGCATTTAAATGATCCTTGAACAGTTTTTATACCTTCGTTTGGATTGTTGATACATCCGTTAGGACTTCATAATTATTTTGGCAGGCAAGTATGTAGTTCTGATTTGAATATTAGAACGTCTAATTATCTTATTAATGTACAAATTTTGGTAAGCACGTGTATTTATTTAATACTATGTTATTTCTTGACTGCCTCGTTGGTATAGTGGAAAAATTTCTGCCTTACAATTGAGAGGTCCTGGGTTCGAATCCCAGGTCGAGCCAAAATTATTTCTGAGATTTTCTGTCATGAATTTCTCAAAAACAGCTCGGAGTCGGGAAGTTGGCGGTGTTACACCCCCGTGCCTCGGAAAGCACGTTAAGCCGTTGGTTCTGCGCGCTGCCACAGTGGCGGTGCGCCATATCTCTTTTCGGTCATGTCGGATTGCCGTCACACCGAACTTTGAGCGTAATGGAACAGTGAGTGTACTTGTGTATTGCGCTCACACTTGTGCTCTATAATATCTCCTGCGTAGTTGGCTGATCTCCTGTTGAGATTGGCCGCCGTGGTCAAAATCGAACAGGAGGACTATTATTATTATGTTATTTCGTAGGAAGATATTTACTACAAATATGACTAATAACTCTGGATAAAGGTACACAATACTAACACTGCGTATCTTAATCACTTGTGATAAGGGCGGTTTGTAACAAAAAAGGGTAACCTGATATGCTGTGGTATTTAATTTGTCAAGCATAACCATACAGCAGAGTAAACTCGTGTGGAAATGATAGATTTTTTCTTCAGATTGACTGATTTATTAATTCTGACTCTTACTTACTTTTCCTCACCACTATTTTACCATTAATTTCATTGGTTCTTTTGGTTGAATTAATGTGATCGATTATTTGACTTTCTCAATCCAAGTAAGAAACTTTATTAATACGTAAAATGTAAGTTCTTAATTTTTACATCTTAACAAACGAGACTGCTACTTATGAATATGTGAAAGTGTTTTAAAGCATCAATTTATTTTACAGAAGTACTTATAAATATAAAATATTTACAACAACAAATGGTGCATGGTCGGAACTTGCTTTAACTTCATTCGTTTTAATAGTAGGCAACGGGAGCTTGAGCGTAGGTTAGAGGAGCAGAGTAGTAAGAGGGAGCAGTGTAGTATGAGGGGGAGGCAAAGGAGCGAGCGACTACGGGGGCAGACGCGGAATAGACAGAGGGAGCGTAAGACGGGGTGTAGACAGAGGGAGCGGCCACGGTGCGCGCGGCAACTACGGCGGGGGCAGACGCAACCACAGGGGCAGACGCGACCACAGGGGCAGCGGCGACGACAGGGGCAGCAGCAACAACAGGGTCCTTACGGACGACCGCGTTGAATCCGTTGACGTCGTCGGCGGTGTAGTCGACGGTGCGCTTGGTGCCGTCGGCATCCAGCAGCGAGTACTGGCCGGCCACGTTGCCGCCGACGCGCGTCTCCACCTGGCTCTTGTAGTCGCCGGTGTTGGGGTCGGCGACGTCGTACGCGAAGCTGGTGTAGTCGGCGTCTGCTCGCGCGAGCGGCACCACGGACGCCTGGCAGGCGACCACCAACGCACAGAGCACTACAACGAACTGAAATAAGACAAAAAAATTACAGCTTTTAATAATGTAAAATTATAATTAAGTTTTGTCTTGAGTGATAAGATTCTGTTTCTGATAACTTGATCAAACTTGATTTCTGTTTATGTGTAACTACATGAGATGGAATGAAATAAGTTATCAAAGCGATAAACAAAAATAAAACATTAAAAGATTAGAAACATTAGAAACTATGCCTAAGCTTTAACTTTGTGACGAGCTTTTAACTAGCATTAATTGACTTTATAACAGAAATGAAATAATATACGATCTACGTGATATTAGTAGGTAGGTTATGACGGCGATATATTATAAAGTTTATCACTTTTCCAACAAACGAACCGTTTGCACAACAAATCTGTTTTGCTGTTTGTTTGTTAGTTTGCAATAATTGATGCACTCCATTAACTAACTTTTTAAACCAACATTCAATTCACCTAAAATTTTGACAACGTTTTGCATGACTAGTTTTTTTAACAGTAACAAAAGCAGAAAGTAAAAAGTATGTATTGTCAAACAATATTGAAGCTCTAATTTCGTATCACAAATTGTCTCCTACCTTAGCTGCCATTTCGTCACACTTGAAGTAATTCACTCAAAAATGAATGTGAGGCATAGAGGAAGCCGTGCTTATATAGTGGCGTGTCGCGCGACTCATATTTAAGATCGGTCAATTGACGAACTTGAAAATGTATCAGCGTTGTGAACAAATCGACTCTACAACAACCCTATCTTGGCACACACACAAACTTCAACTCTAAACTCAACTTCAGAAGGCTGTATTTAAGGATACTTACTGTGGGTAATGTAGTGTAGTAGCCGAAAGACAAACGGGGAACTGGTTCGCCATTTATTATAGACATGCTCCATAGCCATGGATCCGCTTGACAACGAAATTCCTGCCTTATCCGGTATTGATTTTATGTTGTAACTTTAGGTGGCACTATTGGTTAGCTGGGCGGTTGGAATTCTTGTGGTGACGCACCGAAGTCTTGAAGATATTGGGGTCAATATGGTTGAGACCAGTCTCACTTGGCACGGCAATAGGACTGGGTTCTGTTCCAGGTTTTTCTAACAGATGCGGCGCTAGTAGTAGAAACAGCTGCTCAGCCCAGGGTATGAGCGGTAAATTGGCAAAGGCAGCCTGCCAGCCTGGCAAGCCTAGATGGACGAGAGCCATTCTAAAGTAATTCGTGAAGGAATCTGCCAGCCAGCCCCATGCTCCTTCGCGGGTTGCGAGCCACACAGACCAGTTTCCACCCGTGTATACTAAGCAGACTTTTCCGATTGTTCTGCAGCTGTCCAGCTCGAAAACTTTGCTCTTAGTGTTCAGTACGGGTCTGGGTCCGGAATGTTGTCGGGTCAAAGAGAAGTCCAGTAAATCCTTGAGAGAAGGAGAGAGGCACAGTTCGTTCAGTGTGTTGACTTTGATGGACCCGACTGGCAGTATTTCGTCGGCGGAATACTTGTAGTGCCATGTGAGTTGGAATCCGTCACTGGACGCGTAGAAGTTTCGGAGGTCGTCAGGTAGCATGGCCGAGTGGCGTTGTTCCCAAGTGGAGAGGGCTACTCGGTCGCAGGCGGACCTCCTCTCAACACTTACGTTGCAGATCCGAGGGTCCGACTCCAGCAACTTAGTAACACCCAGAGTAATGTTCTCGTAAAAAGAATCCTCAGACACCAAATCAACACAGAAAGTCATTCTGGGAATTCAAAATATTTACACCAAAAATTGTGAAATAAATGACATTTCGTAACACGACAAGAGGTTGTCATAGTGACGGTTTCTATGGTTTGTGATAAAGTTTTATGGAAATGTTTAAAAAGGTATATAATAACCAACATTATTATTTATTTATTTAGTGTATATTAATAGTATATATTATGTGTATTTTCAAATATGTAATCTTATATAAATTTATTGTAGGTATATTGTATATTTAATCTCAAGTGTCATATTATTGGCATTATTTTTTTTTTGTTCTCCCTTTTACCTTTGGTCGCACCGCCCACTAATCATTTCTGCTTAGCCCAAAGGTGTGACTGGTAGAGAACGCCCTACGGCGTTGAGTCCACCTTTTGGACATAGTTATGTTTTGCAATAATGTGCTTAAATAAATAAATATTAAAAGTTTCTGACCGTCAGATAAAGTCTAATTAAATAAAAAGGCTTGTTTTGCCTTGTTTTTAATAGCCTTACTTATTACAAATTTATTTACCTGCCTAAAACTATTTTTAGATATACTTACTTCAACAAACTTTTCAAGTAGTCAACTCGGTTCCACCCACCCCTCACCCCACAGACTCCGCAAGATTTTTCCTTCTAGACGGTTCCGTCGTCCTACTGTATGCAATCGTTATAAGTACGAGTACTGTGGTGGTAGTCGTGACAAAATGACTACTTCAATCATTAACTATGCTCATAAGTTGAGCTCATAAGTTATGCTCATAAGGCTCATATCACAACAATTTTGACAGCTGAGAAGTTTTTTGCCGAAAACTTGAATAAGAAAACCGAAATTAAACGCGGACGGAGTTGCGGCCGCCCGCTTTTCTTAAATACGTTACTTTACTTATTTTTAAAAACTTAATTAAAATTACATTTTAAAGGAAACTAACCAATTGGTGTGATTGTATCTAGGATTTATAAACAGTACCAAAATAAAACAACGAGCTTAATTTTAGCAACATTTTTTTATTAATTTAAGAATTCCACAATGGAACAAATTTCTTCAATATTATCTAGACCTAAGTCAGATTGTAGTTATGTATGTGTGGATTCAGAAACTGTTTTCACTGTACATATAGACAATTATAATACCTGTAAGTACTTATTTAAAAATACATTAGGACAAACAATATCAATTTGCATATCTACCACATCTTTTCAGTCGGGATACACGATGAACGTTAAAATTTCAAGGTTTGTAAAATGACGTGTAGACTCTGTAAAACTTGATGAAAATATAACATAACTGGTAGATACTATAGAACTTACGCTAGGTAACATTTAAAAATATTTTTTCTATGGTATTTTATTATGTAGTTAGTGGATAAACCTATTTAGATGTATGCTTATACTTTTCTAAAACATCATTTTACAACCATCGATAGAGATTAAGCAATCCTATTGTTAGTTCACAGGCAAATAGTGCGGATGCAACATTGCTAGCCGAATACAATCAGGCGTATTTACTGACTTCAATAGTGTAGGTGTTTACAGAGATTAGGTACGTGTATCCAGACGTGAAATATTAAAAAGCATTAGGGATTTTGTTTTAGAATATCCAAGAAGAAGAAGACATACAAGAAGAAAATTATAATTTGGTATGGAGCCATTAGAAATATTCCTCCAAAAGGTAAAAAGTACGTAATCTCCATGAGTGTCACCATAAATCCTGAAGCAAACGTAACAGTCACTACACATAACTAACAAAATACGACGAAAATGTTACCCACACTAAAAAATTAGCTAATGAGGTAGGTAAATTATTACCTTTACAATCAATTTAGTTATCGCACAAACGAATTAGCTAATATCTGGACGGGCCTGGACTTCACTCGTAAATTCGTATGAGACTTTTTAGTCTGCTGATAGTTTCCCAGGCCCATCGAATAAACCGAACAAGCTTTCGCGTGTGGTTCAACCATTTGCCAAACTTTATAATCGGCGCCATTGCCGTTCTGCCATTTTTTTACACATATACTTAAGGTTTATGTACATTCAACCCGCGTCATTCATCTAACCCTCTTGCTACTACTCCTATAATGTACAAAAACTGAAGTCAACTAATAAATATCTAATGTAAAACCACAAGTAGTGCTATTCTTACTGTTAAGGAATTCATATTTTCTTCCATATATATAAAAAAGTCGCTTAAAAAAATCACAGACAATCACTTTCCCTTTACAGACATAGACCACCGAACCGACCGAATTATTCCATATAAGCATTACTTTGCTACGTACAAAACCCTATTTACTTAGTTTTATAACCGTCCTGGTTTATACAATCTTACATTTTTAATTCAGTTTAACCAATACTTCCGCGTACTCAGGTGTCCACCGTTCGACTTGAGAACTGGCCATGAAATATATAGGATCAATTGAATGAAATATAATATTAAATACATTACCCAATACATACAGTGTGGTATTTGACTGCTTATACTGCATTTGAAAAGATGGAGACACTTTTCGTTACGAGAAGCTTTTATTACCTATTTTTAATTCTAACAGGTACTTATGCAGGCTTATTCGTTGCAGTTGGAGGAGCTAGGTACAGTCAGCACAAGCAGCCAAAGAGCGAACTGCGAACCACCTCACACAGCGGGATGCCGTACATTGAATACAAAAAAAAACTATAATTTTCATCCAAATTTTTGTACTCTTCTCAAATAACCTACACTAAATTAAATTGTACTGATGCCCCAAAAAATACAATTTTGGCAACATTACATAAAACCGATATTTTTTTCATTATTAAATCTTTAATTAATTTGTACTGGCAGTAACTCTTTAGACTTCAGAAATTTGTACTTTTGTTCTTTTATAGAGTGCTCGTTGTTTTTTTTATTTTTATTTTTTAGTGTTTAACTACTTCGTAATCGTGTAACATTTAAGTACACATAGATGACACCAAGACATTATAAGTGACATCGAGACTTACCTCATTCGAACTCAATGAGATGAATTTAAGGTTAAACATTTTTAAATTTCATGAAACAATGTGTTATTTACAGTCGTGAAATGACCATGTACGCGTGGACGCCACCCTGACTACCTTTCAAACATCAATATAATATTAATTTTATACCTACGCGACCGTCTGAGAGCCGCCACGACCGTGACGCGGACCCCAGTAACTAGTTACCAGCAAACCCAGCATTCAACACCAAACAACCCAAGTCCCCCGTGAAATTACTCTAGTGATCAGGAAGTGAGCATAAAATTACCATTTTAACTTACTTACATAACATTTAATTTTTATTTTTCATTTATCAAATTCGTAAAGTAAGTCGACGTGGTGTTGATGCCGACCCATTTGCTAGTGCATCCTTAAAATATAAAAACATCCATTGATTACTTAAATATTTCCTGTCCAGTTAAGTGCAACTATTTTATGAATATTTAGGTACTTAAATGTCAATCCCTTAAATAATGTACTTAAACATTTAATAATAAACATTAAACACGATGGACGGGTGTAACTTGTCAAAGACGAAAAGAAAACTTAAGGAAAAAAAAGGAAACAAAAAATAACCAAAATAATAATTTTGTTACATTTTTTAATTTTTTAAACCTAACAAACAATAATTTTCAATTTTTCATCTCCTTAAAACATAGTAACATCTATGAAACACAAAAAAGTAACTGGGAAAAGGTAATGATAATAAAATAAGAAAAAAAAAATGTTTATACTCCGAGGAGTGAAGGTACAACTAGATTACTTGAGATGACTTGCGGCCGACCCCCTGAAGGTTGTGCTTCCAAAATGAGGTACATCGATGAGATTATTAAAACTAACCTAATTAACACTTACTAGCTACATATTAGAGCTGTCAGTCCGGCCCACTGTTCGGTAGCATTGGAGTCGTTTGAACTCTTTTCGCTTCGCGGACTAACAGCACTGTCTACCTTGCAGAGATTCAAATGTATACGATTTATTTATTAACAGTATTCCAACTGAATTATTTACACTATAACAATATAGTACAGAGCTGTTCCACACATCTTTAGGATCAATAAATATATCAGACTGGAATAGCATTCGGAAACATGTTACATTACAAAATAAAAAATATAGAGATACATTTTTTTTTCTCGAAACATTTCAAAATACATCTGCGTGATAGTCATAATTTTAGAAGTGACTAAAGTTGAATCCTGAGGTAGAATATTTTGTACTTTAAATTTTTCTTTTTTTTAACTTTTCACAATTTCTCTTAAAAACTTAATTTTAATATTTTCTTCTTCAGATAAAAAATCTATAAGCTTACACTTAAAACTAAGTTATACTCCTCGAGGTAGATAAACTTATACTAAGAGGGCCCGGCAAGAGGCTACATTCGTTGTGTCTGTTCGATTCTAAATGCCCAACGATATCGACCAGCGAAAGAAATGTACAACATTATCCAACCGATTCATACCTACTCGAATGTAGAATCTTCACGAGGCCCCTGTGACGGCAGAGGGTCACCGTACCCGTAACAATCTTTGGCTTTACCATCACGACATATCGCGATATATTTACAAATAAAAGAGAACTTAGCTAAACTTAACTAACACAAAAGAGCTTATCGATCGACCCGGTAACTAGACGTGCAAACTGCTCCAAGTTTCATCCAATATTATCACAAACATTGGAGCCAGTTTCTGTGATGTTTCAACCAATGTTGGATCCAAGCTTATCGTATACTTGCTACTTCCAACCATTGCTTCAACTCAACAGGGGTACAGCAACAAAACTAAGGGGATTGGCGCAAGTCTTGAAAACGGGGGATTGCAATACACCTACTAAATGTGATTGTCTTATCACATCAATACAATACAATATTACAACTATTAGGGAACATTTATTTTGTCCACTGATTAGCTTTAACAATGCATCAACTTAATTTAGACGTGTTATTAGGTAAACATTTCAAGGTATGGAACATTCTTTACATTAGGTAACGGGTTTTCAAAAAAATTTCTCTAGCCAAAGCAAGAATTGACGCGTGTTGTAATCTAAAATTTGTACCTTATCAAGTGTAAACGAAAGCAAATCCAATTGATTTCAACGAACCCCTAGCGATCATTCATAATCGTAACTTATACCCATCGTATTACTTAACCGAAAGAAAATAATAAAAAGCTAAAAACATGATGCATTAATGCAATTCTCTTTTACGTATCACAAAAAACATTAAATGTCGAAAAGAAATCACAACTATGAATTTTTAATTCATAAGAAAAAAAACGAAAAGACAAAAATAGAACATTTTTTTTTTTGTTTTCAATAATCATAAAACATAATGTTAACAATTCGCAATTGAAATAGCAAAACATTTTTGTCTTAACAATATAATACACTTACCAAAAATCCAATAATATGTAAAGTAATGAATTTTAAAACAATAAATAGGCTCGATCAAACCACTAGAAAAGTGTTGTATTTTCTTTCATCGAGCTACTGACCGACCGTTTCCAAAGTTTTGAATGCACTGCGCATGATGTTTTACGTAAAATATTTTTATTTCTACGCCTCTGGCACATCATAACCCACTGTGCTGGCATGAAAGTGCCAATAAATGGAAACCTATAATTTCTTATTTCACGATGTTATTCCACCAAACCGAACCCAGACGTCACAGACAAGGTAATACCGTAAATAAAATATGTGCGACAATTTACAGCTAAATCCCACTATGATTTGATTTTAAAACGTAAAATAACTGCAAATGAAACTTAAACCACTGATTCTCAACATGCAAGCCACCCAAGACCCAAATAGGTTTAACACCAAATTTCCACCATCAACCATACGTGCAATCCATTATTAGCACACAATTAAAGTATTTACGTATATGAAAACCTAACATAAAAGAATCAGTATACAAGGCAAGGTCACAATTTTCAGTGTTCCATAATGGAACAGTGTAAGAATTTACTGTTAAAATATAATTCCCAAATGGTCCACAAATTCACCTTATTTCGCGGACCAAAAGAACAATGCGCCATTCATAGAACAATGAAAGGGCGTTTTACCCCGTATAAACCAAAAATAATCGCAAAATTTTATTTTTAATCAATTGCAGGACAGCCACAAGCCTGTGAAGTCTCACCGATGCAAACAGCCCGCGACCCTCAAACTATTCACCAGCAAACCAGAAATCAATACAGATTCACTTTATTATTATTTCTGCGTTAGTGTATTCGTAAGGACAGGAGATTATTATTAAATATCAGTGCGTAGGTATATAGAGTAACAGCCTGCTTATTCGCTTCTAAAAATATATTGATTTCACGAGTAGGTACAACATACTATAGCTTCTATTCGGTCTATTGATAGCATAAAGGACAATACTCAACGACGCTCAGGTATATTCAGAAAAAAAAACGAGTAAAGAACAGACCATTCGAAAGATAACTAAAACGCTGTCTTAAAAATGGTACGAGAAACAAAATCAGCATTAAAAAAGTCACTGAGCCTTCATAAAGCATTTCTCATAAAATATATTCAAATCGTGTATCCTAAAATATAAATATAATAAATATGAATGCAACTTATTCCTTAATATCAGGAATAAAACACACAGTCGCTACATTCACACTTAACAAAGATATAAAATAAATAGTAGATGTGAACTTAAAGTGAGGATATTTGGCACTGTCCCGCGGCGGGCGACGCCGGGCGCCTATGTTAGTGTAATACTGCGGCGCCGCCCGCACTAAATAATTATTTTCTTTAAAATCTCAACTGGTTGCACTTCAATGACTAGGAATATAGAAGTAGTAAGTGGCCTTTGTCTAGATAGACTACGAAATAAAACATCAAACGGAATGTTAAAATCGACACCATCCCATAGAAACATATAATTATTTGGTCTCAATAGTAACATCCGCGCAGGCGAGCCTGGGGCGAACGACAGTAATGGATTGTAACCGTTCACGCATCGAATCTTGCATGCACACTTTATAACGTTTCTTCACCTAACTACTTATTTATCTAGGGCAAATTGTACTTTGTACAAAACTAAAAAACCGTTCGAATCCACTGTACAGTTAAAAAACTGCAGAAAACCTACATTCGTATGTCCCCGCACTTTTCCCTCTTTAAACCTTAAAACGACAAAGTGGCAAAATAAAGTAAACGACGTATCATTAAGTATAAAGCCCGTTTCCTATTGTATCACAGCTGTGTTTGAATAAAATATGCAACTTAAACCTGGCACATAATCTATTGTCATTACGAGTATAGTGTAGAAATATGAATGTAAAATAAAAATAATAATATAATCGATAACAAAAACTGAGGTAGTTTTGCCACAATGTAACTTTAAATTATGTCTCAACCTAGGCCAAGGCGATTTACAACATTCTCCTATTATTTACATACACTTAGCCTATGACCATCAGTCTCAACATCATCTCTAAGATTCTCTAGCTCAGGTAATATAATATAAGCTATGTCATACTCGACCGAGAGCTCAAAATAAATCGTCTACAAAGGTAACTTCATCTCACAGTCATCCGGACATATACAGGTAGAGTTCACGAATGGAACTGAGGTACACGAACGAAACGGGTGCGGACGCAGGGTACGATATTTTTGAAACACGGTACCGAACGGAGACGACCTCTGAGTGACCGTCCGAAGTCACACTCGAAATATTAAATTAAGTAACAATTATCGCACAATTTCAAAACCTTATAAAATCTTAAGATCAATTTTGAGGTAGATCATTGATTACATAATATGCATCGACGAGGTAATTTATTGGACGCGCGGTACGGGCCCGGACCGCGTCGCGCGCGCGTGCAACTGAACATTATATAAGAGGGAACTTCAACGACAAAAATCAATAGGGTATGAGGTAGTAAGTAGTAAAAAATATATGGTTGACTATGTGTTGTGTTGTACTTTGTCAAATGTTACTAGCCGGTGGTCAGTTGCACGCCCGCTGCGTTGTGCAGTTGCGTCGGAGGTTGAATAGCGTGCGGGCCCGGGCGGCGCTGCGCGCTTACTGCGTGTGGTTGGGCAGCGGCCCCTGCGGCAGGTGCGGCGTGACCTGGTGCCGGTGCTCGCGCGCGATGTGCCGGCGCACGGTGTTGTTGCGCGTGAACGTGCGGCTGCAGTGCGGGCACGGCACGCGGATGCCCTGGTGCCGCTGCCGGATGTGCGCGCGCAGGTTCGTCTCGTACCCGTAGAGACGTTCGCAGTATGGACACTTTAGCTTTTTACCTGGAAGGACAACTCGTGAGTTAGAAAAGACAAATCAGATCACATGATTCACTTCCGCCAAGTCCAAGGCGACTATGAATGGCACATTTCTCACAATGAATTACATTGATGCCATTGTGTAAAACATTGTGATACAAAAAAACTATATCATCATGACAATACTATCTAATATCATTTTGTGTATCTAAAAGTATCTCGAAACTATCAATGCGCATTTTAATTTTCATCAGATAACACTTACAGTCGTAGGTCTCAACATAGTTGCTTCTAGGACTTCCTGTTTCTATTGAACCTATAAATTATAGTACCAGCAGTTGCAATGTCTACAATTTTTCTTCGATGGTATAATATAATTAACTAGCTGACCCGGCAAACGTTGTTTTGCTATATATATTTTTTCTCTCATCACTAAAGGGTATGAAAAATAGATGTTGGCCGATTCTCAGACCTGCTCAATATGCAAAGCAAATTTCATAAGATTTAGTCCAGCCGTTTCGGAAGAGTACGGGAACGAACATTGTGACACGAGAATTTCATATAGAGATAAACCCTGTCATACCATCAGCAGTAGCAATGCCTCCGGATTTGCTCGTGATAATCTTGGCAGGCCAGATGTCAGGGCTGGGTTTCGGTGGCACGGGCGACGTCGTGATTGGCTTGTCGTGGTAGTTGGTCGGCGGTATAGAGGTGGGCGGCGGGGGTGAGTTGTTGTACGCAGTTTGGTGGTAGTCGTTCTCGCTTTTGATCCGTAAATCTGAAACAGGTAATTAGGTAATGAGTTCAGGAACGAACATGATGGGATAAGGATAACAAATTTTTTACTAGGTTTCACTTGGTTATGTTTATAACTGTAAAGACATCTGTGTTTTGACGTGACAACGTCTTATAAATTGGTTTGCCGGGTGACACTTCAAGAAACTGCGTTACGCTCCGCTCACGTTATGAGCTCACAATGAGAGCGAGTGAGAGGCACGCGTCCCTTCGACTCGGGCATGGTTAGCCCGCCTAAGAGCGAGTGAGACAGACATAAAAAGTGAAAGGCACGCGTCCCTTCCACTCGAGCACAGTTAGCCCGCCTAAGAGCGAGAGACACAGAGCGAGAGAGAGAGAGTGAGAGAGATAGGCATACACACCGGTTCATGTTATACGAATGAATACTCACATTAAAATTATTTTACCACTCAAAGTCGTTGTCACGTAAAACTTTCGCCCGTATACCGACTTAACAGGCAACCAATTTTTTTTTGTATGCATTTTTGATGCGGATAAAAAAGTAACGATAAATAACCCTGAGTCCAATGAGGATTGTAAAGCCAGGATCGCAGGTTACTCAGCACCTAAGAAATTACAGTTGAAACCTACAATTACTTTGTTATTTCAGTAAGTTACGGTGGCTAGCACGTCACGGTAAACACTGCGGTAAATTATGCGCTTGTGATACTGACGATTTTGCAACAAAACTGGATAGCCTGACGTGCTGGCATATGTACATACTGGAGTTATAACTATGGGCGAAAGTCCTCATAATCTTTCAAAATAGGCGAATCTTCTAAGTCTACAAACCTTCTACTCCTTACTCGTTGAACTTACGTTCCCGGATAATCTCATCGTTGCCAGAACAGCTGCGTTCGTAGCCAATTGTTCTTGATCGGGTTGCCAAGCGTAGAAGTTCAATCATGGGAACCTGAATTTAGCTTTGATCGACAGAGAATGAAAGCACAAGTCTCAAACCCTTTCACAGAAGAGGTGAAACATCTAAGTCTACAAACCTTGGTCGTTGAACATGCGTTTCATCATCTCATCGTTTCCAGAATAGTTGTGTTCGTAGCCTAGGTCGGGTTGCCGAGCGTAGAAGTAAAATCTTGGGGACTAGTGGCCAACTTTGATCGACAGAGAACGAAACTACCAATCTCAAACCCTTTCACAGAAGAGGTAAAACATCTAAGTCTACAAACCTTCTGCACCTTGGTCGTAGGACAGGCGTTCTATCACCTCATCGTTTTCACAACAGCTGCATTCATAGCCATTGCTCTAGATCGGGTTGCCGAGCGTAGAAGTAAACTCTTGGGGACCAGAGGCCAGCTTTGATCGACAGAGAACGAAACTACCAGTCTCAAACCCTTTCACAGAAGAGGTGAAACATCTAAGTCTACAAACCTTCTGCACCTTGGTCGTTGGACAGGCGTTCTATCACCTCATCGTTTCCAGAACAGCTGCATTCATAGCCATTGCTCTAGATCGGGTTGCCGAGCGTAGAAGTAAACTCTTGGGGACCAGAGGCCAGCTTTGATCGACAGAGAACGAAACTACCAGTCTCAAACCCTTTCACAGAAGAGGTGAAACATCTAAGTCTACAAACCTTCTGCACCTTGGTCGTTGGACAGGCGTTCTATCACCTCATCGTTTCCAGAACAGCTGCATTCATAGCCATTGCTCTAGATCGGGTTGTCGAGCGTAGAAGTAAACTCTTGGGGACCAGAGGCCAGCTTTGATCGACAGAGAACGAAACTACCAGTCTCAAACCCTTTCACAGAAGAGGTGAAACATCTAAGTCTACAAACCTTCTGCACCTTGGTCGTTGGACAGGCGTTCTATCATCTCATCTTTGACGGAGCCGCTTCGTTCGTAGCCGTTGTTCTTGATCGGGTTGCCGAGGGTGGATGTGCAGTCGGGGGGGTTGTCTTCGAAGCGTTGCCCGGCGCCGGGAGACGAACGCGTGTCCGGTTCGTCCGCGACGCTGCCGCAATGAGAAGAGGACGAGCTTTGCCTGGAATAAGCAGAGATTTATTTTATTTGGAACTGTAGAAGTGTTCCCTAACTATGAGATAAAGTTTTTATTACTAAAAAAACAGGCGTCGTTAACGAGTGGAGGCTCGGGTCGCGTGTCAGAGACAGGTGTCTGTATGGTTTTCTACTTTACATCATCTTTTGCTCTTGACGTGTACTAGCTCTACTGTTGTACTATTTCCAACTGTAGAGTCTCAATTCTAAAAAGAGTGATAGTAATGGCTACATTTGAAACTCAGAATACTGTTCTATAGATGAAACTGCTTCTGATTGTTAGCTTTGCTTATGGATCTTAGCTCATTGCATTGTCTTGTTTCTAGAATCTACTATTTAACTCATCAACTTAATTCCTAATATGTTGAGTCTGCGAGGCGCAGCTGTGAGATTCAAATTAGCAGCTTCTTGTACCTACTATGTAAGGGAAGACACGTTAAGCTGTTGTTCCCGGTTAATATCGATAGATATGTCCCTTGGGTGGGTTGATGACATCTGACAATAATGTTAGTCACTTACCTTACAAACAACCCCTTCACCATTCCGCACTGGGCCTACGCGGTGGAGAATGGCTCGTACCACCCCATGCCCAGCAGTGGGACGTATATAGGCTGCTGAGAACTATGTAACGCATTAGTAAGTTCACCTATAATTTCTCTGGTGCGGGCTCTGCGCGGGCGACGGCTTGGGCGGCGCAGGGCGGCGGTGCGTGGTTGAGTGCAGCGGCACGTGCGCGGGCGGCGCGTACCGCCCGATATTGCCGCCACCCCCGTGTATAGGCATCCCGTACGCCGGCATGATCGGCGCGAATGTAGCCGTGTGCGACTGGAGCGGCGCCGACTCCTGCGGCTCGCAATTCCCCGAACCGGACACCGGACTCGTCTTTATACGCGTCTGGTGACGGTCACCGCCAGACTGCTGCGTTTGTTGCTTCACCCAAGCATCTTGGGACATTTCCATTGACAGACCTTTCACCTGAAAAATGGTACCAGGATATAAACAAGACGTTAAATAGTACAACGAAAACATTTGGAATGACGTCAGTAAATGCGCAAATGCATCAATTAACATAGAATAGTGACAAATATTTTTAAGGTCAAACTTTGTTGTGATGTATTATTGAAATAGACATAATATGCATAAATCTTAGAGGTTGATAGTATGTATTTTATTCACTTTGTTACTTTACGTTTAAGCCTTAAATACTAATGTTATTATCATTTCATTTGTAAGCATGACTTTCTGTACAGAAAAATGACAGAATATGAACCGATTGCGAAGAGATACACGTACGAGTATCCCAATAATTGTCAGAACCTCATAGAAAACTTGAAACCACTCAAGATGCGGAAGTGTTTAGTTAGACCGATGTGCTGACGTAGGTTACGAAAGGTGAAAAAGAAGCCTTACAGTATTACTACTCGAAAATTGTCCCTAACACCGAATACATTTACGAGTATACCTCTATCAAAACCCTCACCTGCAAATTCTCGCCGCTCTTCAAGAAGCTTGACAACGCGTCCTGACTGACGTGCACCTCCCCCTTATACATGAACTCGAGGAGTGCTTGCATGTTGTCCGCGGTGGTCGCTTCCAGTATGACGTAGCACGCGCCCGCATGGCTGGGCGGGGCTGTGTCGAACAACTCCTGGAAATGCTTGCTGCAAGCGGCCAGGATCACCTTGTGTGCTTTGAACTGGCGTCCTGAAACAATGGAGGGGGGAGTTTTAGTGTGGGTTATGGGACAATTATATGAAAAAGTGTTGAATATGGGTTGTTGGAAAATAACTTAATACATTAGGATTTTTTGGTGATTGCTCAATGATGGAATACACTTTCCGCTACTGCACACTAGGTTATGGACGTTCTCCTAGAGTTACAAGACTCCTCTTACAGTTGCCAAATTCCGCTAACATACTCATTCATTATAAAACACAACATTCTTTGATCTGACTGACCGTGGTAAGTAGCTTAAGCACTTGTGATACAGATACCAGAATCAACAGTGGTTTTACAAATAACTTAAATAAATTATATTACGTAAATATAAGGATTATTTAATTTGATGACTTTAAATTAAATCCTGAGACAAATAGGTCCTAAATAATTACAACTAGGTACATTTAAGTCAGCTAAGTAGCACGACAATACAACTTGACCTCCACCAACTCATTGAACATTGACCTACATTTGCAAAAAATGAGTTTCGTGCAAATTAAATTGCACACGTTTTCGTCCTCGATTTGAATGCAAACATTGCTATGCTTCAATGCTTAGAGCATTATATCAGAGATTTAAGGTATAACGTAGCTAAGTTAAGGTTGAAGCATCAAGTTAGGATAGTTTGGCTGGACTGTTACCGTTCTAAGTCTATTGATTGGACGATATGCCAAAAGGGAAATTCAATTTTAGTGCATCGATCTGTACATTGACGATGTTTTTACGCAATAGATTACATAATCTGTATGTGATTACGGAATTCCTACGTCATGACGTATCATGATAGCGTCTTCAGATTTCCGATTTATCATTGTCCAATTTAGACAACCGCTTGGTGCAATGGTCCACAGGTCAGACTTCTAAAACCAACGGTCGCGGGATCGATCCCCGCACAGTACAAGCATAAGCGTCCATGAACATGTGTGTTTGTACTGGTCTGAGTGTTTTCTATGTGCAATATGTATTTATTTACAATAAAGAAAGTATTTATAAGTATTTTTAGGTATGATTATTTCTCCGTTGTCTAGTACCCATAACACAAGCCTCGTAGCTTAATTTGGGACTAGAGAATTAGTGTGATTGTTGTGAAATATTCAAGGCAAAAAACTTCTAAGCTGTCAAAATTGTGTAATATGTCTCATAAAAAAATCGCGGCATCGGCGAACACGATTTTTACAATACAATTCACTATTAGGTTCACGGCCTATCCGACCTATTTCCGAGAAGTCCAGATTTGACCCCATCTATTTTCGATTCCGTTAAATTTAAAATCGCTTAGAACGAGCCCACGCGGCACGATAAACAAAAACCGAGGCGATGGTCTCAAAACAATTCTACGAAACGCATTGGGTAGATTTTGGTTCTTGAGTGAGATAGATCGTTCCACGCGGTGGAATAGAAGAAGGGTGGGCGACATGCGATTTTTTTTTCGGCACTTGCTAACTACTTGGGAATAAAATTAAAAGCAACTAAATAAAACCTAAGAAGTGCCTACCTATGACATCACGCCGTGCCGTGCTTGAATATATGTTAACCTACCAAATTATTTCATAATCCGTAATGAAGTGAAGTTTTCAGAAACTGAAAAGGCTTAACTCAAAAACCCAGTGAGTCATTTTTTTACTCGTAATTAACTAAACGCTATGTGAACAAAATCAAAGACTCTACAATCCATAAAATTAGTTCTGTTAATCACCGCTTGGCGCAGTTTGCACTCATCCACCAAAGATGGCGACACCAGTCCCCTTGTATTGCTTGGCCTATACAAAAAATATTTTAAATATCTCAAGGTCAGTAACCGCTAGATACTTCCCATCATACGTTGCAAGTAGCGACACTTCCCATACTACCACACTAATGACTCATAATAGGATTGTGCTCAATAATTTATTACGTTGGTACTTGGTACTTTAGTTGGTCGGTATTTTGGTCACAATGATGACTATAAGTTTTCTTTAAGCTTAGTTAGATATAGGTTCTTCTCTACCTAGCTATCCGATTAATAGCTATTTTAGGTTTTAGTGCAGTACCTATACATCTTTAAACTCTTATCAGCAATGATCGTTTCGTTTCCTGAACAGAAGGTTGGTTTTGTTGTCGATTATATCAAATGTCTTTCAAAGAAGGTAGGTAGTTAGGTATGTTTCATCTTTAATAGATACTACATCTTCCTAATGAATTCCAAAAATTTACACCCATATTTTTCATTTGTTTGAAAACACCAAAACAACACGCCTCTGTGTGGTCGCGTTATTTAAATTTTATCTTACAGCGATAGTAATACGATACGAACGCGAGCTCAAGTTTAGTAGGTACCTATTGCAGATGAATCCACGGTACGGCGGTCAGCTCATCAGTCTACACATTTTTGTTGCAAAATCGCCCGTATTACAAGCGCATATGGTTACGCAGTGTTAACCTTGTCGTGCTGTCGCCTGTATCGAGCGTACTACGCGTCTGACGTCATCAATAGCGCGGAACTATATAGGCTTAGCCTTGGTCTGTCTGCTTGGTAGAGTGGTCAGTCACCAGTGTCACTAGACTAGTGTTTCGCTAGGACGTCCAAGTTCCGGATTACCCAGAACTTAACGCTTGTGTTTTACCTGAAAATAATTTCACCAGTACAGATTTAAAATATTTGCTTAGTTTAGGTACATTCACTAACAAAGTAGTAAGCATTTATTTTTACATCAGGCTTTATAGATTTATAATAGAACGAAATGAAACTAGACGAGCTTCCAGAGGTTCTACTCCAAAAGCAGATTCGAACATGATAATGACTCTGGCTCTAATGCGTTCTGGTACGAGCTTGCTGCATTGCGGTGCGCTGTTAGATTTGGAGTCTAGGTCCCTCTATCAGTCAAAAATCGGTGAGTTTATGGTTTATCACTCCCTCAGAAGAAATCACGTCCAATCTTTCACATTATGCTCTAATCGTTTCGCGGGTCTCATTTATAATCACATTAATCACACTTTAAAAAAGTAGGTTTGCTCTTGACCTAGCAGCGTGAAGCCTTGTGTGAAAAAGGCTGAGCCGACTATGAAGTGGGCTTGCTTTAAATAATCCTCTCACTCTTAGCTTTAGGTTTAAGAGTTTCTACAACTCCAGGGCAATACTGACGCAGGTAGTGAGTTCCACTGTTTTTCAGTCCGCATTACAAATTGAGCCGATTTGCTCGTAAAAGTTGAAAATGCACATTATACGGATGGAATGTATCTCGCTGTGCGTCTGGGAAATAGTATTCATGATAACATTTAAAAGTATTTCTCGTATATGATGAGAGCGAAGAAACAAAGAGTGCACTATGTGAAGGTAGTATTGCGGGTACAAATGTTTGGAAGCGATGTAGCTTGTGCACTATTCTATTCGATAATAGACCGTCACAGCCGAAATTCTCTCGGAGCATAATACTATTATCATGAGCCTTGAAGTGCGTATGCGCCGCAGGTTGGTCACACGCGCGCGATTCGATTGCGATTAGTCGCGGCTAGTGAAGGCAGTTTTCGCTGTTACTATGTTATACAATGTCAAGTAAGACTCATGAACCCCTCATAAGTGGCGGGGCGAAATGTCACTTTTGACAGTAGGTGGAACCGATATCGGTTCCCTTAACAGACCGCATTTTTTAGAGCATATTTTTTAATAAAATCGGGATATCTTGTCTTCTAGCTATGATTTTACTTATATTTTAATGTAGTTTAAATAAAAAATAACTATTTTACCTATTCCTCTCAGTTTTTGTCATATTAGACATTGATTTATTATTTATATCTATCATATAAAATGATGACACTAAGAAAAACATCATTTTTTGTAAATTATTACAATAAATAACTCTTGAGCGGATTTTTTATTTGTTTTTTATTGCTTTTTAACATATTTTAAATAATAATAAACGATTTCACTATTGGTCACCATATAATTTTTTTACAGCAGACCTGTTTTAAAAGTAGGCATAAATGTCAAGACGAATTTTCGACTGAATTTTACCGTTAAATTTTGTATGAAGGGAAGGGCAA
This sequence comes from Pyrausta despicata, assembly GCA_963921415.1. Taxonomy (NCBI): domain Eukaryota; kingdom Metazoa; phylum Arthropoda; class Insecta; order Lepidoptera; family Crambidae; genus Pyrausta; species Pyrausta despicata. Next base: position 3,442,384 of record OY992848.1, on the reverse strand, counting down.
AACTTTGGCGTTATAGCTAGCCTACTCTAACATGAATACTTTTCCATAAGTAAGAAGTCGATAGAACGATAAATTACAGAGAGATAAGGTTCTAAGTGGACCCATATGGTAGGAACCGATATCGGTCGCTTAACAGACCGCGGGAAATGACGCGAACCGATTTCGGTTCCTTCAACAGACCAAGGGTGAATCATGCTACTGTTGCTATGAGAACACGCAGTTGGATTTGGTGATAAGTCAGTACCTTTATACACTTAGCTTATATTCACCTGCTTAGATCTATTATGAGAAAAAGTCAAAGGTATAATTGCAAGAACGTCTATCGAAAATTATAACATGACTAGAGGTCGCCCGCGAATTTTCGCGCGAATCGTGATCATTTCTAAAATCATCAACAATAAAATTTATTCAGATAGATCAAATATGATAGTATTCTGCACTGCTCGGCAGCGAGACTCTCCAACGAAATTTGAACCAATGTTTTCGGACAAACCGTCGCGAGAAAGGGGTACAGAATTTTTTTTAGCTAAAAAAAATATATATACAAATAATGGAGATTATCAAACTTTTAGGGTAAGAATGTTAGATAGAGTATAAGTTTTACGGTCTTCGCCAACGTACCATAACTGCGTTAAGCAATTATGCACTTTGACGATTATTATAAAATCTAGTCAAATTTATTCATAAGGCCTTTTTCATCTTGACAGATGATTTAAACAGCGTCTTCGCGAGAAGAGCATCGTCGCTCGTGGCTAAATAACCGATCTTCGAAAGACACTTTCGTCTGCACTTACGGCACGCGAACTGAGGGTCCGTTTTGACGGAACTGTTTTCCCGTTTCCCCGTTTTTGGGCCAGAATTCGAAACTAGTTCCACATTTTTTTCAGTCCGCATTACAAATTGGCCGAGGGCTGTGAGACCCATGATACAGCCTGGTTTCAAATTCAAATTTATTAATTTCTTCTTGATTAATAGCAAATTTGCACACGGCCTTAGCTAGGCCTCAGCAATGCACGACCGCCCGTTCCGCTCCCGCTCCCGCCTACGAAGCACGAACACTCCAACACTTCCTGGTTCTATCGGTTAAGTATTTTTGAAAATATTTCATGGATTTGTCAGCCATGGAAACTGCACTATGTTAAAGATTAATTTAACAAGCACCAGGGGAATTAATTAAGGCCATAGAGAAGTTCCCTAGTGACTTCATACATTATTCGACCCTTTGTCTTAACTTTGTCTAGGGCTTTATGTTAGGAAATGACTAAACAGCCGTTTTAAATATCTACCTGCCTTGACTAGAAGTAAGATAACTGTCGGATTCATAATTAAACTTTCAGTCTAACGCAGCTAGAATATTGAAACCGGCTGCAAGAACTGTCGTTTAACTCTTCCAATCAATCATTTTCAACGCAACCCATTTACGTAACATTGACGCCAACACCCAGCGTATTCCCTCCCAAGCGTTCCCAAACCCAGATAAGCGTTAGTTAAGTAGGTCCCGCAAGTGGGCCAATGTCAGCGTGTTGCAACCGACGCGCGCGCAATGTCGGGCCGCTTCCGCGCGCGCGGGGGGAGGGGGCGGTGCAGCGCTATCTTCAACGTGCTGAAGATTTTTGGGACGAGTTTTACGTCAATTTCTTCGTTTGGATGGCTATAGCTAATATTTCGGAGTTTTTTTCGATATTAGAATTTTTATGAAGCTGTCCCATCCAATCAAGTTCACGTGCGTACGCGTACGTTTAATAGTTTGATTTAAATGCCAGTTATCTATCATAGTATTAATTTAGTACCTAGATGTGTCACGAAAACATTTTAGGATAAAATAGCTAAGTGTTTGTCAGAAAAGGTTGATTTTCAAACCAAATATGGAACAACGCTACTCTCACGAATGTTAAGGAAGATTCAAGTGTAAATGTTAAGTAACAGTCAAAACAATGAAGCACCGAGTCCTTCACTCAAGATACAACTCCTCAACGCGCCATTGTTATGCAAAACTAAATAACGAACACGCATGTTCGAATGTACCTACACAAAAATGTGTTTCTTTGTGCACTGTTCCACTCTTAATTTAAACTTGAACAAATTAGTTGCAGGTGAACAAATAACTTTACAACCCTGAATCGGAAACGCCGCCTAGTATACATGCAACTATCTTGATAAACTCAAATCTAAGTATAGTGACAAACCTGTTCCAATCGACTGTCAAAACAGGGAAACGTCCTCGCCATCTGACCTTATCAGTGGAACAGATGCACAGAAATGGCAATATAAGCCTATCGAGCGCCCAAACACGCATGCGAACGCTCAAACGGCGCGAAAACGCCGAACGAAACCGAAATCAAATTGAAAATCGTTCTATACGGACTTGTAGATAGGTCCCGGATGCAAGAGCGAGCGGCACCAGAGGGAGGGCGCCGACTAACCCCATTTCAGCCCCCCCACCTAACACGAGCGAAAGCGTTGGATGACAACGCATCCTGCTAGACTGTGCCCTTTCAAGGTCGGCCCGGGGGCCAGAGAGGGAAAGAGACACACCCCAGGGGAAAGTGCAAGCGAAATGCGCGAGAAAATCAATCTTGCACGGAGTGGGGAGGCTGAAAAACTAGGTGAACCGTTTTCGGACTTTCGGCGTCGGTACGTGATTCGGTTTCGGATGGGAACGGTTTTTAATATTGCAACTGGCCGGGAATTGATGCTGCGGCGCGGGCGGCATTCGGAAAACTGCAAATGGCGCCGGAATATATGTTTTTGTTTCCTCTTCGTTTATTTGTTCGTTGGTTTCGTACCGACACCATAGTAGAATTTGCGAATCATTGTTATTGTGTACCGCCTGACTAGTCGTCTGCTTACGGATCATGTTTTTCTTGTAATTCTCAATTTCTGCAACTGAAATAAGATTTTAATACAACATTTGCAAATGTTTCTACGCTGATTGCCTAGTATTATCCACTTGATGTGTAACCTGTGTGATGTATTTTCCAAAATTCAGAAAAAGTCATGACGTATGTTCCCACTTCGTTTCAAACATACGCCCAAATCTGGTGATATATTAAATATTTCAAATGCCGGTTTCACCCCCTTCGCGCTTTGATCAATAGTATTGTACCGTGTATGCATAAATTAAAATGGATACGCTGTTTGTGACGCAACTTTTCACAAACGTTAATGTGAAGACTTTATTCGCAATATGTTTGGTGTTGACTCCTATTTAACTTTTTTTACTAATAACACTCGTGCTAGCCTATGTCAACTTTTCAGCATATGACCTTTACTTTTTTTAATTAAAAAACACCTATCGGTTATCAAAAACATTGCTTTAAATAGCTGTAATATTTCAGTATGTACTGGAAATTCTTATACAGCGTAATTTCAATTATGCAAATGTCATTCGCTTCGCGTATAATCGGAATATTGAAGCATATTAGATGAAAAAAAATTTACGTACACGTGTTTACGAATCCAATAATTAGTAGCAGCAAGAATATGTCAAATATGAAATCCTTGACTAAATCAAACCAGCTAAAGTCACTATTGTCAAAATAAAAAACTGTTACTTTACAAAGGAGCAATACAAAAAGATATAGCACAAAGATTCAAAGCCGAAGGATATACATTCTCTAGCCAAAACCGAATGTCATTTTTCTTACAAAATGTTACTAAATAAAAATGCCACATCCATTCCAACGCACCTTTCGTCGAAATGGCTCAATCATCACGACTAACGAAGTGAAGGCATAAAGGTAGATTTAACCCTTCCGGGCCCCTGTCCAATCAATAGGTACGTCCCTGCATGCCCCCACTCCCCTTGGGCTCAAATTAAACCGTGGCATGCACAACTAGAGTGAAAATTTGGGACTTTGGGAGGGTTTGTTTCACGTAGGTATAATGCACTCGATTATAGAAGGGGGAGGGTGTGCGGTAGAGCAGTGGAACGATGGTGCCTCACCCCACGGTAGGGTTACCTTCACTTTGTTTTCCATGGAATTCGGAGTGTTTGCGCTGAAATCACTGAATCGTTGGGAAATTGCGGTTGACAGTTACGGTGAAGCGATATGGAAGTGTATTTTGATTTTGATTCGCTCATTTTACAAATGTATGAGTAGGCATTTAGACAATTTGAAACAAATGTCAGTATTGTAACTAATGAAGATAAATTCTTAAATTAATCCAGTCCCTTGATTACTGTTATTTTGATGAATATTGACATATACAAAACATGTTTACCGTAATCAGAGAATACACGTAAGAAAGGTACATATCTTATAATGGGACTGGGATTCGTTACGATATCTTTCGTAGCGAATCCCAGTCAAAAAACAAAAATAACAAGAGCAGACGTGTAGGCAGACGGCTCATCTGTGGGTAATATATCTTTATTTACTTTGCCCTACGTAGGGTGACCTTGCATTTTTGGGACTTAACATTGAGACGTATGTAGAATAAATAATGCGGTAAAAAATCGAACTCAACACAAAGACATTTGAAAAGAGTAAAGTACATTTGTTTGACAATCCAGGTCTCCCTACAACTAGGTTCAAGATAATACTCGTAAGATTGAGGTGTGATTTTTAGTGAAGAAGTGTACGAGAAAAACAAGGTTTAAAAAATTGATGTCTATAAAAGCGAAAATTCCCCGCCTAAACCCTATTTTGACCTTAGGGGCGCAAGAAAAACCCATCTAACTTTGGCTGTTGACTTACAATGTAAGTAATGTGCCGAACATATGTTTCGACCTTTCTACAAATATGTAACGTTAATGTCCAAACAAACGCTTTCATTCTACATTCAAGGCAAGTCGAGCATTTTTTGTAAGTCTAGCCTGTATAAAAAAAAGCTTAACGTATTTACTAAACTGAGTTTGATTTCATTGCGGTTACTGGCAGTTGTGGATAGTAAAGGGCTATTCCTAGTACTGGCCCTATTATGTATCGCTACGTATTCACGATAACGATTTTAACCATTTTCATTATTTTTTTTAATATAGTAAAAACTTTACGCAGTAAGTTTTACTTTAGGCAGATTTTGATTACTCGGCCCAAAGAGTATTAAAAATCTTAATAGTCACACTTACAGCTGAGATATACAAGTAGCGTACTTTACATGTCTTTAACGGAGTAATTAAATCCTAACAAGATTCTAACAAATTGATACAAAGTAGTTGTATGGATTTATCGATCGCCGTTAAAATAAAGCAGTAAATACAACCTAGAAGCATTTATTAATCATAAAATCGAGCGGTAGATGCTCCTTATCATCAACTATTCAAACCAGCCTTGGATAACAATAGAACTCGATGTGACATTACAAGATTAAATGATAAAATAACGTGAAATCGCCGTCTATAAACTTTTTTAGTTTAAAAAAAATGCTGGCGTCGAGAGATTTTTGGCTTTTAAAAGTTGATGCACCGGCAAATAGAAAAACAAGTTTTTAGTTAACAGGTTCTTAATGAAATTTGTTTGGTAAGCAACTACAGTGTAATTTTTGTACTTTTTTCAAATGCTTCATATCAGTTTAAATCAAATGTATGCACTCATTCGGCATCTAATTTTGCAGTAGCACTCAAACTTTTGTTTGAAATTCCACACCAGAAAAGGGCTTCGTAAATGAAAGAGGAAAAAATATATTATTCTCAAAAAAACACGATTAACTGACATCTGTTCCGTTCTGCCTCGTTCCGGCTGCACAAAGGAGGCCGGATTTTCCTCCAGAAGCTCAAAGTATTGGCTTTCCTTTCCCTAAGGAGGACGTTCGAACTTTTACCTATTCGACTATATAGTTTAAACGTAGATAGCTATCTTGCTATTGAACTATGCTACATGTAATGACTGAAAGTACACATAGGGCTACCAAAGCAAGTTTACGCATAAGAAGAATCTAGGTACATTTTTCGGCTGTCATTTGAAAGAGAGATTGATAGATTAGACGCAATATTCAATGTTTGTTGATCTGGTTCTGTCTTACTTTTGCTATTACCGAGTATTGTTAAAGGTAGGTACTGCGAAAACAGTCAATATAAGTGTAAAATCAGCCAGTGATGCGATGCATGCGTGGTTACAAACCCAAGTTACAAACTCACACGAGTAAAATCGATAGATTTTTCGCCAAGTACTTGATTGGTACTATGCACTATCAAAAATTATCATAGTTCGCCAGCTTATCGCTCGCGAGTATGATAAAAATAGTTCCAAATACTTGTGATAAGTCATAGTTACTGGCTTTCGTAAATAACATAATTCGTATCATATTCCATATGCAGTGTTATCGAATATTTTTTATTGTATAACCAATATCAGTAAAACAAACAGGATACAAACAATATGACTTAGTTAGTCATGCAATAATCGCTCTACTGATATATAAATAGAAAAACTATAAACGTGTTATGCATACCATTGAGACGTTCATTATACTCTTGTCAAAATCGAGTTTTTTAAACATTCGACTAAACTAGCTAAGGCTTTATAGCATAAAAATATGAAAACCCATAATAAAGTCTAGCTAAAATATCATGCACAATTTTACACTGAAGCTTTTTACACAATTCGTATCAGCCGTTTTTCGCGAGCCCACTGAAAATTCATCTCGCCGAGACCGTTTTCCATAAACAAATATCTCTCAGATCCCTATCTGAGTGCAAGCAGAAAATTTATACCCCGTCGAAGCCATAAACCGATGCAAAAGAATCTCCGCCGACCCCTGCCGGGAGGCTTTCGCGCTGATATTAAATATTGCTACCATATCTCGTATTCCCGCTTCGGCTATTTTCTATTGGGATAAAGTTTTTCGGTACGATCAGTTTTTGAGAAAGCATGAAAGATAAACGCTCTGTGATAAAAGGGACTCATAAAAGAGTCCCATGTCTTCAAAAATAATATGTCATATTAAGTGTAGATTCGTTTGAAAATTTTAGAAAAGTTACTAATTTTTTTTGGCAGTTTAATTTTCTTTAAGTGTGTTTTAATGTTAGAGAAAGATTAATATCCATAAAAATTTAAATAAATGTATAAAATAAAATTATTATCCTTTGAGTTTTCTGTCAACGAGCTGACTGCGGAAAACAAAATTAAAATTCTTCTTGAAGAATATACCTACGTAACTTCGTATTATTATGACCCATTTAGCCACCAATCATACGAAGACACGTTTCAAACACGCATAATTATGAAGTCTAAGTGGTGCGTCACTACGGAAAAGTAAAATATGCCCAAAATTGGATGGACGCATACACGTCATTACTATGAAAACACACACAACAGTTATAGGCAATTAAAGATGTACGTAACTCATATTTTAATGCGCTACTTAAAAAATCAGTTCACACTCGGAGCCTGTCAGGGCTGTCTGTTTATCGTCTGGCCTATTAGGTCGTTTGTTATAAATAAAAATGTGAGGCACGATGTCAGCTGGTGTAAAACGCCCTTGGGCGGGGGCGGGCGGCGCCCACCGGTCGATAGCGAAGCCGGCTCGATGCGTTCAAACGCACCGAATGCGGCTGTGCTAAGCGGGAGTATACCGGATTTGATAGTTATGTTTTGGCTGGGCGTGTTACGCGCTACTTTTGCGAATGAAAAGTTTTCATTTATTTTGATTTGAAAAGGTTAAATTTGAGATGCACGTGCGTGGATATATACACCTAATTTTTAACCTCTTGCACTAATAATTGGTAGTACTTTTTCTACAACAAAAAATTACTTATTTTTTGTTGTAGAAAAAGTACTACCAATGCATCCCAATACCAATAGGTCAATACACTTGAACTTCTCGATCAACTGTGATGAAAACGCGTTTTCTTTTATCGACCATGACCAGGCAAAAACATCATTTTAGGTTGCCATATTGGTGATATGCGACTTAGATATAGTCGCATATCAGTCGCGTATCTTGTACATTTTGAGCAGGCACCGAACGTAATTATTGATATACGTGAAACAAATACTTAATTAGAATAAATTCTTAACTTCCTTTTAATCTTTGTATTATTTTAAATTTGATTTTAATTATATTATAATTCTAATTCATATAATTATAATTCATTTGAAAGCAGTACATTATAAGAATCGATTGAGACACTAAGGTCTGCTGTATATTAATAATAATAAAAATTCTTTATTCAAGTGACCAGGACTCAATTTGTAAAAACAATAATAACAATAATTAAACTAATACAACTAGGTTTAGTAAGAAAGGTATTTTAATTAATACATGTATTTGACTCGTGATTGCTACTATACGAGAATCACCGCTGCTTCATTCCATAAGCAGTGGCGTAGCAATGATAGATAAATAGATAGATGTAGATAGATTATCTTGCCACAGAATGGCATACTACGTCTTCCCCCTCCCATTTCCAAAAGCATCTGGTTAGCTAACACTTGATCAGCACAACCTTATGAGGCTTGAGGGCCATTACTAGAGGAACAAAAGTCCAGTTGGCCTTGACCCAAAATATGTGGTCCTCTTCATTATCATAACATACCGGATGGGTTGTTCTTGTCACAATGGAAAAGAAACGGGTTCACTTTCTTACTAACGCTTTTCATACTTATAATGTTCTTATTCTTGTAGGTTTGGGAAGCCTTACAGGTAAGGTAGAGACTTGATTCCAACATTACTTAGGATCTATTTTATTCGACACTTTCGATAGGTTATTTTATCGCACTTGGTTAGTTTTTATGATATATGAAAAAATGCAATAGGAATCGTACAGACTACAGCAGCTCAGGATATCCGTTTTTTATATGAAATCGCTCCTATTGTAAGTACATAATATGCCCCAGTGAAGTGTTTACCCTGAGGTCCAGTCTAACGAACGTGTATCATACTCGTATATAGCTCACACTTTTACCTCGTATGCTTACTTATATACCAATACGTACTCCATTTTACTGAGTGACTAGAGGCCATATAAGGATATTTCAATCCGCTTACTGGCAGCGTTTTTATTTTGAAAATTTAAAACAACATTTTAAAAACAGTTTCCCATCAACTAGAAAACAATTGTGTTTCAGGATATCAGACTTTTAAGATTAAATATGCAATATAAAGTAGTAATAAGTTCCACGAAGAAAATAAAATCTAATTTTAATTGCATAAATCATGGTTAAAATGTTGTTACAAAGCGAGAAGAAGTTCTTATGTACTGTATGGAATGTACTAGTACCCAAAAAGGATTTTTTTGACCATTCAAATTGCTTGTCTGTTTATTTACTACCAACACTGATAATTCACTTGTTTCTACAATTCCTGAAAACCAAAGTAGAGACAATAATTCAGTTTGCAGGAAACAGAAGATTGCTTAACAATGAACTAAAGCCTATTATGTCTGAAGATGTTTTTGTTTATGATTTACAGAGTGACATCACGTTTAAACATAGTTTAATTAATTCACAGACACGTTAACTAACATGGTTTCCCGGTTAAAGCGATTGCATTTGAAATTGACAGATTTTAAAACTAAGTAACTTTTTTAATATTGTAGTTTTTTTTAATGGTTCGTTTGTAATTGAATAATTACGTGACCTGCAACAGAGTCATATATACTCGTATATATGACTCTGTTGTTATATTTAAATTTAAATGATGTAAGCCACCACGAGTCCACCATAGCTTTATTAAATGCTTGATGCATTGCATACTTCAATACTTTAAAAACACTTCAACTAAAGATAATATTTTGCAGTAGAAAAAATCAACTGTCTGAGGCAGGTATCGAACCCGCGTCCATGGGGATCGAGCCCTTGTGCCTTTACCGTTCGGCCACCCAGACATTGATAAAGCCTGTTGAAATTTACTACTGCTTTCTTAACGCGCAGGCCGCGTTCACTTCATCACAGTATATAGACAGACGGGCTGGATGAGTGCGGGTTCGATTCCCGACTCAGACAGCCGATTTATTCTACTGCAAAAATATTACCTTTAGATTGCAACGTGAATGTGTATCACGAAAAATCATAAAACACTTCCACTACTTAATTAAAAAGAGTCATGTCCAAATTCTGCGCAGGAGGCTGATATGGCAAATTAATGTGGCCATCCTACTCAGTTCTTTTATTCATAATGTTAAAAAATACGACTAATAATATTTCACAACAGTCAGGCAAAGAGAATCGAGCCAAATATACGAGGAAGCTTCAACAACCTTGACCCGACCGCAACCATGACATTGCTTATTGTTTTGATACACTGAGCACCACAGTGAGCCGGTGTGAAACTAATGAAAAAAAACTCTGGGTGACGTAAATACTTATCCGAAATGGAGCTGAGAAAAAAGTGTCTGTTGTAGTGCGACAATCTCGTGCAGAACCTTCCTGCGGGGCTACAGACGAGGCGGGGGCGAGGTATCGTCGAGATGTGAGCGGGGGGGTGAGCGGTGTGGCGGGGAAGGGAAACGATGATTTCGAACGTCAGTTTAGCAGCCGCGCTGTCAACATGTGTAAGATGGAGGGTAGGCGTGAATATTTACGGTTTATTAGTCAAAAATACACAAATTAGTATTTTATTGAATCAATTCTCAGAGCGTAAAGAATACTGTATTTTAAATAGTGGAAATACTTTGAGATATGACACTAAATTACTTTTGTAACTTTTATCCGTCGTTTATGTTTTATAACACGAGATGCATAATTCAAGTTCAAATAAAAAACACGTGTGTACACTTTGTTTCATTGAAATGATACACTTTTAAATAAAAATTTAAAAAATGTGATCCACAAGCAAACGAAATTTATTTACATTTACGTTTTACAATTAACTTTTATCCTAATCCTAATTATTCCATACACACCGACCTAGGTATGTGCTAGGATTAAAAACACGTGAATGTTATTGTTAGTATTATCCATGAATATGAACTATGCCCACGCAGTGTTTTCGGCCTATCTCGGAACGCATGACAAAACGTGACATAATGTTTTTGACAAGAATATGTAAGGATCATTCGGCCTTGGCAAAAAAATCAAGATGAACCTACGCGATACGTAGTAAACTTGAAAGAACTATTACAATACAAGATATCATTAGTAAATCAGCGTTGGCGAAGCGTTGTTTCATAACAGTAAAGTAATCATAAACATACATTGACTAGAATTTACTTCGCCTATTCATAGCTTTACGTTCTACATTCAAAATTAAAATCAGAACCACCGATGCTGGGGAAACTGTTCAAATAAATCCGGGACACCTTTTGATGTGATGCGCGTCATACCCATAAATATACAGGTGCGTTGCGAACCTTAGCTCGTGTCAATAGCGCCGTTCATAAGGCTAAGTCCACACTAGGCGACTAAAGACGCGTGTCTTTGAAGTCTTCAAGCAATAAGTCGCTTGACGTTGCCTGTAATCGCTAATAGCCGGTAATTGCTACCTCAAAACAACATAACTGATTGGGTAATATGAACTTATAATTTGTTTCGGAACTCAGTACCGAAATAAATCACGCCTTATGTTTTAGAACCGCACGTTGGGTACTGTAAGTTGTAAGCCTCATACAAAGTAGGTAAAATATATTGAGACAGGAAGAGACCTGTCTCCGCAAAAGATTAACTAGATATTATTAGACATCCAGCGGAGCCACGCGACGACAAGCTAGATTCATTCAGTTACCGTAAGTCACATGACTGGTTCCCCTACACAAGAAGCGGGAAGTCTTAAAGTCTTTGCGACTTGCATGTCTTGCGACCTTTCCGTTGCCTAGTTTGATCGTAGCTTACCCCGGGTCCGCACTATCGCGCCAACGTTCGCCCGATCACCCAATGAGAGGACCTAGAAAAAAGCGTTGGCCTAAACATTGATTGGTGCTTTGATGGTTCTTTTTTCTAATAGCCAATAGCGTTCGTTTTCGATCCAACTGTTTTAACTACCACTTTGGTGTAATGGTTTAGAAGTTGACTACTAACCAAGAGGTCGCGGGTTAGATCCCCGCATTGTACAAACATTTGTGTGCATGAACATGTCGGTTTGTACTGGTCTGGGTGTTATATGTATTTACTTAAGTTTATTTGTAATACCACTGTTGATTCTGATATCTGTAACACAAGTGCTTAAGCTACTTACCACAGAGTCAGATCTATGCATGTGATGTTGTATAATATACCTATAATTAACTGTTCGCCCAACATGTGGAGCCAGCTTTACAGGTGCGTTTGGTTGCTCGTGTCACCAACGCACTGCGTAAGTGAGGCACGCTCCACAAATGCCCCTAACGAGAACTCGACTCGGCGGCGCAGAAAACGAGATTTGCTCTCAGAAGCGAATACTGGCTAGTGTTGGGCCGTTCTGTGCACGCATGTCCCGTTTTCAGGTTCATTGTGATTGCACACTTTTTCAAGGGACATTTTTTTAATACTGTTTGCCTAGTTATTAAGCTATCATCTCACCTGATGATAAGTGCCGATGTGGCCGAAGATGGACATACAAAGGAAAACAAATAGCAAAAGCAAATAGATTTGACTTTAAACAAAAAAAGCTAAAGCGAGTAATCAATATAAGTATTAAGTAGTGCAGGAGTTTTGAGAAAAACAACAAACCACAAGTCTGCCATCGATACTAATATTATTATCTAAAAATCTAAAACGCAATTAGCTATCAGAAGTCAGAAACCAATTTTTTTTTTTGACTGGAATGTATTTGAGCAGATTAACCGAAACAAAATAGGGACAGAGAATCTCTTAAAAAAACTGTCCCTATTTTGTCCCGGTTTGACATTGACATTACTAGTAAACCAAAGACCCCTGTATATCTCGTTTCGAGTTGTCAGACTCTCCTATTTAATTGAGATAGCGTACTTTTCGCGTTAATAAGCTCGTTAGTATCATTCAAGATATTGAAACGGCGATATTACATTTATGTAATTCTAAGTTATTTCAACAGGTAAATATAGCGCCATGACTCTGGCGGTACAAATGTTTAATCATCAAAGTTCTATACAGTAAATAATTATAAGGTACCTAGTTTTCAGACTCTTGCTTGTGGTTGTTATACACAAATACCGAATCAATTGACACAATGCGATTATAACCTAGAAATTTTCAAACCTAGAGACAGGTATCTTCTAGGCGAACTCGCTCTATCGTCGACTTAGTCTTCGCATCGCTGGGCTGGGCTGGTCAAGAGCAAACCTATCCCAAATAAACAAATAAAAACTCAAATAACCTTACAATTAAACCGATCATCAGTGTTGTCTTGCATCAAGGCTCTTAAGTGACAGAGTTTAACAGACAACTTTTGTCAAGTTTCGATAAGACCATACAACGGGACAAACTCTCAAAATCAAACCCATCCCTTCGGTAAGAGATAACGCATTGTAAAACTAGAGCGACCGAAGCAGCTTCGCAGCAAACTTCCTTACCTCGAATTTTCAACCCCCGCGGCGCACTCTACCCACTTTCCCGACACCCTCATTTCCCCACCCCTTTCACCCCCCCACCCTGTGCGTCTAGCGCACTTGTTCGATACGACCTCGGAGCTGGGTCTTGAAACCATAGAAATCTTGACGAAAAGCGTAAAATATGACCTACGGTTGCGTAACCATCTGGTCACATGTGTCGAGATATTGAATACTCAATGACTTACAGCTAAAGGTTTTTACTAGAGTTAAGTATGATAAAGTATTTTGAACGTCGTGAAAAATGTTTTTCAGACGTGAAGAAAGGACTAAGATAGGTTGCTGAATTTTTAAGACACTTCTTATAGTGCGACAATCTCGTGCAGAACCTTCCTGCGGGGCTACAGACGAAGCGATTAAGAGCCATAGTACGAGAGCCCACGACCAAAACCATGTCTCATAGCAATACGGCAAAAACCCTATAAAATCGTTAGATTGTATGATTCTGAACCCGACTAGGTGTGTAGTAACGGTCGAAAGTGTAGCAACTGCGTGGGAGGCCATTTCTGCTGTGTCAAAAAAAAAGACAGTCGGTATTATAGCAATACGTCTGATAGTGAAAATGTACATAGATTTTATAATTGTATTACGAAAAAGTTTGTTTTCAGACATTTTGCGCGTAGCATATAGCCTGAGCGCATTTTTGAAAATGTCAACAAATTTAGCCGACCTGTATCATAGCAATACGGATAAATTTTTTTTCAACTTTTCGTATTGCTGCCATGATTACCAATAACCTGTTTTCAGACACTTTAAGTGTAGTATATACTCCCAAAAACGAAAATAACGTTTCGGAGTCGCCTGGCCGACGCCTCTGTTAAATGTTTTTTTAAATTTACAGCCTTCATAGATATTCAAGAATCTCCCTTGTCTATTATATGTACTTATTTCTTTTGTAAAAGTTACTCAAGTGTGCTTTAAATAAAACCAAAACTATCAAATCAATCAGTATTTAATTTCAACAGCCTCAGCGCTCGTTACGCTCCTGCCCCTTCCCTTCCCTTCATCCCAGTTTCCTTTTGTGCGATTTATTTCAGTCCTTCAACTTCAATGTTAAGGTTTCGGGTAAATTCTTTGTTAATTATCATCTAATAAATTCAGGGTCGCAACGTATTCATTGGTTTGTAACAGAAAATTCAAGATGCCTCAATACGATTTTTAAATGATATCTGAGTATCGAAAAGTTGTCTGATAGAGAAGGTGCTACACTTAATTTGTCTGATATAAATTTTTTGCACATGTGGACAACTTATTTTATCATGTCCAACAATTTTCAGACATATTGCTATGATACCGATCGGTAAAATTTGTTAACATTTTTAAAACGGTCTCAAAATTTAATGCGTTCACATTTCCGTCTGAAAATTGTTTTGTTCGCATCAAATAACCAAAATTTACTAATAAAAAAGATTTTCAGACGTATTGCTATGAGACATTTTTTTTGTCTCATTTTTAATTTTTTTAAGTGATTTTACGGGTTTGCGCTACACCACTAACGTCTGAAAAATATGTTTTCGGTATCTCAGAACTATCATTCAACTACAGTCTGCAAATCAGACATATTGCTATGATGCAGTTCGGTAAAATTCTTTGACAATTTTGAAAATTCGGTCAGATCAAACGCTACGCGGAAAATGTCTGATATTGGTATTTTCGAGTTCAGGATAATCGTATCTATCGATTTGATGCAGTTTTGGCCGTATTGCTATGAGACAAAAATTTTGGTCGTGGGCTCTCGTACTACCAGGTATTAAGATGTGAGCGGGAGGTGAGCGGTGTGGCGGGGAAGGAAAACGCGCGATTTTGATTGTCAGTCGCGCTGTCATGTCGGCTACATGTGTACTTGTATCCTAGCATCGTTGCGTCAACAGGATTTTTCTACGATATCTCAGGCACAAATTCTGACGTGCTACCTCGCCCCTCGCTTCGTCTGTCACCCTGCAGGCAGGGTTCGCACGAATTTGTCGAGCTTTAAGAGTTGCTTTTTTTCAGTTCGAAAAGAAAGGACGTGTAACATGTATCAATACATCACATAATCAATCTGTAAAATTTTCATGAAAACCTTTACTTTTCTACGTTTTATTTGGAATTTACACGTAAAATAATAGAAGTTTACAATTACATCTACACATGTTTTAGGGGACTTTTTTGGAAAGTATTAGCAATATCTACATAGTTTGGTACTTAAATCATATTTTTCAAAACAATGGCAGTATAAATAAGTAGTTATTAAAAGAACTTGCCACAGTAAAATGAAATTGCGAGAGTAGGTTTGTATTCTGACAAAATACGTTTCCGTTTTCGTAAGCCGCAACCACAGAACAGTTATGTGCAGTACAAAAGTTAGAAATAAATGCATGAAATAAATATGACACATACATTTATCGTAAAAGCCGCGGAGGTTCGGCAACTGCAAATGTTTGAAAAAACTCACAGATGCACGTCTTTACAGTTCACTTAGGTGGCTACTGGGAGTATTGCGTATGGGTACTGCGAGACCAGAGACCTGACTACGAAAAACGAGAATCCGTCAAAACAATAATTGTTTTTTCGTTCTATAAGAACAAATGACAGTACGTCATAAAATTTGCCATCTTATGCGCATGTAATAAGGGCGATGAAATTCTTAGCGTGATTTTGTTGTCTGTACACGTTATCGTTTTGACGGATATCGTTTCTCGTAGTAGGCCTTCTGCTTCGGATTTTTTTTGTTTTTTTACTGCTTTACCTACTATTTATACTGTGTCGCAACCTTCGCGGCTTTGAGATAAAAGTGCAGCCGTCATATGTTTTGGACAAAGCCCATTGATAACGCCGTGATAATGCAAGAATTTCACGGCACGTGTAAGCAATGACTAATTGAATTGGTGCAAAACAACTGTTTATTGAGTCAACTTTTAATATAAATGGGTTTATTATTAACTGATGCAGTTCAAAATTCTGCACAATGAAGGTCTGTATTTAGCGATAAACGTTTACATTTCTGAAATCCTTTTTTCATTACGTTTTTGAACAAACAGAAACATTAGCGGAGCAATTCATAATCCTACAGATAAGTTTTATTTATCCGATACGTTTACCTGTTTTCAAAAGCATTGCCTTGTGCAAAATTTGCATTCAATCATCCTCAAAGAAATGAGTATAAAAGATAAACAGCAATTATCAAAAAAAATATCCGAAAACCGAGTAATCGCATAGTATAGCGGATGGTATTTAATTTATCTTATAGCAGGAATGAAATAAATCTAGTTTGTGCCTATTGACCTATCAGTAGGCAAAACGCCTGCGTGGCGAGGGCAGTAAACCCATAGCCTTTTGGGTCGTCGATTTAATTTCGTTCCGTTTCACGAATGCCCATGCCCCCAAACGTAACTAATCTTGATTTGTTTTGCGTGTACGTTCCGTTATGGACTGCACCTATTTTATTTGAAAACTGTTTTTTGGTTTTTAAATAAATAATTGTCACAATTATTATAAGTTAATAATACAGTAGCAAGCTGTAATCTTGAAATGCCATTAACATTATTTCGCCTAATGCAACGGAAGAAAGAAAATACTATTTCAAACGTCGTTTTAAAAATTCGCAAATGTTACGCAGTTAAATGTGTAAAATACATACAACACACTTAATTCAGAATGTGAATCGCATAAAGATTATCAAGTCCATTGATAGGTAAGACAAAAACATGTTTTTCAAAATACGCGGTTACATGATACAAAATGCGGCGTAATAAATGTCATCGTTGATTCCAGGCGTTGCACTCCGCGAACGGCGATAAGACCTAGGTATCACATCACGTAGGTATTATTACAGAATGTAGTGCCAAAATTTATCAGTAGTGTCAACGACCTGTTTATCATTTTAGCGAATTTGGAGGCCGCGGACGTGCATTCGTGACACTACACGTGTTTTTTGCTCGCTGATAAATTGGCGATAATGTAATTTGTGGCGCCTGTTACGAAAGAGAATCGGTATTTATATCCTAGACATGGTTTTGGCACGGATTGGCACAGTGGGCGGTGCAAGCTTCGAGGTATATGCAACAACATTTTTTTTCCTGATGCTTCAAGGAAGGTCGCACAGTGCGATTATTTTAAATAGTTGCGAATCACTACATAGTAAAAAGCAAAGTCGCTTTCCTTGATTGTCCCTATGTCTGTAATATGTATGTATGTATGCTTGAACCTTTGAAAGTACTCTACGGATTTTGATGCAGTTTAGAGTGATTCAAGAGGAAGGTTTTAATGTCGGACTTCTATAACCAAGAGTCGCGGGTTCGATCCCCGCACAGTACAAGCGTAAGTGTGCATGAACATGTGTGTTTGTACTGGCCTGGGTGTTTTCTATGTATAAAATGTATTTTTTTACAAAAAAAAGTATTTTATATATGTTTATCTGTTGTCTAGTACCCATAACACAAGCCTCGAAGCTTAATTTGGGACTAGAGAATTGGTGTGATTGTTGTGAAATATTTATTTATTATTTATTTATTTATAATAACATGCTAAATATATAAGAGAACTACTGGTTATCACAAGATTTCGACGCAGGCAGAGCCGCTGACGGAAAGCTAGTATCAAACAAGATAACTTCTATACGTCTACATACTTGTTAATAAATAAGTTGCCAAAGTGAACACCTATACATTAGATCTTAGCCCTAGGCACAAAGGGTTTCTCGGTTAAATCCTTTCGGGGCGGCCTGAAACAAGAGCTAGTTCGTATACAAAATATCACTTTCAGTCTCTCAAACGGTCGTTATTTAACGAAGCTCGTTATACAATAACTGGAAACACCTAAACATGAAAGCGAATCGTTGCTGTGAATAAATATCAATACTAAACAGATATATATATGAAAATCACCTGTATTTACGACAAATAGCCTGTCTGTGGCTGAAACTTCAGTACCTAGTTTCAACACTAGACTTGTTTTATACCAAAATCGTGAGAACACTGGAGTCATAACTTCAAGCCATTTACTTGGCGTTCAATCACACGTAAATGTACCAGGGTTGGATTAAGATGGATGGACAGACGACCTGAAAAAGGCAGCTGGTAGTGACTGGATGCAAAGGGCAGGAGATCGTGCGCTGTGGCGCTCCTTGGGGGAGGCCTATGTCCAGCAGTGGACTGTAACAGGCTGATATGATGATGATGATGGATTAAGGACAACCAAAAATATATAGCTTGAATTCGATCTTTTTGAAACTGATTGAATAATGTCTTTTTAAAACATTAAGGGTCTTTAAAACAATAATCGAATAATGAATGTTTGTATTGGTAGCCTAAATTAATAAAAAACAATATTTATTGCAAGTCACACGTTACAGTAAGGTGTTACAGTCGAATGAGTAAATTAGTTAAGTGACGCCCGGCTAGGGCACAGCAACAAAGTAAAATTTGAATTTAAAAATATGTTAAATTACATTATCAAGCATAAATTTATTGAATATAATCGAACCAAATTAAACAATCAAACAAATAAGGCTTCTGCAAAAAATCTTAATTTAGGATACTAATACATATGTTCTAGAAGGTGAAGTCAGTCATCTGTATTTCTGTCCATATCTTTTATTTTATTTCGATCAATTCATAACTTAACGTTATTTCAAAAATGGTAAATAAAAACTACAAAATCTTATTTCATACTAAGTTTTTAAGTTGCAAGATAAGCCCTGACTACAGCCCTGGCTCACTTATTTAAGGCTGCGTGTACACGGTATCGGTGTGTAATAACTTCATTCTATACGAAACGATCAATACGAGCTTCAGGGTCGTAAATAAATGATTGTAGAGCGTTCTACCAACAGTTCCAACACTAAATAAGTGTTCAGTGTTATATTTCTAACTTCAAAAAGTCGTTTTTTTAAAACTATCCCTTAAATTAAATGTAAACAATCAATTCATAGTATGACATGAACTAGTTATAATTTTGTATTCTTTTCCATTTTATAAATGAATCGAATTAACATCTTGAAGGAACTTTTGATAAGCAATTTACACAGTAGCGAGTTAAAGTCATAGATAATTCCCAAATACTTTCAGTTATAATTAAAGGGAGTTATAATTACGCAAAAAAATTCGTACGAACCCGTTTTTTTCCCTCCCAATTGGCGTCGATAAGTAAAAAACATAAAACTCAGCACGGCATACTATCGAAACAAGAACGAAAAACTTTTATATAACGCCACCTTTTTGGATACGAGCCAAGTTCCAAATTCAACTTGTTTCCATTTTCGTAAAAAGTTACACGAATAAGTAAATGTACCTACATTCTATTGTAACAAATCGTGTGTGCGATCATGCGTTTCAAGCACTATGTAGATATAACACAATCTTGATATTTCAATTCAATTCGTTTATTTCCAAAAAGTATTTTACATACATTATGTTACTGAGTTTTCCCGGTAAGTAGTCTGAGACACTTGTATTGGGAATTACTCGCTCGTTCCCTCGTTGGTTAACATTATAGTTCCGATTTTATACACTGTAATATAATTTTTAATTTTTTTTACGAATTTACTTTCACATTTTTACTTTTACAATTTTACTTAGGTAATTTTACAATTTTCTTACTTATTTTTCTTTAATAATTTAACAATTTTAATTACTTTTTTACTTTAAACAATTTTATTTTCTTATTTTATTTTAACAATTTTACTTACTTATTATAGTTACTTTAGGGAAATATGGAAAAGAATCAATTTATAAAGGGTAAGTATAATCAAATAAGCTCATTGGTGGGTGGGTGTGTGTGTGTGAACGTGCGTATCTGATTGTGTGCGAAAGCATGTATAGTGCGCAAAATATACAACTAACAAAAAAAATCAAAAGAAATCAGATCGATGTGAGGAATTGATGGTTCATATTCGATTAACTGTTTTTTGCTTGCCAGTTTTAGCTTTTATTTTTATTAAAAAACAAAATAAGACTTCAATTTAAATTTATACCACACAAACTTTAATGAAGGTGACAAGAAAAAAACTTTTCACTTCTCTAATAATGTCAAGGAAATAATTTTCTTGCGTTGCATTATGAAATCAAAAGAACACGTTGCTGACTTTTTTTTAACTTTACGAGGTTCAGAACTGAAGCCTTGCAAAGAATGTTTCGCGTGCTTTTGTTAGTCGATCGTCATGAACTTGGCCACTTTTTAGGGTTCCGTACCTCAAAAGAAAAAAAACGGAACCCTTATAAGATCACTTTGTTGTCCGTCCGTCCGTCCGTCTATCAAGACCGTTTTTCTCAAGAACGCGTGGAGGTATCAAACTGAAATTTCTAAATGATTTTTAGGTCTACTGTCCTTGAAAAATTAACCTTCTAAGCCAACGCAATCAAAAGATACAGCCTTTAGGCCGCAAATTTCCGCAAATTTTCGAAACTCGCACGGGAATCAAAACCTACAGGGTACTTCCCGTAAACTTAGAATCTTGAAATTTAGTACGAAGTCACGTCTTATAGTACAGATATAGGAAACATTACGAAAACCGTAAATTTTCAGTTTCATCATATTAAAAAAAATTGACAATTTTAAAAATTTCAAAGTTACTACTCCTTATCTCATGAACGCGTTGAGATATTAAATTAAATTTTATATTAAATACTTAGTTTATAATACCCGTGATGGGTGAACTTTTACTTATATACCTACAGGTTTGTACGGAACCCTCGGTGCGCGAGTCCAACTCGCACTTGACCGGTTTTTTTACTTTAAAAACAATTACAAATCAAGCCTCCCCACGTGTTTTATTGTTGGTAAACGTATGAGCAAGGGCAGCAGTTGCTTATTTTAACCCTTTCTTTATTGTGTTTTTTTTGCATTTTTATTTCACTATAAGGCTTCATCTGTGCAATGTTACGGTACAATATTCCATACCTTTGCTCTTAGGTTAAACTTTTAATAAAAGGAAGCTGGAAAATTGTAATGCTTAACCCTTTTTCAAGATAAACTCTATTTAGAAGTGCAATTATCGTGCAAAATATCTATTATATTTTTACAAAATATGTGTTAACAAAATTTATTATGACGCTCAGTATCCAAATATAATTGAACGTCATGCTAATCTTGGGTATTACAAAACTACTTTTTTTATCAAACTTTTAACTAAGTAAACAAACTTGACCTCCTGTTGCCAAGCGGACTATTGATGTGCGCAAGTATTTGTGCCTAAATAATGTTTATTAAAGGTATGTGTATCTATTATTCAGTCACTAATGAGAGCAGATGCTTTGGTGTTAGATATCCCACCGGGGTTTTTACTGGACAAAGTAAAATTTAATCATCGACGACGAAAATAGATATCTTATTAGTTAAATTTCTTGAACAGCTTAGAGCCAATGCGCATATCGGCATATTGTCGCCCGGCTCGCTGCTAAACGCATGTCACTTAATTGGGATGATGACACCTATCTTAAATATTGTCAAGAACATGGTGTTTAAAATTTTTTATTGAATTTTTTTTTATTATAATTATTTTATTTTTTATTATTCAATTTATTTTTATTTAAAACTTATTGTAACATTACGCGAGTTGATAGGAATCTTCATTTAAGCATGGTGCGTGTGTTTGTGCTACTAATCCTTAAAAATAAGGGTAAGTAGTAGGTAACCACAATGACATTTATTTTTCTTTCGCAAGTCGCAACGGCATACCACAATGAGTGTTGACCCTTATGATGATTATATTTGATAGGTACTAACTGTGTTCTGCGGCTTAACATGCATAGAACCCGTTTTCTACGTTTCCCACAGGAATCGTAAAGTTTTACTAGGTAAAAGATAACCTATTATTTTATTTTATTTTAGTTCCGGTTATAATCTATCAATGTTCCAAAGGCCACTTTAGGACTTTAACCAAAATTGTACTGAGGTACAAAATATGTGAAAAATACTCATGAATTATGAAAAAAACACGTGTCTTTCTAAAATATTTAAATGTGAACTAAAAACTGAATAAAATAATTGGAAATAGGCTAAAAGTGCGTTAAACAAAAAAAAAATCTAAGTGGAACTTGCCACTCACCTAATTTGTACAGGAAGAGAATGAAGGAAAAAGTATTATGACAACATCAATGTCACTTCAAGTGGCAATAACTAACATCTGTGTCAGATAACTGACATATATGACAATCTAGAAAAAGAGCATTTCGTTTCCCAAAACATATTAAAAATCTTTTTTTTTAAACAAAGTTTAAGAATTGTTGTAATTTTAATATACTTTGATAATATCAATATGTTCATAATAATTGGTGATTTTTTTGTGATTTAGTTTTAGGGTGCTTCGAAAACGATCGATGAAAACGCATTTTACGTAAACAAGTGTAGTGTTGCCTGCCGAAAACATATTCACTTGACGATTTTGGGTAATCAAATGTATGAAAAAATCTGATTCATTTTTTGTAATGTAGGTAACACATCTTGGTAGGAATGTATGGACGAAAAAACGTGTCTTTGCAGCTAAATCGGTCCATTAGTTAAGGCTCGAAAGAGAAATCTTACCTTCGCAGTAGAGTGTGACGTCGGCGAGACTCTCCGAGTTCCAGAGGTTCGCGAACGAGGTGGCCAGGTTCGAGCCGAAGCTGTTCCATTTCAGGCAGTACTGCTGCTGCTGGGAGTCCATGCCCGGGCCGCCTCGGATACCTGCCCTGTACAAACAACAACAGTTCAATTTATGGAGTCTAGAAATATACATTTAAAAAAAATCTTAAATGATGTTTAGACAAAGGCTAGGAGAAGAGGAACATCATCATATTTAGCAGCAAGACATCCACTACTGATCATCTCACTTTCTGACTTTCAGGTCCAGCGGCACCCAATTAGGCACACAATCAGAAATTTTCTCAAAATCGTGAACCAATATTACCCAAAGGATGTCTCCAGTTTTTTACCATACACAGGTGTCAAAAATTAAGCCAGAAGAAGATATGGATTAATCAATTCATGTATGTGTGCAAACCATAAGTCAATTTTGTATTGATAGGATAGATGAGGAAGTCGATATATTTTGACTAGGCTCTGTGAACCACCGTCATGTAAAAACATACATTTTCGTTGATTGTTATCGAGTTCCGATATCTATGAGTAATCACCGTGAGAACAGTTAACACCACCTTCATGTATGAAAAAGCAAACAATCTACTTTTAGTATACAATTAATTTACACTACCAGCTATAATTTCACCATATATTTTGGTGAGTCGAGGGTATTATGAACGCTATAACTCTCGGCCGTTGGAGGTCGGGTGAACAACCGTCGATGGTCGATGTCCGCTACAAAGCATAGGGATTGGGGGGTAGTAATCACAGTTCATAGAAGGTAAGAATTTTTGTAAGTAAAAAGATCCTGACTGAACAAGAGTTGCAAAGGTAGAAAAGGTTCGCGGGATAAATCGCATAAAATCCAAAACCACTGAAGTACGACATACAATATTTGAAATTTGACTTTTTTATTTCATATTTTGTCTACCTTTGGTCTAACTTTGGACTATGTTCAACCACAAACATTTTTCTTACAACGGAAAGTGAAAAATTGACATGGTAATTAAAGATTCAGATTTGTTAATTACTCCGTGTTCAATCAACAAAGTGGTTGGTAAAAATGTTAGCACATTGGTAGCACTGCTATAAACATTACAGTAACCGCTTAGTTTCCTACCAGCTATGAATATGTAATGCCTTCGACCAACGGCGGCTTTCTCACGCTACGCTTGTGAAAACGCCATGTGCAATAGAAATCGATAGATTAGAACTACTGAAAATATCGACTGAAAACTTTTTTACGGGAGCTTATTTTGCACAAAATCATGTTCTTAAAGATTATTTACTTAATTAAAAGCGAAGTGATATAATTCTTACCCATTGAATTAACTTAAACGTTATTGCACTTGTAGTAAACAATTTTACAAACTTAATGCCTTGAGGCTTGAACTACCAGTCAAAGGATGCGGTACGAATGCTAATGTTTCGGGATTACGTGTTTTAAATTAAGTTAGGAAGAAAAAAAGAAATTAAATATGCAGGCTGTAATAAACTTATGTTCTGAAACTCGAAATACCTAAAAAGTTTGTTTTTGATTCGAACATATTAAAATTATGTTACGAGTTCTCAACGTACTTTACCGAGATTATTAAGACGACTTCATTAAAACATCTTCTAATGCCATTTCACAAAACTATATTTTAAAGCTCAAAAACTAGGATCGACAAATCTTGATAATGATAAAATTGTTATATTCATAAGCTATGATACGGATGAATAATTTTTTGGTTTGTTATCTATTTATCATGATAAAAAAAAACAAATTATTTCAATTTAACGTTTGAACTAAAACATGTTCAAAGTTTCTCACTACGCAGTCGTAGGAACTGTATCCGAAATCTGTTACGTAAACAGGTAGAATAGGAACTTACACAACTACATGCATGCGTGCCTGTATGCTATATCTGGTTGCATCCACCACCAATCGATAGTAGCTACGGAATAGGAGAGAGGCGTACGGCAGAGGGGGACAGAGAGTCGGGGGTGGGTTAGTGGGGCAACTAATGACGTCACAGGTCGACATTTTTAAGGAATTCTCATTAAAATTTTAAACTTTGATGACTTTCTTTTGAAAAGTCGGGGCTTTAGAAACTAAAAACTTGATGATGTATGAAACAGCTTAAACCTGATTTTATTTGAATTCTTTGATAAAGACAAAATACTACGTACAAATATTTTTGAAAAGACAACCAAAAAACATTTATCATGATCAAAACATAAGTATAAATTAATGTTTGGATCAACAAAGAACAATAATGAAATACTTCAGGATTGTAAAGTAAAAGGCAACATAGAACATTTACAAGATGCAACAGATGAGGGTGAAGATCTAAGACAGGATGGCTAAGGAAGAAAAGTATACAACATCGATATTATTCCAAAAATATATACCCTCTCTTATTGTCATAGCGTTGACGCGGATCGCGGCAGCCGAAATCTTTCGATGATCGCATGATGGATGCAATATGCACGCGCGGTTGTATCGAATATGCAAATTGTATGCAGGATACAGAACGCAGTCCCACACCGGGACAGCTACGCATCTGCAGTGGGTTACATTCACAGGTGCACTTGCATTGCGTCGATATCGTATCGATTAGATCCCGGCTGTAACGGCCTAACTGTATTTGCATATGCAGGTATACTTGGCCAGTTTATCTAGAACTACCTCACAGTTAGGGGTATCAATGATTGAAGGTATAAGCGAAGGGAGGGGAGGCCTAGTTACGATGGGCAGCGAGGAATTTCGGCTGCGACCTGGTTCCGGCTTGCAGTAGGCGCGCAGGCGTAGTGGCGCGGGGGAGACGTGGGGAGAGGGGGTAACACTTGCACCGAGTTGCGCAAACTGCCGCAACGGTCACTCTGCAACGGCGGAAATCGAGATGGGAAAGTGGCTACGCACATACTACATAATGATCATGAGATGATGAAAGCGGCAGCCATTTTGACTGTCCAAACTTTTTTATGCAGTTGTAAATTTGATTTTAGAGATAGTAAAGGACGCAATTAAAAGCTATTACGTTAGCCGCAACAAGTCTATGAACTTTGCGTGTAACTTGTTTTCCTCGAGATTTAAATTATAATTTCTAAATTTCGCGAATCAAAATGTTGATAAAGACTAGTAAACAGCTAGCTAGATATCTAAATGAAAAAAATATTGACATCGCCGTTTACTTTATGCTGCATATCACGTTATATAAAAAAAAACACTCTTTGGATGGATAACTAGACTAGATAACATGCACTATCGAATAAATTCTTGAACATTGTTTATTAACATTTGGTACATAGCATTGGTGCTGCGGCAGCATACAACAATGGTGCATTTTCTCAAGCCAAATTCAATCGCTCTCACCGCCCAAAGCGAGTGCAAGTACATACTACAACGCAAACAAACGCTCAACCTTCACCCTTAGGGCCTTGAAAATAGGGGGAATACTAACGAGCAACTTTCGCCGTCGTCTCTAACAAATATAACGGTGCCGAAACAAAGGCCTGCATCGACCGCCGGTGCACATTCACTGATTCCCATCTCCCCCCTAAAAGGCACCTGTTACGTAACACTAATGTTAGAAGTAACAAGGCTCAAAATTGCTCGGTCGCAGTACACAGATTGTAATCGTAGCGTGACTGTACAATCGCTACGCCTGCTACGAGTACTCTACGCAGAGTATGCCTTTGCTACAATTTCTTTAAAAAAAAAAAACTTTCTTAGTTTTTTTTTTAATTTGACTGAGTAGCTTGCAGTGGGCTCGTTTTACTCGGAACGCATTTTGTTATTTGTCAGTTTCGCAGAATTATTTATACGATTAGATATGAAATCCATCCTTGTTTTCAGATAACATAACGTAGTGCGCCTTTAGTTGTTTTACCAAATACCAAAAGGGTTTGATAAGAAAACTGATTAGGTAATGATTGAGCATATAGAATAGACAAAACACCTGATTAACTTTGACTTGAATAAATAACATTTATTTTTGCAAAAGTTACTTATTTCGCTAGTTGGCAGGTCCCAAAAGTTAATTAGGCACATAATTTTTGCTGTCTTATTTTTTTCCCTGTGAGTCACAGTTTCAAAGAATTGTTATCGAATATTACGTTAAAATTTGGGCAAGCAATTAAATAGATATACGAGCTTCCAATCAAATCAGTTGGAAAATACGAAGGGTTATATTAGTACAATGAAACAAATACTGTTACCATAGACCATTTCGATGGATCAAAATGTAGATAGGTATAACCAATACCCTAGCCCCGTATTTACAATGAATGGTAAGAAATTCTAGTAGTTACTTTTTCTCATGAAAATGCGATGTTAGTGCATTTAGCGTATGGGTATAACACGAGAGACAAAGATTAGTCGGAATGTAGGTCAACTCGTGACTTTTACATTGTCAAAAAAAAGTGTGATAGCGGCGTATTTACACAGTGCAAAAATGTGTAGTAGCAGATAACGTATTCCTTTTTACTAACGCAATTAGTAACGTTTTCCCAACCTTTTCAAGGCACCACTTCTTTTGTGTCTGGAGCTCAGTATACGTCGTAGTAGCAGATGAATAGCATACCATGACACTGTTTTTCAATGAAAACCAAATATATATTTGACAGTAATTTTAGTAACTCGGCAAAAAAAACACATAATAATGTTCTGATTTTGTAATATTTTTTTTATAAAACTTAATTAGATTTAAAATTGTTTGTCGTTAAAGAAGTCGTTTTATTGCAATTGAAATCTTTGAAACCAGATATCGGAGAATTCCTGTTACCTGATTCCATAAGGTGTTCGGGCTCGCTGACTATCTTTACATTGTGGTGAAGTGCATATGGTGGTTTTAGTTGCAAATTTGGTTGCAAAAAAACCTACAGTTTCTACAGTTGGAACTTTTTTCGCACACCGTAACTTTTTCACATATACTGCCCACTTCTGCACTGTGGCCGGCGAGCATAGAAAATGCATACTGCGGTTTCGGTTGCGAAAGACAGGCGGGGCCGGATGACCGATGCGCAGTCCGTAGATTCGTTGGTTACGTAACGTCGCGTTGTGTCGAAATCAACGCACTGCGAGCGAACCAACGGGTTTTCTAAAATTCTCTCGCTTAGCTAAGTGCAGTGCGTTTCGCGCTGGTGCACGCTGACTTTAAAAATGTTTTGGAGTCGTGCATTGGTGTGGGATGAGGTTGTTGAATGTTGTTGTTAGTGAAAACTTGCATTTTGGGTTTAAATGATGTAGGATTTGTTCGTAGCACGATTTGAAGTAGGTTCAATACCGATTTTTTTGTATTTTGACATCATTTTTTAAGTTTAAAAAAACATAAGTTCTAACCTAGAGTATAATTATAAAGTCACAGTCATGATAAACCTCTAAAGAGTTAAAGAGATCCTGAAAGCAAAAGCAAACTTTGCAAGCAGTAAATACACACATACACAAAACGAAAGACGCAACGCAAATGTGTTTAGAAGAATGAAATTAAAGCAAACTTAAAAAAAAATAAACTGCTACAACCCGGTCCGGGTTTGATTCTCGCAAGCCGGGCGATTGCTCTCCCAATTGAGCTACCGTGACACTTACTCATCGGTCCGAATTTTTTAAAGAAAAAATATCAAGGGTGAATTTGCTGTCTTAAAAAGAATGAAAAATTATTCTTTTTGTTGTTTAGACGATAGCCGTGATTGTATGCCACTTGTACTTAACTACGTAACTATGTAACTGTTAAGAGGAGCGGTTCTTCCTAACACAGGCTGTTTTTTGCCTAATAGGAAGTTCCCAATATATTTTGTACCTAGATTAAGTTAAGGAAATAAACTTTTTGTATTTTTTTTTGTACTTTTTGCTTCGCCGTAGTCGGGTTTAAAAATATGTAAAAGGCTCTTGCATTAGAAATCAGGTCCGTGGTAACATTTACTCCAGACTCTTGGTTCGGTGCCAATTTTCGCAGACAAAGCTGCCGCTTTAAAGGCGACGCGGAAGACGGTAACATACCTTTGCAAAAGTAATCAAAGAAGTACGGAAAGGGTTCAGGTGATGATATATAACCGATCCATATAACTGCTTGTTGTCCAGGGTAAAGTGGGGTCTCCACCGCGCGGGAGATCACCAACACGATGGACCGATCAAATAAAGTTGGCGGCTCACTTAACGAGTGCAGTAGGATGACCTATAGAGCAGGGAGAAATGGCGGGACAATTTTTTTTAACATCACATACATCGATTTGACTGCGTGTTAAGTAGCTTAAACACTTGTGTTACTGATATCAGAATCAACAGTGGTATTTATTACAAATAAATTTAAATAAATACATATAACACCCAGCCCAGTACGAACAGACATGTTCATACACACAAATGTTTGTACAGTGCGGGGATCGAACCCGCGACCTCTTGGTTAGTAGTCAACTTCTTGACCATTACACAAAAGTGGACATCGTGAGACGTATACTGTTGTTCTCCTCTAACACTACATGACGACCACGACTGCTCTGTCAAGATTGTAATAAAGAATAGGAATATAATAATGGGACCTGGAATCAAAGGCGACCTGACCACAAGTCATTTCGTTGCCGCTTTATCGGAAAGACGACCCCGTTTTCGGGCAATTTTAGGTATGCATAGTATTGATTTAGAACGGAGACCTTAATAACTTATCTTATCAAGGAGGAAGATCAGTTTTGTAAGTTTTTTAGGTGATGAGTGCAAACACTCAACTACCTAAAAATCTACTTACTATATAATAACGCTGTGACGCTTTCACGACGTAACTACTGAACAGATTTGGATGAAACTTGGTACAAATACATAGTCAGCAACTTTCTATGTGTGTGTTAAATTTCATCCAAATCCGTCCAGTAGTTAAGGCGTGAGAGCGTAACAAACAGAAATTCAACTGTCGTATTGTGGTCACCACCCTGTATAATCCTTGCACAAACCTGTGATAATGTTGAGAATCCACATCAAACAAACTTAATAGCAACAAAACTATAACTTAATCCTTGGATTTGGACTTTCCACAGCAAAACTTGGTCAACTGCAACTTCATCGTGGCAACGTAACAATGCAAACCAAAAAAACTTTCTAGTGCAACTATTTTCTAATAGTAGAGTAGTAGTGGCGTGGCAGGTTTGGGCCGTCAAAATAGAAAGTTGCAAGAGGTTGCAGTGCGTACGGTGTGCGAGTTGGTTAAGATGCATACACATTATAACATATGACGACCGCTTGGTCCACAGGTCGGACTTCTTAACCCAGGGTCTCGGGTTCGATCCCCGCACAGTACAAGCATAAGTGTGCATGAACATGTGTGTTTGTACTGGTCTGGGTGTTTTCTATGTATAATAATATGTATTTATTTACAAAAAAAGTATTTAAGTATGTTTATCCGTTGTCTAGTACCCATAACACAAGCCTCGTAGCTTAATTTGGGACTAGAGAATTGGTGTGATTGTTGTGAAATATTTATTTAATAATAATAATAGTCCTCCTGGCCGATTTCGACCACGGCGGCCAATCTCAACAGAGATCAGCCAACTACGCAGGAGATATAATAGTGCACAAGTGTGCGCGCAATACACAGGTGCACTCACTGTTCCATCACTCTCAAAGTTCGGTGAGACGGCAATCCGACATGACCGGAGAGAGATCAGGCGCAGGACCAACGGCTTAACGTGCTTTCCGAGGCACGGGGGTGTAACACCGCCAACACGGTAATATTATCCATACAGTATTCCAACTCGGCCGTGTTTTTAAAATAAGTACCTACCGCCGCGTGGTACGTAAGCATGACATAGGGCTGTCGCTGTACTCGCTGTCGCCTACCTACAGCGTTTTAATTGCATCTGCCTACTTTGAGTTTCTATCTAGTTTTGAGATTGTAAATTTGTTACTTTTTATTTATAAGCACAGATACTTAGAAACAATATTAAATATTTATATGATTACATAAAATACTTTATGAATTGAATGGAAAGTGTTCAATTAAAATGCAAGTTGTTTTATTGATTGATAGATTTAATTAAAACCCATGATTATGTGACTTTATAACAAATCGGGCTAATAAATTTACCGAAAAATATTTGCGCATTGATTGTATTACTAATATTATTCTCGTATGAACGAAATACTTTATTATTATATTTGAGTGTATAAAAAATCTACAATCCAAAAACAGCACAATATATTCAACTTGTCATGTTAAATAGCTACTTGCACTTATTTCTAGTTAAAATTCGGGCGGTTACTGATTAAAAACCAGCACACCGTCCGTTCGTCACTGCGCGCACTCGCGACTGTAGCATGCCAAGCGCATGCCAAGATCCGGGCGCGTAGGTATAGCTCGCGCGTCGTCCGTTTATATGAAGATGGAATACTGTATAGATAATATTACCGTGCCGCCAACTCCCCGTCTCCGAGCTGTTTTTGAGAAATTCACGACAGAAAATCTCAGAAACAATTTTGGCTCGACCTGGGATTCGAACCCAGGACCTCTCGGATGTAAGGCAGAAACTTTGCCACTACACCAACGAGGCAGTCTTTTTTTTAATTTATAGTACCAGCGGACCCCGCAGACGTTGTCCTGCCTGTTGTTTTTTTATATGTTAAGGGTATATAACCCTTATCACTAAGGGGTATGAAAAATAGATGTTGACCGACTCTAAGACATACTCAATATGCTCACAAAATTTCATGAGAATCGGTCAAGCCATTTCAGAGAAATACGGGAACGGACATTGTTACACGATAATTTTATAAATATTGAGATGCAAAACATTCTTTTAGGTCCTACGGTTTGTTGTTTAAAGTTTCAAAAATTAAAACTACGCGAAATGTACATAAAAAAGAAAAAAAACTGGAATTATGTGCCTAAAGCCCAAAAACCATAGTCAGTATGAATATAGTTTATGAAGCAACGGTTTAATACGGGAAAACGGTTCCGTCACAACGGACCCTCAGTTCGCGTGCCGTAAGTGCAGACGAAAGTGTCTTTCGAAGATCGGTTTATTTAGCCACGAGCGACGATGCTCTTCTCGCGAAGACGCTGTTTAAATCATCTGTCAAGATGAAAAAGGCCTAATTAATAAATTTGACTAGATTTTATAATAATCGTCAAAGTGCATAATTGCTTAATGCAGTAGTATTTAATGCTTCGTTTGTATTTTTAATGCCTCTATTTGAGAAAATGAATTTGATTAATAAGTAAGAGCTCTAAAACAAATTATTATTCTCAATTTAATTTCAAATCTTATCTCACTCGTTTGTGAAAACACCTTTATGTGCGTTCCAAAATGAATGCGTTGGTATACAACCATACCTATATTAAAGCATTGGTAAGTATCTACTTACTTATCTTGCCTATTGTATTTTTTCTTTATAGTTCGGAAGTCAAATCTTTTATTAATTACACCTGACTGGCCGTTACTTGAAAATCTATTGTGCTTTTCAAATTGTCACCTTAACGCGTTGTGTAAGAACGACGCTCATGCAATTTTGATAGTTGCAGTTTTTAATATATATATTTTTTTTCCAATATACAAAATGAACCGTAACCGTTAACAAACATCGCTTGGAACAATAACAAAATAATTTCCAAACTTCAATTTCTACGATTCCAATGTAATCTTGTCATGTGACATCAAATCTAAAACTAAACTTCCGCGTTTACAAAAGACATGGCCGAAACGCGACCGTGAATCTACTACCGATTGCACGCACGCGCATATAGGTACAGTCGCGAACATAATATCATACGTGATGTGTCTTATTTCTATGCCATGAAGTTTAAATTTGAAAACTTTTTAAATGTTTTGCTTTGGTGACACTGTACGTACAGTATGCCGCCTTTCACTACGCTGCACCACGAAAGCGCTCCATTCATTCCACTTATTTAACGGTATATGCGCGGTGCTGCGTTTTTGACAATGACTATTTGATGACCCAAAATGAGCAACAACACAACGAAGTATAATGCAACTTAATGATTTTATAAAACACCACAATTTCCCATTGATTTGTTGGATTACGAGTTAGCCGTGTAGTCTTTTGTTTATAACTAATTCATTATGAAGTGTGTGAAAATACTAGATCACTTTATGATGCGGCGCTGTTATGATTATTCGGAAAGTGTTTACAATCTTTAATATTTTACTTTAACTTAATTTAATTCCTCCACTTACAAACATTTCTTTCGTTTCATGTAAAAACAAATGTAGGTAATGTTTAGTTTTTGCTGTTTGTCTGTGTATTACCTGAAACAATAGATGACTAGGTTGCCTAGTCTAAAACTCTAAAAGCAAACATGATGCGAGTTTCGAGGTTATTAACCAGACGGCTATGAATCAGCAAGCCAAACTATGATAACAGAGAGCTACGTAAATAGTAACAGACTCAATATCTGGTATAAGAAGTGGCATCGAACCCAGAGGCAAAAGCATGCACTCAGAATATGACCTAATATTATTTTTTTTGGATATGTTTGCTGCTGACCCAAGACTAAGCCCAACGAGGCGAAGACTGAGTTTATGGTGGAGCGAGCTCGCCTAGAAGATGTCTGTTCACTCTTCATGCCTGTTTGACATAGTAAGTGAAAATGTAAAAATAGTCAACTGAAACTATGTAAGTACCCAAAAATAAACTCTTTTGCAAAAAAAACGGGCACTTTAGATTTTTTCCTCTACTTTAATGAAGAAGAACAAGAAATAGGTTTTATTAATTTGACGATGTAGTGGCATGTTATTTGAAGCATCCTGGCATGATTCTTTACGTTCCAAATTTAAAATTTGAAATTAATAAAAGAAAAATAATGATTATTGTGGATTATTCTAAAATTGCTTTACTAATGGCGCGAATTGCTGAAACGATTTTTAACTGATTACGATATTTTAAAACTTTTTGGACATTTTCTGCAAATTAAACAATTTAATCTTTATTTTTACATTAAATACCACTTTTTGATATGAGTGATAAAGCGATAAGGGCCGGTAAAATTATAGCCCTACTTGAAGAAGGTTGTTCGCAAACTTACGTGTCTCAGCGGCTAAATGTGAGTCGTTCAACTGTCCAGAGGACTTGGCAACGGTATCAAGAGACCGGTTCGGTCAAAAGAAGACCCGGTTCGGGAAGAAAACGATGCACAGAACCAAGAGATGACCGCTGCTTGGTGAGTCAGGCGTTGCGGAATCGTAAGGCGTCAAGTGTGGACCTGAAGAAGAGCCTTGAAGAAGTAAGAGGAGTAGAAGTTAGCTTGTGGACGGTCAGGAGGAGGCTTTTGGCTGCCAATATCAGGAGTTACCGCCCAGCTCGGGGCCCTAAATTACTCCGTGAGCACCGTGTTGCTCGACTTCAGTTTGCTCGGAACTGTGCTTCATGGACTCTGGAGGACTGGAATAAAGTATTGTTTTCCGATGAAGCTAGAATCTCTTTGTGTGGAGAGGACCGACGCCGGCGAGTGCTGCGAAGACCACGGGAACGCTATGCGGAAGTGTGTTTCGAAGAAATCACTCCTTATGCAATATGATTCAAGCTGTGATTTTGGCAAGAGGAGGTCACATTCGGTATTAGGTTTTTACATTTGTAACTTTATTTAATTAAAAAAAGTAAAAAAAAATCTTATCTTTATTGCCGACCACTTCTTATTGTTTGGGCGTATACATCAGTTTTAAAGAATCCATCGTTTTTTTTTCTTTTAGTTGCCCGAACTCACTTCACGCGCATTAATTTACACGATTATAAGTATACAGACTACGTCAAAGAAATAAATTTCATTTAATTAACTCAAATCGACCTTAGAACGTAAATTTCCTTAGGTGCCCGTTTTTTTTGCAAAAGAGTGTATTAAGTTAAAAAACAAAGCAATACAGAATCAATGAAAAGATCAGAAAAACCCCAAAACACTTACCTGATTTTGGACTGATAATTTCCGTTACAGTTCAGTACATTCGAGCAATCATTGCCATGAATTATTTGACAAATAGACTTCATAACAAGGGCGGTGTTATTCATTACAAAATCATTTGGATGTAATTAAGCCTGATAACTAATGGTCTATAAGTAACCGAGTGTCGGTCATAAAGGCGTGCACTGAAACTTGTTTCAAATTATAATTAAATTCATGGATGACAACTTTCGTTTGTTGCATAATGCTATTTTAGGCAATTAAGTGTATTTTATTATTACTATTTAAAGCTCTTATATTCTCTTATATATATATAGATTGTATCTTAGATATTTTTTTTTTATTTTTATGATTAGATTTAAGGTGCACTCACCAGAGAGTTATTTGAAGTTTTTTTGAGTAAATCTGATGCTTAGTTTTAAGATGGCAGTAGCTTTAAACTGTTTACGCTTGACAATATTATACTTACCACAATTTGTAAAGCTTGGACTAAAGTGAAGTAGATCTTCCTGGTCATTGTATAAGGATCAAGATCTATTTACCATCGTATCTGTGCCAAATAGGTTTGCTAAAACGGCAGAACCTTCTGAGCAAATCACCTTAGATTTATAACTAATGGTCATCTTAGTTTCCTTAAACACCCGTCCTACTTCTTCGCGTAACAATGACAAGGGACAAAATAAACGTCAATATACAACGATTCCGCGTAGGGCGATCAAAAGTAATGCAACAACCGGATCGTGGGTTGTGTTAAAAGAAAATAATCCTTGACCCAAATATACGAAAGCAAAAGAAGACCAGTTTTGTTCCTCGTGCGTCCCTGTCCCACACAGGTTAAATTACTCAATGTCCGCGCTAGGGAAGAAATGTGGGGACAAAATTATGCAAAACTAAAAAGGATTAGCCCGTGCATTTTTTGAGTGTTTGGTTAACATGTTAAAATTATTATCTAACACATTTTTGTCACGAATTATAAATCATGGTGGTAAGTTTTCTACAAATTTGGACTTGGTGATTTGACAAAGTACTAAATTGCCACCAGTTTTTGACACTGGCTGTACTTAAGGTTTTGTTCCGATATTTTGGCTTTTTAAATTAACTCCTTCTTTTAATTTTTATAAAGGGTGCTTAACTTGATTTGCTGATCTCTTTGATTAAGAAAAAATAACATTTTCGTATTTTATATAACGTATTTTAATTTAGCAAGGCTTACGAATTGTTATTACGGTCAATTTTTACAAAAAAATTTTCCTGAAAAATGTTTCTCCTAAAAATCCCGTAGTAGGACAATAGCCCTTTATTTTCGGACAAATATTATCCTTTACAACCGATGTATGGTGTAAATCCCATGCTACTTATAATGTTCCCTTAAAAACAATTTAGTTTTTCCTTGTCAAGTTTGTCAATTTCTGTATTACTCGACAAATAGGTCAATGTTTTATTTTGTTCAAAATACTTGAATAAAACATTTAGTTTGCAAAAAGAAATGACAGAAAGCATTTTCTATCAAAGTATATATTTTTGTGAATTTTTTAAGTGTTGTCTTTTCGAAATAAATAAAAATAGCGTTGTAAACGCGAAAAATACTTAACAAATAAAATAACCTTTGTAAAAAACGAAAACTTTAAGAAATAGATGGTTAAGCACTTTTTAGTGAATGGGGTGTATCATACTAATAAACCCTTGAACCCTACAGGACTGACCTCCACACTTAGTCTATCGTCTCATGTACATATATGTATTTTGTTCTACTACTATTTATTAAGGTTTATGTACGAGGGCGTTTTGATAACTCCATGACTTTCAGGCTGAATAGAAACTTTTTTTATTTTTAATGATATTTTCTTAAAAGTAATATTTTTGCGAACCTAAAATAATTCTATTTTCAAATATGGCGCGAAAACAATATTTAATAACAAAAGAAGTTTGGCGGCTGTGAAGGTGTTCTTCGAAAATGGAGAAATCCGTGTCCGAGTCTTGATTAAACACTATTTTTTACGCGGGAAAACCATTAAGCAGACCGAAGACAAGTTGAAAAAATATTACGGGGATTCAGCGCCGTCTCATGGAATGTTACATAAATGATTTACTGAGTTTCGTTGTGGACGTATTACAACCAATGATGCCGAGCGCCCAGGAAGGCCGATTGAGGTAACCACTGAGGACATTGTTAACAAAATCCACGATATGGTTTTGGCTGACCGTCGAGTAAAGATACGCGAGTTAGCTGAGGCTGTGCACATCTCAACTGAACGAGTTTTTCATATTTTGCACGATATTTTGGGAATGAAAAAACTTTCTGCAAGATGGGTGCCGCGCTTACTGACAGTCGACCAAAAGCGAAAACGCGTGACTACTTCTGAGGCATGTCTGGCTATGAATAATCGCAATCCAAGTGAATTTTTGCGTCGGTACGTAACCGTGGATGAAACGTGGGTCCACCATTATACGCCAGAGACTAAACAACAGTCAAAGCAGTGGACCTCTACCGGCGAACGTGCACCAAAGAAGGCAAAAACGGTATGTTCGGCTGGTAAAGTGATGGCAACAGTATTTTGGGACAGTCAAGGGGTTATTTTCATCGATTTCTTGGAGAAAGGCAAGACAATAACCGGTGCTTACTATGCTGCATTGCTGGAAAGATTTAATGAAGAGTTGATGAAGAAACGACCGCATCTAGCAAAGAAAAAAGTTCTATTTCATCAGGATAATGGTCCGGCCCACTCGTCTGCAGTCGCGACTTCAAAACTTGTCGAATTAGGATACGAATTATTGCCGCACCCTCCATATTCACCAGATTTAGCCCCCTGTGACTTCTTTCTCTTCCCAAACATGAAGAAATGGCTTGCTGGGCAAAGATTTTCATCCAATGAAGAGGTGATAGCTGCAACCGAGGCCTATTTTGCAGGCTTTGACAAAAAGTATTTTTTGGATGGGTTGAAGAGATTGGAGCATCGCTGGAAAAAGAGTGTAGAGTTGAAAGGAGAGTATGTAGAAAAATAAAATAAAATGTTTTTGTACACAAAATATATGTTTTTCTTTTCAAAGTCATGGACTTATCAAACCGCCCTAGTATGTTTATCATAATATCATGCATATTTATTTTAAAGTATATTCTATTATGAGGTACTTGTGGCGCAGCGATTGCAGCGCTTTGGTAGTGATACCAAAAGTTAAGCAACTACGGCGCGGTCATGTTTGGGATGGGTGACCATTCTGACCATAAAAGTGACGTCTATTTACAAGCATCTCCGTGCTTCGGAAGGCACGTTAAGCTGTTGGTCCCGGTTAATATCGATAGATATTAGTCGTTAAGCCTGGTCGGAGGCCCTCGGGCGGCTTAATAACATCTGACAGTAAGGTTGGTCACTTACCTTACACACAACCCCTCCACCAATCCGCACTGAGCCCGCGTGGTGGAGTATGGCTCGCACCACTTCATGGTTGAGGTGAGGCCTGTGCCCAGCAGTGGGACGTATATAGGCTGATGATGAATATTCTATTATACATTATGTAATATAAGATTTATCTCTTTACTCTTATTTCGCCACCAATTTACCTTTCTGCATTCCTATTCGGTTGACTGGTAGAGAATGCCATAAGACATTAAGTCCGCCAATTGTACATTATTGGTGCATTACAGTTTAAATAAAAAAAAATCATGTAGAACTTATGCAAACACACGCACTCAGTCAGTAAAAAAAAATGATCAATCCTTATTTTAGAATCATTAAGGGCGAAAAGAAACAGTAACAAGTTTTTGGCAAATTTTGTTGAAACTTTGTTACATGAGAATGAATGACTTAACTTCAAGAGTTACTTAGTTATGTAGGTACTTTTAACACTTGGTGCACCACAGTCAAGATTTTAATATCAAAGAAAGAGGCTGTTTTGCCATCAAGAGTTGCAGCGGTTAGACCCTTAAGCATTTTTAAGAGTTCTTCAGTCATTAAAATCTTATCAAGCCGGGTAAAAAGGGTGTCTAAAAAAGTTTTTGTATAACTTTGACTTTTATATGATTTCAGAATTTCAGAAACACAGTTCGGAAACACTGTTTGTTTTGATCTAAAACATTGAATGTTTACCATCAAGGTTTCGTTTTCGTTTTGCTGAGCCTATTGACCAGTTACAATTTTTTAATTCAACCAAAGCCAACTCGCTTTGCTAGAATTTTTTCATATAAAAACTACTTTTCAGCACCCGTTGAAAGTCACATTTTGGTCTCAAAACGCTGAAAAACTTGAGTAAAGAAATTGCCTCTCTCTTCTGTACTATTTACATTATAGTCAATAATGTTTAACATCGTAATCCATTTGAAAGGCTTTATTTCAATTTTCAGCTTCCATGTAATCACGTGAACTTGCACGTGCTTGATCCAGCTGAAAAACGAGCCTTTTCAGCGTGTAACGTGCCACTATGTCGTTTCTATGTATGTATGTTTCCGTCTGTTAGTACTTAAGGAACATTTACATTTTATACTTTTTCAGATAAGCGATTTTAGAGTTTCTAGATGGTTTATTTTAGATAATAATATAGGTCTCAATCTCAAATAATATAGTCATAATCTCAGGCGTTCGAATGCATTGGTTCTGACCATAGAAAATTTTTAGTTACGTAGATACCTATATAGGTATCTTCATAGGTTTCACATGAAATCAGCAGAAATTAAAGATATGAACTATGGTTTACATTTCATAATCTGATATTAAAATAACGTAATATTCTCACGTTACTGAATTATTTTTATTCATGTTAGAAAACAATGAGGACCAAAAAACTATATTTGAACTCAAATTCTGAATAAAATCTTATAATTCACAATAACCAAGCATTACTTGCTCAAAGTGAAATGAGTACATTAGAGTCGGTATAATATTGGATTATTTGTCCAGAGCATGCTTGTAAGGCTACATGAAAAACAGACAACCATCTTCTTTCTTCGTTGGTAAACGAAAAGAGACGATACACGACAAAGTCCAAACACGTGCCCTGTGGTAGGTGAAATAGGTACGTAGGTATTCACAAGTACGTCGAACAACTGTCAGGCTTTACTTATTTAGGAAACAGTCGGTAATTACCTTGAAAAGGTAGAATATCAATTATTGAATATTAATAACGAAGAAACAGACAAACCATTTTCAGTGTCGCTACTCTGAGGCTTGGATATGTAATTAAGTAGATATATA
Organism: Pyrausta despicata; assembly: GCA_963921415.1. Lineage (NCBI taxonomy): Eukaryota > Metazoa > Arthropoda > Insecta > Lepidoptera > Crambidae > Pyrausta > Pyrausta despicata. The sequence goes on along the minus strand of OY992848.1, from coordinate 3,402,395 downwards.
GATGACGAAGTTATATAAATCAAGCATCTGAAAAGTCAATAAAGTAGAATTACGAAAAATAAAATGTAGAGGTATTTAATATTTAAGGTTTTTGTTATATATCTGACAGATCAGTCAGACTTAGCAGAGTGAAACACCCATATCTCTAGCTTGCTAAAGATTTTTCACATTAATACTTGAAGTACATGGCTGTCTATATTTACTTACTCACTGTACATAATGTTAAACATATTGGCACAATATTTGATTTGGACTACAAAGAAAAGGACGGTGGGCGAAAATATTCATCACAATTTGTAAAAAAAAATGTTTACACGAACCGGTACTCAGAAAAGATTTTTTTTCATGCAAAAAGAAATAGGGAATTCAAACTTATTGCATATCTATGCAATAAGTTTGAATTCCCTATTTCTTCGCCAAGATAACTTACGATTAAACCGGAATCGTTACTTATATGTGATTCTGATTATTCAGATTGTTTCAGACTCGACTTGATACTTATGTCCATAAAACGACGACGCTCACTTGCAAGCATATGTGTGCATGAACATTTGTGTTTGTACTAGTCTGGGTGTTCAATGTATATGTTTGTATTTATTCACAAAAAAAATATTTAAGTATGTTTATCTGTTGTCTAGTACCCATAACACAAGCCTCGTAGCTTAATTTGGGACTAGAGAATTGGTGTGATTGTTGTGAAATATTTTAAAAAAAACTTATGAAAATAGCCATAAAACCACTGAATTAATGTTTTTACCTGTTCTAAACTGCAATGAGAAACAAAATCTATCGAATGACCATTAGAACTAGCATATACTTATCCAAGTGTCTTCCTACACACCTTAGGCGGTAGGTAGGTTACCTTTTGTAAGTAAGACTTCCAAAATGACGTAAGTGAAGACGATTATGAAGGCCAACGAACTCATTGAAAAACTGACCAATCGAAGCGAATCTCGACTAGTAATCCGAGTAGAACTTGAACCCTTTATGTAAAGGAAGAACACATGGGAAAACCTCGGTAAAATATTTTTGAATTGTTGAATTGAATGTATGACATTATTAGACAGAGAACGCGCTCTTCTAAGCTAAAACGCAGCAATATTCCAAAAGTTTTAAATAAGTTTGTTGCGATTTTAGAAAAAAATGATGTTTATTGCACAGCACATCAGATAAACACTGCAGCGTTTTATGCTATTGAAATTACGTCGTTTTTGAAACAAAAATATGTAACTGATGTTCTGTCGTCTATACAGTGTAACTGCCACCTGTCACCTCTTAACACGAGACAAAATTAACACCTCGAGCACAAACATCAAAACCTCCAAATGACTCAAATTATTGGATGTAATTAAAGTACATAAAGCCACCCACACACTTGTAAGTTGCACGCGCACCAACGCACTCGTCCTTGAGTTATATAACCGGCGCGCCTCCAAGGTCCTAAGGGGGAGGCCTTGGCCCACCCCCAATACCCCTCCCGGGCCGGCTCGTGTAGCCACATCTTCAAAGAGTAATTGCCTAGTCTGCACCCGAAATTTCCAGCGTCATTTCAAGTTTTTCACAGTATGCGACTGAAGGGCAAAGGAACACAGCTTGAGAGAAAAATCACTCAGCTGTAGGTAACCTATTTGGACAAGGTTTTGTGCCGACAGCTAAGCCCTTACCTATAGGACCCTTAACTACTAAGCCTATAGACATTCATTTCTCTGTCTGCCCGTCTAACCTCTTTATAATTTCAAGCGTAATAGGTAGCTGGTTGAAATGCTCACAAACGATTGGTTTGTCATAATTTTAATAGCATTTTGAATACTAGTAAGCTTAGTTCCGAATTTGTTTTTATTTTTTAAACAGCGACACGAAAGGTGGACCACTTAGCTCAGTTATAAAAACTCTCAATGGTATCTTAAAAAGGAGTTTTAATCTTATACTAACTTTTCTGATAGCCCATTTCTTGTTTATCTAAAACATTCACCAAATATCTTGAATGTTACAATTGTCTAAAACGACGTTGCTATCAAAACACATTCGTGGTGACGGCGAAAAAAAATGTAAGCGTGCGTCGCAATTGAACCAATCGCCTTGCAACTCCGACAGTACCCGTGTTGTTTTGTTCTACGAGTAATCACGGCCCTTATCAACCGTGTTTCGGTGCGGTAGGCCTACCAAATGTAAGGTTATCTTCGCTGCAGATATCACGTACATCCAACCTCATTTGAAACTGTCCTTACGTTACTGACAAAAGACTCAAGCGTGTTTTTGACCGGCTGTACAACGGTTTACAGTTTCAGCTACTTAGAACGGCGTTGGTGTTTTGTATTAAACTATTAAAGGGTATCTTGACATGATGTCAGTTAGCACACTTCTTTGTAAATACCAAAACTGCAGATGGTCAATTAATGGTATGGCCACTGTAGAAAATCAATGGGGGAAGCCTATGTTGTTTGATATTGCTGATGATAGTTTTTTGCTTTTATTTGGGATTTTTTATTGTAACCAATTTCAGTAAAACGCTTATATTTATGTTGCACTAATTCACAAAACCACAAACTAATATGAATTCTAAGGATTGATACCGATTACCGTCGTAATATGACATGATAGAACACGTGTTTGGCACGTGATCTCGCGTTTTATAATAAAGGTTGACTGATGAAGTAGGTATTTAAACCTTAAACCAAGTGGTACTTTTTCGGCTCATCGGTAACATGAATCCATTGATGATGAATCAGGGCATGATGTCTTGTCCTTTATCATCATCCATCATCTAAACTATTAGACCGAAAAACTTGAAACCAAACGTCACTTATAAAATAGTGTGATTAGATTAGTGACAACTGTGACGTTAAAGTAGGTATCTTACTAATGTGCTTGTTTCAACCATGCTGGTAAATATTATGTCAATAGTCAATGTGAATTAATTCAGGTTTGAACACATTATTATGAAGTTCATGAACGTCAAAATTACATTTTATCAGGCTTGAACACGGCTCCTCATATTTGGGCCCTGAATAATATACTATAACTGAATGAAATATCTTTTGTTTTTTTTTAATGTATCGTAATTTTATATGCGTATTAAAAGAATGGCTTCTTGCAATATGGAATGACTTTAAAAATTATTATATTAAATAAATAATTGAGATTTTGGGTACTTAATTGCTGTTGCTTATTAATAAGTACCTCAATGAAGTTTAAAAAGTTTACTACATGCACGTGGAGATAATCCTAAAAGAATAGAGTGTGTGTAAATCATTCATATCGTGAAGTAACTCCTTTATGTAACGTCGAAAACCAAATAAGCGCAACACCAAGACTTATTTTGTAACAATAAATTGTAACATTGACCTTCTCCGTAACACAACCGGCCGACGTCATACAAATTGTCTTTGAACATTCATTAAACGATTGCTTCTGAAGTGTTTGGGCATAGACAAAACTTTAGGCAATACAACGGACGCAGCACATCACACTTATCAAACTATCATACTTATATTATAAATGTGAATGTTTCTTTGTGTGGATATATGGATGATTGTTCGTCAATCACGCTGAAACTACTGAACGGATTTTGATGAAATTTTCGTATACAGACAGGGTATGAGCTGACATAGGTGGTAAGATACTTTTTATCCCGATTATATGCTTCGTTGGGATAAAAACCTTAGCGCTTACGAAGTCGCGGGCGGGACGCTAGTTTGTTATAAATTAAGCTGCAGGTCACTCAACTCGAGCCTAAACAATACTAGGTATACCTATTTCATGTGTATTATGTATACGACTGCGATAGTGTTTTAAATGAGATGGCAACAAAAACAGTTTTGGTAGAGCTGAAAATAGTAAACAAAAGGCATATTCTGGCAAAGTAGAGTCATGAAAAATTGTATTAATCACTTCACTTGAAATCTGCTTTTACGTTTATTTGCGATGGTTAAAAAATGACGTTACCAATTTTTTTTAAGCGAGCGAGTAGCTAAATAAACAAGTATTGCTTATCACGAGATCGTCATGTGCAGAATCGCGAAGCATAAAGCCGCGGCCGGTTCCGCGCTAGGTGCTAATCGCGCCCGGTCAGGCCGCGGACGCTTGACAGTTTCTATGCAAATGCTCTCGCGAACGAGACCAGTTTGGGCCCCGCGGTTCCGGGCCTATTCCTCGGCAACACGCCCATAAATTACATCCAAGTACTCGCACAAACCTAAACAGGATTCAAAACCATCTTTTCAAAACTCAAATTCGTTACCAACGTGCTAGAGCAGCCCACGTGTTTCATCATAGCGACAGAGAAATGCTAGCGAACCGGTCGCGGCAACTTTAGCAAAACGAACAGTGATGCAATATTTTCGACCAAAAAACTTTAAGAGATACGGCTTCATTATCAAGTTCAATAGCCTCAAAACGACAGCACGTGTATGCAAAAACTGGTAGACGGCGCACCACTGTGCAAAAGTATCTTTCCGAGATACATTTTAAGGTGCAAACTTCTATACCCAGACGCATACTTAAAGTTTATCGTATACCGTTGAGCATCAAAACATATTTATCAATGACATTGTATCACAAAACTTATTTAAAAATTATCCAGAACGACTTCCAAATGAGGTTACGCGCTACGCACTTTTCGCAGAGCAACTTCCTGGTAAGGTCACACCCGAATATGTGGCTAAAAAATAATTATTATCAGCGCACGTGCGTGTGCTGATGTGAAACAATACTTTCCTTGATTCCATTTCGTAAATTCCACAGTCCTTTGAATCGTTAATAGAAAACCATCAGTGCTCTGTCGAGCTATGCACAACTATCATAGTTTGTATCACTGGGAGCGTGCGTGTTCACTGTTACACTGGAGGTACACTGGTATCATCAGCGACGGTCGCTGGTTCACTTCCGCATGTTGCAGCGCGCGCGGCGCTCGCTCGGTGTGCGCTTGCGTCGCTCCTAGCCGACGGGAGCCTCGCTCGCGAATGCGACAGCCGAAAACTCTTCGCGCCGCCCGAATGCAGAAAATTCGGACGCGCGGTGCGAGTGGGGGACGCTCTACGACGACTATCCGATACTTGTGCGCGTACGTGCTGCGTTTCGCTATGAAAAATATCCAAGGTTAACGCGCGATGCCAAAAAAAGACGCACGCAAATGAAAAAAGACGGCTAGAGGCGGCGCTCCCCGAGGGCCCTCCGGTGCAGCGGTCTGCGCGCGCGCAGTTTTAGGCATAACATTGTGTTAGTACATAACAGCACGGTACGGCGTGTGGTCTAGCTATACAGCCCCACGCTCCTGGCCCGTATGTTGATGTCCAAGGTTATTGACATTAGTGACTAATTACAGGTACCTACACTCTGGCCTTGATCTTGCCTTTAAGAGAGGGAATAAGGAAACCTTGTTGCTATGTCGTTGTTCAATAACTTTGGAGGCTCTTTTGTTAATTAAAGATTTTATAGCAATTCATTAGGAGCAAAGCACGTAAAGGAAAATATTAAAGTTTTTCCCGTTAATTAGAAAAAAGCATAAGCCTCTTTGATACAAGGTAAAAGCTTTGTATTCCGTAAAAAATATAGGTATATATTTCAAATCCAGGTACTTCAAATATTAACTCCATCTTCAGGAACGATTATTTTACATTTTAAGCTTTTTATCGGTTGAATTTCTCAGCAGTCAAGACAAACTAGATGCCATTTAGCGGGGCTAATCTCTATGACTTGCCATTATTGAAATTAAGTATGACGGCTATAAAAAAGGGTCCCCGAGTTAAACCCCGATGTGACGATAACAAGGTGACCTAATTTTTATAAATTTAAGCATTATTATCGCCATTTACCAGGCTGGCTTAGATTCATATAGAAAATGATGATTAAAGATCATTAAAAAAAATTGATAATTGTTCGAAGTAAGTTTTTTTAACGACATGTAAAAATGCGATTACCCATAGACAGAATTAGAAAACGTAAATTTATTTATTTAAGTTTTTTTGCACAACAAAACTACCTACAAAAGGTGGACTTAACGCCGTAGGGCATTCTCTACCAGTCATACCTTTGGGCTAAGCATAATTATGTCATTTGCACGTTACTTTTAACTAGTAGCATGAAGCTGCTTATGATAGTCGTCAGCTAAATAATCGGAATGGTCACCCTATAGGTTATAGATTGGTTCTTATATAATAAATCATTAAATTACAGCGCCTATGATGTAATAGTCTGTCGCCTTAAATAGGTTTCAAAAACCAGTGCTTTACACCTGTAGCACTGGTGATCAGCAAGATGCTTGTGATAGTCGGCATAAAACCCTATTGGTGTTGTAGCTAGATGCAATTATAAGATTAATTAAATTCAAGTGCCTGTGGTGTGAGAGCTTGGCGCCTAATATAGGTTCCATAACCATTGTTACACCTGTGACACTAGTGACCTCACCAGGCCCCGTCATTGTCAAAAATTTTCAATAAATTCAAAGAAACGTACACATAGCTTAGTGTTAAATTCTGCAGGCCTCTATTCGTGAAACTCTAATGGTTTTCTGCACTACAAATGAGACGCAATGACTGCGACCTTGCAACATACTTCCTGAACGCACCATTGCTCATTTCAAACAACGTTACGTTGTTACCTACTTAATTAATTCAGCCAATTGGAAGATAATAAGAATTACTGTCGAAAAGTGACAATGCAGCTAATGGTACGGTAAGAATTTCGTCGTGATTAATTCAAAGGTCTGATTATTAACTTAGTATCTTAAGTCTGTCATTATTGCTTTCTAACAATACAGTGTCAATCCACTGTTTAAAATAGAAAAACCCAAATCTAATAAGCAGTTTTCCTGATACGAGTAATAGGTATTGTAAGCAATAGAAAAAACATGGGAATTTTTTAATTTTAATGTTTATAAAGCTCTTTTTGAATGACCGATACGTAACAACAACTTCAAACCACTTACATTAATCGCCAGCGTAATAAAACGTTTGATTTAGAACTTACTGAAACCCTCTTAATTTCTGCAATATTTCAATTTCAAATTTCAAATTCGTTAGAATATGCATCATTTTGTCCAAAATTCATAGAAAAAACAGTGCTACGTAAACGAAAGCAGATCAAGCTACATATTATTGTTGCGAAAACGCCCTTATTACAAGAGCATAAGATGAAGCAGTATTTACCTTGATGTGCTGTCATATGTACGTTTGACTTATCAATCCCACAAGGCCACGTGACGAAGTGAATTGTGATAACGCATTACGCTTAGCATTGGTCTACAGGATGTTGAGAATACGCGGCCCTGTGAAATTAGGGCCGATTACATAAATATTCGAAATTAGGTATGATCTCCAAATTGAGAGCGTATAGTTCATATATTAACAAGGCAAATGTTAGGCAAATGTTCCATTCAACATAATAATATGTAAGTAGGTGTCTGCTGTAGTAAACAATTATGTATAAAAATCAAATCGTTCATTGTCATCAGAACGAAACGTGTATACATTTTGAGTGAATTCTGTAGTCTTCCTTTGTTATAGTGTGCAGTACACGTTAGAATTATTTTCAACGTAAGTTTTTAACACATTCCGCTGCGCTGTCAGATCTTGACAGAAAACACTGAGCTTTGTCATTAGATTAGATAGTGATGTTATTCAACCCTTACGTATAAAGTAAGGCAATTATTCTGCTTATAAGACGTATATTCTCAATATCAGATTCCGTTGGCTATGACATTGGTATCGGTAATTTTCTCCTTATTTATCTTTCAGATAGCTATCCCGTAATTACGTTTTACCGTCATGAGGGTTGACAATAGGGAAGTTACGTAAACAAATCGATAGCACCAAGGGCGATCACATAATAAGAGTCAATCAAGCAACCTGATATGTTCAGAAAGAAAGGACGATTTTCATAATGCTGTAATATGTTAATTTAGTATTGTATTTCACGAGCAGAAGATCTACCTACAGCTTATCTTCCAAAACTAGTAATAAATAATAATGAGGGCATATAATTGGTTTAGCTTCTATTTCTTGATAAATTTTTCAATTAGTCAATCTTGTCAATCACAAGTTTCAATTTCATGAGTTCATGATAAATGTAAAATGAAATGTCGTTTTATATTAAAATGCATACAATATGCAACAAAGTCAACGCCAAGATCGGGTTCCATATTTCCATAATACCTGAGTTAGTGTGAAGTATGAAAAATGTTGTCGAAAAAACTGAACCATCCTGTAAACGGTTAGGGCCTGTAAAATCCTTGCAGGGTTATCTAATCAACCTTCGGCACTCACACCGCTGCATCGTGGCGCTTATCAACGATTGAAATTAGATCGACGAAACCTGAGAGGCTACTAGTTCAACTCGATATTTACCTCGTTTACATAATTTCAACAAGTTGTGAAAACCTGTAAACACTTCGATTGACATAAGCTCTGTAGCATAAGTGTAATATATTATGTGGTTGGTTATCCAATAAATAAAATAAAATAAAAATACTTTTGGACTTCTTTTACCGAAAATCTGATAGAACATCACGACCATATAAAAATCCTGGACAAAACTGTGTGCAGACCGCTGTGCTATCAACTTGGAAATCTTTCAAAATTTCCAGGTCGATCGGTACCGAACATTTTATGTCGAGCAGTGGACGTCATGCGGCTGATCATACTAGTCTCTATGTTAGTCGCTACTATCGTTAATCACTGGTGTCTATTGTCGTTTTAGTAAGTACGCCAGATAACCATTATAATTTAGTGATAGTGATCTCGTATAACTACATAAATTGGCTGAATAGCGAAACCTCAATCAAATAGGGCCAATGATTACATCAAGCACCTACCTAATGAGCTTCGGTATCATCATCATAAAAATGTTTTAGCCCTTCAAATGCAAATGACTGTAGGTAAAACACGTTGGCATATGGGTACCATTCGACCATTTCGACTGATTGGGCTGGTCGTGGGCCTGATCTTGATCAATATGTGGCCACGTACCTTTATGTTTTGAAGTAGTAAGAAATTGAGTCATTCAGTGGCGCATCGGCCCGGATCCGACTCACGAACAGCCCCAGAGTAATCTTTAAATTTTGGTAGATACATAAGCTTACTCTTAACGTCATATCCACTTCTTTGACTTATATTATTATAGTACCTCGTGGTCAACTGTAATTGGCTAATTAAGTTATTTCCTCATGTAATTTCTTAAGTTATAATGCTGTTGTTGTCCCTAATAAATAAAATAAACATGATGCAAACTTTTGGGTACCTACATTGGCAAAAAGTGCATGATTCATTTGTTTAAATAACAACATCTCATACATTGATCTGACTCTGTGGTAAGTAGCTTAAACTCTTGTGTTACAGATATCAGAATCAACAGTGGTATTTCAAATAAACTTAAATAAAAACATATAACACCCAGACCAGTACAAACAGACATTCACACAAATGTTTTTACAGTGCGAGGATCGGACCCGCGACCCTCTTAGTCACTAGTCAACTTCTTGACCATTACACCAAAGTTGGTATAATGCATATCTATCTACGATTTAACTATACTCGTAGTAGGTTGGCGTACGCACCAGTTTTTGTTTGAGGTCTCCGATTCGATTCCCGGACATGTAGAAAACAACTTTCCTGTGTTATCAGGGGTCTGCGTATTTGTGATACCTTTGTTACTTATATATTTTAATTGATGGTCAAAATTAAATTGTCATTCATAATTTCCATATCACAAGTGCCTCAGCTAATCGTATGAGTACTTACTTGGAGATCAAAATATATTTATACTTTTTAGATGACAACCTCCTAAATATTGCCACGAGTAAAAATACTTATAATTATGCGCGTACTTAATAACAGCAGTGTATTATTACCTACGCATTGACGAAATTGTTTTGTGGACATTTTATGTACATCTGGGCAAACAGTGCGCATGCGTACTGGGCCTGCCATTGGCTGAGTCGTGTCATGCATCCGCGATTTGGCTTGAAAACGAATTAAATATAAAATTGTATCACACAACATATGACAATTATTTATATATTTACAATTGCTCCGTTTGTGTTATTTTCAAAGTTTGAGAACAATTTTTTTGAGAAAAATAAATAATTTCGTTTTGACGATTGTATTTAATGAAGCAACAAAGTAGTTTAAAATTAACCATCTCACATTGCAATCTCTCCTCAATCTCTACCCTCCAAGAGGGATAGAGATCGAGCTATCTCTTTACCTATGTCTTATTTTGAGTACCAAAAGCAGTCAATTAGATACTGGAAAGTCATTAAAATCGGTTTAATTGTTTTTGTGTCAAGTAATAATCTAACGTTTTTAAATAATACTTTTTGGTTTACTTAAAATTTTTAAAGATCATTTCAGGCAATTTAACCAACATTATTGTAGGTAGGTACATGCTAGATGTGCAAAAGAGTTGTATACTCGGTTTTGAATCTTACCTGGAGGGAACAAGAGCTATATCCGCTGTTATACATCCTGTTGATTGTTAGGATGCCAATTTGGCAAAATCGGATTGAAGGTAGGGGAGGGTATTATATATAGGTAATTATAGTAGGAGTTTCTAAGTGTAATGATGATGAATATGATGTAATGAATAAAACATACAGCTACAATCGAAATCATTTACATGATTATATTATTGACCACGAGAGGCGAAATTATTTAAAAATTTGTAATTGTGGCGCAGTAGTTGCAGCTCTTTGGTAGTGATACCAAAAGATAAGCAACCTATGCCGCGGTCATGTTTGGGATGGGTGTCCATTCTGACCATTTATGTGACGTCTATTTACAAGCATCTCCGTGCTTCTAGAAGGCACGTTAAGCTGTTGGTCCCGGTTAATATCGATAGATATAAGGCGTTAAGCCTAGTCAGAGGCCCTCGGGCAGCTTAATAACATCTGACAGTAAGGTTGGTCACTTACCTTACAAACACACCCCTCCACAAAACCGCACTGAGCTTGCGTGGTGGAGTATGGCTCGGACCATCTCATAATTGAGGTGAGGCCAGTGCCCAGCAGCGGGACGTATAAAGGCTGTTAAGATGACTTGGAAATGCGGAATCATGAAAATTTATCTCCAAAGTATTTAAATATTATTTCTTCATGTCTCAATATTTTGACGCTAGACTATTTGCTTAAGCAGTAGCCTTGTGATCTATGCTAATCCTTAACCTTACACAGCGCAAAGTCAATGGCAAGAATGCAAAGTGCATTTTAGGTAAAGAGGATGACGCAAGTGAGAATTTCATGTAAAAATAGTCACAAAATGTTATTTCCTATTCACAATAACTCACAGACTAAAGTTTTCCTCAAACAACGGCGCAACTATTGCTAACTACGAGTAGGCACATAAGGCATGCAGATTTGACGATTTTATTACTTATGCAACTCAATACAATAGAAAACGTAATACGAACACCACGGAGTTCTTGAACCGTATGTAAAACATTCAAAACAAGACAAAAGCATTTCACGATCACTTTTATTTACAAACGAAAACTCTTTGTTTCATAAAAATAAGAGATCTGAAGATTTTTATTAAATAACATCATTGAATGTTTCTCAAAAGTACTAATTCAACGTAAATAAAGCATGGAATGACTTAAAAACAGTTTTGAAATAGCAATCTGCGATAAGTGGAAACCAACACAAAAAAGCCGGCTTGTTCTTACAAAAGCTTTCATTTGTACTACCTTTGCAAAATCAATGACATCAGCAAGGAACTAGACAAAGGAAACGCATGTTCAAACCGAATCCAGGTCCGATAGTCTCAAAATAGTCACCGATCACGACACATCCTTATTTAGGTTACACGAGACCGTTCGACATCTAGTTTGACACATAAAGTGCGGCCGGTACGATAACGTGTACTTACGTGCGAAGCGTCAATCTGCCATCGGCCGCGACGTCTCTGGACGTAGAGCGGAGCGCGTGCTGGCGGCTGCCAGGAGGGCTTGCCGAGTCCTGCTGCAGCGGAGCCGCGGACACGCGAGTTCGAGGAAGTAAGTCCGGGCCAACTGTCAACGGTACGGAAATCGGGCGGCGGCGGGCGCCGGCGCCGCAGTACGCCTGCGCCGGGCGCCCGTCAACAGCCGGCCTGCAGCCACACGGGGCGCCGGCACCCACCCCCACGCCTACCCTTTAAATCGAACGTCATATCCCACCAGCCACCGCCACCCCGCCCGCTGTAATTTCTGAAAAGCGCTGACTACCTCACGACCCTAAAAAATGCATTGCGTAACGGTTTTATAAATTTCTACTGTTTGGCCGATCAATTATCTACCTGTATCGGCTGAGACAATAGCCGTAATCAGTAAGAGGTAATTGCTGTACGCGTTTCAGTGTGTTCTAGCTAATTTTACTTTTATGAAATTTTCATATAAAAACTTTGTCGGATTTTCTTTGTGTTTGGAATTTCAGACGTCTTTTTCCAGGCACACATTTTTTTTCAGGAAAATACGAAACTTTGTTTGTAAAAGCGCTTTGTTGAGTTTGGTTTAAACCACGATTTTAACTTCAAAAATAGATTTAGATACGGTAGATAGGTACTGGTATACATGATCCATTTCCATTATTTGAAAGAATGATACGTGAAGTCTTGTTATACAAAAGTACTCAACTTTATGCCTAAATTATGCACACACTTTGAGGTTTTCAAAATTATTTTGAGTTCAAGGTGTTTGCTGAATATTCAGATTTTATTAAAAACTTTTGAAGTTGAACTTCAAGCAAACATTTTTTGGATTCAATTTGTGTTACTAATTACTACATAGACAAGCATAGTAGTTTTATTGCACTGAAATTTCTCTCGCAATTAATGAATAAAACAATAACGAACTCAATTTTATAATCGATATGCTGTTCGTAAAATAATAACATACACATTACCCGAAGAATCCTTCGGCCTCTGAATGTTAAAAATTCACATTTCATTTATAGATTTTTTGCTATGTGAGGTTATAAAAGTACTTAAAAATCGTTGGGACGTGATGCTTAATCAAATGTTTGGGCTGCAAAATTGTTTTTATCACATTAAAAAATTGGTAATACACATACACCGCAACTTTTTAAGTTTTATTTATTTATTTATTTTATTTATTTGGTTTACTTACAATCTACTTACACAATAACCTCATAAACAGAAACAAAAGTTTATAATACTAAGTGTAGTGACCACTTACAAGTAAACACAGAACGCACAAATTATAACTAGTATTAAGGTTAACTAAGATAAAACACGGACAATAAGAAAAAAAAAGGAATACAAAACAAAATGCTTGGAAAAAAAAATATCTGATAGTTTAACTAAAAATAAAATGGATAAGTACATGTTACTGAACATATTATGAGTGCAGTCAAAAGTTAGAAAATAAATACCACGAAATTTTCCGACAAAACCCATAAATGCTTAAATTCTACAGAGAGTCCTACTCTCTAACGCTTAACCAGGTAATAGCCATCATTAATTTTTATGGTTTTGCTAGCATGAGTGACAGGGAAGGCTAGATTTGAGCTAGATTTAGACACAGTAGGCCTTCCGAATGCGATGATGCATGAATGAACTATTTGCTCTAGATCCATTATTTAGGTACAGTTTAAGGATACAATCAAACCTTGATTTTTCGACTACCTTAGATATTTTAAGAAACTTTTGACTGCACCCTTTTGATACCATTTGATTTTGAGATATACGTAAAAAATAGTGGTCTTTATCAGCACGTAAAAACCAATGACTTTACCGTCTGTTTGCAAATGATCGTCCCTGACATTTGGGTCACGTTTCAAATGTTTATTTTTTGTGTAAAATTAGACAAACCACACAGTGATAGGCCTCGGTCGTGAGATTTCATGCAGTTTAAAAATAAGACAAAATCTATAAATGCATTGTACGGTTATGGATATGTGAGGAGATGGCTTAAAGCCCATATACTAAATACCCAACCCTTTGACAAAAACTCTCTTGTGTACAGTTTGAATAAGCCTTAGATGAGCATTAAATATATGGGTCTTGCGCTGTTAAATCATTAAAAAACGATTCCTTATGCAATGTGTACGTTCAACCGTCGTGACGTATCGTGTTTTTTCACGAATCGTCAATAAAGGCGTCCCAAGGCGGCTGTCACTGCAAATCTGCTTTCTGAGACAGCCAAGGGAAGTAAGTACGATTTTTTCGCGCCCGGGCGCGATAGTGTGGGTATGAAAATGCAAGCCCTTAATTCTACGGAACCCCAGCGGGTAGGTCGAAAAGAAATGCATATTTTTAATGTGCATATAAAGCCTAATCAAATTGTATAAGAGAAGTTTTGTCAGCGCTGAATATTTTTTTGGCCATCACGTTTCAACCAGAGTTGGGCATCATTCGAATAAAAGTTATTTATCGAGATAATTATTTGATTTAAGAATTATTCGCGAATAAATCATTAAAGATTAATTCATCCGTAACTCTCTTACTTACGAATAATTTAATCGTGACTTTATTCGTTGTCCTGAATATTTTTTTACACAACAAGAACAAAGAATCAAAACATTATTTAAGCATGAGATTGCAAAAGCTGTCAAAATACAAATGATTAAGAAAATAGGATAGGAATAGATCGAACGTGTTTTTTTTATACGCCACTATGATGAATGATTACCTAAATCCTGACAACATGTTTAAAGAAAGGGCAGGGCAGTGATGAAATTGAATTTATTGAATTGTTAAAATGACTATTAATATTTGCACGCCTACATGCAGGCTGAATACAGCATCAACCTATTTTTAATATCTGCAGTTTGTAACCTGCATTTTTTGTGTATTCTAGCAAATAAATGTTTGATTTGATTTTATTTGAAAACTAACAACAAAATCTTATCACAGCTGTAAATAATTTCATAAATAAGAACATGTATATATTTGACATGATAACGATTATTTCTTGTTTTATTTTTATCCATTAAACGAATAAAAATAAATTATTCATTATTCAAACAATTTATTTAACGGTTTATTCATTCGTTATTCGAAAAAAATTTGCCCAACTCTGTTCAACTTATCTTTACTTCCAACTTATCTTTAGTTTGTTAAATAGTTTAAGGAATATGACTTCATTACTACGACTATGACAGGATTATGTAATTATTTTAGAGAAGACTAGGGCAGACTTGTAAATGGCCTGTTTTATTCATAAAGTTGTTGAATATCCCTGTACGCTCTGTTCTTTTTCCAGTACCTGTAGTGATTTAATAAGCTAAAATGTGTTTTTTGTTATTATCTCTTTTTGACATTTATATTTGACTTATTTGACTTTGTGAAATATTGACATGTATGTATAATATTTTTTGGTGATTCCTATTCATAAGTTTTTATTTAACTAAAATGTGACCAATGATAAATTTAGCATGCTGATATTTTGGGCAACTGTGGGCCAGTATGTGAACTGCTTTTAAAAATAAACAATAAACTAAACACCTAGTAAACCAAAGTTAACCGTCCGATAAATTGCACAGTAGCTGATTTAAAAAGTCACTTTTTCAATCATAAACAAAATAAAAATAAATCTTAAAATATGTCGAATTATTAAATTGTCTAGTATCAGCCCCAAAACTGTTCACGTCATGCACCAAGTACTTAGCTAAAGGGGTGTGAAAGAGCTTAAGCTGTTACTGCATCCGGCATGACAGTGAATCAAATTCTTTTGAATAGAAATGAGCTCTCATCAAACAGCTATTTAATTCATTGATAAAAATATTTCAAACTGACTTGTTTAACATTCATAATAATTAAAAAGCTAATTTATTTAAATGAAACAAAATGCCATAGTCCCAACACACGCCTTAGAACAAGGTCGTATTTCTTGTTTGGTGCAGATCTATGCCTATTTCCTGATTCCAAATGCTGAGCCTACTTTCAAAAGGCTCCGAATACATGCTTCTCGCTCTATCAACTGATTTGGGCATGCTGCTATCTCGTTTGTGTGTTTAACGCATAACCACTGATTTGCATTAACAGAACGCACTTTACATAATAAATAAACCGGTCAGGCAGAAGCGAATTTTCGAAGATTTGCTTTAATACTAATTTTTCTTTGACAAATTTAAAGATTTATGTATGTTATCGAATTTTTGTTTACTCTAGTACGCACCTTACGTTTAAATGTTTGTGGCAAGAAGATGAAATACTTTCAAAATTGTATTTGAAATGAGCCAACACAATTTTTGTACCTTTTAAGTAAGTATTTTGATTTATTATGAGTAGAATTCCATTTTTTTAAACTGTTTTTTTTCTTTATTTGCTCAGAGGATTTCGTTGGCCCAATCTATTCGCCAAGTACTTTTTTAATTTCATCTAATTTGACTATCAACTGTCTATTAAAAGCTGGCAGCCGGACTCGGCGCCCTAAAAAGTGGCGAAATGTATCGAATCCAGTTGAGTCGCATCGTTCGACCTATTTATCGTCTATTTCGGCAGCTGCATCGCTTGTGGCAACACTGACCTCGTTTTAGAACTAGTTACCGCCGTTGTTTAGATTCTTGAGGGATTTGAAAAAAAAAATGTTTTAAATTTGGAAGGCCTATTAAATACATCAAGTGGAATGAATATCGCGGATTTTTCTATGTGTTAGTTCTTGTTTCATGATTTCACAATTAAAATCATAGTGTTCAAAAATATTTTTAAAGGCTCGAACAATAAAATATTAAAGCTAGTTAGCTATAAAGTTGGGCATCTATTAGATAGATAGAAGTATCTTTAGGTATTTCTTATACATATTCCTACTCAATTCCTATGCACAAGCTGAAATTATACGATAACTAACATCTGGATGAGGGCAGGCTAAGGTCAACTTTCCAAGAAAATTCATATAAATTTTAAGAAGACGTTTCTTTTAATATGAAAATATTGAGCGCGTAACGAATTTTTAATTTTTTTGACATTTATGTGTTAAAAGATCAGATGTGCGATTGGTCAATACTCGGGTTAAATATTAGGAAAGAAATTAAATCCTGTTATGTATTAAAACTACTATCTTTTACAATGGCACAGCCTATTCCAAGTCCGCAACAATTGAGCCGTTTAAATTTAGCTGAGTAACGTTAATTTTCATTCCACATGTGGTATTTTGTGTTCGGCGTGATGCATTTCAGTTAAACGGGTTAAGGATCTTTAAGTAATTCTTATATACATCTCTAGCGACGACTGCCCTATATTTTATTTACTTATTTAAAACGCTTATAGTAAAAAGGGCACAAGTGTCACCGACCGCAATCCGCGGTGATGCGAAGAAATGCAACAAAACGTTATGTAAGTTTATTGAAACATAATTAGGTTTTGATACATAATTTTTGGTACATAATAGTCCTAATCACATGTAGCTTTTGTTTCTTATGCAACGTAAGCAAAACAGCACAAATGCACATGTCACCGCAATTATTATACAAAAATTTTTTTTGAATATGTGACAAGAATAGAAATTACGACAAATAACTTTCGCACTGTGGTCCGAGTTTTTAAATGACGTTCCATCAACAATGGAACATTAAAAGACTGTCACTTTAAAATTTAGTGGTAGTTAGGAAAATGCGTGATGCTAATTCGCTTAACGATTTATGCCTCTCTCGAAGTACAAATCGTGTCGGCTTACCTATCATTGAATAAATGCTTCAATGAATCAAGTGCTAAAGCTACTAACCACGGAGTCAGACCGATGTATGTGATGTTGTATATTAAAAAAAAAAGAATAGATATACCATCGCTGAAGTTCCCACCTTAAAAAACAGAGAATGCAAGCGACTGTCGATGTTTTTTAAAAACTAAGCTCAACCGTACTTGTAGAGCAGTCATCTCTAGAAACTATTCTATAAATTTACTTAATAAGACAATATGATTTTTGAGCCAAATGATGCTGCAAGCGACTAACAGATTTTTATACTGCATTGAAATGGGATTTTCAAAGTCAATATAACTGGTTTTACCTTTAATCCTGCAATGCCTACAAGTACGATATAGGATATGTATCTATCGATTTATAATATACCATTATATATATATATATATATATCGACGCTGGAAAGGAAAATTTATCCAAGCGACATCAGACTAATTTTTCAGTAGAGCTGTTCAAAGTTTGAATTTTCAGAAAAAAAATCGTGTAAATTCTTGTAATGGTCCAAAACGCCTAATTCTTAGAAATTTATTTGTTTATTTTTTAATCTATAATATAGTATACGTAACTATTCAAAATAATGCTTAGTTTTAAAGTTAGTGTCGCTTAGTAAAATTTTCCCTAAAAGTTGAGACGGGAAAAATTTACTAACCGACAAGCTTTGATTGAGGAAGGTACAGTAAAAATGTAATATATATCTTTTTTTAGAATTTATATCAGAGTAAAAGTTGTCTTACCAAAAAAAAAAACCATGTGGAAGTTGAGGCAAAACAACCTAAATATTAATATAATATTATTTTTTCCGTAATTTTGACATAAACGACATTTTAACAGAAAATTGGATTAATATTTCATTAAATGATGTAAATAAAATGCCCTTAAACTGTCTTGAGTTTTATTAATTTTAACAAAGCAACACTAAGGTGCACAGTATTAGCATTAGTTAGGTATTATAAATCTACTAGTGTATCACAATAATAATACTATGCGTTTTAAGAACATTGAGATCACAGATTTAAGTATTTAGTTCTATTAATTATTATAATCAATATAAAATGTGAATATGTTTACAAAACTAGTAACATTACAGTCACAACTCGATGCTCATTAACAATTAAAATCAAATTTACCTCATTTGCCGAACCAGTTGAATATTAAAAAAAGAAAACTGCCAATTTTAACTAAACGCCATGTAGGAAAAAAAAACAAATAAGCCAAAATGACTTAAGTGATAAAAGAACAAATCCTTTCTGAGGAAAAAATATACTATGCGCCTAATACTATATTGCCAGATACTGGAAATATTAACTAAGTGGAGTAATTACCGTACGAACAGAAATGTCAAACTTGACCAAAGGCAAATTTAGCATTTCACAATTACGACAACCACCAAATTTTCAAAAATGCTCGAAAATTTTGTCGGTTAGTAAGGAAAAAAAAGTGAAATCTCGAGAACTTTAAAATGTCGAAGCGACATCAAAAGTCGTCGTAGAAAGACGTGAGTAATACCAAACGACGCAGAAAAATCAGGCGATTTCAACAATGTATATAACTCTATATGGCCAAAAATGTCGCTTGGATAATTTTTCCTTTCCAGCGTCGATATATATTATCTGTTGTGTTGACGTATTAGACCTCTAGCTTAAGGATCACTGATTATGGTCGCCACTTTATTCCTATTGTCTTACGGCTCAAAATCCACTGAGTTAGGTCTGGATTTTTCAGCTGTAACAACGCAAGCACTGAAAGTAATAATAAAACAACAACAAATGCAAAATAAATAGTCAGATTAAGCACTCATCCAATCTCAACTAGGGCTATCCGTAGGGCATTTACTTTTCGAATATAATCCGTTACATAGACAAACAGAGCCAGTGCCTAGCTAATACTGATCACGCTTTGGTAGACTACACAAATGGATATTTGAAAAGTCGACTAATTGGTGCCCGTGGTCGTTAACGTATCCACTGTCCATTACCCGGACGGGACAGTGAAAAAAATAAGTCATTTTCTATGGAGTCCATGGGTTTGTTGTGGTAATTTTGTTATTTAGGTATGCAATATATTTTACCTTGCGTTATTTCAACAAGGATCAGATACTGTCTTGGCGTTAATCGTAGATCCAGATGCCCTATCGCTATAACTATAGGTTAGTGCTAACGGGCTAGTTAGACCAGAATCATATTACTTTCTCTTGTTTCTTTGTTTGGATATTTGAATGTTTGGTTGTGTGTCTGTTCATGATCATGATCATGCTGAAACAACTGAACGGATTTTGATGAAATTTAGTATACATACAAGGTATGAGCTGACTTAGGTGATAGAAAACTTTTTATCCCGATTAAATGCTTCCTTGCAAGTCGCAAGCGGGTCGCTAGTATACGGATAAGCGTGACAGTGTACAACCTCAGATTATTATCCAACCTGATGCAACATGAACTGATCCAACATGAACAACGTGAAGTTAAAAAAAAAATGACTATTTTTTTTAACTTCACGTTGTTCATGTCTTATAAGAGACGACTCAAAATCGTCCGGTTAGCTATTGGCATGCTTTATCCTTTAGTTAGTAGATCGAAGCTTCAAATTATGAACGATATTGCTCCTGGCACCGGGCATCCAGATCTACAAACTTTGCCAAGGGCTCTGATAGCTCCGTGTCAAACTTATGTCGAATTAAACAATGGATTTTCCCAGTAAATGTTTCTTTGTTGAATCAAACTTTCTGCCAGTACTGGTTCATTACTATTTGAACAGATTAACCCGGGTTGTGATAGATTTATAGAAAATTATTTTATTGCATATTATTGTTATGCAATCAATCAAAACTAAAAAAAAATAAGTTACAATACATGCTGCTATACCTTTAGGTAGAGAATCGTGTGGTGTTTTTTTTTTCGTTTATCTCGTTCGAGGATTTTTTTTCATGTTGGCGGTAACTTTGGCAGGCTATAACAAAAAAAGCGGTTGGAGTTTTTGCAATTATACTGTGACATGTTGCCTGTAAAATAAAAGTAAATAATAAAAAGTTTTACGTGACGACTTTGAGTGGTAAAATAATTTTAATGTGAATATTCATTCGTATAACATGAACCGGTGTGTATGCCTATCTCTCTCACTCTCTCTCTCTCGCTCTGTCTCTCTCGCTCTTAGGCGGGTTAACTGTGCTCGAGTGGAAGGGACGCGTGCCTTTCACTTTTTATGTCTCTCTCACTCGCTCTTAGGCGGGCTAACCATGCCCGAGTCGAAGGGACGCGTGCCTCTCACTCGCTCTCATTGTGAGCGCGGAACGTGAGCGGAGCAGCGTAACGCAGTTTCTTGAAGTGTCACCCGGCAAACCAATTTATAAGACGTTGTCACGTCAAAAAAGGGATTAAATAGAGCATTTTTTGTGTTAAAAAGTAAAAGACTTTATTGATAGAAGTATGATATTTAACCTAATTCAAAAAATGGTAAATACTTTCAGACCGCGATCATAGGATTTAGTCGTCACGTAGAGTCAGTTAGGCGAGGTTAGGTTCCTGATATTTGTTCATTATTTATTACATATTTTTTACTATTGCTATTAGTATATTCAGTTAATGTGTTGTAATTGTTTAAATAAGTAACAAACCGGAGATTTACATTCTTGCCCGGTTAAACACTGGGTTTCACAGAACCGATGGTAAAGGTTGACTGTGACATGCAAAACTTTTTTTTCAAAGTTGAGCTTTTATTTTTACAAGGTTTTTGAAGCTGCCATTAGAAATAAAGTTATAGTTATGATTTATTTCCTATAGAGTTATCTGGAAAGTTCTGTTTGAAATTGTTCTGAAAAAAATTAAACGAAACGCAACCATTTTCTCTGAAGCTATAAATATAATAACCGATAAAGCACAATTGAAAAATGTTTTATTTTTTTTTAATTTTCCGAAAGAAAACTCAGATCTTTCTTAACTACCAATAAAACAAATGAATGCCGCAAAAGCTAATCATTTATCGAGTCAACCCTATAATTTAGTCCGCTTCAGGTTTTCCTAAACTCTCAACTTACTGTACAGCAAGAAGAAACTAGACTATTTGGCTGAACCACCGAAAAAAAAAACAAATGACAATCGCATTTAGTCATACTCCAATCAACCCCGCAGTTTATCTATGCTGGCGTGCATGCGTTGGACATGAGCCGCGAGGCACACGCGCGGAGGGGGAGAGGGGTACACGCAAATACGCGGTGCAAGAACACAATGAGTGCTAAGATCGCATCCCGGCCCGGGCCTGGCGCCGGCACGTGTAAGCGCAGGGACGGTTTAGGGACGTATAATGCATTTTTGTGCAGTTTTTTGGAATACAAAAAAAATACTACAGAAAAAACATTTTTGAAGTGAAAACTTCTTTAGCGGCGTTGAGCACTTTTGTGGCATGGGTAGAAACTGTGAAACTCGCGTCAGGTCACGTGATGCTGATCGAAAAACCGTAAGACGGTTGTTAAGTTTTCACTTCTGCCGGCACTCCCGGAGTGCAACCCGTGTTAGTTTTTTTTTTTTACATTGTTACTTAGGTCTTCACTGATGTCGCCTTTCATAGAGTCACAGCTTGCATGTGTTGAGTGCATAGACACTATTTAAGACGAAATGTAGATTACCACTTTTAAAATGCTTTTACATGATTAACGCTATAATTTTGCCCGCTTCAGGTATTCCTGAACGATCCCTAAAAGAAACAAGTTATTATAAAGAACGTCGACTGAACAATGGCTATTTAAAAATAAACACACAGCGAAATCGTCACTATTTGTTGCCTTTTTGTACAAAATAGGCATGTTATGTTCTTACAGCATGTCAGCTACCTTCGTAGTACCCGTATCCAAAAGAAGGCTAATAAAAAATGAAAACGTCAACCTAACTTCTTCATCTCACCGTAAAAAAACTACAATGCCGTGCCTCCCATAAAACCTAACCACTGCAGAAATACGATTAAACCACAAAATACGTTTAGACGCTAGCGGAAATTTTATAATGCGGCCCTGTAATCGCATTGTGCGATAACGTCATTCACGCACACACGAAAACGCATAGCCGAATTTCACGGATGTATTTTTCTAGATATCGTCGCTGTGTGCGTCGTAGCAGCCGATCGGAGTGGGAGGGCGTTACGCGTGTTTGTGTAAGAGCGAGCGAGAGAGGCGTACTAGTAGTTATATAACGCATTATTTTTATAATTAACAGGCAAAAATTGAGAGATACGGCGACCCTGAAAGCGGCCAGTGATCCCAGCGGACGAAAAATTTGCACTGATCAAATGTGGGCGGCCTCGACTGGTTAGTTGCACGCCGATCGTAGCCGATAGATACTAGGAACATAGCTGCCAAGCCGAAAGGCGGTTGGACGTACCTGCGCAAAAAAGTTGAGGTTCTCATTTCAAATGAATTATTTTTTAGAGCTGGCCGGTTTCAGAATTCACTATTGTGTCGTCGGTTATTTATAAACCTATGCATAAGGGCTCTTTTTAATCTACAACAAAAGCGTAAAGCGATTTGGTAAAATCCAAAAAGTTTCAGAAATATACTGTGAATACAAAATAGAGGTTCACAAAATTGGCAAGGTCACGATTATCTGACTTACAGTAGTACAGTGTAAATAAAGAATACTGATGAAAGTTACTGGACCGATAATTTTTTTATCTCTAATCGGACATTTGTATAATTGCATAACTTCGAAATTCCATCATTAATTTCATTCATTAAAAAAAACAACAACAAGCCTTAAAACG
The DNA here is from genome assembly GCA_963921415.1 of Pyrausta despicata. Lineage (NCBI taxonomy): Eukaryota > Metazoa > Arthropoda > Insecta > Lepidoptera > Crambidae > Pyrausta > Pyrausta despicata. The sequence continues at coordinate 3,379,022 of OY992848.1, read as the reverse complement.
ACAACATGTACCTTTAATTTTTCAAAAACTAAGCCTGCAGACGTATTTTATACTGGAGTCGTTCCTGTCATTATAGTTTTCCAAAATTTTTACCTGCACGCCTTGCAAATTATAAAAAAAAACAGTGGTTGCCTGTAAAGTCGGTATACGGGCGAAAGTTTTACGTGACAACGACTTTGAGTGGTAAAATAATTTTAATGTGAATATTCATTCGTATAACATGAACCGGTGTGTATGCCTATCTCTCTCACTCTCTCTCTCTCGCTCTGTCTATCTCGCTCTTAGGCGGGTTAACTGTGCTCGAGTGGAAGGGAGTCAGGGACGCGTGCCTCTCACTCGCTCTCATTGTGAGCGCGGAACGTGAGCGGAGCAGCGTAACGCAGTTTCTTGAAGTATCACCCGGCAAACCAATTTATAAGACGTTGTCACGTCAAAAACAGATAGATTTTTTTTCACAAACTTAGTCGAAAAAATATTTAAACAATAACACGAGATAGGTATAGAAAATAAACACTAGGTATCTGTGGTTTCAGCGGTACTCAATCTGAATTTCAGGGTAACGATGAATTAATGTAGATCTAATAAGAAATTTAGTATTGGACTGAGAACTTCTGAAATCTGAATAGAATTTGAAATGGATAAGTAAGATAGACTAACGATTCAGACAGTTTTATTAGCACTTACCTAGCCCATTATTGTGATTGTGAAGGAAGCTTTTTATCTTAAAATAAGGAAAGTAAAAACATGGGATATGATTTTAGTGCCTTCCACAATGTTATAACAAATATTTTGTACAAGGTATGTATATATGCAAATTTTCATACATGTTTGTAATCTACGGCAGCTATGAGTTCTGCTTTGAGTTGTTTATAATGTGTTCATTTATCCTTATCTCTCTCTCTTATGGAATTATTTTTTTTTACTGAGATTTCACCTTTTTCTGCACTTGAGTCGTCCACGTTTCTCTTCAGACCAGAAAAAATAACTATCGTTAAATAGGAAAACGTATCGTTCGCTAGGTGATCGAGGAAAATAACGAATGTCAATCAATCGGCTTAATTGATTTTAAAGTAGGAACATTACTTACAGTCTTCGATAATTCTTAACAATTCCTTAGACGAGGCCGCAGTAGGACAAAAAAATATGAAAAAGATTAAATAAAAAATAATACCAATGGTCTTAATTTTCACTTTTGATAAAATTAAAACAAACGGCTTGGCAACAAAATGCCGAATAGTGAGTTAAAAATGCTATTAAGGGACTTAAGATTTTTGGGCAATTTCCGTCTAAAAAAAATTTATCGAACGGGCACAATATTCTGAGACAAATTGTCGCATACAATTTATCCTTTAAACTGATGGTAGGGCCGGAAAAAAATATTTTTTGATTTCTTTGTATAAAATGAAACATAAACTGCTCGATTTCAAGTAAGTCGTGACTCATCATGCCTTCAAACTACTTAAAGCTTATTGACTATAACCCAACACTATCAGCATGCACCCAAACTTGCCCGATCAGTAGTTATAAGGATCCGAAAAATAAAAAGTATAAATTATTGAATTTTTGAATACTGCTAATTTCTGCACGGACTTTTGGGTGTGCACTGATAATATAGGAGTTCGTAAGTTTTGAAATAAGGTTCAAGTAGTTTGAAGGCGGGATCGGTCTAAACTTAGTTGAAATCGAGCAGTTTAAGTTAAGTTCATTTCATACAACGAAAACGGAAAGTATTTTATTTCTGGCTCAATGATTATTTTTAGGGGTAAAATTATATAAGACAACTGTTCTTCAGAATATTATAACCGATCAGTAGGTTTTTTTGACGGTTTTTATTAGCATTTCGACCCACTGTGTGCCGTCGAAAAAATTTATTATTAAAAAAATATGTATTAAAGGAAAAATGGAGCATAAAAGAAGATAATTTTATTGCAAAATTCGTTAAATAATTAAAGGTTCCGCTGTGAAGTATGAACCGGGCGATACTGAGTGGTTGGTGAATAACAAAGGTTGGCAAAATTTATTAAATCAATAACCAGGAGTTTGTTTAACCCTGACCAAGCCCTCCGGCCACCAAGGTTGCAAAAAGAGGATCGCATTACCAAAAACGGATCGACGTCCACAGAAGTGGATATAAATGAAGACACGCAATATAACAGTGATAAGCGCAAAACAAGTTAAGCCTTATTTCGAAAAAACCTGTTAATATTGTTCTGCACAAAAAGTTATGGACTGATGATGGCCTAACATAACACGGACAGCATCAAGGAGAACAAGGAGAGCATCACACACGGTTGTAATAGACGCGATCTTGAAACAAAAATGTGTAAAGTTGAAAAAGAGAATTATTTTGCTTTAAATTTCCACTAAACGCAGGACTTACAATACAACTCACAACGTGACACAGAAAATGGACCTGAAAACACATCAGTGACACCAACAAAACACTCGACGCGCTACGCCACTACACGTGGCATCCTCAGGAGATGTTGTCGCTTTGACAGACTACGAGCGACTCGCAGGTTACAATTGGATGTATTTGGGTTCTTGCGCTGGCGTCGTTTAGTGGCAATTTAAAGCAAAATAATTCTCTTTTTCAACTTAAGTTATGGATTTCCGCAAATTAAAGCCTGATTCTATCAAAAATGTGTAGACTGCCATGGAGCGACAGTATCATAAGATTAGATTTGAAGGAAAAACTTAAACTTGGCCGTGTTACTTGTTAGTGGCTGGTCACTGTACGTTTCCCTTTCGCGTTCGGAAACTGGACCCGCTGTCAAATACAGAAGATTTAAGAACAGCGTCTAACAAGTCCCACTTTCAAAGGTGTAGGTACTATTATTCTGACTTTAGTTACAAGTAACTAGAGAATTAAAGAAATTAATGTGCTTCGTTTATTACTTATCAAAATCGCTAAAAGAAATCCTTAAGTTATCATAAACACAATTTCATACAACAAATGCGTAGTTCACAAGAAAATAGTTTTTTTTACCCTTTCAAAATTTAAAACTAACTGTGGATACCTCTTTAACGGAATTTTGTAAGCTTTTAGTATATGTGTGTTAACAACTTGTTCACTTTAAAATATGGCCACGGACTTCTATTTGTCTACTGAATGAGACTGTTAAAATGATATGACAACAACTATTTATTAAAATATCAACATTGAAGGCGCCTACATCTATAGCCATTATCAAACCATACTCGTATATGGCCGTCTGAAATCTCTTAGACTTTTTCTTTTTGACGTGACAACGTCTTATAAATTGGTTTGCCGGGTGACACTTCAAGAAACTGCGTTACGCTGCTCCGCTCACGTTCCGCGCTCACAATGAGAGCGAGTGAGAGGCACGCGTCCCTTCGACTCGGGCATGGTTAGCCCGCCTAAGAGCGAGTGAGACAGGCATAAAAAGTGAAAGGCACGCGTCCCTTCCACTCGAGCACAGTTAACCCGCCTAAGAGCGAGAGAGACAGAGCGAGAGAGAGAGAGTGAGAGAGATAGGCATACACACCGGTTCATGTTATACGAATGAATATTCACATTAAAATTATTTTACCACTCAAAGTCGTTGTCACGTAAAACTTTCGCCCGTATACCGACTTTACAGGCAACCAATTTTTAAGTATTGAATCTGTTCCGCAAATGTTTTATTGTGCACAGCATAACCAGAGTCATCTCATCTCGCATTTTATTCGAAGTATCTTTGTTTTGAAGCACCTACCCGTTTTTGCTTCGCTCTCTATTTGACGACAGCTCTACCTTTTTGACATAGTGTTCGGTGTTCCGTTAGAAAAAATGACGATGGTCTAAAGATTAAATTTAACACAAATATGAAGCCCAGGTAACTGATAATCATTAATATCTCAAAGGCTCTCTAACAAAACGGACTCTCAATATAATGCTAACAAGTAGATGTCCTTGATTTTTCGCCGACTCGCTTAAACATTTTCACACATCAAACGCATACCACTATACAGGTAGACCCAGAAGGTTTACTTCCAACTTGAAACAAGTTAAGAGACCACAGTCAAAAATATTCAACAGCAGTATGCCAACCCAATGTGAGCCTCTTTAATCACTTCCTTGTCTATGATTGATCACGCATTTGATTCCAATACGTGATTATTTTGAGCAGTTTCTAGTGCTTCCGGATAATATTATTACATTATTATTATTATATTATTAGTTTATAATGCATCTTACAAAACGGGAGAACAAAAAATAAATATCGATAAGTGTCGTTCGCTGGGTAATGGATAAAAATAATACGTCTCACCCTATTAACCGGTTTACCGAACCGTTGTAAAAGTTTGTTACTGTTTTCAATGTTTACTGTGTAGATAACCTAAAAATCGGAGCGAAAATACATACAAGAAATGTTATATTTTGGCTTGTTATTTTTGTAATTTTCTTAAAAAGTACGTTACTTTAAAAAAAACATTTGTGAGTTTACTAACCAGATAACACATCTCTGTTGTGCGCATGTTCAAATTACATAGTGCATATTAAGATTCGTGAAGTGGCCTGTAAAAAACGAACATGTGTGTTCGCTTATTGTCTTGAGGCGATTTTGAACTCGTGCGGCCGTGAACCCGGTGGGTTACGTCACCCGGTTTGGGTTGCATAAGATTAACAAAACAACACTTCCTAGTAACTTAACTATTACATTACAGTCTATACTATTATAACATTTTATTCGATAACTAGCTTCCCGTCAGCGACTTCGGCCTCGTGATACTCGGTTCTCTAACAAATTTAGGATATTATCATAATAGTCCTCCTGGCCGATGTCGACCACGGCGGCCAGTCTCAACAGAGATCAGCTAACTACGCAGGAGATATTATAGTGCACAAATGTGAGCGCAATACACAGGTGCACTTACTAATATCACTAATATCACTATCAAAGTTCGGTGAGACGTCAATCCGACATTATCATACATGAAATATAGCCTATGATCACTTGTAATAATTAAGGATTCTAATGTTAAAATAATTTTAACATCGGTCCAGTAGTTTCGCAGCCTTATCCAATTCTAACAAACAATCAGATATTTCCTTTTTATAATATAGGTAAGATGTAGATGCGGAAATCGTAAAAATTCGACAGATATATCACTGCAGTTGTCCCATAGTACTTAATTTGGGGCATATAAAGGTGATTTTCGCGCAGCAGTAGAGATCAACGAATAGTTACGTAAGTCGCTCGAAACAACGTTCACGGTCATGGTTACGTACAGCTGATGCCATCAAGATGAGGTTTGAAGGATAAACCAGTTTTCAAAATACATACGTACTCTTCTTGTACAGGTAGTACATGTAGTATGAAGGTATGGTAGTGTACGAAGTAGTGTATGAAGGTTCTTAAATTTTTTGATAAACTACAAATTTTGAATATGTGCTACGACGTGTGTAAAAATAGTGCATTTGTTTAGTCAATTAATGTAGCAAAGTAAGTAAGAACTAGAAAGTAAAAGGCATGCGAACCATGCCATGCACCGAGGTACATGTTAAAATGCGAAGAAAATACTGAATAAAAAAAAAGATTTAAAGCATGCTTAAAGTGCGTGTATTCATAAATTTTACAGCCTTGGAACTTGCCAATCAGCCAATTTGTGCATGAAGAGTATAAAGAAAAAAAGAATTAAGATAACGTCAAGTGTCAATAGCGTTCCGTTTCCCAAAACAAATTAATATTTTTGAAACAAAGATATAGAAATTTACCATGAACGTATTAGGTCCTTACCTATGAAATTGGCGTTTTGTATGGGAGGAACAAAAAGTCGAATTTTTTTTTATATAGCATATTTATTTAATCAAAGTATGAGCCATTGTAATCTATGCACTTTTGCCATCTCATAGGTAGTTCATTGATCCCTTTACTAAAAAAACCATTCGAACGGGAATCAATAAAATCTTTGAAGGCGACTTGGACTGCCCCATCTGAGTTGAACTTTTTCCCTTGCAAGAAGTTATCCAAATTTCGAAAAAAATGGTAATCTGTTGGAGCAAGGTCCGGGGAGTACGGTGGATGCCTTAGAGATTCCAATTGAAGTTCTTCTAATTTGCTAGCCGTCTGTTGTGCAGTGTGTGGTCTAGCGTTGTCGTGAAGCAGCAGTGGCGTAGAGCGATTGACCAGCCTTGGTTGTTTAGCAACTAGCTTTTCCATCATGGTTTGCAATTGCTGACAATAGATATCTGCCGTAATCGTCTGGCCAGATTTGAGAAAACTGTAATGAACGACACCGGCGCTAGTCCACCAAACGCTTACAAGTAACTTTTTATTGGTCAATTTTCGCTTGGAGCAGGCTTTGGCTGGCTTGCCAGGGTCCAGCCATTGCGATGAGCGCTTCCGATTATCGTAGAGAATCTACTTTTCATCACAGGTAATGATTCGATTTAAAATCCCTTCGTTATTGTGCCGGTCAAGTAATGTAACGCAGCAGTTGACGCGCGTTTGCCGGTTTGCTTCACTCAATTCGTGAGGAACCCACCTTTCAAGTTTTTTAATCTTCCCAATTTGCTTCAAGTGGATTAAAACAGTTTTATCACTAACGCCAAAGCCTGCAGCTAACTCGGACGTGGTTTGCGATGGATCCGCTTCCACAATAGCCTTCAATTCTTCATTATCAACTTGGGTCTCCGGCCGTCCACGGGGCTTGTTTTGCAGGTCGAAATTTCCAGAACGAAAACGTTGGAACCAAAAATGCACTGCGTTTTCTTTTGCGACACAACCGCCATACACATCATTAACCCTTCGAGCCGTTTCCGCAGCACTGGTGCCACGGTGGAACTCGTACTCGTAAATAAATCGATATTTCAAATTTTCCATTTTGTAAATTGAGCGATGCAAACAGAAAAAAGATAAGTAAAAAAACAAATGAATGACGGTTTACGAAACACAACTACATGTGGAAATAGCTGTATAAATTTGAATTTCGAATTCCTAACCAAATAGGAAAAATTTGTGATCAAAGTGGCCAGTACGACAAAACGCCAATTTCATATGTAAGGACCTAATATTCAAAATACCAAAATATAATCATAGTATACTTTGTCTGGTAATAATAGTTGGTAATTTATTTTGTGATTTAATTTGTGTTTCGAAAACGATCGACCAAAACGTATTAGGTCCTTACCTATGAAATTAGCGTTTTGTATGGGAGGAACAAAAAGTCGAAATTTTTTTATATAGCATATTTATTTAATCAAAGTATGAGCCATTGTAATCTATGCACTTTTGCCATCTCATAGGTAGTTCATTGATCCCTTTACTAAAAAAAACATTCGAACGGGAATCAATAAAATCTTTGAAGGCGACTTGGACTGCCCCATCTGAGTTGAACTTTTTCCCTTGCAAGAAGTTATCCAAATTTCGAAAAAAATGGTAATCTGTTGGAGCAAGGTCCGGGGAGTACGGTGGATGCCTTAGAGATTCCAATTGAAGTTCTTCTAATTTGCTAGCCGTCTGTTGTGCTGTGTGTGGTCTAGCGTTGTCGTGAAGCAGCAGTGGCGTAGAGCGATTGACCAGCCTTGGTTGTTTAGCAACTAGCTTTTCCATCATGGTTTGCAATTGCTGACAATAGATATCTGCCGTAATCGTCTGGCCAGATTTGAGAAAACTGTAATGAACGACACCGGCGCTAGTCCACCAAACGCTTACAAGTAACTTTTTATTGGTCAATTTTCGCTTGGAGCAGGCTTTGGCTGGCTTGCCAGGGTCCAGCCATTGCGATGAGCGCTTCCGATTATCGTAGAGAATCCACTTTTCATCACAGGTAATGATTCGATTTAAAATCCCTTCGTTATTGTGCCGGTCAAGTAATGTAACGCAGCAGTTGACGCGCGTTTGCCGGTTTGCTTCACTCAATTCGTGAGGAACCCACCTTTCAAGTTTTTAATCTTCCCAATTTGCTTCAAGTGGATTAAAACAGTTTTATCACTAACGCCAAAGCCTGCAGCTAACTCGGACGTGGTTTGCGATGGATCCGCTTCCACAATAGCCTTCAATTCTTCATTATCAACTTGGGTCTCCGGCCGTCCACGGGGCTTGTTTTGCAGGTCGAAATTTCCAGAACGAAAACGTTGGAACCAAAAACGCACTGTGTTTTCTTTTGCGACACAACCGCCATACACATCATTAACCCTTCGAGCCGTTTCCGCAGCACTGGTGCCACGGTGGAACTCGTACTCGTAAATAACGCGATATTTCAAATTTTCCATTTTGTAAATTGAGCGATGCAAACAGAAAAAAGATAAGTAAAAAAACAAATGAATGACGGTTTACGAAACACAACTAGCTGTATAAATTTGAATTTCGAATTCCTAACCAAATAGGAAAAATTTGTGATCAAAGTGGCCAGTACGACAAAACGCCAATTTCATATGTAAGGACCTAATATTTAACGTGAAACGCGTGTTATATCTTGCCATTCTTAACTAAGTGTTGCCTCTCAAAAATATATTTACTTGACTATTTTCGGTGGTACAAATGATTACAAAAATCTGATTCATTCGCATAATTAAGTGAGTTTTTTCCTTCAAAGTTCAACGTTTGTTCACTATGGGCAGCAATGCATGGTCAAAAAAGTGTCCTTTGAGATAACAATGTTTCACCTAGTTTTTGTACCTATATTTATGTATTTTAACATATACAAATACGATGTACACTGTTCAACTGATTTTTTTTTATTTGCATTACTTTTTTTTGTGCAATTCTTTTTTACATCTCATACGTTTTTCAAAGATGTTACATAGGAAAATACATAAAAAACAAAATATCCTGTCAAACGTCGCATCGCACCACCCAAACACGCACCTAGTACATAAGATACACGTGTCCGTAATATTATAGCACCCGCGGCATTATGTGGGCTATGTACTCTTGTATATAATGTGTCGATTCATAATGAAGAGTCTAGTTAGTACATTTTGATCCACATAATCAATAGGGCGTAGAATCGGGACCTGGCGGCCTGTTCGTCTCCATGGCAACCGAGCTGTGCTCTCAGAGACTTATAGGCCGCTTGAACATGGATCATTTTGAAGTACATAAAGATTTTTGACTATGAAGATAAAATTACCTTTTGGCCATACTTTAACAAGCTATATTTTTTATATAATATTCATATTGATAGTATTTGAAAGCGTCCGTCAGAGAAGAGCAGCTCTTCTCTGAGCAAATCTGTTTAGAAAATTGCAACAAAAGTATGTACTTACAATTAGAATTAAAATTGTCATTCATTGGCAATTTCAAAGTTTCATTACTATTTCTTTAATGTGCATATAAAGTACTGACATCGAGAACTTTAATTTCTGTGTTAATTTCAAATGGTTTATTTAATCATATGTTTTTGTTTTATTTAGAGCCGTCGCCAAACTTTTGCACGTGTACACGGAGCCTTACCTATTAAATTTACGATGTTAATTTCACATAATTTGAACTTGAATATTATATATTATGTATGGACAATGGACAAATTAAACTTCAATACCCAACTCATTATAAATACAACCTAAGCATATTTAGCTGTTAAAATAAATAATTAGAATATTTTTTTATTATGCCAACTCAAACAAGTAAGTTACCAAAAAAATATAATCTAAAAAAAGCTGTGTCGTTTAAGACATAAACCTGCATCAATACAAAATTTCGATTTAAATTACAATACCAATTTTACAGACAAACTAAATTAATTCAACACAACACCAATGCCAAAATTCATCGTAAAACACGGAACATCGCATCGCATTATCGAGCGCAACGTTCTTACAGCGATATGTGAGTATCACCAGTATCTACTAGTTGCGGAGGGCGGGGAATGCGGAGGTACGAAGTTCGGAGGCCCGGCGCGCACAAATAGCAAGCTGCGACTTGGCATACAGTGTACTTCTGTGCCAGGGCCGGACTAGAGCGAAGCTAGAAAAATAAAAAAAAATGTTTTCTGCAAATATAATCCGCATGACTACGACGCGGTTTGCACATGCAGAAGTGGAGTGCGAATGCGCTACGCCGTAGCTGCTTCGTAGCAAGCCGTGCTATGGATGTTCGTAAATATGACTTCACTTGTTCTTGTATTTTATTCATGCGTGGCAAATGACTTGGTACGTAGCTGTTTTTTTTAAACGTATTATTTTCTTTATACCGTTTTTGGGATATCAAACAGTGCGTTGCAACAACAGGGCGATATCTTTGCTTTGATGTAAAATGTTTTTAAAACATTCTAAAGGATTACAAGGTGGGATGCAACACAAAGGATTGCAAAAGTTACATAGAGTGAATTTAATACTGATTACAGACTCAAACAATGCAAAAGTTAATTAAAACATAGCTGTATTTCGCCGTAGTTGGGTAAAACTCATGGACTCGTCTGGCCCAATGGTAGACTTTGTAACCAAGTTCTAAGAAAAGGGGCACAGTTCCCACAGGACAATTCGTGAAAGGCTGTTTTGAGTTACTATTGTGCCTTGATTTGTGAAGGTTCCTATTTCAGTATAAGGAACCGTAATCTAGCCTTATTTAGCTGTACCAAACTATACAAATCATTTAATATTTATTCTTTCGAACAAGCCAGCTAGATAACATTTACCCTCCGGCAACTTTTATTTAAAGTAAAGCCTCAAAAATTGTTTAAGCGCAAGAAATATTTTAATACGTGATTTAACTCAGCTCAAATCGGAATACCTGGCGGAATATCGTTCGACCTTCAAGTTGGGCGCCATTGAGGGAAATTGAAAAGCGCTTCAAATAAGCGGAGGCAACACGTGCGGGGCCCGGACGGGGGGCGAGGCGGGGGCCGTCTCTATCGCAACGCGCCCACACGATCGCCATGGCTACGAGCCCGCGTCAAATGCGGCCCTGGGTGGCCTTGCATTGGTATGGGGAGGGCAATAGCCCCGTCTTGCAGGCTATCAATTCGCACGCCAACGTTTCTGGTGACGCTCTAAAAGTCTAAACAGCCAAATGTTTTCCGCGTTAATGTACTGGCTGGAAGAGTGAATTTTTTCAAGGCCGCCGACGATTGCATTTGAAAACGTGACTACGGCCGGTTGATTCAACTGTTTTTTTATCGCCGTTGTTATATTAGTTTTACTTTTTTATACGTGGTTATGTCGTTCAATGATTATCAAGAAGCAGCTCGTTATACTCTATTGTAGTGTTATTTATTGGAAAGACTTTGAAATTCTCTGCATAAGAACCTTTTTTCATCGACCGCAAAAGGCTTGATTAATTTCGCGAGCATTAACCATTAATGAGGTAATTTTCAATATTCGGTATGTACCAATATATTAACCTATATTATATATTACATACCTAACCTTCATTAACATCCAACTGGCGTTTGATTAATCAAATAAAATTAATTAATCACTTACCTTTGCATTTAAAACCAATGTGTCACGACGGCAGTTAACTTCATACAGTCCTTAAACCACACGAACTCGAAGGTTTAAGTGACGGTCCCAAACGGATCCATTCAACTTTCTTATCCTGAAAGCGAACGGAACTCGAGATTGCGTGTAGACAAAACCTTACTCTATCTAGGTGACAATGAAACCCTCCTTTACAATAGCACCAATAGCTTCTACGAAACCTTACAACAAGCAGTGCTATCTAGAAACTGGTGAGCGAGTTTCAGCTTTATCGTTGGTTTGTACGGTTTATAATAGGTGGAGATGTTGAAGCGAAGAATATCAGATTATAGAGAATGCGCGCGACAAAACAAGACAACTCCTATGCGGGTGATACATTGATGACTGCGAAAAACAGATCGTTTTTAATTTGACGAAAAATAAGAGATGTATACAGTGTTAAGCGATGGTTTCGTAAAAGGATTGCATTTAGATTATGTCGAGTTTGGGCCCGAAAACTGGACTGCGTGCGTTGCGATGCGTGCTTCCAGCCAGTTTTCCTCAATATCAGACCGTAGGCCTCGATTTTCAGCGCTATGCCACCATAACTTTTTCCACCCTGCATATAGCCAGACTTTTAAATTGTAGAGGCAATGTTTTGCCTTGGAAACAACTGAGCGGAAATAAATTTCCCACTCTGTGAACTGCTTTGCATAGTGTGACAGAAAATTATTCAGGTAGAAAGTTTACATATGAAAAATCAATTTCCTGAATAAAACTTGTTTTATATTAAACTAGTGGCCCCCCGCGACTTTGTCCGCGTAGACGATAGTGATACAAAGTATCCTATGTCCGTTTCCTTGTTCTAAGCTACGTCTCCACCAATTTTCAGCCAAATCGGTTCATCCGTTCTTGAGTTATAAATAGTGTAACTAACACCACTTTCTTTTATATATAAAGATCTTACTTTTGGCTTTAATACTGATAACAAATTAATAATAACGAAATAATTTCAGTTAGTTTACGATGTTTAACAATACGGAAAGTTTGATGATTGTTTTTGAATTATAATTATAACCAAAGCTTAAGAAAGTTAATTTCATAAAGTACATATTTTAAATGAATACTTAGGTAGGTACTGCTTATGTGTTTCGAATCTCTATGTAAGTTGCTAACATTTATGCCTAGACTGCAGTTAACAACATGAGGTGTAAACCTACTCAAAGTAGGTACAATCAATAGTGCGAACTAGGCCGAATGGCGTGTCCTGGTTGTAAAGCAATAACCCGTCGGAACTACGGAACGCACGAAAATGCTTAGGACCATATTTTTGGCGACTGCTTATCGGCGGCACATTTCACTCTATGCGCCTGGGATGCGGGGGCCGCCGCGACAGCCTCCTTGGGGGATGGGCCCCCCTCTAGTTCCAATGAGTGCTCCACTGGTGCCCCGGCAAAACTGACGGCCGACACCTTTGACCTTTATCCTGGACTAAACATGACATTAAAGATTTTTCAGAAATTATTACATCCCGAATCCGACCCTCAAAGGGCTCCGGAATTCCCGGAATAATGCGAAACTGTGTCAGTTAGTACCGAACACGTGTACTGCTTGTTCAGGCGTCTGTAGATTTTTCTCCCTCTTTCGGGGCACATTTTCCCAAATTCCACGTGCCGTAAAAAAAAACAACTACTTCAGTCGATTGAAGGGGGAATCAAATATTTCACAGCCTCCGCAGTTAACATTTGTTAGGTTACATAAGTTCGGAGATAGGCAACCTAACATAAAAGTTTGTTTTGAATTAATATTCGAACTCACATTAGGCTCGGTGGGTAAAATATGCTTCCCAATTTAAAGCTTAGCCCTGAGCATCGATTTCGATCGTTTATTTAGGCCTTTATAAAAATCGTGTTTTAGCGCTGATCAGGCATTTCAGGAAGTCACATTTAACTTTTGTAATAGTCTAGTAGTCTGGTACCTACACAAAAATCAATTTACGTACACAGGTGATGAAGGAATTTTCGATAAAAGCATTTTCGCTAGCTAAATGTATCACACGAATGCAGGTATAACCTTAACAACGTACCAAAGAAAGAATCCAGGGAAAAGATCAAAGGTGAGAGAAATCCTATATGCGAAAAATAAGGACGATGAAACAATTCCAATGGATCTGGACCCTCGAAAAGCTGGAGGTGTGAAACCGTCTAGACGAACCAACAGGACGGGTTTGATAAGGGTGTTGTCGACCTTGAACTTTGTAACGGCTTAAACAAATGAGGCTGCTCCGCGTTTCATATGTACCTACATACGCTCGAAAACCTTTTTTAATATCCTCCAATAAATCTCACCGAAAACCACACCCACTTAATATAGACATACGGAAACTAATACGCTTAACTGCACGCTTTTCATTAAAACCTCCTAAAACTTTATATTTACTCAGGGTAACGAACAAATTCACTCGCTACCGATCGACATTCAAACAAAATACGTCCATTTACTTATCGTAGTACGCCTAAAGGAATAGAAATGCTGTGTTTCAGAATTTGAAGAGACCTGAATAATTGATATCGAACAGCTATGTGTACATAAAGGTAGGCCGCCTCAAACGGGTGCCTTTGTGATCAACGTTTCGAGAATCGAGTTTTCATTACAAAAACAAGCGAGACCTGGACCGGTACAGACGTACGAAAATAAGTTCAGCCAGTTCCTAAACAAAAAGAAACTGAAATAAACAAGGTCGGGGAATCAACGTCGCCGTCGCCGCCGCCATAAAGACCGACGGCCGTCCTTGAAAATGGGGGGTTCTTACAAATTGGGTTATTACGGTGCGTGGGGGGGCGTGGGGGGCGAGACGGGCTGTGCGAGCGGGAGGGGCTGCTGGTTTTTGGGAGGTTTGGGTGGGTAAGAGAGGGATGGAGCAGCGTGGGCGTACCTCCGCTGCGCCACCCGGCGCCCGGCACGCCTCTCCAGGAAGGAGAGCCGTCCCAGACTCGGTTCCGGCGCCGGTCATTATAATTACTCTCCAAGGTGAGTCGGGAGCCGTGCAACCCCACCGGCCTAATCCGGCAGCGCCTCCGCCGGGACCCGATGATATCCCCGACATAATATTACGGGCACCAAACATTAAAAGCACTTAAACATCATCTGCCTATCCGAACGGTGGCAATTATGAAGCAAATTAAAAGCCTCTTCACGAGTTCGAATGTACCGAGCTTTATAAACGTTCAAATTAGAACGCTTATTTCATAAACAACCGAACGTTTCAGTAATCACTGGACCTTTAATTGGGAAGATGTACGGTGTCGGTCAAATATTAAAATTAAATTAGTGTGATAATAAATCCAATTAAACGAAACCACTAAGAACCGTCCTGCTTGGTAAAAAAGACACTATGATATGAGATTGAAAGATTACTTTCAACGCAGGTGGTTCGTTTCCCTGGATTTCAATAAAATTCAAAAAAATAAACAACTATAAAGTGCCATGCGCGCCCATCTTACTTATCAATAACACTTTTACCATGCGACTGCTTCTCAAAGTTCTGACTTCCAAAAAAAAACTTTCAGCTCCTTCAAACAAAATATCCTATTTATTATAATCCAACTCAAATAATGTCGCGCCGGTTTTGTTCCAACGCCTTCAATCGATATAACATCAAACGTAGAATTGAATCGTAGACGACCTCAAACATTCCCGGTTCCCTAATCACAGAAGTTCGGGAACTCTGTAACAAGTTTATAGGGTTCTTTGTGCAATTTTTGATTGGGGCAATTCTATTCAGGTGGCCGAAGTGACAGCTGCAAATGAAAAAGCCATTGAGAACTGGAGACTTGCTAAGTGAATAGCTGAATGGTGGGCTGGGAAAAACAAAAGAGATTGGGTAGAGATGAGGTCAGTTTTGTACTGGATTAAGTTTATGGGAATGGCTATTGCTGTCGTAAATGTAGTGCTAGAACGAAAATAAGATCTAGTTGTAGACATTTAAACTACTTTTGTGATGAGCGATGAGAGAGTGTGCCTTTTTGCTTCAGCTTATGTACGTTGATTTAATGCTTCAGACCTTACAAGTTACAATCCATCCAGTCAAAGTTATTTACGATTTCACTTATTGCCATGAAGCAGTTGCTGACTATTTTTTGCCTGCATCAAACTTCATACATTTTAATCTTTTTGACTCGCTTTTTGTTACACTAATGCATATTCACACCTAGACACAGTTTAAACATACTTATCGTATGACATAATTATAGTTTATTCTTTAAAGCAAAAGAATAGTTTATTCTTTAATTGATTAAGTCAATAAAAAACTTTACACACGAAGACAAAACGCCTTAAGTCACAGAACTACCCAAGCACATTTGGCACGGCTATTGTAAAATACCAAAGGAGTACGTCGCATCGTAAGCTACGCCTATTGATAGTACCCCAGCGTACGCATTCAATTCATCGCATGCTATCAACAAAGCGCCTACTGCGGCCGAAATATTTCCACATTGAGATGACGTAAGCCACGGGCAGGGACCAATTATGCGTGAACGTTGCCCCTAGTTCAAAATTTTAAATAGCGAGGTTCCTAAGCAATATTAAGGTAAGTAGTAAATCGTTGGTCAAAGGAAGACAATATTTCTAGAGATGAGGATCCGGGTGACCACCCTGCATACAGTAATAGCAAATATATTATTAGGAAGAACATTGACTACGTCTGAGATGATTCTAAGGCAACATAAATAAATAAAACAAACAATTTGGTTTAGAATCAAGCCAGATCATGCATTTGAATACTTACATGTGCAAATATGAATACTAATTACATACCTCTATTTGTTCACTCTGAAGTGCACTGACCGGGATCAGGGGATAATGAATCATTTGCAAACAGAGAAAACACGTTTCAAATTGGCGGAAATACCAAAAATTATAGACCTGCTCTTTTTTAGGTAAAAAAGTTACTACGGGCCAAATCCTTTGTATTTTGCTAATGAATAAGAGCCTATTTTTATGAGCTATAAAAGCGAGAGTCACAGGTGTTTTTAGTTAAGTTTTTATTGATGTAAGAGCTGTAACTATTTTTGGCTAACTTTAACTATATCTTGAGTGTTTTGCTTTATCCTAGAGCTGGTATCTGCTGATACCAGTAAAGATAACTTCGAATAGACAGAAGATATTAAAGAAAAGTACTATATACAGCAGAATTTATATTATCTAACCAGGAATTTACAAACAAAGATACGTATGATACGGTTACTGTTATTATCGCCCATTCATTGCAGGGTTTTCCGTAATTTCTTTAAGTAAACGATGCTACACAATACGAAGTACCTACTGTTTAATATATCGCAAAATAGAGCACTGCAAAAAAGTACGCCTTTCATTCTGGAAATTCTAGAAGAATCACCATTGAAATGGATTTTCAGACGAATCGTATTTGTTTTAAACGATACAGACTGTGGCACGCAAAATCTGTTTTTTTTTATTAATCAGAAAAAATAATAAGTGATCTTAAGTCAAACTTATCGTATTTTGGAAACTTTAAAGAGATACAGTTGATCAAAATGACACCAGTAATAAGAAACGAGTGTTATGATGTCTTAAAAAAACATATCATCTTGAACTTGACCTCTGAGGTAGTATCTATTGATTGTTATTTTTTGCATATTTATTTTTTTAACTCGTATCGTTACAAATATTCAGTTTGAAATGGGGAATTTAAATGATATAAGCGAACCTGCCGTTCTTAGGCTAAATAATTTCCATGCAACCGGCCTAGGTAGGGCGGGATATCCTATTATCGCGAAAGTAGTCGTAAGAAAGACAACATTTTATGATTCAGGAACGACGGAAGACCTCTTCCGTCTAGGATTTCTTATTAATATGGTTTGTCTAAAAGAACTAAAAATCCTCCTAGTGTGTGAGCGCAATACAGGTGCATTCACTATTATTTCACTCTCAAAGTTTGGTGATACGTCAATCTGACATGACCGGAGAGTTCAGGCGCAGAGCTAACGGCTTAACGCGCTTTCCGAAACACGGAGGTAACCGCTAACTTCCTAACTCCAAGGTGATTCTAAAAGAAAATCTTAGAACCAATTTGTGACTCAACTGAGGATTCGAATCTGAGAGGTCTCAGATGTGAGGCAGAAAACTTGCTGAGGCAGTCGTTCGATGGGGAGAGGCAGAGGCTAAACAGAACTACTACACTAATCACAGTGCAATTTCATTTTTCATTTAAGTCTACAACAGCTACAACATCGCAAAAAACCTCACATACATACATACAGATAAATAACGCAAAACCATTTTTTTTTCGCAATTGCAACTGATGTATACACACGTGAGTGTAATTTGAACGAGGTTATTGAACTCGAACAGAGTGCTTTGTCTGCAACATGTGTGAAACTCTGCCTAGGAGGTATTTGCCAAAAATAAGTGCTATTATTACTAGCTGCCTTTGTATCCATGCATACTGTTTTCATATTGCATATTTCCCAACGGTTTGTACAAAATATAAACTGGATAAATATTCAAGTTGTTTTTGGCCCCAACACGCCCTGTGTTTGGCAGAGACAATAGAATCTTTAAAAAAAGGAAGTACAACAAAAAATCTAAATTGTACTTGACTTCGGCTTAGGCAAATATTTTATGTGTCGCCAAAGTTGAATGGAAATCAGGAGACATCTTTATACACTAATTGACAGCATCTTGGCAGAATAATTTGCACAGTAAAATATTTTCAATGTTCAATTTTAAAATCGAAAACAGTAATTTTTAATTTATGTATGTATTTCCCCACTTTGGAAAATTTTAGGTCATTAAAAGTAAAAGCTTTGTACTGTATGTACTTACTGCAGTCGGTATATCAGGAAGTGATTAAGTATAACCAAATTATTTCACTGTTGTTCAATTATTGTTCGAATTCAAACGCATTGAGGTACTTAAATGACATCACTTTTGTGACTCAGCGAAGCTAAAGGCAACAGGTATAGTCCAAAAGGGAAAAAAAACCTTCCATTATCTTTGGTATATACTTACCTATTTTTTGTGTTTCAAACAAGTTCATTATTCAAAACCAATTGATTATTTAAAATTACTGTAAAAATATTGAACTAAAGTGACTAATCACTTAAGTCCAGGGAACACTTGCTTGATTTTGCCTATCTTAGAGCTATTAACACCCTGACCCTGGGTTAACACCCTGACAGTAGCGAGCCACGGCGACACAAAGTGGCAGATGAGCCCTGGCGGAAATGTTTTAGCTGAGAATAATGTTGTTAACTATATAGTTAGTAAGTGACAATGAAATTCATGCACCTAAAACAATACTGCAAACATTTACAGCTATTGAAAAACCGCCAACCATATCACATGAAGGTAAACTGAAAACGTTTCCTGGAACGAAATCTGTTTCAAATCAACATGCAGTTGTTTTGATTTAAAACTATTTGAGTCACGCTTACTCAGACTAGCGTGGTCGCTCACAATTCAGAAGAACAATAACATAATATTATCAAAATAATTTCACTTTTATGTCCCATCTCATGTTTTATCACAGCTTAAATGGTGAAGTTGTTATCATCATTATATATTTATGATTCGCAAGTAATTTTAGTTGCCTAACATGAAAACATTAAAAATCATTTCACCACGATTTCTAAATTGATATGAGACAATAAAAAATATTTTTATGCCAAATTTTAATGCAATCTTAGCCTAGGTAAAAAGGCTAGACATGAATTTACATGTAGGAACAAAAACGAAATATATTTACTAACAAAATCATAATGCACTAGCACGTCAGATAAGAGCTATAATTAACATACAGAGGTACATAAGTACCTATATGCGCACACGCAGCCGGCGTGGTGACATAACGCGCGGGATAGTGTTGTGCATCGATTTCAAAAATTATCGAGTGTATGATATCGCCCAGGCCGCTGGTGTTAACCATGTGACCGCACCTACCGTATCAATGTCAACCGTACGAGTAACCGAACACCGAGAAAAATGGCGATAGATTTATCAAAGACATGAAGGACTTGCAATAAGAACACGAACTTTAGTAGTGAAGACACGTTAAACGCCCTAAAAAGGAAGAATTAGTATGACGCCAATATCTAAGTCACAATTTTTCAATATCCAACCTCCGTCTACACGCCTTTTTGTAGCGCTTGCGTCATAACTTAGAGTACCTAAAGTACCTAAAATTGAAATGAAACACTTTTTATTATTTCGCGATTTATTTACATTTAATTTTAACCTTTTAACTGTTCGCGTAAACCGGAGAAACAAATATGTAGGTACCTAATATTATAATATATAGAGATACTTAACTGTGTTCGAAATCTAAAAGCGAAATACCAAATCTAGAGGAACCCGTGGTACAATACACAAGGTTTTATGACTAACATTCAATTTCTAAAACACAAAACCTTCTTTAGAGCCAGGCACAATTGCGGCATACTGCGCAACTCAAGATTCGCGACTGTCTTGGTTGACACACCGTCAGTAGCGAGTTGCGGCGACAATGTGTGTGCGTTACCAGTTAGGTAGGTACCGCTAACACTTTCGTTACTTTCGACGTCAATCATCGATTATCGAACCATTCATGGTTGCGCAGCTCACGGCACTACCGTGAGAACCGCCGGCCGTCGACCGCTAAGCGTTTATTTTCATTCCTGCGTTTTTCGTTTGTGCGCCCGCGCACACTAGAAAATTGGGTGCTGTCATCGTGTGATGTGAGCTTTAAGAAGTTGATTGTGAGTTATTACTTACATATTGTGCAATTGTATTGAAATCAAATCAAAATTTTTATTTGTTTGCGCTATTGATAATATCTCTGGATGAAAAATGTTGGGTTGGTAGCTTAAAACAAGAAATATTTCATTCAAATTGTTATGTAAATTAATAATGATTGGACTAGGCTTTAAGCTTGCAAGAAATAATTATATATTTTTATTTGCTACTCTTTAAAACTTTAGACTAATAAAATCATTAATAACCCAAAAACGATACTGTTACATAGCACACAAAATGTCTTTGATTTTGAAAATCAATGAATACTAAATCCCTGCAATTCAATCCATTCCAAGATAATAGTTTTTAAATAATTAGTCTACGCAGATAACGATAGTTCGACCTGAACTTTTGCTGAAACAGACTAAAATAATTAGTTAGAACCGTTTATTTTAGGTAAATGTTCGTTCTAGATTGGGCCGATTTAATACTAGTATAAACTTGCCGTTTGTGAAATAAATCAAATTTAGAAAATTTAAACTTATAAAAATTATAGAAAAATTATAGAAAAACTACACCATTTATAAATAATAAAGAACGCTACGAAACGCAGTGTGTAGTCTTACTACGAATGCGCTACGGCTGCACCAATGCACCGTAGCATATGCAGCTACGGACTACGAAATTCGTAGCGTGCTACGAAAATTGCACATGCAAAATATTTGCAACATACGCCCGTACGCGTTTGCTTCACATTTATGTGTCTTTAGGCCTTTTAAAGGGCATCAAGAAGAAGACAGATTTACGGAGCAAGTTCTTTAGACTCTTTTGTCTTGATTTTATCCATTAATTCATGAATTACAAGTCTGTAATACACCATTCAAGAGCATAATTACTAGCGACCATTTCTCCAATCTGTGAAAGGATTAAAGTACTTAAAAGTTGATCAATCCGCTAACTCTAATAGTACCCGACGGATTTCGGAGCGAATTCGTTATGAGACTGAAAATAGTATTTAAACATAATAAGTCCGTGTAATCCTGGAACTTATTTGATACAAATCCGTGGGTAATCAATCATAAAACATGTCTCATACTCCGGTAGCAACAGTTGGGCAATAGTAAAGTACAACGTACAGCATTCTTAGCTGATTTTGTGTACCTTATAACAATAGGCGCAAGAATGGTTATTTTAGTGTATTTTTATCGACTGAACATACTGTCAGGAAGTTGGGAAACGTGCAAAGCAGATGTTAATATTAATGAGTTCGTATCGTCACAATATTGGAATCGACATCAACATTTTCAAGGTACTTGTAAGACATCACACACGCCCTGTAAATGTTGTTGAACCTTACGCCCAAAGATCGTATGATAATTAACTACGCATACGGCAACATTTTGATTTGACAAAAAATATTTTCTTTTACGTGTACGTAAATAATTCATCCTTCCCTTCTTAATAGTATAGAAATTATCAAAAAAAGAGGCTGAATTATTGTCACGATGGTAATAGCGCACTTTTTTGTAACTTTTTTGCAAATTAAGCGTTTTCCATAAAACAGAGGTATTAAAAGTAAACGTGCTTTTGTTAACAGCTTCAAAAAAAGAGGAGATTATTAATTGGACCGTATATTTCTATTTATAGTGAATAAAGTTTATGCTTTGCTAAAATCTTTTAAACTACTGCGCCTCGGTCATTCCAGTATTTAAATACTCGAAAGCCCAACTCAAACGTTAACAAAGGTTGGTATACTGAAGGCTTAAACTGAATAACAATTAATGGCGAAGACTTAAAACCTAAATCTAAATTACGTGACCGCTATTTTAAACTATTTAGCCCTCTTTTTGTAGGCAGCGCTACATCGTGGGTCTATATAACTTTTACAATTGTATGAAATAGTCTCCTTTTGTCGTCGACAGACAATCCTTGACCCATTTTCCAAAAGGTTACTTTTAGTGTCATAATTGCACACTGCTGATATGATTTGTAAGCTTATTTCAAAATAAGGTTCTTCTTACTATGAAAAACATCAAAGATTTAACGGTACGTAGATTTCATTTAATTAATCATCTTCCCATACAATTATAACAGCGCATCTATCCTATAATGCACAAACTCATTTTATGCAACTTTTCACCTAATAACATTGATAAGCAGCCTTTACTGTAGGGTGTAAATAACTAATAACCCTTCAATTTCGAACTAACGTTTTTAAAAAAAAAGATGATTTGCAAGATCAAAATACGAATACCCACTATTGTGTATCAAAAATCAAAACATAGAATATTGACACCGAAAGCAAAACTTACTTAACATCTGAATGGTATCAACCTCCACGAAAAAAAGTTATAATTCTATTTAGTTGATAATATTTTGTTGGACATCGGGGCAGCTTGGTTGTAAAGGTACCCGTTTCAAACTGGTTGTGTGGCCTTGGGCCCACAGAAGGTTTCCGTGTGTGGCCCCAGAACATACCATCGCTGATACTGTGCCTTTTGCATTAGTCGAATAATTCAAGGAAACTTTTGATTCAAGATGGCCGCCGTTTTTTTTAAAATGATAGCAGCTTGTTTTCTGGTTGAGGAAAATATGACTTTGAAGGATAAAAGTTGTTGATGTTAAAACAAGATAGGTATACTAGTACGCGTACTAGCTTTACTTTAATAGATTAGTAGAGTGCCAAAACATCTTCGTAAGTTGCCACAGTATACCTCTCAAGTTACTTACCTAGTTATTTTATCGAGGATACACGATACACGATGAAAATACATGCCCTGAACAGTGTACCAAATGAGAATTAAAAGTTAATGTATTAGTTTCTTTAAGCAATTCTATTCCATTTTGGTCTGAATTCTTTTCATAGGTCAGTAAGTTATGCAACTAGGTACATGTTTTATCACTGAAAAAGATAGGTACTCGTATCAGATACATCAATATCTTAGAACTCAATATTTTTTGTCATAGAGATTTTTGTTTTTTCAAGCTTACAGTGAGTAGTTTTATGAAATGCATTTACTGATAAAGAATATAATAAATGGGTCAATGTTACTTGAGCTCAAATGACAGGTTGATATTTATGATATCATTTGTAAGTACTGAAGACATGGCGATCTTAGTACTTATCTACGGTAGTACAATATGATACGCTGTTTAGCTACCTAACAAATTGTAACTATACACAGAGCGTGCGCAGAGATTTCATAGTTTCTATGAACTTGGAAGCATTCTCTTTTTTTTATTCGTAATTAATCGGGCGATGTCTTTTTTGGATTTAGAGCAAAAATGATAAAAAACAAGGTAAAAAATTTATCTTCAAAATAATACTTGCACTTTTCTTGAGACAAATAGTGAAAATCCTTCTCTCTAGTTAGCTATCACTCATGTATCTATAGATAGAAAGAAGAAGTACTCGTAACTAAAAATACAGATACTTCTACTACGTACTCTATACAGGGTGAAGTTTTAGTGGTTGTTTTCCCGCAGTGGAACGGTTTACCTTTTACTAGTACCTACACACTTACTTACTAAGTTATTTTCTCTAAATACGTGCTTTTATTTTGGTCTCCATACTGCAAGCACTACGTAAAGCGGGGCCGCCCGTTCTAAATCTTGTTTTTTATTTATTAAAAAAAAACTTTACGAAGCTATTTAAGTACCAAGATCATTTCTCCGCGGGAAAACAACTACAAAAATTTCACCCTATAGATACTTATTTGTTGTACTTACTTATTGGCATCCCTGGTGTGCGGAGGTCCAAATACAGCCGAAGGACAATGCGCCAACCAATTGTAATGTACTTGTACGTAGGTAAGATGGCGCACAAAAGACGGATCACGGTGCTCCGAGCATTCTCCCTTTATTATCCTACCCTCACAGTACGCCTTTGTGATACAGAACAAACCAGAAAAACCAGTTCGACTGCAAACAAACGTTGATAGAAGATGATTGGATATCTTTGATTGACTAAAACATAGAATTTCAGAATTTATTCAGAAAATAATTTCAGCAAGCTAGAAAATTTGCACGTAAGACTACTGGATCTTGCGATTAATTAGGTAAGCATATTCCGACCAGTGGGATGGAAGAAAAATCAAGTTCAATCGTTACAGAGTCGTTTGACTAAATTTAAAACGCGACTGTGCCCTTGCCCTTCGCCTTGAATACTTAATAACGAAGTAAAAATGATCAAGTACATAGGCGGAGGTACCTAATTACAAAGCTTGAGTGAAATGAACTCTATGATGACAGGTGCCAAGGAACAGAGACGTCGCCATTTGCCAAATTACACGAAATGACCGGTCAATTTGGACGAAGGCCAAGCGAAAATCGAACTTCAGGAGCGGGCTGCAGTTTTTCTAGGAGCTGTTCACAATCTCGTTGTTAATTTGAGTAATAGTCCCTCAGAGATTTTGATTATGCTAAAGTTAGAATAGTATCTAAGCCTGTCTTTGATAAATTCGTCCAAAACATAAAATAACTATCTATTACCTAAATTAAATCTAATCCCATGGTAATAGATGTTTACCAATTCAGTATCAATATTTAGATCATTTCTAACTCCCAAATCCTTGGGCGCCAAATTGTCAGCACCGTGCACCGTCGCTAAGTATCTAATTGCCCAAACATTCCATCCGTGCGCACATGTCATGCACGCAATATATGTCAGTTGTATGCGACTATAAATTCATTGTGTAATGGGCAGGCCGCGTTTCAAATTGGGCCGTCCCTCCCAAGAGCGCCTCGCGCGCATCATAGCTATTATCTATAATACGCGGTCTATTCAGTCTGAAACGCATCTAAGAAAAAACGCACGCTAGCGATACGCTACGATCTTAGCTTTTAACGCCATCTAGTTTTCCGCGAAGGAGATACGACTCGTAACTCCGTCGAGACTAGATGGCGTATTTTACGATGTCACTACATTAGATTACGAAGTTACGCACACATGCGTGGTACGCTTGTAAAATAGCGCATGACGGCATCATTTTGTATGTAGGTACTGCAGAAGTCGACTGCATGTTAACGTCGTCATAGGTATTTCCTTTAGTATTGTTCTTCTAGACCAATGGTTCCCAACCAGTGGTCCGTGGACCACCAGTGGTCCGCAGAAGCCAAAATATGGTCCGCAAATGAATTCTTTAGCGGGCGCGCCCGCTAAATTCGGTGAGCCGTCGGTCGCCGCGCCGTGCACGCACACGCACAGCCCGCTGCGCGCTACTTACAGGAGAGCGTTCAGAGCCTACGCTCGAGTGCACTCTAGGTCGTTCAGAGCCTCAAGGCTCGGTTGTCATATTCCATATATTTTCGAAGTATCTTGTGTCAGTCGATGACAGTTGACTTGACTCCAAAGTTTTTTATGTTCCAATTTGACGTTAAACAACCGACCTCGTTCCGAGCCTTTGAGCGAGTTAAAAAACAACCAAACAACTACACTTAGGTTGTGAACGTAGCCCAGCGCGTTAGAGTGCGGGTGAAGGGGCGCGGTACGCGGGGCCGGCCGCCTCCGCGCGTCTCTGCGAAGACGATACAACGTCATTTGTTTTACCTATTTCAGTGTCAGTAATAACACGTAATATTACTTAACTGTGTGAGGAAGTTAATCATTCATTTATTAGTTACCTATTACTGATCGTTGTTCTTAAATTGATATCTTGAAATAGTTCGTAAATACAGGTGAGTGAATATTTTATTTCGATAAACCTTTCTCAGGGTATTAAAAATGATGATTTTCGGGTCGTTATCAAGTAAACGACGTTATCAATACGTATATGTATTATGTATATTTGTTTATTTCATTTTGCTGAATCGTACGTATGGCAAAGTAGTATATTTTTATTTATTCATTTTTGCAAAGAAGCGTAAACTAAATTAAATTTTTGAATTTTTGGTGATTCATCGCGGGCTCGTGGTATTCGAATCCTTTTGCTGGTCACTAAATTTCTTTGTAATGTAAACTAAAACTACCTTTGCTATTATTTCAAAAATATTTTTATGTAAGCTAGCTTAGCACGATCATATTATAGAACTTGATCTTACGCTTTTGTTTTTTCGGTTTGTATTCGGTTTCATTTTTTTGTATCTTATTTTCAGAACATGGCGCCTAAGAGAAAATATGACAATAATTATATAAAATTTAGATTTACCTCGATAGAAAGTAACGGGGAAATAAAACCACAGTGCATTATATGCGCAACCGTTCTCGCAAATGAAGCGTTGAAACCAGCAAAATTGAAACGCCACTTAGAAACGGTACATCCAGATTTATCTAACCGCCCGCTTGAATTCTTTCAAGGAAAATTAGAGGTCCAAAAAAAAATGAAACTCGGGCCTAGCGGCTCGAGATTTGCAACATCGGAAAAGTTATTAGTAGCGTCGTTTGAGATTTCTAAATTAATAGCACAATCTAAAAAGCCACACACAGTTGGAGAAACACTCGTAAAACCTTGTTTGATCAAAGCCGTCGAAGAAGTTTTGGGATTAGAGGCCAAGAAAAAAATACAAGACATACCTCTGTCCAATAACACGGTCAAAGCTCGAATTGAGCTTATGTCAAGTGATATAGAGGAGCAACTTGTGTCAAGAATAAAAAAATCGCCATTTTTCGCTTTGCAGTGTGATGAGTCGACCGACATTTCAAATTGTTGTCAACTACTTGTATTTGTTCGCTTTTTAGACGACGACAACATAATTAAAGAAGAGTTATTGATTTCACGGGAACTGGACACAACATCAAAAGGTATCGACGTCATGAACTCAATATCCGAATTTTTCGAGAAACATAATCTTATGTGGGATAAACTCGCTGCCCTCTGTACCGATGGTGCTCCAGCAATGTTGGGATCACGTTCCGGGCTGGCGACATTAGTAAAACAGAAAAATCCTAATGTAATTACAACGCACTGTATCATAAATCGCCAGGCGTTGGCTTCAAAAACTCTTCCTGGATGCCTCAATGATACACTAAAAATGGCCATAAAAATTGTAAATCTTATTAAAAGCAGCGCCTTAAATACACGACTTTTCAAAAAGTTATGCACTGAAATGGACTCTGATCACGAGACACTTCTCTTTCATACCGAAGTTCGATGGCTATCGAAAGGTAATATGCTGGGAAGATTATATGAACTGAGAGCAGAGGTTGAGATTTTTCTGGGTGACAAAAAAAATAATGATTTGTTGAAACAATTTACTAATCTGGCATGTCAGATGGACTTGGCGTATCTTGTGGATATTTTCACACATTTAAATAAATTAAATATACAACTGCAAGGTTCTGGAAATAAAAACTTAGAGAATGTCGCAAATATATTCATTTTTGAAGATAAACTTCGTGCTTTTATCTGCAAACTTCAATTGTGGTTACGTAAAATTGAAGAAAATAATTATTCTGCGTTTGCGACATTACAATCACTTGTGGAAGACAAAAAAGTATGACGCTTTTACAGCAAATATTCAAGAAAACATTAAGACTCATTTACATATGTTGATTGATGAATTCAATCGTTACTTCCCAGAATATAACGAAGAAGCTAATCTTGATCAAAAAATGATTCGTAACCCTTTTAGCACGGACGCTAGTGAAGTTACAGAAGAAATCCAAGAAGAGCTCATTGAATTACAAAATGACAGAAACTGCAAGGATGCTTTTGAATCGAATTCACTTGAGTCATTTTGGTGTCAAAAAGCACTTTCTTATACTAAACTTCGAGAAATCGCCTTACGCTATTTTATCGTTTTCTCAACCACTTATTTATGTGAACAAGGATTTTCTGCTTTGGTATTAAAAAACAAGGCGAGAAATCGTTTGAAAGTAAGTGATGATTTACGTGTGGCTCTGAGTAACAATATCAGTCCTAGGATAGCCGAACTCGTGAAGAAGATGCAAGCTCAGAAATCGCATTAATTTAAAATTACGAAAGTTTATCCTAAAATGTTATTATTTCTTTTTATGTAATTCATATTAGAGTTTGAATTAAAGTTTCAGTTTGATTATTACAGTTTATTTTACTACACTAAAATTTAGTTAATTAATAACTAAATAGTGGTCCCTGCCGAAAAAAACTATGTCAAAGTGGTCCCTGACCAAGAAAACGTTGGGAACCCCTGTTCTAGACCAATGTGGGGCGAGTACTTAGGTCGTCAATATACCGATCTAGAAATACTTAGGTCAATTAATCAAAGATTTTAATATAACTTAGGGCTGTTTTAGTATCAAAAAACGTGACTCTACAAGTAATTATTTATAACATTGCTGTCGGAAGCGAAACGTGCAATTACATTCACGATAGTAGCAGCCAAATAATTCTATGCAAAATAAGCCGAGCTATATCTATCTACGTGGAGCACGCAACTAACTGCGTTATTTATTGCCATGAGTGTGAGTTGAGCTGTCAAGGATTATTCCGCATGTGTGCGTAGCTGTGTGTGTGCGTGGGACGTAGGGCTGCCAGCTTACAGGACGTAACCATACAAGAGATAATGATAAGTCATAATATTGCATGTAATTACTACTGAGACAGTTTATCAACACCACCATTTGCAACTGAAATGTTATTATGTACTTTACAAGTCCATACCTGGTCACGTTAAAATTAAAGACTTAATTTTTAAACTAAAGCACTCGTTATACCACCGCTACAAGTACCTACATACGAGGGCGTTTTGATAACTCCATGACTTTCAGGCTGAATAGAAACTTTTTTTATTTTTAATGATATTTTCTTAAAAGTAATATTTTTGCGAACCTAAAATAATTCTATTTTCAAATATGGCACGAAAACAATATTTAATAACAAAAGAAGTTTGGCGGCTGTGAAGGTGTTCTTCGAAAATGGAGAAATCCGAGTTTCGAGTCTTGATTAAACACTATTTTTTACGCGGGAAAACCATTAAGCAGACCGAAGACAAGTTGAAAAAATATTACGGGGATTCAGCGCCGTCTCATGGGATGGTACATAAATGGTTTACTGAGTTTCGTTGTGGACGTATTACAACCAATGATGCCGAGCGCCCAGGAAGGCCGATTGAGGTAACCACTGAGGACATTGTTAACAAAATCCACGATATTGTTTTGGCTGACCGTCGAGTAAAGATACGCGAGTTAGCTGAGGCTGTGCACATCTCAACTGAACGAGTTTTTCATATTTTGCACGATATTTTGGGAATGAAAAAACTTTCTGCAAGATGGGTGCCGCGCTTACTGACAGTCGACCAAAAGCGAAAACGCGTGACTACTTCTGAGGCATGTCTGGCTATGTATAATCGCAATCCAAGTGAATTTTTGCGTCGGTACGTAACCGTGGATGAAACGTGGGTCCACCATTATACGCCAGAGACTAAACAACAGTCAAAGCAGTGGACTTCTACCGGCGAACGTGCACCAAAGAAGGCAAAAACGGTATGTTCGGCTGGTAAAGTGATGGCAACAGTATTTTGGGACAGTCAAGGGGTTATTTTCATCGATTTCTTGGAGAAAGGCAAGACAATAACCGGTGCTTACTATGCTGCATTGCTGGAAAGATTTAATGAAGAGTTGATGAAGAAACGACCGCATCTAGCAAAGAAAAAAGTTCTATTTCATCAGGATAATGCTCCGGCCCACTCGTCTGCAGTCGTGACTTCAAAACTTGTCGAATTAGGATACGAATTATTGCCGCACCCTCCATATTCACCAGATTTAGCCCCCTGTGACTTCTTTCTCTTCCCAAACATGAAGAAATGGCTTGCTGGGCAAAGATTTTCATCCAATGAAGAGGTGATAGCTGCAACCGAGGCCTATTTTGCAGGCTTTGACAAAAAGTATTTTTTGGATGGGTTGAAGAGATTGGAGCATCGCTGGAAAAAGAGTGTAGAGTTGAAAGGAGAGTATGTAGAAAAATAAAATGTTTTTGTACACAAAATATATGTTTTTCTTTTCAAAGTCATGGACTTATCAAACCGCCCTAGTAGGTACAACCACATGACGTAGATAACACGTGGTCTGGGTCATAACTCTACCCTTGTTACATTTGATTCATGTAGGTGTTACGAAAAATTATGAACGTACCTATTCGATTGCTTACCTTCTCAATAAGCACTACTTACATACTCTGAAACAAAAAAACATTTCAGAACATTGACAACCCTACCAGGATTCGGTACACGCAACGTAGCGCGTAGAACTCATGGACACACACACACACATACGAACAAAGCGCAGCGGTGACCATGAATTTGTTTATAGAACTGTTAGGTACCTACCTACATAGACCAATATCTCGAGGTCGCGTTGAATAGGTGGTCATTTAAAAATTAATTTATGCTAATAACTTGGTTTTATAGAAAATATTTTTGTGGGCAGGTGACACGCGGTGCGTTTTGTGCGTTAGATTGTTTTTAGCGCCATCTGGTAGCGCGTTTAGGAAGTAACATTGCAGTTCCTTTACAAAACGAGGACTAACTTAGTCCGTACGCAATTTTCATATTCTGTGAGTCTCGATACCAATCCTCACTAGTTCTAACATGTAAATAATGTAGAGGGGGGCATAATAGGTGCATTAGAATCTAATGCCTTGTTCTGTGTAGAAACTGCCAAACTCTAATGACTAGACGAAATACAAATCAAATTTTAGTGTGAGCAGAATAGAAATGGACCCAAATAAGGTGTCACTGCTATTATCACGTAACAAATACATCCGGGGCCACATGTCATACTTTGTAATAGACTTACACAAACTTCTTGGGAATCATAAAGGCGCACTGTTAACCAGATTAAACGTACCGCGTTAAAAAAAGACATCGAAACGAATTATAAAATTATGATTAGCATTCATAACCATATTTCTTGACTTAACGAATAAATAATGGTTTCTATAATGATTCAATTTGAGAGAATGTTAATCGATTGACTTTTTGTTGCCTTTCAGTGCAAAATGTTTCAAGTTTTTTTCTATGTATTAGATATTAATAAGAAGTAACGGACTAGCTAAGGTATTTAGGTTGGTGGGACCTTACAGATCTTCGTATCCGATAGATGAATCTATTGCTAAGTTTATCAAAAAATTAAAGAATCGGAATAATATTAATGTGCACTTTTAACATAAGTAATCCGTAACCTCCTAAAGATATTTTATTTTTATGTTTTACCAGACAATTTGCTTATCTGTGTAATCGATAACTTTTTAGAAGAAACTTTGAACTAAAAAGTTTCTATGAAGTGTATGTATCTGTCATGGGTTTTATTATATGTTATTTAGTGTCTGTTACTGTTGTTTATATATTGTTGTAAGCTTTTAGAGGCGCTTCCAGCCTAAAAAGTGTTTAAGAATGATCAAGGTGTGAGTGTATTATAATCCTTAATGTTATAATAAGCTTGTATCTTATGTGTTATGTTTTAATAAAGAATTTTGAAAAAAAAAACGTAAACTCCATTCAAACGACAGCACATGCAAGGCGACCTGGACAAGGCCTGCGAATGCCTGCAACTGCGACATCCTATGCTCCTGAAATAAGGGTGATGTAACAACGAAGATGAGTATTCTGATGTGCTGTCTTCTGTACATCAATTCAAGCTTTTAAGCATCGTATCACCGTGGCATAGTTTGGATGACATAGTAAACTGTTTTATATAAACTGAAGACAAGTTTTGACTTAAGTCCTTCAAATGAAGTTACGATTTTAAAACCTAGCATGTAGGAATTTTAAAAGACTGTTAATGTTTTCTGATTATTGAAAAGCCTTATCTTCTTATTTAAATACAGCATCCAGTTACAAAAAAATTGAGAATCTAAATTATATTCAGCCTTTTCCATACACGTTGGGTCTGTTGCTTTGATGTCTAGCTTCATTTCTTTCTAAGTCAGGATCTTTTCTTGATTTATAACCACACGTGTGTAGGCCTCTATAAATCTTATTAGTTATTACTAATTTTGTATCCATTTCCTTGTAAGCCGAATTTTTAATACAAGCACAATTTCCTATAAATCCAGCATTTTACAGCTTAAGCGACGCGAGCGCATAATTATAGTGTTTTATTCTCAGCCAAACGTGTTGCTAGAGGCCGTACTCCCTGGTTCCGTCCGTATTTTAGGGTCTAGCCAACGCGCTCGCTCGCACGGCCAAACTTGTGAGAGTGACAGTGAAGGCTACATTCGAAACTACAGATAACTGCTTAGAGAGTAGGGGGGCAAAGCCGCCTGAATGCCAATGATCATCAGACACTAAATCCACCGTCAATGAATATTTATTTGCCTGCCAAGGCTGTTGGATAAAGCTGAATAACTTTCGCGACATTAAGGTAAGGTGCGGAAAAACTTGGACGTAAAATATGACGCATGTGCTAGGCTTGCAACGGTTACCTACTAAATACAGAAATACTTTACATTAAAGCACGGATCTAAGTCCTATACAGTCTCAGGCCTATGATTTGCATTCTGGAATTCAGGATAGATCTCAGTACCTACCTGAAACACTTTTGAAACTGCAACCACGCCAAGAGAAGGGAAGGAATTGTCTGCCTGCCGTTTTTACAAAGGTGTCGTCGTCGTAGTTTATTTTTTTACGAGGATGAAAAGAGTTACGCAAACCCACCTACTCCCCTGGAGACGATATTAGGTCATGTGTGTCTTCTAAAAGAATGGGGGCCGTCCAGCACCATTTTCAACTATGCCCACTAAAGCCTCCGCAATCTGACCAAGCTATTAGCAAGCCAACGGAGGACCCATAATAAGACGCGCTCCGATGCCCAAGCGATGAACTTCGTCAACCAGTGCGTACGCCCGGGAGATGCGTGAATCAAGAACTATATGGGAATATCTACACCAATCCATCGATCGTCAATCAACGGCATCGACCGAAGGCAGAATCGAATAGTCGGTGCTAAAGTTCCTGCTAGCCGATTTCGACACTGCGGCAAATCTTAACAGAGATCAGCTAACTGCGTGGGAGATATAGCGCACAAGTTTGAGCGCAATACACAGGTGCACTCTCTGTTCCTTTGTTCTCATAGTTTGGTGAGACGGCAATCCGACATGACCGAAGAGAGATCAGGCGCAGGACCAACGGCTTAATGTGCTTTACGAGGCACAGGGGTGCAACACCGCCAACTTCCCAAATCGACGGTGAATAGTGGGTTATTAGTAATAACACCCTAAGTCATTCTCATTTACCTGTATATAGGAAGCTGGCGAGCGACAGTCCCTCCCACTCTCACTGCTGCTAGGTCTACAAAGATCCAGGGAAGGAGTACCAAGTTCAACAGGATAAAGTACCAACTAATCTAGTGTATGAGGAAATACTTCAGTATCCAGAATACAGAAATACTATGTACACTATGAAGTAATATTTTATTTCTTATCTGTAGGAATGAATAATCAAACTTAATGTGTAGGAAAGGTGTTCTTTGGTGTCAATTTGGATGACAGTTGTTATTATAAAGTGTTGTTATGAGTAACTTAGGAAACATTTAAGTTCTGACATCAACAGCATACAAAAATATACAATTGATTACTATTGCGATTCAATAATAGTCAATTACCTACCAACATTATTTCTAAATTGAAGGTTAGAAGAAGCGGGAGAACAAGTTATGATTTATTTTAAAGTAACTAAGGTGGTGTTGATAAGATTTCATTGATTTTAGGAAGAGCGTTACCATCTCAAGAAATCCCTGATCTTCAACTTTCTCACCAATACAAAAATTACAATAATGACTGGTAGAGAATGCTCTTAGCATTTAAGTCCACCTTTTGTACAAAAATTTGTAGTGCAATAATGCTTAACAAAGTAAATAATCATTTATTAATCCAAAGAAAACAGAAAGGAGATAAATACAAAATATTGGTTATTAGTTTATCTGGCACTTTAGGTACTGACTTTTCTAAATAAAGATTTCAGTCAGAGATATAATTTGCATTTAGACAGTGTGCTCTAATTATAACTTTTAAGATAATTGCAGTATATTATGCATTGGCCATGTGTAGGTAGGTATGTTTTACTGAATTGTTTTATTTGACAAAACTTAAATTTCAAGAATCAACTATTTCATGAAATTATTCTGAAGACATGGATAATTCCAAAACTTGTCAAGGGTTTTTTATTTAATTATGAATTTTCCTAGATTCGGTGGCAGTAGACCAAACTAGACTAAACGAAAGAAAACTATTTATACACCAAATATTGAATGGTTTCAGGTTTTGAAAGAAGCTATAAGATTTCAGTACGATTTACAAAATTTTACTTTGATAATATTGAAACAAATTAACCAAAAACTACAAATAATTGTAAGTAGATATGTAGTCACTATTTGTAAGCACAGAGTCCATCATAACTTTTAATCGTTTAAACAATAAAACTATCAAAATTACTAAAAACAGCTCACCTGATTATTCAGAATAGCTGGAAAGACACATTGGATGAGTAAGTAGGTAATAAACCTTAATTAAATTCCAGGACATCACAAAAGTTTTCAAAAGTTGCAGTCAGGTTTTTTTATTTTACTTTTGTTAGTTTCTTTAAAAGTTGTTGTCAAAGTTAGATCATGCGGTCCGGTTTTCCTCGTTGCAGCAATTAGACCTTAACATAAAAAATAATAATAATGGCATTTTTTTTAATTAATATAATTCAAAATGATGCCCATCATTCTAAATTGTATTAAGTTTTTCGCCTGTTTGGTTTTTTTGTCAAATCATATTTTTTATCAAAAACCATTTGGTTTACTCAACATAAGTACTTATCTTACTGAGTGAAATGGAACGGCGCATGTGATGAACGTTGCTATGAGTAAAAATATATATATCATCAAGAGGAGATCTTGTTGATTTCATGTCTCCAATAAATTATTCTTAGATATTCAATGATATACATAAACTTACTATCTATTTAATACTTAAATAAACATAAAAATATCAGCAAACATTTTACACGAAAGCAAAATGTTGTCGTGTCTCTATAAAAATTGTCAGTGCAATATTGAGAAACAGATGGATTGATTTTAGTAATAATGACTTTTAAGCCATTCTTCTACTTCGCTTTTTCATAGGCTTTGTTTTGTCTATTTTAGTAATGTGTAGCCCTTTCATTTAATAAAATTGTCATCTTAGATATATTTTTAATGTGAACCCGAATACGGCGAAGCAAAAGGAGAGTTAAGCATTAAACCGGTATAATATTATGTAATTATGTATGTTTTTATGTTCATCTGTTTGGTCCTTCATAACTTCCAATCCCTTCATTATATTATGACAGTCGTAGTCAATCGCACTTTTTACGATTCTGAAACTCTTTTGATTGCACAAGAATTGCTTCCCTGGGATGAATTTGAATTGTCAAATTAGAAGTTGAAATTTTGGCTTTTAATCCTCTAGTACCTACTTTTCGTTATTTAAAGGGAAACCTTTAATTAGCTTTACTTATCATACAATCAACACACGAAATTGTGACGCCGTTGGGTTGCTAAATAAATAAAATAAAACTAAAATAAGACATTAGATGCGCTTAAGCTGACCGCTGTTTATAGGCTAGCTTTTGCAATTAATTGCATGTGGCGCCCTCTAGGACCCATTAATTCGTGAACGAAAAAAAATTGTCATAATTGATATATACCCAAAATTATTTCAATAATAATGATTTCCAAAACTTAAACTTAGAAGTAGAAGTTTGGAAGGAACAGGTGAACTTATCAAACATATATAGACACCAGTCAAAATCATAACGCTCCTTTTTGCTTTGCCATATTCAGGTAAAAATTAAAAAGTATAAAAAATGTTGACACATGTACTTATAATTCAGGGAATATTTGAATAGACTTATGGCAACACAATTTTTTGACGTTTTACGTCAAAGTCCTACGTAGAATCACGATCCAGCCCTTTTGAAAATAAAATTCGACTGCAAACGCGATTAAAAGGTTTTCAAAATGACTTCCGTCGTAAGGGCCGGGCATTTAGCTCCCTATTTCAAGGCTTCGTCACCCGTTGTGTCTAATGGGCTCAAAATAGCGGCGGCGGTTCCGATCACTTCTGATAAAGTGGTTGTCCAGCCTCTGCCAAAAACCTCTACGGTTCAGTCATTGCATGGTGCTCTGCCCATCCAAGGCTTGAAGGTCAAAGCTGGGAACAAGGGTAAGTGTAGTGGGTGGAAGGCCCAAGTGCGCGTGATTTTATGGGTGGTTATGATGAGGAAAATGGAGTTACATAACACATGTCATTTGCAGTGCCAGTTCAGGTGAGATTCGCGCACACCGACATCGCTGTGCCGGACTTCTCTGCGTACCGTCGCAAGGAGACCCAGGACCCGAGGGTGAAGGCTGAGGAAAGTGTTGATGGCCGCAATTCGTTCACCTATCTTATTGCTGGAGGTTAGTTTTCAGTGAACAAATCAACAAAATGTTATCCCTATGACTACTCTTTATTGGAACATCATCACAAGCATCCAGTATTAGTATGTAAGTGTATAGATTTACTTACACCTGTTTTGTTTGATATATTGCCAAAGTATGGTCATACTTTAATTTTAGATTTATTGTTTACTGTATTCCATATCTATATATACCATAAATTATTTGTACTTAGTTGTGCACTATACATGTACAATAAAAATATTCTATCTATCAACCTATACAACATACATGGAGAGTAATTGCTACCTTCTCTATTTGACTCTTGCATCATGATTTGAAATAATCTTTCATATATGCACCATAATTACATTGGTGGAAAACATTAATACCATTGACCATTTCACTTATCACTTTATAACTGTTGTTTGCTAACATTCAATGGTAGAAGTTATATTGATATTTCTTAATTTATTTAAGATTCATCCCAAAAATAATTCATTAACCCATTGAAATCTGGCTCATGTAACAATGGAATATTGATTGTCTGCAATCTTTAAATTTGACCGGCAAAATGATATTAAATTAAATTGAATCAAAGCAAATGTCAGTAAGTAGTTTTAGTAAACAAGCTAAATTATTCACTAGTTTCTTCTTGTTAAATAGTACCAAGTGGCTAATAACAATGTAATCATATAGTTGATGGAATCAGGCATTACTTTGCGGAAATCCATGACTAAAGCTGAAAAAGAGGATTATTTTGCTTTAAATTTCCACTAAATGACACCACCTCAGGAACCAAAATACATCCAACTGTAATCACCTGAAAAGGTAGTCCTGCGACTTCCAGTCCTAGCTTTTTCAGGTGATTACAGTTGGATGTATTTTGGTTCCTGCGCTGGCGTCGTTTAGTGGAAATTTAAAGCAAAATAATCCTCTTTTTCAGCTTTACAATGTAATCAGACTTTCCTTTCTATTGCAAAATTTTGTAGCCTAGAAGTTAGTTTGATCTCTCAATTATTACAACAATCATTAAACTTATCATTACAATAATTGTTTAAATAAATAATGCTCAATTCAAAGCAAATTACAGCCTTGGCTGTCAGAACCTAAAGGAGACAAGATATACATTAAGTCAGTTGGATATTACACACGCAGTGTTGCCAGCAACATGTTGACAGCAACTCTGCAACACATTGCTAAACAAATGTTTACTATGGATACGGGGCTTAATTCTACATTCAACACATCTGCACATAGTCTATTAAATAGAATGTTGATGGTGTCTGCAATCTTAAGATTTGACTGGTTAATCTTAACATAAACATTAACTTCCAGCGGGCAGCGTTGCCGGCGCCTATGCCGCCAAGTCGGTGGTCACCCAGTTTGTGTCGTCGATGTCCGCCGCCGCCGACGTGTTGGCCCTGGCCAAGATCGAAGTCAACCTCAGCGAGATCCCCGAGGGCAAGTCGGTCACATTCAAGTGGCGAGGCAAACCTCTGTTCATCCGTCACAGGTAAATTTTATTACCTTTCCGTAGTTGATATGTAGTATGTAAGTAAATTATTTATTTGACACACAATACAACATACACAAAGAAATAAATTTTACTTAGTTTATTGAATCAGGCTTTAATTTGCGGAAATCCATAACTAAAGCTGAAAAATAGGATTATTTTGCTTTCAATTTCCACTACATGACGCCAGCACATGAACCCAAATACATCCAACTGCAACCACT
The DNA here is from genome assembly GCA_963921415.1 of Pyrausta despicata. Taxonomy (NCBI): domain Eukaryota; kingdom Metazoa; phylum Arthropoda; class Insecta; order Lepidoptera; family Crambidae; genus Pyrausta; species Pyrausta despicata. The sequence goes on along the minus strand of OY992848.1, from coordinate 3,340,884 downwards.
TGAAAAAACTAGAGCTGGGAGTTGCAGGACCTACAATACAACTCACAACACAGAACACAGAACAGTGACACAGATGATGCACCTCACTGACACCAAAAAAACACTCGACACATTTCGATTGGATGTATATGGGTTGCTGGCGCTGGCATCGTTTATTGGAAATTTAAAGCAAAATAATCCTATTTTTCAGCTTTATACATTTTACAGAAAGTGTGCCAAAAGGTAAGCGTCCACATATCGGTATCGTACGCATCGGACGTATCGCATCAACCGAATTAATGTTTCACTGGGTCCACTGTATCTGTAGCGATCGGATTGTGGTAGCGAGTATTAGCAATCGGATTGGTAACGCAACTTTCATTCGGATTTGTGTAGATCGGCATTCCTTAATATGACGTCATTGGTACGCATCGCATGTAGACATTGCCGATGAGCGATCCTTACGGTGCCGATCAGTGGACGCTGTTGTATAAGTTTTTATAGAACGCTTAATAAACTGAAATCGCTTACCGCTTACCCAAAATGGTCCCCGCTCAGTATACGCCGTGATAGACAAGAATTAGAGCTGTAAATGGTGACCATCACATTGTAAATGTGATGGTCACCACCAATCTATGATGTAGTGGATCTGAAGAAGATCTTTTAATTTATGCAAATTAAATTCGAATGAACTGATGTAGTTTTGTGGTTCAGCTGCCAAAACTTTATTTAATGTAGATCTGTTTGTATTTGTTCTTAGTAAGTGATTATTATAAGAATAATTAACATGTAGCTGTGGAAAAATAATACTGTTGAAATGAAATTACATTTGAGATATTTTTGGTTTTTACTTCATAGCTGTAAACTGCGTTAGATTGCAAGTATTTTTTAAAGCCAGAACAATTGAATTGCCTTTATTTGATTTTTGGTTAAAAATGTACACAAAGCAAATAAATAAATAAATTGGTGTCCTGTTTAGAAATACTAATAAATCAATTCAATTTTGTTCAAATTCTGTTTTTTATGATAGTCCAAGGTAACAGCATTCATTATTACCATCCTCCTTTTAAGCCGCATTCGTTCTTATGGACGTCCATAACAATAGAATATGAATAATTATGTATGTGATTTTAATACTTGACAGGTTATAAAAAAAAACGCTCTTTTGCGTATATTTGATTAACACAATCGTCGCATTGCAGGACGCCCGAGGAGATCGCGACCGAGAAGGCCGTACCTCTGGAGGCCCTGCGCGACCCGCAGAGCGACGAGCAACGCGCGACCGACCCTAGGTTCCTGGTCGTCATCGGTGTCTGCACACATTTGGGATGCGTGCCCGTTGCCAACTCGGGAGACTTCGGCGGGTACTACTGCCCCTGCCACGGGTCCCACTACGACGCGTCCGGACGCATCCGCAAGGGACCCGCCCCCCTCAACCTGGAAGTACCCCCCCACTCTTACATCGACAACCTCCTGATCGTAGGTTGAGAAATCCGCTAGAAAATTTATTTATTAAGCATACTGTATAGTGATCAATTAATAAAATGTGATTCGTTTATTGTTGTTTCACTTTTGTTTTGTGTTTTCTTAGATCAATTGTAATTCAGGAGTACTACGAGTATATTGCAATTGTACGCTGACCTCTTAAAAATGTAGCAGTATACCAATACAACTTTCCATGCAAAACCAATTTGAATTTATCCAAAGGTCTAAAAGAGGTTTTAAGGCAATGTGCTCTGAATTGTCATCGTATCTGAACACCAATAATTTTGATGACCATTTAAAACTTAGGTTAGCTGTTGAAAAGAAATCGAAAAGACGTAAACTACAGTTATTCGTCTTTAAAACCCCCGAAGAAAAAGACTGGCAGTATAAGTTTGACCCGTATGTCTGTTAGTGTTCTGACCCGCCCTCCTCAACCTGGAAATACCCCCCACTCTTACCCCGACAACCTCCTACTCGTAGGTTGAGAAAGCCGTTATAAAATTTATTTATTTATATGTATAGTGATCAATCAATAACATGTGAAACGCTTATTGTAGTTTCACTTTTGTTTTATGTTTACTGCCATGAATTTATTATTGTAATCCAGGATTAGAATAATGTAGCAACTTGTAAACTAGCGATAAGACCGCCTAAATTGACACATATTTATATGTATTTTTATATACAGGGTGTAAAAAAACCTTAACGAAGCCGAATACCACATATTCTACCAATTGTTACGATCATTTTTTTCCTTTACACCATACCGGGGAAGTTAACGGTTACTGAGATATTGATGGTTAAAAATTGAAAAAAAAATTGATGATTTTTACAGAAATGACTTCTGTCCGTTAAAACTGAACTTTTTTCCAAAGAAACATGATTCAAATTTTCACTAGTTCTTTCATAAAAAGCCTCTAAAAGGCACACTCCGCAATGAACAGCGCACACTCGAACCGAACCGCGTCGCGGCGGCGTAAAGCAACACGCCCCGCGGTGACTTTTCCGCGTGCGCGCTGTACATTGCGGGTTAGTATTAAATTATTTTTTTCGATGTGAAAAAATAAAAGTTGTTTCCCAGCCAAAATTTCTTTTTTATACGATTTGGTTTGATGTACTGAACGCGTGGTTGACGGCTTCGTTAAGGTTTTTTTTACACCCTGTATATTTATTATGATTTTTGTGGTTATTTTTTGTGGTGTGCAATAAAGAGTTACCTACTTTAGCAACTACTCGCAGGGCCTTAAGGTGCTTGTCCTCCAGCTCAGAGTAAGGCCGAGCGAGAAACAGAGGAGTATTAACCAACAAGGTTGCACTTGATAAGATTGCAATTGATTAATTTCTTATATTAAGTGCAACGGAAAGGCGCGATTGAGTTTATTTATTGATTGAGTACCTATTTTCTTTCATTTGAAATTGGTATCAGTTATACAACACAAACAAAAAAAAATTTGAAACCAAAACCACAAGTTTTTCCAAACTGAAGATTGATTTTTTTTTACAAATAAGTTGCATCCTCATATTTGCAAATTCAGATTTTTTATTTAGAGCGAGTTGTCATTTCAGCAACTAGAAGGTAAACGGCACATTCCACCATTCCACTGCTAGGTACTTAATTAATTTAGGTATTAAATAAGTGAGTGCGGTGGCGAGCACATCAGGCTGCCCATTTTTGTTGTAATATCGCCGTTATCACAAGTGCATACAACGCCGCAGTGTTCACCATAACGTGCTGTCGTCTGTACATGTAATTGCAATGTATAGATACATACTACATTCCAATTACAATTGGCTAGACGACACCACCAATCGTTGACATACTTTTTATTATCTGTCAAAACGGTCTGCCTCCATAGATTTCGTATGGTAATAAATGATTGTGACGTCACGGTCATGTGTCAGAAATCGGAGTCAATTGACCGAATATTTATTGCATTTTGTGTGTTTAAAAATTGGTTTCTACAGCTTTTTTGAAATATATTGGTTGTATTAACTTCATAGGGGCTATGTTTTTTAAACACCATGTTCTTGACAATATTTAAGATAGGTGTCACCATCCCAATTACTACGTTTAATTCCGACTACTAGGTATGATAGTAAAAAAACAAATGCAATAACGATTTGTAATTATTTTTATTATCGTTCATATTTTTTATTTCTTTTTATTTTTACTTTTTAATATGCTTTAGACGTGTACAATCTACGTAACATCTAATATAGACTACTAAAATTTACACACATTTACAAATACTCGTAACTGGGATTAGTTTTTTTACACTTTAATAAATTTATAACATAATTTAGAATAAATAAACCATTAAAAGCCAGAAAAGTAACAGCCAAATTTATAAATTAAACATTGCTGCCAAAAGCGTTTAGGCCTGATTTTGTTTCTTTGATTTGATATAAAAAATTAAATAGTCTATGATTTTGTTAAACATGGAATGTAAAGAATTACAAACTATGAAAATAAACGGAGGAAAACATCGAGCAGACACTTCAGCTTATGAATGCTGTAAATCTATAGATTGTTTATTAATAAACATTGAAACTTATCTCTAAATAGGATTAATTAACCGGTTTAAGGATGACACTAATTGTAAAGTAATCTATATTTACAAGAAATCATGGGAAGGGATATCATATTTGGCAAAATAATTTAATTACATCTAAAGTGGAATGAATTCTTGATGGGCAATAAAGACAAGCACTCATGATAAACAAAACACGCTTCATATTTACTCAATCAGACTGCACTAGGCCGGGTATACAATTACGCAACACAATAATTACTTACTTAATGAAAATTTATGTCCATAACCTGCGTAAGTTTTATACTAAGTACTGTGGGATGTGTTTTTTTTGCAATCATTTTATAATAATTAACGATTAAGAGCGTAGTCTCGGGGGTACACGTTACTAACCATGCAAAAATGAAATCAACTGAGGAATAATCTAAACAAAATGAACATGCGACCAAAAGAAATGAAATAAAAAAAATAGTCGCATCTGAAATTAATACATATAAGTGATTAAACAACTTCATTTATGGCACAGAAAACTTACCTTTTCAATCAATTGAAACCGAATCAATTCATGATAAAATGTCATTTGAAAAATAAAATAACATTGCAAGCTGGGTTTATATTTTTGTTCGGTGATTTGTCACTATTGGGAAAGAAGATAGCTACTGTAATGGGTTCCCAGTTTTACATGTTCAAAGCAAATCATTAGGACATATCAAGGAGACAGCGGGGTTGTATACTTCATATTTGAAAGTGCTTTTCAGAATCTAGACGAAGTTCAACATTCATATAAATATTCTTATTACGTTAACATCCATAGTTACATCAATTTTTCTTGAACACAGATTAACTTGATTCACATTCAAATTGTAGACATATTAAACATACTTATCAATCGGAAAAAATAGAATCTATTACAATAAATACAGTGAGAAAATATTAATTTCGTGGAATATATGATACGATTTTATACATATAATTTTTATTTGAATATATAGCATTTTTGATACAATGTGTACCTAAGGTAAATATTTATCAGATTTTCTAATATCATTTGTGCGATAAACAAAAATATGTGGTAAACGTGTCTGTCAAAGAGAGTATTGTCAAAATTTCTGTAACACTTGGAAAAGTCGATTGCACCCAGTGGAATCACGAATAAGACGTTCTCTGTCCCAAACTTATTTTACATTGGAAGTTAACTAATTACTTTAGAGAGTATTTTAAGGTATTGAAGAGGATATGGGCAAGTGTCGGGTCAATATTCTTAGCTCCACTGGTTGCAGCGTCTTTTAAATGTCACGGTTATCTACGTTAAAAAAATGTGGTCCGCCCTAAAGTCCACGCGACTGTTACTACACAACCTTGGAAGCTCTAAGTCCAACCATCAGTTGACAATCATAACGAGTACAGTCTGCAACAAGGTTAATGCGAGTGTTAGTGATAGTGTTCGAATTATTAAGTCGTTCGTTGCGGACTGTACTACCAGGCGTAACTATTCAGATCTGTGTCCTAACCGTATTTTGCTGGACTCTCGTATGGGCTGTGTTTAGAAACCTGTTGTGGATTTGATTTATTTATTAAATAATTAAATATCTGTTAAAGTGGAAATCTTGTTATCAATTATTCAGTTTACATGTTGCCTGTTTAAGCTAAAGCAAAAGATTCATTATTTAATAACATGTCAAAATAATTAGTCAATGTCAAGTTAGGGTAAAATTATTACAATGGTTGTTTTGAAAGTTATATGGCAACATGAGGTACAAGTTTAAATTAAAACTCAATGGAATCTTTGCACACAAATGTGAAATATGGGGCGGTAAAATACTGTCTACTAGTTTGAAAAATTGCTCAACTTGGTGCTGTTTCCAAGTTGCACTAAATACGTTTTCTAAAATAATTAACTACAAGCAGGACTGTTAATATTCGAATGCAAAAAATCTGGTTTTTGACTGATCATTCGATCGATTCACCTTTAAAACCAATTTAGGTGCAACTCATAACTAGCCCACTCCGCTAAATCCCAAACGAGCAGTCCAGTCGAACGTATTATCAGTTGCTGGTATATTAACATTTGAATAGGTTAGGAGTCGTACAGCTGAGGAGCCACCCACCCGAGGTTCTAGCAGTCAGCGGTGTAGACGGGCGCGAGGTCGAGCGTGAGGTGGCGGATGACGCGGTCGCGCGACGCCGAGCGCGCGGCGCGGGAGCTCTTGATGATCTGCAGCACCATCGCCTTGCAGTCGTGGCACACCGCCATCTGCACGCCGCGCAGCCGCTCCGCCGCCGCCCCGCACGCGCCCCGGCTGTAGCGGACGCGGCTGGAACGGTCATTGAGGTAATGTAACAGGCTAGATGACACCACCAACCGTTGACATACTTTTTATTATCAGTCAAAAATCTATAATATCTGCCTCCATAGATTTTGTATAGGAATACGAAAACGTGACGTCACGGTCATGAATCAGAAATCGGAGTCAATTGTCCGAATATTTATTGAGTTTTGTGTGTTTAAAAATTGGTTTCCACAGTTTTTTGGAAATATACTGGGAGTATTAATTTCATAGGGGCTATGTTTTTAAAACGCCAAGGTTTTGAAAATATTTAAGATAGGTATCATCATGCCTATTGTCTAAGACCTGTCTTCAATTGACATGGTACGTGGCTACAGTTTGCCTACTAAGGTCGGCCACAAGTCTACAGAGGATGAACAATAAATTGTCACAAAATATGCGGCTGAGAATCGTGGTACTGAGCATGTAGATCAGTACTATCGACTAGAGGAGCATAAGCGAGATTATCGAAAAATTTCTATTCTAGGCACCCCTTTTTGTTGGCAACAATCATTAGGTAATGGGCGGGTGCGCCGAATATTATCTCCTTTTCTTTCTACCACCTTTACTGGCGCCAAATAAAGCAACATTGATACTTCTCGACAAGACTCATTAGGGCACCTCGTTGAACCCAAACCATTTTGAGGTCAAAGAAACCCAAGCTACTCTCTGCCTACCTTCTAACCACCGGTGCCAAATATAGCTGCATGCTCCCCGGCCCTTAAATACTTCTCGAGATCCCATTAGCTGGCGCATCACTGAACTCTAGCTCAGACCCGCTGCTTAAGCCGGGTGAAACCTAAACTACTTCCTGCCTACCTTCTAACCACCGGTGCCAAATGCAGCAGCATGCTCCCCGGCCCTTCAATACTTCTGGAGACCCCATCAGCTGGCGTATCACTGAACTTTAGCTCAAACCCGCTGCGCAAGCCGGGTGAAACCTCAGGTACTGGCTGCCTGCCTTGTATAAACAGGCGCCAAATGCAGCGGCATGCTCCCCGGCCCTTAAATACTCCTCGAGACCCCATTAGCTGGCGCTTCACTGAATCCTAGCTAAGACCCGCTGCGCAAGCCGGGTGAAACCTAAGCTACTGTCTGCCTACCTTCTGTCAACAGGCGCGAAATGCAGCGGCATTGAAGCTCCTCGATATGGCTCCGTAGGGCACCTTGCTGAACCCTAGCCGTTTTAAGATCAAAGAAACCTAAGGTACTTTCTGCTTACCTTCTATCAACAGGCGCCAAATGTAGCGGCATGCTCCCCGGCCCGTCGATACTCCTTGACATGGCTCCATTGGCCGGCGCTTCAGTGAAGCCCAGGGCGGAGCCGCCGCGCGAGCCGGGCGCGCTGTGCGCGTGCGCCGCGTGCCTGCGCGCGCTGGCGGGGCTGCTGGGCGCGCTGCCCACGCTGTTCTCGACCATGCTCTGTCGAATTGATGATAAAGTTTACCTTACTAACATAGTTTTTAAGTTCATAAATTGTTACTAACAAATGGACGTAATTGGTCTGTTTTTTTTTTAAATATAAATATTAATTTACGATTCATTTCATCTCATTGGCCTATACACGTACCACAGCTGGGCACAAGCCACACCTCACATGTGAGGTGGTACGAGTCACGCGGGCTCGCGGGATACTAGCCGCGATATGAGGCTGCACAAGATGGCCGACGTCAGAAGCGACGGGCTCAGCAGTACCGAAACCTTGATGACGGGACACGTGCTCACGTACCGCAAGGGGGGGGGGGGGGGGTATCACCAGCCGCGACATTAGGCTGCGCAGGATGGACGACGTCTCGTCCTCAGCAGCACTACTGCAGTACTGAAGCTGGTGATGACGTCACAACACCCTAGTATTAGCTAGCTTTCACGTACCACATGGTCGGGGGACACCAGCCGCGACATGAGGCTCCGCGGGAAGGATGACTGCTCATTCTCGGACGACGGCAGGAGCGACCGACTCAGCAGCACTACCGCAGCACTGTGGCGACCTCTGCCGTTCGCCATCACAAGCGCTTGCCTAACGGTGACAAGCACGACAGCGAGCGCTGATACGGCTCCATATGCTAGATGGCGCTGTTAGCCTAGTACCGCACATGAACCGCGGTAAGATTTCGATCCAGAATAATATAGATAGACAAATCATGACGATGTCTAACGGACCTTGGTCCCCAACCATAACACACGGTCGGGAGGAAGCGCTTCCCTAGCTTCCTTACTCTAAATCTGTTGCGCCAAAGCGCTGAATCTGGTGTTGACGTCACACCATCCTACTTTTAGCTAGCTTCCACGTACCACATGGTCGGGGGACACCAGCCGCGACATGAGGCTCCGCGGGAAGGATGACTGCTCATCCTCGGGCGACGGCAGCAGCGACGGGCTCAGCAGCACCACGGGCACGTGCGCGAAGTGCTCCGTTGGTATCCGCATCTGGAAATACAGGTCCAAGGAGTTAGAGTGAGCGCCAGGACAGTTTAACGTATTCCCCTCTTCTACAAAAAAACTAGGCAGTGATTATCCCTTGTTTTATTAAATATAAGCCAGCCAATTTAAAGAGAATGACAGTGCAAATAACATGACCTAAAGGAGGCATACGTTTCAAGTTAGTTGGATGTTATTTAATTAAACATGAGGTAAATACTGTTTAATGTAGTAGAGGGGATTGTGTCGGACTGCTGACATTTACAAACATGACAGTCAAAAAATAATACTGAGAAACGATAGATTCAATAAGCAAACAGCATAACTCTGGCTGGGCAACCTAAACAAAACCGCGCAACGAAGTGGCATTCTACAAAGTGATTACCTATTCTAATTCCTAGTTATGTTCTGTGACCATTATACAACTTAGTTTTCAGTTATCATCACAGAAAGTTATTTGTTAAGTGAAATGAAACTTACCTTTGAACAACACTTCTGACAGACAGTCTTTTTGCATAGTTTACATTTCTGACCCCACGGGCCGAAAATGCCGAATCTAGTCTTCAAACATAGGAAGCATACCTGAAACAAAACATAATGTCATGTACTTATTTAATGAACATTTTTAAAGCTTTCTAAGCGTTCTTAGCTTAATACGATGCTAGAGTAACTCACTTTATAAAAAGCCGTTATTATGACATTCAATACCCTAAGCTTTAAACCTGACTACGGCGAAGCAATAAGATGACCTAATTATCATCAATTCATTGTAGTTATCGTTGAAATGAGGCTCTAAAGCTATTTAATAACATGGTAGCAGACGTATCAAGTATAGTGTACCATATTTGGGCATCAATGTATGCAATGTATGGACAAAAAAACGTGTCCTTTTAGCAACTCTGAGTACTCACCCTCCTCTTCTCCACGTCCTCCTTGACCCTGCCCTCGACAGGCAGGACCTCCAGCTCGGCTTTCGTCAGAACAGACCGGATGTGCACGATCTCTTCTAGAGTCAGCGAGAGCCGGTCGTCCGACATGATTGCGTCTTGCCATTGTTTCTGGAAATGAAACGATTTGTACGAATAAATACGAGTATGAAGCTGATGGAGATGCAAAGGTGTTCTAAAGAGCTCGACCGATTAACACACTGCATTGCGCTCCGACGCATACGCGACGCGTTGTCAGTGTGTCGGACGCGTGTTTATCATACAAACTGAGGTGCTTGCTGCTTACAAAGAAAAACTCTGTCGCCCCGCGAACCGCGCAGTGCGATGTTGTGTGACAATCATCTCAATGTCACTACGCAAATCGTGGCATTTTCGATCACGTAACATGAAAACTCGGTGGTTTAAGATAATTCGTTAATTTTTGCTCATGTAGATAGTGTCATGTACAAGTGCAACTGTTGTCGTAGTAAGATAAGTGCCACTGTGGTCGTATTAAGATTACGCTCTTAGCTTTTGATGTTGACAAAATTAATGGAGATTATAGGTTGGAAGTGGAAAACTACGAAATAATATTTTTGACCACGTTTTAACTAAGATATTACCAAACGTATACCTGCTTAGGTGCTCTCTGTGAAAGTGAATCAAAGTCAATACTTTGGAAATTCCACGAACACGTGGTGTGAATTTTGCAAGGAAATTAGATTATGGACATAATAACAAAAGTCTCTTATAATGTGCAAACGTAATCACATTTCTCTTATTAACTATACGTAAGGCTTCTGCATCTGTGTATTCAAACTACATTAACTACAGTGTGCAACAAAATCTATAGTAATACATGCTAAAATTCACACGATAACAATATTCTAATCTACATACACACAACAAAACAAATACTAGCTTGTTAATTTAAGTTCAAAGTGTCACACAATATGCAAAATTTCGTGTTTCAACCTGCGCGGTGCTAATTCATCCGCTCTACTTTGCATGAAACTGGTTTAACTTGTGTAAGTTAGCACTAAAGTATGTCAACGTAGTGGTAGGAGCCTGTCACATACAGTTTAAATCATATTTGTAAACAAGACACTGGCGAGTTGATCTATTTTAGGACGAGGAATTGTTCAGGTCGAAGAAGCTTCAGTAGTTGTACAATACCGAATGGCATTTAGATTAGCAATAGTATACACTTACTAAATATCAAGTAAGTACATGAATATTTTTCATAAACTAAAACCTATAGATGGTTTAAATGTCTATTCTCGATCACGAACAATACATTGTCAGAGTGACCGAACTAACTAATTGAGCTATGTTACGAAGAAAAAATATTACAATAGTAATAGATACTATTCGTAGCTGTATGAGTTTTAAGACAAAGTTCAGCGTAATGTTAATTCATAACCCAGCTGCGTTGTCAAATTTATTCATAGGTAGGCAAAGAATATCCTTATAATAGCAACTGTATGTAAAATTGACATAACTTTTGTAATACTACCGCCTTTATCTTGCATGTAAGCATTGCTGACTACCCTTATCATAGTTTTCTGTTACAAACACCTACCCAATGCCGGATTAAGCCGGGGCCCGTTGCGAATTCTGTCTACAGACCCTTGGTTTTATGTTCTCAATGAACTATCACTTCAGCTCCATCCACCACCTCTACATCTAGCGCTACTCACATGCTGTGCGGTGGGGCTGCCACTAACCGACTTGATGAGCTCGTCCTGCAGCGAAGAGCGGGACCACGATAGTTCTCCCAGTTGCGCGTCAGCGTCGCTGCTGGCGAGGGATGCTGCGCCTACGCACGATGCGCGGGAACCTGGCCTGGGGGTGAATGGTTAGGTTTAGAAGTGCTGCTAATAAAAAACAGGAGGCGACTGAATGATAATGATGATCAGAATAAAGAAAAGGGTGGTTGTTCAAAAAGGTTACATTTTGTACCGCACAATATGTATAAATTAGCTAATAAGTAATGACTCTGCAATTTAGGCCAAACTGCCTCTACATTAATAACGTTATAACAAAAAAGTATTTTATTTAGGCACCGTACTTTTGCCAATGCATATATTTGTAAGTTTTGATTGAAAATAAAAGTCAGTGGTAGAACGGCATACAACGGGTTTGTTTCTTAATACAACTTTCCCTTTTAAGTCACTACACTCCACACATCAAAAAACTGTAGACACACCCTAAACGTTGAATCTTTTGTGATTAACGGTGCTCATAGTGACCGCAATCACAACACAACCACGAAAAGTTGTAATAACAATAATAAGATACTATAATCTTGATTATTATTATTATCGTCTGTCTATAAGGGACGGTGTGGCGCCGCATGGAGGCTCGTCGCGATGGGCACTGGTCGCCAGGTCGTATCCAACACTCTATAACGACCTACCTAGAGTGCGGCAGCGAGTGAGCGCCGTCGGTGGGTGGGCAGGCCGCGTGCGTGACGGTGTGGCGCCGCATGGAGGCTCGTCGCGACGGGCACTGCGTCGCCAAATCGTATGCTGCAATTCGTTATTAATTAGAAACTAGGAAAAACTAAGTGTTAATTGAGATATAGTCTTACGCACTGAGGGATCGAATCTAGAATTTCATAGATGATGTTTTGTTTACATTAAAGTTAAATGTTATAACACTCGGTTCTCTCATCTAGGTATATATTTTTAGAATTCATATCTCGCCGACAGATAAGTTTAAAAAGCGGTCACTAGTTACAGGGTCTCAAAGTAAGTAGGTATTTGGAAACTATTTTCTGGTTACAATATCAGATAAAACAATAGGTAGTAAATTTACTAACCAAGATTTAACACTTTGGAAATGTGTTTGCAGATAAGAACTAGATAATGATAAGAAAATATTTGTTAGATTAGGTGATAAGAAACACGAAGAAAATGTGATATTAATCTGGTGGTAGACACAAAATTGCGTGATGCTGATGATTTCAATTCTAAACTATTCTTAATACATATTATCATGTGAAGCCGTTCATAAAATCATAAATAGGTCGTAAAATGGGTAGGTATACAAGTCTAAATGATCCACAAAAGTACCCAACAAAACTGCAGTTGTTAACAAAAACAATGGTCCTAAATTACTGGTTCACGAGTAAAAAGAATCCTAATTAAAGGCTTCTAGACGACACATAAATTAAGACAACATTAAATAGGTATAAACTTAGCTTGATTCCAAGTTCTAAGTAGGTATTCGAATGTAGTAAACGACATTACAGTAGGTAAGGTAATTTAAGCTGTACGTGTCTCAAAGTCTTGAAGAGTAAAAGCAATATTTACTTAAAAATTGATTGAATGAAAACACATATTTATATAATGAAATATATTGTTTCATAATGGACTAATTTTAAGGCCATTAGACTTTCAAATGTCGTTCCTGACAGTCTACTCCGTAACGCTTCGTCCTTATTTTCGACTCTAGCCATCCTGTATCAAGGTAATACGAATAATAGGGATGGATATAATCGAAACCTCGCTAAACAGCTTTTTGAGTAAACCCCAGATTCAGACGCTGGGCGAACATTTGGCCAAAAAATCTATCACCCAATCAAAAAAATCTTTCGTTTCAACAGTGATTGGTGCTTCGTTGTTTTTTTTTCTATAAGTCAATAACGTTAGTGCTCGGGCCAACTGTCTGCCCAACGCGTGGAGCTGGCCTCAAAACATAGTATAACACGAACAGTCATATAAATGGCAACGTAAAAAGCGTGACAGCATGCTAGCACACGTCATGCGGCATACATTCGAGGGTCTCGTCGCAGAACTGATGGTATTCGTCGTGCGAGATGTGGGTGCGGGGCGGCGCGCGCGGCGGCTCCTTGGATTCTGGCGTGCGTGGGGAGGAAAGTGACATTATAGCTAGGAGTAAGTTAGATTGGTCCCCTTGGAACTTGCTAAGTAGCCTTTGGTCCATATTGATCACGTCACAGACGAGTAACCTTGGGCTTTTACTGGCACATTACAGCTGAAAGTTGGGCTGAGGTTAAGGAATGTTGTAGGCATCTTTTGCTGTGTCTCCGATTTCGTTTGTTTTTTGTAACGGATATAGTTTGACATGGTTGGTTACATTCCTTAACCTCAAACTAAAATTAGGGATGCTTTCACTTTGCTGGTATCATTGTGAGGAAGCTAGCAATAGTTCTAGCTTAGTTCAAACACTATGGCTAGAAAGGAGAATTTTGGCCTTATATTTCACTGATGTGCTGTGCAGTATATAATCCAGGTATCTTCTTCATACATTGTCCTGCTAATAGGAGTAGGTAATCTTATTAATAGTCTCAGCCCTTGAGGGCGTGCATTGAGTCCAGGATATCTATCTCGCCAACTCGTAATTAAGGTAAGGTCTGCAACGTTTCAGGTCAGTATGGGTTTTGAATGCGTTTTCACGTTCTCTAGCATAACATAACTGGTACAGATCACACGTTGACACTGTTAATTTTCACCTTTTATTTTATCGTCTATTATAGGGAAATGCTGTTACGATGTTAATTTTCACCTACAACAACTGCATATAACATTCATACCGGTTCTCTTCCAGGGCTTCGGTGCCGCTTGCGCGGGCGCCGTGTGCCTCGGAAAGGGCTGGGGGGCCAACACCTCGGGGCTGGCGCAGGTCTCGGTGTCATCCTCGTCCTCGTCATCCTGGGGGTAAATTATATAAATAGATATGATAAATCGTCTGCATAGTATACTAGCGCGGATGAATCGCGGGGGACCCTGTGGTTGAATTTCACGTACACCCTTCGTAGCGAGCAGTACCTAGTACTCGTAGGTATCATATCTTTAAAACGACGAAGCTTCCTACTACTACTACGATATGAAGAACTGGCATACAAAAAGGGCTCAACCCTCTAGCAGTTGAAGTAACGAAGTTTCATACAAACTGTCAACCCCTAAAACAACCTAATTTCGCAAACGTGCTAAAGAACACCTACACACGGCTAAAAGAAACCCCTTGCATAACTTGAAGCCTTTGTAGTTTCCGAGATTTTATCATAAGTGAATTGAGTGAGTGACCTTTCGCTTTTATAAATTGCAAACGCCTTCTAAGTAGTCATAGAAGTAAAGGCTCTGCACTGTAAGGGTATTTGTATTAACGACACTCGGTAATGATAGCGGGTCCCGGATTTTTTAGTAGGTAAACGTCGAAAGACACACACAGCAGTAGTGACGGTTCGTGAAGTATTTTCTATATAGAGTCGTGAAAATAAAAAAATAAGTGCACACGAGACTATTTATTGGAGTTAAACCCACTACTCCATTTATATAGACAAGTCGTTAATACTTAAAAACAGTACATACGACAGCACGTCACGGAAAATACTGCGGTGTTAGCACTTATGTGATAAGGGCGTTTTAGCTACAAAAATAAGTTCCAGAACTAAAACCCACAAGTAGTTTACGACCACGGCTATTATCTGAACATCAAAATGAATCTTGATTCATACTTTTGAGTAGTCGGGTTTTGGTTTTGTAACTTATTGTTTATATAAATAAATTTGGGGACATATTTATCATAACAATGTATATATTTAGAATTGTTCTAGTTGAGCCGTTAAAAGTAAAAAAAAATATCGTTCAAGACTTAATGTGCCTTAGAGGGCGCCACATACAGTCAATTGCAAAATAACCTATCCTATATCCAGAGAGCAACTTAGGCGTATCTAATGACGCCTCATGTGTCGAAATATGATGAAGGGTGAAGTTTTAGATGAGAAGGAACAGATGAACATACAAACATACATACATACATCCGGCCCTAATCATAACCCTCCTTTTTGCGTCTCCGTAGTCGGGTAAAAACGAGCAACTTAAACTGTAACTTAACTCTTGCCTGTATGTACCTAAGCGTTTGAATTATGCGCTTTGTGCATTCATAACCGTCACAAACTTGAGATTTGTGTAGTATCGAGGCCATCAATTCCATGGGGTTCAAGTTTATTGTCAAACCTTTCGTTCGTGAGTGCAGTGACCTGGTAACAAAACCGTAAAAACGGCTTAAACTAATTCGATTAGCACCGAATAGCCCTTTCCCATAGAATATAACAAGCGTATTTTTTTAATTGAGTGAATTGATTAGGTATTTAGATATTCGTGTTACAATTATGACAAAAAAGTCTTCTACTAATACATGTCTCTTGATCTTAGCGACTAGGTATAAATATAGAGGTACAACAACATCACATACATTGATCTGACTCCGTGGTAAGTAGCTTAAGAATTTGTGTTACAGATATCAGAATCAACAGTGGTATTACAAAAAAACTTAAATAAATACATGTAACACACAGACCAGTATAAACTGACATGTACATGCACACAAATGTTTGTACAGTGCGGGGATCAAATCCGCGACCTCTTGGTTAATAGTCAACTTCTTGACCAGTAAGTACATCAAAGTGGTCGTCCAAGGTGACCAAATGTTATAAGTATCTCCATAAAAGAAGACTGCTATACTTTCTATGTAAGTACTACCGCAAATCACTTCCTAGACATGAAGAGATGATCTCATCACATTATGACATATTAGGTCATTCATCGTAATCTAGATAAATTGCCCACGTAAGACCCAGAACTAGTTGCAAAATCGGTATCTTCAGCCGATACTGGTTCGTTGGAAGGCAACTCACCAACCGCACTGTGGTCACAGGTTCCATTCCCTTGCATAACCAACTTGTGTCACCAGTACCTACTGTAACTATGAGCCAATTTCGTTTCGAGCCATCTTGTTCGCTCGCACAGCTAAGTTAGTATGAGTGAAAGGGATGGCTAATTCGAAACTACGGAAATGTGCTTTCAGAGTAGGCGCTCTGGAAACTGTTGCGAGATCCGATAGTAATTTCTTTTCAATTGCTAATGGTTACTTTCATTGTTAGGGTGCGGTAGCAGGAAATAATAATAAAAAAGATCAATTTGACAAAACCCATTAAAATTCGTTATTACCGCACTTCGGAGTTATTGGACTCGTATTACCAACCTACATTATTTCGCAAACGATTCTGAATTTCACCAACGGATGAAAAAAAAACTGTTATCGATAAAACCATTTAACATTTCATAAAAGAAACAAACAGCTAACCAAGCATAGCGGAGTATTTAAATAATTATACAAAACATTTCATATCCAATAGAGTTCAGCGCAATTTCCTACGAAAGTTTAATAAACGACGAACCGTGAAGGAATGTAACATAAATACTGTAGGTACAGTCAACAGAAAAAGTTGTTTGTTAGCTACTTAGTGCAAATGATTGAAAAAAAAATTTTTTTTTTTGATTCGACAGCTTTTAGCACAAGTTTAGGCAAAACATGATGAGCAGAGTGTGCGGTAGCTCCAATGCCGTCTTGAGGGTAGTGGGGGGGGTATGCCCGAGTGTCCTATTGCTGATCATTGGACGGCCCTTTTGATCGGCTTTAAGAAGTAAGCAATCAATAAATTCAAATTAAATTATATTTTTATTTTGTCATTACTTATATTATATTACTTGACATTAGATTGAATTGACCTCAAGATACCGTTAGCTCATTTTGTGTGGATAGGAACTTAACTTAATATTTTTAGTGATGGTAGTTAAATTTTTTTTTTCAAACTATGTAATGACAACAAACACCTTAGTCTACCTGTGACCACGGACGCTGAAAAGGGTCCGAAACGTCAGGTTAAAACAAAATGTTAATAAATCTCGAAATAATCCGTAAAAAGTGTATCATCATCAAGTACTATCTACTTTTTCCAGCCGACTGTACAAAGATATAAATCGGTTGCAAAAATCGCGTTCCGCACGCCACGGCCCGCGTTGCACTCGGAAATTGCAGCGTTTGACTTTCTTCCATTAGCTGGGCATTGTCGAGACGAAAAGGCTTTTGAACTGCAACGCTATTGTATAGATAACCTATCTGCAGTTAGTTTGGTATTGACGGTATTCACATCAAGTTACTCATATTCGTTGTAAAATTACCATTATTTCATAAGCACAAGATACCGAAGTGATTAACTTGACTTGTAGCCAAGTGTATTTTATCTAGTCATTTTGGGTTTGAGGTGAGAAAGTCAAACTAGAGCATGCCTAATCTATAATCGCTAAAGAATAAGCAATAAATAAAAATAATTACGTGAAAAACACGCTGCGTCAATTAATTTGAAGAACAATATTAGGGAAATTGTAGTATTGTATTGTATAAACTCTTTATTGCAATAATAAAATACATTTAAACATAACAGAAATACATTGATGAGCAAGGGCGAGCTTATCCCTGGCGAGATCTCTTCCAGCTAACCCAGAAAGGGCATGCAGAGGAATTACATTGGGCAGGGTTCATACAATATTCTACATATTCATTAACTAAAAGAACTAGGTCTACTATAACATAATATATATACATAAACATACATACACACATATACAAAATACATAATGTATAATAAATATTTATTCGTATAGACTTACTTAAACTAAATATAATATATACTTTATATGTATATCATCAAAGAAAATTAATTTATTTTATTCCATTTTATAGCTCAGTTCTGTGCTGTAAGAAGTACCTTTTTAAATTTGCTTTAAATGCTGTAAAGGAAGGAGCTTGCCGCACCGTGTCAGGCAAAAGATTCCAACGCCGAGCAGCCAACACCGCAAACGATTTACCAAACGACGAAGCATTATGATTAGGTATCTGCAGAACAAAATCCCTGCGAGGACGCAGGCGAGCATCGGGCGCAGGACGAAAATTAAACATATCACTGAGGTATCCGGGGGCAGTAGGGTCAAACAGAGCTTTATAGAGCAGACACAGAATATGGCACTCCCTCCGTTGGCGTATAGGCAGCCAATTCAGTTTGGTTCTGTATTCCGACACATGGTCGTACTTTCTCAAACCGTAAATGTATCGAATACCCAGGTTTTGCAGTCGCTCTAGCTTGTTAAGCAACTCCTCACTAGCGTCCAAATAAACTATATCCCCGAAATCTAATAGTGGAAGGATAAGACTATTAGCCAACATGAGTTTAGTTTGGAAAGGAAGAAAGTTTTGTAGGCGCTTTAGGGAGTGAAAAGCAGCAAATACCTTACGACTAACTTCAGAAATATGAGCCGACCATGAAAGTGTCTGGTCCATGATTATGCCCAAATTCTTCACTGTAGTGTTGAAAGGTAACACTGTACCGGAGAAGAGAACATCCGGCCACACTTCCGACTTAAACTTTGAGATGAAGTAGGGACTCCCAACTACTATTGCTTGTGACTTCGCTGCATTCACCTTAAGACCAAAATTGTTGGCCCAGGATTCTAGTAACGCTAAATCGGAATTGATGGTATTTATAGCGGAAGTAAAGGTGGAGAAAGGGGCAGCGGTATAAATTTGCAGATCATCTGCGTAAAGATGATATGAAGACAGCAGAGAAGAGGTTATACTATTAATGAAGATTGAAAATAAGATCGGTGAAAGGATACCGCCTTGTGGTACGCCAGAAGATATAGTGCACCAATGAGATTGGTTGTCGCCGATTTTGACCAGCTGAACCCGGTCCGTCAGGTAAGACTTAAACCAGGACAGCGCTGTAGGAGAAAGGTTGAGCGATTGCAACAAAGCTATGAGGATATCATGGTCAACTGAGTTGAAGGCACTGCTGAAATCGAGGAGTATGAGTATAGTTAATTCTTTGTTGTCAATATTGCGTCGAATATCATCAGATACCTTCAACAAAGCTGAGACGGTGCTGTGCCCAGCGCGAAAACCCGACTGGAACGGGTTCAGCAGATCATGGCGAGAAAGGTGGCTAGTGAGGCGCTGCTGAACAAACTTCTCGAGTATTTTTGAGAGTAGGGGAAGTATAGATATCGGACGGATATCCGAAAAAGAAGATGGATTTGGTTTTTTTGGCAGCGGAACGATATGTGCTCTTTTCCACGTAGACGGGAAAACACCAGATTTCAAAGAACAATTGAGAATGTGGGCTAAGATGGGTGCCAAAGTCGATTGGATCGGTTTAAGCATGTCTAAACCCAAACCATCATCACCGATGGCGCCGGATTTAATAGTGCTTAAAATTTTCACCACTTCACTAGGCGAGATGTCGGCTAGCTCGAATGGTTCCGATGCAGATACAGGCATATTCATGATACTTGAGAGTGTACTCTGCTTGACGACCGGGTCTAAGTTCACAGGAGTAGCGCTAAAATGCTGGTTAAGCTGATCTAGATCCATATCAAGACGTGAATTTACCGTTGAAGCTTTACCAACACCCAGTGATCTTAAAAATCTCCACAACTTTGTAGGAGGACAGTTTTCAATAGAGGAGTGGATATAACTACGCTTGGCGTTCCTACATCTTCGGAAATCATACAGGATCTATCTTAGATAGTCTTATAATGAGGCGAGACCACGGCATAATGTTACAGGTAAAAATCATCGGATCACCACGTTCCGATGATAAAGAGAAATTCAATAACCGAAAACCTGTGAAAGCCTGAACCCTGTGAAACCTACACAAAGTGTAAAGGTCTTCGCATGGTTCTCATGCATGATCGATAGTAAAATAACAACACAACATTACATATATATCTATCGCTTCCGCAGTGAAAGCAAACAAGGGCCAAATGCCAAACAGTCAAGACATAAGCATGGTGCACTGCAGTACATACGAGTACTCGTGTATAGTCAGTGCAATATAGTTGTACCTCAGCCTTTTTTTAAACTTCGCAATTACAACTGAATTAAAAAAACTTGGAAATCATGCAAATCTCAACCTGTAGCACAGTCGCGGCCGTAGGTTTTTTTTGCTACTGGATCATGGAAATAAGTATCAGTGCAATTTAAGACCACAGAACCACACTGGAAAAGTAATTTGAGAGTTAAAGCTAAATACATTTTAAATAGGTATTCCAGTGAGCGAATACCTCTGATATAAAGCCTCCATAAATCGCGAACTCAGGATCAAAAATGAAATAGCAGGAGTTACAAAAATACAGCTGAAGAATATTTTCCCAGAGATACCAACGTTCTACACTAAACGTCCTTAAAAAAAACATTTAATAAACTTTACGTAACTCGAAGCTTTTCGAAACACACAACACTCGTATCGTATTTTTAATCCGTACTGAAACAAATGGGACGTAAATAAGTAGTGTGTTGCGGGTTTCAACACAGACTTCCACAAAAATTGCAACCTAACTGCTTAGATTTGAGAGATTTAAAAAAAATATCATTTCTCCTTTTCATCAATCAGGTGTTCGTGTTCAAAACGAAGCGAATACTCAGTATTAGCAAATAACTTCGAAACCTCTGATATCAAATCAACTCAAAATCAAAAAAGAAATAGCAAGAGTTACGAAAATACAGCTGAACAACATTTTCCCAGAGTTACCAACGATCTACCTACACTTAACGTCCATAAAAAACAATTAATAAACTTTACGTAACATGAACCTTTTTGAAACACACAACACTAGTATCGTATTTTTAACCCGAATGAAACAAATGGGACGTAAATAAGTAGTGTGTTGCGGGTTTCAACACAGACTTCCACGAAAATTGCAACCTAACTGCTAAGATTTTAGAGATTTTTTAAAATAACATTTCTCTTTTTTATCAACAAGGTATACATACTGTCGTAAATTTCTACCTTAAAAGGAGATACCTAATACCAGTTAGTTAAGCAAATGAGTTGGAACGAAGCCAAACTATGTGAAGAGAAGTTTAATAGAATGTTTATGAGTGAGAGTATTTAGCTACTTTAAAACAACAAAGATAACAGCGCTAAAACTGAACTCTAAAAAATCCGGAGTTTTACTTAACTGCTCCGCCTGAATCAGGTAACTTAAAGTTTGTACTTCAACATGTAAAATAACTTTTCATAACCTTAAATAAGCACTTGAGTGTACATTTAAATGTCTTTTCATTTGAGGATACATAACTTTGTTCTACGGTAGGTTGCTATTACACTTTATTGCTTTTGTAATGGGACAGTCATTGAGTACCTTGAGCTCTTGGTGAACGACACGATTTATTTATTTTTGTAGATTTTTTTTTCCTTTTATTAAGAGATGGTGATAAAGTTACTCGTTACGGATTAAAACAACGACAGAAACTACGTAATTTCAGTAATTGTGCAATCATATTAAGAGAGCAGATAATCATTTTAAATGAAATCTATTACATCAACTGTGTTTTATTGCGTGAAAGAAAAAACTTCCAAGATGAAAAATTCGATGGCTGGACGGATTTTGACGAGCTATAGCTAAGAACCAGCGTGATTCAATTCTCTTTCAAATCAAAAAAGCCGCGCTGAAATTTTCCATGTATTCGGGAGCATTGATGCCTCAGACCAACACACACAAAAAACAAACACACAGAAAACCCGATATAGGGGTTAAACTTATAATACCCTTCTTTTTTTTCGGGGGTAAATAAAACAGCCGATTTGCACAGTTTCTATTTAGTTTTCAAAGTTAAGCCGCAAAATCGGTTTCGATTGCAAGCTTAGCTGATGGATGGTGCCACATGCGTCTCTGCCTCGAGCTACTGTTTAAACTCGATTTCAACTCGAGTACAAACTAAGACACGTGTATTGCCCGTTTAACCCCCGTTTTAACTGATACTCGCTTACTAAAAATAAAAGGAGAAAACATTACTTAGTAAGAAGATACCAGGCCTCAATGCAAGATTTTATTCCATTTGAATCTGAAGTCCAAAGTTACAAAGATATGTTCTTGTCATAAGGCGTGTGAAATCTTAGTTCTCAAATGTCGGCCATTTTTTTAAGTAAGTCCCTAGAATTAAAGTTACTATTTTTTTTAATTTGGGATAGGGGTTTCTTTTTGACCCAAGACTAAGCCCAACGAGGCAAAGACTGAGTTTACGATGGAGCGAGCTCACCTAGAAGATGCCTGTTCACTCTAGCTTTGAAAATTCCTAGGTTGTAATTGCAGGGAAACACTGACGCAGGTAGTGAGTTCCACTCTTTTGCAGTGGGCATCAGGAATGTAGATGAGGAGCGCTTGTTTCGTATCAGTGGAACATCAACACGGTACGGATGGTATCCCGCGTAAAATGATGGAGCTTACGGGATGATCGAACACACTTTCATGCAAAAAAGACGAACAGAACGTAAATAATTTCTACAGTTATATTGCAAAAACATGTGGCTCCATATTTTGACAGCCGTTGTATATTCTAAATAGAAAATAATTCTTCATAGATACTTTATCTATCATATCTACAGTAACACTGATATGCATTATTGGTATTTAGTTCAAAACATTAAAAGAAACATTGAAATATTTATTTTTTAGCCAGATGTTTAAACAAACAGAAAACTTGTGAAACATTAAGAAATATTTTATGAAATCGTATCCCAAAGATGCTTTACCAACTCTGAAAGTCAGGTTCCAGAACTAACGGTCTTATGGTGTGACTCACAATGTTGGAATTCCCGTTGTTACAAAACTGGGGCATAATAGCCTTGTACGGTTTGCACAAGTGCAACCGTAACTGTTACTGAAAGAAGGATATTTAAATACCGTTAGAATCGTCATGGTGCTAATGTGTGTATACTAGAGCACCCTGTACGTAAACCAATTACGCTGTTATTACACTAAACGACATTTAATTACCGTCAATTCGAATGCCTTTGCAAGTAGTGAATGCTTCTTTGAAGTTATTTTCACAGTACCTATATTTTTTTTTAATTGCGCTAAATAAACAAATCAGGTTGGTTATGTAAATAAATAAAAAATATTTATTTCTATAACCGTTGTTACAAAATGTGGCCGAGACTACCCAGTAAGTTGTCTAAGTAGTAAGGGGAGCCTAAGAGACACTTGTGTTGGGTATGACTCGCAACTTCTCTTACGGCTTATCCTTATATAGATTTTAAAACTAGTTAACAGTAAAATGTGTGTATGTGTGTGTGTGTGTGTGTGTGTGTGTGTGTGTGTGTAAGTGTATGTTATTATGTACCTATAACCTATTGAACTTTGGTTTCCATACTGTAAGTATGCCTAGTTTGATCGCGAATATTGTGCTTTTAAAAGTACAAAGAGACCTGCTAGAATAGAGGTAAAGTCAAGCCTTGAAAACTGTTACGTCGGCTTTCAGCTGAAGAAAGCGTTTGATGTTAATGGCATAGCTGCAGCATCAATACAAAGTGTGTTTAACCGACTTCAAAAGGAAGCAGGTGATCAGTTTTGTGTTTCGTACTGTGTAATCTATACATATAAAATTAAGTGGTGTTAGTTACACTAATTATAACTCAAGAATGGATGAACCGATTTGGCTGAAAATTGATGGAGAGGTATCTTAGAACCAGGAAACAGACATAGGATACTTTTTATCCCGTTCGACCGCGATTTCGAAGACAAAGGGATTCTACGCGGATGAAGTCGCGGAGGGCCACTAATTTAAAATAAAACAAAAGCAGATCTTTTTTATGGTTATTACTGTGCATTTAAACTGGAAAAAGATAACCGCAAATGAAACGAATCAGTGCGATCACGACTTCACTTAGTCTTACTATTTAGTTGAATTTATTAGTTTAGTGGATAAACGTTATGATGACTACAATTTATCCACCTATATGTTTAGCCGCGGTGATTGGTTGACAAGCTGTCAGTTACGAGTTACAGCGCAGCGACAGATAGTCGCACAGTTGGGACTTAAAATTTTTTTTTTATTTCGTCTGGGGTCCGCGGCAAAATTGTTACCTAATAATACCGTTTTGAAAAGGTGTAAAATTACTTTTGCTCTATAGTAACGACCACCTCCGTGGAGTAGTGGCGTAAGTACCGGGGTGCCGCCATCTATGAGGTGCTGGGTTTAATCTCCAGACGGAGACAACGTTGGAAACCAAATTGCAATGTTGTCACGGATTAGGTGTTTTGGGTACCTCCTTTGTTTCATATTCCCATAGCACAATTGCTAAATCTACCAGTTTTAGGGCAAATATGTTGTAACATATTTTAAATGTATAGGTACTTAAAAAAGAGGTACACCACTCCTAATTTGACTGACAAAAAATGGGAGCAGCAGTTTTCAGGCAAAATATTCTTTTACACCAAGTGCAAAACCACAGCATTAATTTAACAGTTGTTGAAAGTATTCGTACTAGGCAACCACTCAACCATTTTTTTAAGACACTCTTTTTGATCGAGTAGAATCAATACCGAACGAGATGGAAAAAAAGAAAAAAAAAATTGTAGGCCAGCATTCTGTTACCGATAGCGATGCAGTATCAGTTGTCCCACATCGAGCCACCTGACCCAATTCCAAAGGCATACTTATTGCTGGCTGGCTAGAACGCAACGTGGACGAAAATATGCCGCACACTGGCCCGTCAACATAGCTCACAGTTTTACCTAGTCGTTGGATGTTTTTTGTCGTTTGGATATTTTTGAGCTCGTACAGGCAAGCGCTTTTTCCAAACGTTTTTGATTCCCGAAAAACCTTGGAAATTGTAATGGTCAAGAAGTTGACTTTGAAATGAGACACTTTTACGGATTATTTCGCGGTTTATTTACATTTTGTTTTAACCTGACATTTCGGACCCTTTTCAGCGTCCGTGGTCACAGGTAGACTAAGGTGTTAGTTGTCATTACATAGTTTGAATTTTTTTTTAACTACCATCACTCAAAAATATTAATTTGCGTTCCTATCCACACAAAATGAGCTAACAGTATCTTGAGGTCTTGCAGTGCGGGGTCGAGCTTGAGTCTTGGCTAAAACAGGATCCCAAGCTGGTGGAATTTTCCAACCATATTCTCTATTAAAATGAGGGTGTCTTCTTATTTCAATAGCCTCACGGAGCATACGAGGAAGAAAACGACGTTCTCTTGCGAGGACTTTTGGTCGGTCACAGCGTATGAAGTGGTTGGGTTTATCTAACGCGTGTTCAAACACTGCAGACTTTGTGTTCCGTGTATGTTTAGGTATGTGATGTTGTTGTGTATTTAAAAAAATATTAGGTGTTAAAAGATTGAATACTAACGAAATAGGGTAAAACATAAAACAGCTAATGTTTATTAACTAGTGTTTGCTTTAATATTTTTTTCTTTCTTACAAGTAGATATGCTTATAAGGGGTCTGCATACAGAGACACAGTGCTCTATTGAGAATATAAAGGTAAGTGATCTTTCTCAAGTTAAAGGAAGCCAGTCTACTTGAGCTATCATAAAACACATTAATGACGCCCTTGGCATTACTCTCTGTAGACAGTAAACACTTACGAAGTACCTACGCCAAGTAAGGCGAGAACTAGGTCCCTGTGAATGTTAGATGAGCAAATAACTTCAATCGTTAAGACAAGGGAGAACAGTTTAGAATCCTACTCTTAGTCGGAAGTGACTTTACTCATACTACGAATACGAAGAAAAGCGTTGTCTCTAATAAATATTTTCAGCAACTCAAGCTGTGCTCAATAATAGAGTGACACGAGGAATACGCATAACGTCAGGATAAATAGATACTTACTTGGTAGGTATAATAATAAATAATAATTCCTTTATTTCAGGCAACAGATTTAAAAAAATACAAGCCTATATTATAAATACCTTACAGACCTGACTGACATACTCGTCGCCTAGTCACACATACTTACAATACACTACACCGTGTTCTACATATCTGTAGGAATTTAACAGCTGTTCCAATATAATTGAACACGTATTTTGAATCCTTGCATACGAAAGTTCAACCACAGCTGCAGATTGATTAATAACATGTTATTTTTGCTCTAAAACTGAAACTCTAAAACCCCTTAAAAAAAACGCAATTTTTAAATAGTTTATTGTCAATCAAGAATGAAAATTAGCGTAAATCGTTCACAAATTTTGTCTCCAGAAAAACAAACCAAAAATTACTTGAGATTTGGGTTATATATAATGCACAATGAACAAGAAGAGGCACACTGCTCTTGTTTGTTTACTACACCGATTAAATTAAACACTCACTTTTGCACAACACTACTTTATATCACTGGAAATATTATTAAATAAACAGGAAATAGGTGAGGTTCTTAATGACCCAAAAATCCTGGTCTCTGTCGCGAGGTAAGTGCGCACAGCGCCATCTATTGGTGGAGTGCGTGAACGCTCGTATCATAAAAACATAAACAGCTCTATTTTTTTTCGGTTTCTCATAGTTCCGAGACCAGGCATGCTAAAATATGCGGTTTCAAAGATTTGTTACAGAAGAAAATGCTAAAAATATGCAAGACGCTGCGACGCATAATCCACCGAGAAACGTAACCTGAATGCAAAATAATTTAACATACATTTAAATCTTAGATAGTGTTTTTTTCCGTAGTTTGCGAGGTGAATAACTGAACAGTTGCCTCATAGAGATCGAAAGACTATTGCAAAATAATATCTATTGACTTGTATTGAGTGCCAATCATAAATAACACTAGTAAACTAAAATTCTTTAGTAATGCTTTTTTCACATAATTGCTACAGAAAAACTGTTTAACCCTTACCTATTTTAAGAGCTAAACTGGACATCTATCTTAAATTTCGACGACCACTTTGATGTAATAGTCAAGAATTTGACTATTAACCAAGAGGTCGCGGGTTCGATCCCCGCACTGTACAAACATTTGTGTGCATGAACATGTCTGTTTGTACTTTTCTGGGTGTTATATGTATTTACTTAAGTTTATTTGTAATACCACTGTTGATTCTGATATCTGTAACACAAGTGCTTTGGCTACTTACCACAGACTCAGATCAATGTATGTGATGTTTTGATGATGAATTCATCCGCAGTCTAAATAAATGATTTCAACAACACAAGATGGCACCTACGAGTATAACGATGGATCCGCCCATCTTCGCCATTATTTTATTGTTAAGATTTCTATACTAGGTGTATTCTATTACAGGTGGTATGAAGACGAACCTAAATCCCCAGAAGCTATAGCAAATTCATGCATGTGTATGTCAAACCTTGATAAAAGGGTTAACTTGACACTAACTTACCTCCAGGTTATCAAAGTCGACTTTGATGAGCCGCCTCTGGGGCTGCGCATGCGGCGTGACATCACCCCCGCGCCGCGCCTCTCCCCCTCCAGGACCGCTGCCCGACCCACTCGTTGCTGTAACAAAATAAATACAATTAATAAACATGCCTAACAACAACACCAATGGCTTCAGCAAAGCGAATAACACAAACGTTTGCTCTATGAGGGTTCCTTACTGACATAATATCCAGATAGGCGTTATGACTGTCAAGATTTGCACATCGAAGGCTTTCTTATTCCTTAATATCTTATACGCTATAAAGGTGCGCTGTATCAACGTTAAACATATAAAATCGAATTTATTGCAACCAAAAATAGCTTCCGATTATGTTCCCATAATAAAATAACAACACTTATATTTCACCCACCGCTAACTTTCCTTATGTAACCCGGCTGTATGTCAAAGGTTACACTGTGGTCAACTGAGGGTATTTATAGATTTGCGAAGGTTGTCTTTAACACGCAACCTTTGCCTTGCTCATAGCCTGAGAGATACAGCTGTAGTTAATTAAAAAATTATAAATAAATTATCTAGTACTTCTGCTGTTTCATACATTTAAACTCTGAACTCTTACCACCAAGCAATGGACCACAATATTCTCAAAACTTTATAAAATATACAATGCGGATGAATTTATAAAATTCTCAATCGTAAACACTTTTAATCCCGCCATCAAATCCCTTAAATAATAAAAGTTGAAGATAAACTGTGATGCCAATTTATAATCTTGAGCTTACAAAAGAAATATTTTCAAAGCTCGTACTGCAGAATATCAAGCAGGTTTTGAGGCCAGACGTAATCCATTAAAAAGTTGTAGCTACAGTAAAATCTTTAGGGAATAAAAGAAATATTCGTAGCATTATTTTCGTAACACGTAGCCAAACGTAGCATTACGAAGTTTTTTTGTTACCTATGCTCGAACAAAGGCAAAGGCATTAGACACTGGCAGCCTATGTTACTTGCGATACGTCATGAAATACTGTTATCTGTGGTTATGACGCGTTTACGACCCATTTATTCTTGTTTCTTATCGATTTACCGCCCTTAATGATCGGGAGAAAATGGTCCTCTCTTCAATATCGTTGGACGAAATGTGTTATCCTACCTATTTTGATTATTTGGCTGTTGTTATCCTATGACGGTTAATTTTTATTATATTTTTAAATATCAATTTAAAATATCCAATAGGTACTTTGTTTTTTTTAACAATTCGGTCTAACTACATTCAAACCTGGTACTTAGTTAGATACATATCTATCTAAATTGAAACCTACAAATAAAAAAAATAAGAGATGAGCTACAGTTAGACTTCAGTGTTTGGAAACGGATTGAGGGTGTATTTGCACGACTGAAATCTGGCAATCAAACTGCTCTCAATAGGGTGAAACGAGGAATACGCATTACGTCAGGATAAATACTTAGTAGGTATACCTTACCAATAATATACTCGTCGCCTAGTAGCACATACCTTTGATACATTACGCCGTGTCAGATTATTAAAAACTACAATTTTATATAAGTTTTGTTCTTCATATGTATAAGTTTTTAACAGCTGTTCCAATACAATTGAACACGCATTTTGAATCCTTGAATACGAATTTCCAAACGCAGCTGTAGCAGAGGCTGTAGATTTATTAATAACTTGTTATATTTGCTCTAAAACTGAAACTCTAAAAATCCCATAAGAAAAATGCAATTCTTTATAGTTTATTGCTAAGAATGGAGATTAGCGTAAATCGTTAACAAATTTAGGTGACTATTTATTTATTGTTTGTAAGTATTTTTTTCAATCGTCAAAACTCCTATGCGTTGATATTTGACACCCTAGTAGAGCATAACGTTTAATCTGTTTGCATTCTGCGAAAAGTTTCTCGCAATATTCCCTGTCACCCCATTCCCCACCTGTATTTACATTTCTCGCTCATAACCGTGATCCGGGGGGTGGATACCCATCCGCCATCGCCACAGCGTCGCGTGCTGGCCTAATCAAAAACAGCCCGAGTGAATTTCGCTACCAGCCAATTAACGTCAAAATAACCAAAACCGATATACAACGGGGCTTATGAATGAGATGTTTGTTAATAAAAAACTAAAATAAATTTTAAGTCCCTTTTTTATTTAGTTTTGATAAAGCAATTTTCAATTTTGTCTGGAAAAGACCGCTAAAAGCGATAAGACCGCCTTTATTGTACATCTTTCTTTGTTAAAACTTGTCTGTAATTTTTGTTTTGTGTTGACAATAAAGTATCCAAAAATATGCACATTGCGTTTTACTTTAAAAGTTGTAACTCGTTCTTGACATATTTTTGCTTGTACATTACAATAAGTATTTACTATTTTACTATTTTTACGTAAGTCGTAGAAGTCATATACTTATCACACTTATGAAACTTGTGGTTTAACAAGTGACAATATAATTTGACATAATATTGTTAACTCGTATCAACACACTAGTTAACATAATTTGTTATTAACTTGACCTGTAAATACTAAGTTACTTAATCCGACATAGTTTCTCAACTTTACAATCAAAGAGCTTCTGAGCTCCACGTTAAGCTCCGATTGAGGCTAACACCGATATCTACATACAAACACAAATTGCGAGCCAACAGTGTATCTTATTTACTTTCACTACACGTGTTTTATATGAACGCTTGTTGTTCGATATCGTAGAAGTTACTTTGAGATTATCATAATTTCCCAAGAGCCTTAAATTACATTAAGGTTTTAACGCGCCTGTAATAAATTTAAGGACGTTCTAAGTAATTTGAAAAACGGCTTTCCAGCGTCTGTTATTTTCGTTCCTTATATTAGCAAGAGAAGTGTGACATTGGAGAGTTTTGACGTGACAACGTCTTATAAATTGGTTTGCCGGGTGACACTTCAAGAAACTGCGTTACGCTCCGCTCACGTTCCGCGCTCACAATGAGAGCGAGTGAGAGACACGCGTCCCCTCGACTCGGGCATGGTTAGCCCGCCTAAGAGCGAGTGAGACAGACATAAAAAGTGAAAGGCACGCGTCCCTTCCACTCGAGTAACACAGTTAACCCGCCTAAGAGCGAGAGAGACAGAGCGAGAGAGAGGGAGAGTGAGAGAGATAGGCATACACACCGGTTCATGTTATACGAATGAATATTCACATTAAAATTATTTTACCACTCAAAGTCGTTGTCACGTAAAACTTTCGCCCGTATACCGACTTTACAGGCAACCAATTTTTTTTCTTTAATAAAAGGCACGTAAAGTTTAATTAAATTCATAACAGTTCAGTTTTATGATTTATTTTGGGCATTGTTACATTATCCGAAGTAAAATGAAGTTCTTTAAATCAGTTTTCTTCTTAACAATAGAAACACAAAAACAAGGCACATAACATGATCATAATACTCTGCCTGTTGTGCTCTAGCACTATATCATCTCTTGCCAAGGTCGGTCTTTGTTTGGCTGAAAAATTTCAATACAGAGAGTATTCAATTTATAACCGTCATTATTTTAGGCTAGTCGTTTACGTCACTTTGGTAGAGGCATGTTACCCAGGGCTGTCTACGATTTTCAGGTCTAGGACTATAACAAGTATCTTATTTATTAAGTTTTTTTTTTGCGTTCACTACGCTATGTTTAAATTCGACATTGGACCGGACTTCCAAAGGTCGGGGGTTCGAATCCTCCCTGATGACCCGAGCCGAAAAGTTTTATTTAAGTGTAATATCTTTTCGAAGTATTTATCACATTTGAAGGAGCACTTGCGTAATAAATATTTATTTTTCACTTTGGTTATGAACTTCTTGCGCTTTCAAAATAAAAGAATAACCATAATGATCATCTAGATATTGATCTCACGCAAGCTAAAATGGGTAACAAAAATATTATTTGCTTGATGATGATAACCCTTCAACTTTTTGTTTAACTCACAATCCGCTATTAAGGACTCTTTTGTTCGTCAATTCCAAGGACATTCGAGTCAATTAACTACCGAGCGAAAGTTTCATTTCAACCTTTAGGCAGTTATTTTAGACTAACTATCGAAGTATTTAGATATTTATGTACGGTGTACACCGCCCAAAGTATGTCACCTCGTCAGCGGTTTTATATTTCATGCGTTTCATCATTATCAGCCAAGGGACGTCCACTGCTGAACATAGGCCTTCCCCACAGTTTTCCACATAGACCGATCACAAGCGGTCTGCATCCAGTGTGATCCTGCGATCTTCACAAGGTCGTCTGTCCATCTTGTCGGTGGACGTCCTACGCTGCGCTTTTGGTCGAAAGGTCTCCAATCCAGAACTTTTCTGCCCCAACGGCCATCAGTTCTTCGCGCTATGTGCCCTGCCCATTGCCACTTTAGCTTACTGATTCTTAAGGCTATGTCCGTAACCTTAGTTCTTCTACGTATCTCCTCATTTCTGATTCGATCTCGTAGAGAAATACCGAGCATAGCCCTTTCCATCGCTCGTTGTGTTATCTTGAGCTTCTTTATAAGGCCCATAGTTAGAGACCATGTTTCGGATCCGTATGTCATCACTGGTAACACACACTGGTTGAAGACTTTCGTCTTCAGACACTGAGGTAATTGAGACGAGAAGACACTCTTGCGCAATTTCCCGAACGCTGCCCAGCCGAGTTGGATTCGTCGATTGACCTCTTTCTCAAAGTTGGACCTACCTAATTGGATTACTTGTCCCAGGTAGACGTACTCGTCAACAACTTCGAGAATTGAGTTCCCAACAGATACTGGAGTGGGTACAACACGGGTGTTCGACATAAATTTCGTCTTTTCCATGTTCATTTTAAGACCCACTTGTTGGGATACTCGGTCAAGGTCTTCGAGCATACTGCCCAGATCACCCAGCGTCTTTGCCACAACGACTATATCATCGGCAAACCGGAGGTGTGTGATGTATTCGCCATTAACGTTGATGCCGGTTCCATCCCATTCCAGGAGTTTGAAGGCGTCTTCCAATGCCGCTGTGAACAGTTTCGGAGATATAACATCTCCCTGTCTCACACCTCTCCGCAATGGAATCGCCCTCGTGTTCTGCTCCTGTACTCGGACCGACATGGTGGCGTTATTGTATAGACACTTCAACACCTCTATATACCTATAGTCTATGTGGCACCGCTGAAGAGACTGAAGCACCGCCCAAGTTTCGATCGAATCGAAGGCCTTCTCATAGTCCACAAACGCTAAGCATAGAGGCATATTATACTCCTCGGACTTCTGTATAATTTGCCTTAGCGTATGAATGTGGTCTATGGTACTATAGCCTTTTCGGAATCCGGCTTGTTCGGGAGGCTGGAAGTCATCAAACCTACGTGCGAGACGATTCGTGATGACCCTTGAAAACAGCTTGTAGACATGACTCAGGAGTGAGATGGGTCTATAGTTCTTCAACAAGGTTTTGTCTCCTTTTTTGAAGAACAACACCACCACACTCCTGTTCCACGCCTCAGGCGTGACGCCCTCTAGCAGTACGGAATTAAAGAGTCTCTGAAGGACTTTAAGTACCGGTGTTCCACCCGCTTTCAGAAGCTGTAATGTAGGTATTTGCAAATAAAGTGTGGCTGCGTCAGCCGCACCTTTTCCTTATATTAAATCAGTGTGAAATCGGCTATCGGTCTTGTCACTTGTGCCCTTCCTCCGTATACTTATCAGTGGCGACGAGGATGGGATACTTATCAGAAGCTCTGCTGTGATTCCGTCCTCGCCAGGTGCCTTGTTGTTTTTCAGCTGTTTCAGGGCCATTCTAATCTCGTAGAGGCTGATTTCCGGGATGTCTTCGGTGTAGTGTCGGGTCAGGATAGCTCTTGGGTCTCTGGCCGAGCTATTAACGGGCTTAGATACTGAGGTGTACAACTGTCCATAGAACTTCTCGATCTCCCTCAAAACCTCTGCTTTCGTCGACGCTACACTGCCACCCTCCGTCTTAAGCTTCGTCAACAGGCTTTGCCCAATAGACATGTTCCTTGCAAACACTTTAGAGCCTTGGTTCCGCTCTATTGTTTCTTTAACACTGTTCGTGTTAAAGGAACGAAGGTCGTGTCGCAAGGACTTCCATATTCGTCTATTGAGCTGCCTATAGTTTTCAGCATTAACGGAGGTCTGCAGTGCCATAGATCGACGTTCTGCCATAAGGTCGAGAGTGTGGACCGAGAGTTTGTTTGGTCTATTTTTACGGCCAGGCCTAAAAAACTTCGACCCGACCGTTTGGACAGTTTCTACAAACCCGTTGTTTATATCGTCCACTGAAACGCAATTTGCTAGGCAATCAAAACGGTTTGACAACTCAAGTTGAAAGCTCTCGGGATTTTGAATATGGGCACGAGTAGGTCGGAGCGTGGACTTCATCAGTCGGGACCTTTCCAATTTGACATTTATATTCAATGTGCTTCGAACCATTCGGTGATCGCTACCGGTTTTCACCCTGTTGATCACGGAGACATCATTGAATAACCGTCTCTTGGAGGTCATGATGAAGTCTATCTCGTTTCTCGTGACACCATCAGGACTCAACCAGGTCCACTTCCTTTGAGGCGGCTTCTTGAAGAAAGAGTTCATCATAAAGAGTCCCTCCTTCTCCAGAAAGTCGGCCAGCCTCTGTCCCCTAGCGTTCCTTTGCCCGTATCCAAAAGGTCCCACCTTCAACTCATCCCCGCTTCGCTTGCCCAGTTTTGCGTTGAAGTCCCCCATAACAACAGTGAAATAGGTCTTGGAATTATGTATGGCTCTACTTACGTCCTCATACATTTCCTCCACCTCTTCATCCGGGTGTTCCGAGGTCGGCGCATATACCTGTATGACCTTCAGCGAATATCTCTTGGATATTCTGAGTATAAGGTATATCACCCTGCTCGACACACTCTCGATGGTCTCAATGTTGTTGACGAGGGACCTGTGAACGAGAAACCCGACGCCACCTTGGGACTTTCGTTGGTTGCCTTCCCGGTAGTAGAACAGGTTGCCGGACTGAAGGGTTATCGTGTCCTCACCCTCTCTACGGACTTCTGATAAACCCATTATATCCCAGTGCAACCTGCTCATTTCTTCCTCCAGCTCGAGCAGCTTCTCGTCTGTCCTCAGTGTACACGTGTTGTACGTCACCAGGGCCAGTTGTCGTCGGGGGTGGCAGCGCGATCGCCTCCGGGGATTCTTAGCACCCCCTGCCCTGCCGTTACCGTGACCGCTACCAAAGTCCGGAATAGCGGGGCTGCCGGAGACTGGGGGCCTGGTTTCCTGGTGTACTAACATATTGTGAGGAGATAATGCCAGTACTCGCCACGCTTGGCAGGCGGGTTGGCGAGCGCAGAGGCACAGCTCTTTGTATTTTTCATGCGTTTAGCGTTAGTAATTTTAATTTAGTCAGGTATTATCGAATCAATTGTGAACTCATGTAACAAGAAATAAACAAGTTGTTAATCATCAAGGATTTCTTATATATCCAGTCCAAGAGCTATCAAGTTTGTTGAGTGACAGCACCAAAGCGCCGCCGAACAATTTATTTAGCGGCTGAATCTGGTTTTTCATTGCAAAGTTCTTAGATATTCATAAATCACGTCTATGTTACGCGACTACCATTGTCTGAAACGAAACGAGTAGAAACTTTTAGGTACTAGATACCTGCCGATATGTATGTGCCTTTTTACTAGTCTCATTGTCAGGGATATAAATCTTATGATGCAAAATGTTTTAAATAACCCTGTACAAACCCAATATTCTTAAATCTGTATACCTGAGGATATGAATAAATGATTATTATGATTATATGACATTATACTTATACAATAATGCATGAAATATATCATTCGTTGGCTTAACATAAGCTTCGAGAAAATCGTTTTAAAACGCTGAAATCATTTTATCCCTTTTAATGGGTTTAAGGTATACGTATAATTTGATTTCCAATTTCCGAGGTCTGCTTCTCCGAAATCAGTATCTGGGTAACGGACTGACGCAATACAAAATGAACCTTGGCATTTATCCCGTGACGTCACTAGCACGAGGAAGCTTTTGGTTTCCACTGAAATAGGGTTTAAAGCTTTTAAAGGTAAACGGACATAGAAAGCAGTACAATGATTTGCATTAAGGGAACTATTCTCGTAGCTACGAAGTTACTACGACGTGACGTCCGATATCATGCTAAGATTATGAACGTTTTATTATAAAAGTTTGTCTGTATGGATGTTAGGGTTAGAGAAAATTTATTATCGAAAAAAAAATTACATATCTCTTACATGAGAAATTATTAATAAAACAATGATAGATGTTTGATACTCTTTCAAAACTCAAAACCACTGGACCAATTTCGCTGAAATTTGGAACATACATAGATAACCTGGAATAACATATGAATGAAACACATAATAATAACTTTTTAACCCATACAATTTCACGGTTCCTGTGGGATACGTAGAAAATGCATTATATGCGAGTGAAACCGCAGGGCACAAGCTAGCCACTACGTAGTGTAAAGCAAAGTCACTTCCCGCGTTTGTCACTATGGCTGTATGTATCTATACTTAGATCTTTAAAACTCCCCAACGAAATAGTAGATAGAATGATTCAATAGGAAGATTGAAATGTATATTACATGCTTAATATATAAGAGAACCGCGCGGGTTAAGTCGCTGGCGGGAAGCTAAACTAAATATAATATTCTGGATAAATTTTGGATAATATATATCTTCTATCCACTCAAATCATTGATTTTAATTACAAGGTATACTGATTAGTTTGATGATTACTACTTTATACTAACTGAAATAAGTAAACGTCAGTTATTTCAGCTGAAGCCGTTCGGTGTTATGCTATAAATTATCATGTTTGTATAAATCTAATCCAAATCCTTCCCATATGTCTTGGATTGGGCTAAACGCGTGCCAAGTTCCGTATCGGTAGTTTCCTTCCGATATTAGTGTAACAAATGGAATCCGACCCCTCATACTTATAGGGGAAGACGCCTGTGTTATTTATGTGTACAGGCATACGACAACCAACATAGGTAGGTACACAAAAAGCTTATGCTTTCCTGTGATTTCATTAATTCAAAAAAAAATAACACGTTAATTATAACGAAAGTCGGCAACGTCATTTTTTCCACATACAGTCGTTACGTTAGCGTACGACATATTTTGGTTTCAAAAATATGTACGCAAGGTGCTTTAAGTGGTGTATAGCTGAGCAACATGTTATTTGAAACTAAAACAATATGGAAAAATCATAAAATACAGATAGCAATAATAAAGTATAAGATGCCAGTCAAGAAGTTACTAGCAAGGTCTACAGATCTACACCACCTTTCACCATCTCCCTGTCCTTACCTAACGAAATATGTTGCCAAGTACAGACTCTATCTCTGTGAATTGAATCCAATCTTTAAAACAGGTAGAGTAAGAACTGCCGAAGCTGACAATGCCCTTTGTAACTAGTCTATAGTGGTAGTGAGTGGTAGTTGTTTGGCGACCCGTAAAGCGTGATTATTCATCACGCGGAGGCGTAAGCCATTTAAGTAATATTGCACTACGTATATGAAAATTTATCAATATTAGCACGCCCACTGGCGGCTTAAGTCTGTCTCGACTGGAGATTTTAATAACACATCAAGAAGAAGACTTTATGAACTAGTTCGAAATTCAATTAAGCTACAGTTCCATCAATCCGGAAGTAAGTTATCATCTGAATAATATCAGTTATTCGAGTTATACGTTGCGAATGGTATCTACAGAGCGACAGTTAAAACTTTCTTCCTTCTAACGAGTTTGCGAATTCGTCTTGATTGTAGATTCAATAATTAATCGTTTTATATTGGAGAGGGTATCGGTTTGTATATTTTTCTAATGAAACTTGCGGCATTGTCTATATACATTAGTCTAAATGTTTATACATTTGAAATTTTGTTGTAAACGTAGGTAATACCTTTCTTACGGCGCAGACATTTTCATGATGTGATTATAACATTTTGTATTATGACGTAAAACACGACAGTGTTTTTATTTGGCCTTTACTTTAGTTCTTAATTAGCTACTAATCCAAGCAAAACAAACATAATTTGTATACTGCGTAGGAGTATTTATAATGTTAAAAAGATAAAACAATATTAAAATAACGAACCGGATTGTCTAACAGTAATCCTTGTTACGAGTTAACAAGACTAATCCCTCGTTATGTTTAATTTTTATTTTTATACACAACGAACGAAAAATGGTTCTTTATTCGCAGGGTTATAATAAATATAATGCTTTGCTCTAGATTATGATTTTTGTTTGTTCTTGTGAATTTAAGTCGAGAACAACTTTAGTTTTGTAATTTTTTTAACAAATTTCTGACTTACCTATCTTATTTATACACGTGCCTTACGAGTAGGTATTACTTTTAAGTAGTATTAGGTCTCCTTGACCATTATTTACCGAGCTTAGATTTGTTTCAGACAAGCGTGACTAAATTTAATTGAATCCGTGCACACAATATCCGACGACCACTTGGTGCAGTGGTCCACAGGTCAGACTTCTAAACCAAGGGTCGCGGGTTCGATCCCCGCTCAGTACAAACATAAGTGTGCATGAACATGTGTGTTTGTACTGGTCTGGGTGTTTTCTATGTATAATATGTATTTATTTACAAAAAAAAAGTATTTAAGTATGTTTATCCGTTGTCTAGTACCCATAACACAAGCCTCGTAGCTTAATTTGGGACTAGAGAATTGGTGTGATTGTTGTGAAATATTTATTTATTTATTTATTTATAATACACAAGCGGTTAATAACTACCCACACAGATTCTCGTACTGGCACCTTACTCTAAGTCAGAAGCATTTTATATACCTTATCCACGATATAATGTATGAGTCTGCGAGCATTCATGAATATTCACCCCTTCACATGAACTTGCTAATAACGATCAAAGAAGCTTACCGCGTTTACGTTTCAGCCGAAACCGGCAGGTACAGTCAACAGCTAAACAAATATTAAAATCTCGGATAGTACTACTGTTAAAAAAGAACTGATCTTACTTTAAAGGGGGCGTTCAAGAGAGGGGGGGTGGTCTCGTAAAACAATTACGATGTGTTACAGGGGCAGGGTGGGGTGGACGTTCTTACAACATGTTACTTAACATTGTTTTTTTTTTAATTCAAATTAGGGAATCAAAACCACATAAATTGGCAACTTTACTTTTCGTTTAAGTTTTGTAGGAAACCTCTCGTTCATATAATTTTTTATTGTTGGCAAATTTTAAGGTAAAAAATTTCATACAACACAAGCCTCGTAGCTTAATTTGGGACTAGAGAATTGGTGTGATTGTTGTGAAATATTTATTTATTTATACATTTCATTTTCAGGGGAAGGGGGGGGGGGGGAACGTTACGGTGCATTACAAGGGAGGAAGGGGGTCAAAAATCGCCAAATATTGCGTTATGTAATACTTGAACGCTATCATAACCATAACACGTGGTTGTATTGTAAGGTTTTTCTAAATACCCACCTCCCAGAGTCCGATTGAGCTAAAATTTTATACAGTTACGAGTATAATAAGACGGATTTTTCGACAATAAATAAAATAAAATTCAATAAAACTCATTTATTTCTGTAAATAGGCTAAGAACTAGCACTTTTACACGTCCCAACATATAAATTAACCCTACCACCGCTTCGGGACAATTTGGGCCAGTGCTGAGACGAAGCGGCGCAAGAAACTCAGTCACTATTGTCATTGCCTCTTTTCAAAATTGATTTACAATAATTGTAATTGTTTGCATTTAAACATTTCCATATATCTTTGTCATTTATATAATCATCAATTTTATAATATCCTTTCGACATTAATACATCTTTAACAACTGTTTTAAATTTATCTAAAGGCAATGAAATTAAATTTTTAGGTAATTTATTAAAAAATGATACACATCTACCCATAAATGAGTGACCAACCTTATGGGTGACAAAAAATGTCTGAGTACTAATTGGCATTGGCCACCGTTCATATGCATTTTCAATCCCGTTGCTAGGAAACCGGTAACAGTGAGTCACCACCTCGTGCCTCGCAAGCGTGTTTTCCGACTGCGACACAAAATAATAATATTGAGGCGTCTAGCACACCGACGCATTCGCCTGCGAATCCGAAACAATGAAAAAACTGTCAGTTGTATGCAGTTTTCGCATGTGTTTTATCTCAATCTAATATTAGCGACATCCTTGCCGGTA
This sequence comes from Pyrausta despicata, assembly GCA_963921415.1. Classification (NCBI taxonomy): domain Eukaryota; kingdom Metazoa; phylum Arthropoda; class Insecta; order Lepidoptera; family Crambidae; genus Pyrausta; species Pyrausta despicata. The sequence continues at coordinate 3,300,982 of OY992848.1, read as the reverse complement.
CGGTTTAGCGAAATTACCGCTACACAGACGCATACATTTTGAACTGGATCGATTCATCTCGCTTACATTAGAGTTAGACATACAACTGACATATTATGCCACACAACTATCAGCTTTTCTTCGTTTTGAATTCGCATGCGAACGCGTCGGTGTGCTAGAGGCCTTATAACGCATACTTAATTATTCCGTTCGTTCATTCGATAGCGGTTTATTAATTTGATTAATTGATTCTGTGGGTGGAATTGGGCAGAATGATTGATATTCAAGACTTTTATGTGACAAAATGGTAATGAGGTTTACTTCTGTCGAATTTCGATTAATGCGAGGTGTCGTGACAAAAATCGGGACGCGTAATTAATGCAATTTTTTAGCTAATGAAATTTTGCGTGTGCACATGCACGGTTTCAACCGTCTATGAAAACAAGATTAAGGGTATTTATGGATGAAGTTAAACGTCAAGACTTTTTTTAATGTGCTATATTGTTAATAAACATTTAAGACTTGAAGCTCCGCCAATATTCATTGAACTTTATTTTTATGTCAATATTCACAGATGTAGTTCACCAAATGTAAAGCGCGAAAATTGCGCTATAGGAGAGCACTTTTTTAAGTCATAACAACAAACATAATATTCTCAATACATAAGGATTTATTTCTGAGAGGCCACAGTGTAAAGCTTAACATCTTCATTTTCGTCTAGCAATAGACTCTAGAGATGAAACGTAAATGTACGCTTGACAGAGTAGCGTCCTTACTGATTGAATTTAGAGAGCGTCAAACTCATAAAATTATTTGCTACATTATTTTTCGTATTTAATTATGTTACGTTTCGGAGGTTCCTCAACTTGGAAAGACATGTGCTTAGTGACAGTGTAGGTACATCAGGTAGATGGCAAATACGCTTTGTTTTTTTTTCTTTTGACAAAGTTTATGTACTTGTATGTATACGTTTTGTCTTAATAGATGTGAAGATAAATAAAATACATTCGCCGTGAGACGTAATTGTGTTTTTGTTCGTATTGCTGTGAAAAGCTCAAGTTGAACAGAATAAAAGCAATTTCCACTAACTTTTCAAGTTACAGCCGCACTATGTAATTGAATAAGTTACCAACAACTAACTCCTGTCGGATATTTCCCCAGTGATCTCGTTTTAGTTCGTAACTACACGGATTGGGCGTTTTACGATGTATGAAAATTGTTATGAATCTTTTACGTGTTTGGTGCGCATGCCTCGTTTCAGGCCAAAAATCTCAATCATCATCTCATCATTTGTGTTAGCTCATTCTCAAGCATTTGTGTTGATTTTTAATCTGTTCCAAATTGGATCCGCAAAACGATGTTCAGTATTCACACGTTGCATATAAAATGCTTTTACTGCATTCATTGCCCGATGCGACACCATTAAAACGGTGTTAACTCGTATCTGCAAAAGTAAATTACGAGTAAACGTACATATTTTCAATCTTTCAATCTTCAGCAACTTCATAGTAAGTATTACGATTGACCGAGTGAGAATGAAGAAATATTTATAATTTTATAATTAATATACCAAATTGCTGCTCTTCACTCGATTGAACTCAGAGCCAAGAGGCTCATAGGTGACGAGAGGCTCGTAAGCACGCAGCTCCAAAGCTTGGCTCATCGCCACAGAGTCGCCTGCCCCTTTTCCATCGGACATACCATCCGTACCGTATCGATGTTCTTCTGATACGAACCAAGCGCTTCTCATCTACATTCCTGATGCGCACTGCAAAAGAGTGGAACTCACTACCTGCGTCAGTGTTTCCTGCAATTACAACTAGGAATTTTTCGGAGCTCGCCCGCACCATCGTATACTCAGTCTTTGCCTCGTGGGCTTAGTCTTGGGCCAAGAGCAAACCTATCCCAAATAATTTAAAAAAACTCGTAAAATTGAGCGTGCGAAGATGCGGCACCAAAGTTATCGGCACATTATCACATGCCGTAAAACCTTACGTCCTGTCGTGCCGGCTGTGTGGAAAAGCTTAAGTGTTGCAAAAATGTGGTCTTGCCGCATTCTAAATCCAATTACCTTCTAACGGCTCTAACTCCCTTAAGAGCTGTTGCATCTGCAGTAATCGCAGCAATTCCCAAGCTTCCTACTGTGGCCGCTCTTATCTTCTAATTCTCTTAGTTAAGTGCATTTTCCCTCTCTAACTATTAGTTAGTAAGCCCGCATTATCTAGCTTGTTAGTTCATGTTCGTAGTTAATTGTTGCTTACGTTAACACGACCTGATTTTATATCGTGTTAAATCATTAACAACCACTTTGGTTATAATGTTAACATTTTTAAATAATAATTTCTCAATAAATTACTTAAACCTAATAAATACGTTTTAATCAATAACCTTCTTACCAATTTAAGCTAGATAGATGACCTTTTAAATATACAAAGAGCGACTTCTCTATATATATAAAATTCTCGTGTCACAACGTTTGTTCCCGTACTCCTCCTAAACGGCTTGACTGATTCTTATGAAATTTTGTGAGCACATTGAGTAGGTCTGAGAATCGGCCAACATCTATTTTTCATATCCCTTAGTGATAAGGGTTGTCCACAATAATTTATATGGCAAAACAACGTTTGCCGGGTCAGCTAGTATTTATATAATGGAGTTCTTCTCGAATCTACAACGGCTTATTAATTATTATGATATAGATATGATAGGGCGTTGAGAGTGTGTGATAGGTACGGATAGAAACAAGACATGGAGATAAGAAAATTATTTACTGAAATATTTCCAAAACTGGCAGCTTTGAAACACAAAATCTGTTTAAGAATTTTTTTTCGCCGACTGTACCTGAACTACCAGCAACTTTGATGATTTTGTTTAGGAGCGAGGAAATCTTTTTACTAGTGAACTACTCACTCGAGATCTTATGACAAACTTTTGTTCTTTAAAGTATAGTGGGATTACCATGTAGCAACTCAAACGCATGAAATATTTGTTTCATGCTGGCACCTACAGATAAAAAAGACACCTCTATCAAACCAAAAAGAAAAATTTATTGACTGACTATGGCAGTGGCGACGCTTCCCCAGTACGCCTTGTCCTCGGTACAAGTAGCAACACAAGTGCTCAAAGGTGGTCCATTTGTATACTGGCAGCCATGAATGCTCCATATTTTTCTCCGTACGAAATAAAATGCTAAGAATCAGCCACAGGCACCACAGATTAAGCTGATGTATTCTGCTGTCCTGCTTTTTAGCTTACATGTGACAAAGCACGAGCTACTTTGCTTACTGGTCATGGCGGTGGCGACGCTGCCCCAGTAGGCCTTGTCCTCGGCGACGTCGAGCGGCGGCTCGTCGGGGCTGCGCGCGGGCTCCACCAGCCCGGAGACCGGCCGCCCGAGCAGCAGCGCCGCCGGCGACACCCGCGACCGACGCAGCTTGACGGCTGTCAGATCCAACGTTCGGCTTTGCTTGGCGCGATTTAGCGCGCAATTTTTGGATTTGGAAGCGCGCGCGTTTTGTTTTTTTTAAAGACTGTTATTACTTTTCAATTGTTGACGAGATATTAAGGTTTCGTTATTGTTTTTTTTTAATTAAAATTTTAATTGTTTTTATACTTATATACTTAATTTGACTAATGAGCACCATTCATAATCTTAATTGTAAAATAAATTAATAACATGAACGCTTTTCGAAATGATACCCTTGATAAACAAATCAAAACGGATCTAAACTAGAACTGGTTTGCATAAATAGGCTAATCGAATGGTAGACACCAGTGAACCAAAACTCGTACACCTTTACACACAATCAACACATCTGATCGCACTGCGGCACCATTGAAACAATAGACGATTAAAAAAACAAACGTCAACTTTTAAATTGCACAAGGAAACCACTCTGTGATGCCAATCACTGGAGACACGATACAGTTAATTCATAAAAAGAAACATTGCAATGAAATATACAAAACGCGAGTTATTGTACTAAGAAGCAAGCGCGTGCTTGACTTGTGGCGGTTGACGCCATATTGGAAAGCGAGGGTTGTTCTAATTGACGCATGCGCCGTAACCCTTGAGGGTTCTTTATTCAAAATGCCATCCCGTAGCTGTAGTACGGCAAGTTGGTAGGCATAGATACATACTGCGGGCTTATTTGGTGGGAAACTGGGGTGAGTGTAAACACTGCTGGCGGTGGATAGCGAAATTTATTATTTTGACGGGACGCGTGCAAATGACGTCATAAAACGCGAGGCTTCTCCCGATTCGCTTGTTCGACCCTCGGACCTACGTCAATCAAGGGTAACTTGGCACATGCGGAGATCTAAATTACGTCAACTCTTCGTCAAGGATCACAACCGTTAAAATAATTTACCACTTATTTGTGGTTAGGCAAAAATACCGGATTCTTTAATTCTTTTATAAAACTTTTCTCCATAAGATAACAATAACGATCAGTTTAAAATCTTGATAAATATGTAGTAACTGTAACAGTAAGCTATCTTCATTTGAATAAAATTATCACCCTCCAAGTTAGTACCAATACTACTTAATCTTTAAAACGAACGTCGTGGGAGATTTTGCATTCCAAGATCACTTGAGCCTTAACCAGACCACGAGGTGCGACTCTGATAGTATCGCATTCCCACCGTGTTGAAAGTGCGAAAAGTTACGTATTCCATTGCTTTAATTTCTGCTAGTTTGCCACAACAGCATAAGTGCCAAAATACAATCGAACTTGGGCAAGATACCTTGAACAATGCGAGTGGACTCTTGAAAGTCTTAAATAAAAGAAAAATTATCATCTATAATGTCGACTCTAGTTTAAAGAGAGCCTTAAAGAAAACTTGTAAGCTGTTTTAATATTGGATCGATTTATAATCAGGGATTGGTTTTTGCTTTAATATCTCGTTATGATCATTAATTTTTACATTTATTGTAAAATTCTTTCAACTCACACCGACTAAGTATCATTATTTTCCAATCAAGATGGAATCACGCGTATTCCAATGTGCGTGAGCACCGTGTCCAATTACTCAATTATCAAAGAAAATACCAATGATTGTGAGATTTCTTCAGAAAAATCTTATGACGTCACAATATTTATTTATTTATTTAAGTTCTGCACAAACATGTGTACAATGGTGGACTTAATGCCGAAGGCATTCTCTACCAGTCAACCATAGGGCCAAGCAGAGAAAATTCAGGTGGTGCACATAAAGTAAAAAGTAAAGTAAAAAGTTAACTGAAGTTATTTAAGTACAAAATAAAATTATAAACATACATACTAATTACTTACATAAAATGAAATAAAAATACATAAAAAATCATAGACATCATTGTTACGTATACATAATAAGGATGGTACACATGGTAAGAACACAGTGTCACTGAGACAGGAGAGACAGTTCATTCCTGTAGTGGGACTGCAGTGACTTTTTAAATGATAATTTCGACGTCGACCGCTGGATTTCCTTAGGGAGTCCGTTCCAAAGTCGAGTAGCAGTGAGAGTGAAAGAATTAGACATAAAGCCAGAAGTGTGACGGGGGATGGAGAGTTGAAGGGTGTTACTGGAGCGAAGGGACCTGTCATGAGAAGTATGGAGGTATGAAAATTTTTCTTTAAGATACGAAGGAGTGTTAGGATCGAAAAGGATGGAAAATAATTGGCCTAAAGTACGAACATTTCGACGCTGCCGGATTGGAAGCCAGCCGAGCTGGTTACGAAACTGGGAGACGTGGTCATATTTGCGGAGACCGAAAACAAATCGAAGGCAGTTGTTAAGAAGCCGATCCAACTTGTTGAGAAGATCTTGGGAGATATTTGAGCAGCACACATCGCCGTAATCGATTATCGGTAAAACCAGAGACTGCACAAGCAAAATCTTAGTGCTGGGAGGTACAATATAGGTACCACCAACAGCTTGTTGCATTTTCGTAACAGTTTTCGTTATTGTCGTTTCTTTTAAAAATGAACCGTTATTCAAATAAAGTGTAAAGAATTTAAGTTATTTTGTTACACCGTTACTATTGACCCGTGCTAGGACCACAAAAAGTGTAAATTGATTTTCTTTATCAAGTCCGAAGTACAGTGGTCTGCACATCAGGCTATCCAGTTTTGTAGCAAAATCGCCCTTGTTACAAACTCGTAAGATACCGCACTGTTTACTGTGACGTGCTGGTCACAGCAAAACGTGCTACGTCTGCCGATGGGTTGGATAGGAGAACACAAAATGTGGCATTTTAAATACTAAGCTAAACGTTACAATTCGAACTTACACATGGAAGATTACGTAATTGGATAAGTTGATAACATGATCAAACATACATGGAGATATCTGTAATGATAAATTAGATCATTCACCGCTGATCTATCTTTTTCAGATAATTTGGATAGTAAAAATATATGTGTCAAAATTAATATTGACATATTGACCAATTAAGCAAAAGCGCTTAGTATTTCACATAGTTTTAAGCAGGTAGTAAGTTGATATCCATTTATTATCGTCCACCTAAACATTATTACTACGCCACCGAGACCCATTGAGGTCAAGTGTCCAATTAGTTTGTACTGTAACGTGACCATAATAACATTATTAATACAATCACCTTAATCTAAGTATTGACTATCAAAGTGACGCCCACACAGTAGCTAGCGCATACTCAATTATCTTTGTTGGATTTTTATTCTGTTCTACAGTCAAAACCTGTTATAAATAACGTAAGTAACTTTAGTGCATAGATTTTCATGCCTTTATGTTTTTATTTATTTTCCAGAGGCATAAACTAATAATTAAAAATAATTTATTTCATGTCAACATTAAACAATATTTCTCTACGAGATCGAATCAGAAATGAGGAGATACGTAGAAGAACTAAGGTAACGGACATAGCCTTGAGAATCAGTAAGCTCAAGTGGCAATGGGCAGGGCACTTAGCGCGAAGAACTGATGGCCGTTGGGGCAGAATAGTTCGCATTGGAGACCCTTCGACCAAAAGCGCAACGTAGTCCTACGTTGCGCGTCCACCGACAAGATGGACAGGCGACCTTGTAAAGATCGCAGGATCACACTGGATGCAGACCGCTTGTGATCGGTCGATGTGGAAAACTGTGGGGAAGGCCTATGTTCAGCGGTGGACGTCCTTTGGCTGATAATGATGATGATGATGATGATGATGATGATTAAACTATAGGTTTAAAGTATGTCCCTTCAACAGTTTGAGAACCTAGCAAGGTAAGATAGTAAGAAAGAAACAGATTAGAATGAATGAAATCGGCAGAGTTAACAACAAACTAACAACCTGACAAACCTTTTAGGATATCATTTACTTGTATATCTGAGTCACACAAGCCGCATGCAAATTCTCAGATTTCTATTCTCGCAATATAATATGCCCGGTTTACACGAAAGAAACATAAATACTTAACACTCTTCCACAAATCCGTTCATTAAATCGCATGATCGTGTATATTGAAATGTTAGCATTGCATTGTTTAACACAGAATAAGGCTTGGGAAAATCTGCATTTATCTCGTGCGGAAGCAAATTGGAATCCATAAAAAGATTTTGCAAGCGTTCCCATGTCTTTTAAGGCATGCAAGGGAAAGTGACATGAACTCTTGGATCAATGGACCCGTCCAAATGATATACTGCTGGAGCTATTCATAATGGTAGTTTTAATAGCTGTTATAATCTTTTGATTCAAGCTTTAGAATCAGCTTCTTTGCTCAAAGGTAAGTAGCATTATCTTCTTGTTAATCCAATCATTCATCTGTGTTGCAATGTGCAAGTAAACCACATAAAGTACAAATAAACTTACTCTGGCCAGCATACCGGTTTGTTATTTTAGTTTTTCTTTTTAATTAAAGTAAAAAAAAAAAAAAAAAACTTAACGCGTTTATAATGGGATTTCAGAATTGGGCATTTTTTGAGCGGATTCAGATAAGATTAGATAACTTTTTATTGCACAAAATAAAAAATACAACATAGCAATTTAACGTAGACAGGTGTACAATGTAGGCGGTCTTATCGCTCATAGCGATCTCTGCCAGACAACCTTAACCCTAATCTAATTCAATCATGAGAATTCGAAAAAATAGAGCAGTATTCACTTATCTCTAAAGGCATATTGACTATTCCCACGTCAAACTGGATTGATAGGCACTAAAACCAGTCGCGTAAGTGCTCGGTCGATTACAAGACTTGATGAGACAAGCAATAAGATCGGAATAAACTGTTCTAAACGGCTCTACATTACATGATTGCCTTTACGATTTTGATTGGTTTGCTTGGCAGAGGTCCTTTATTATTTTTGTAATTTTCCAGAGTGATCTTGTGTCGTGTAGCCACTTCCTCGTTTCAGTCGTATAACTCATGACCTCAGTGTGTTATACGCCTGTGGTGGGTATCAACAACGAGAGGTCGCATAAATAAATAAATTGTTTCAACACACCAATTACCTAGCCCGAAACTAAGCATAAGCTTGTGTTATGATGGCTAGAAGAAGATAGAATGCTCAGATAACTCATGCTCATCACACAAACGTTTGCCCCTAGCATAATTTTCGAAATTGACATTGATTTCTTTGATATCATTTTGTTATACTACCGTGATATTGCGCCTGTGCGTGTTTGTTTAAAAGTAATTGGCATGATGACACCTATCTTAAATATTTTCAAGACCACGGCGTTTAAAAAACATAGCCCCTGTGAAGTTAGTACAACCAATATATTTCCAAAAAGCTGTAGAAACCAATTTCTTAAACACACAAAACTCAATAAATATTCGGTCAATTGCCTCCGATTTCCGATACATGACCGTGACGTCACGTTTCTGTATTCCCATACAAAATCTATGGAGGCAGACCGTTTTGACAGTTATAAAAAGTATGTCAACAATTGGTGGAGTCATCTAGCCCATTAAAAATATAAAACATTTGTGAATTGAAACAAAGTTATTGGATATTCGTTAGATTTGCTTAATTGGCCGTTCACATTTTTAGTTACCTGGCTTCAGCAAACGGATGTCTGTAGTCGTTTTATTTTACGAAACTTAATTGATACCGTTATGTTATATCACTTCCTATTTAAAATGGCTGCCATTACTGTTTATTGAATGAAGCGACTTAGTAGATTTAACCACGCAAAATGAATTGCATTTTTATAAAAAAATTGGCCGGGTCAATGGAGTTAGTAAAAGTGTATCCAAATAAGTTGTTGTAATTTTTTTTTTCATACACAAAATGAAGAAGTTTTCATCAATCAAGTTGTCAGCGACATTAAAGACGGTAAAATTTTAAGCATAACAATATTTAACCGACATACTTAGTCATAATTATTTTTCGTATCTAACAAGGAGTTTTAGTTGCACAAAACCATTCTCACAATAATATGTGTTCAGCATAAAGGTAAATACTTTTTAGATATTCTTATTGTAACAACCTGTTTTGAAATTCCTTGGTTGTTCCGTGACTGGCTAGCCTTGCTCGTTCGCCTGGCATTTAGTAGCCAATCTTATAAGATCAGCCTGCAGTTTATTTTTATTTAGATAATTAATATTTTTATAGCTGATAAATGCTTAACAAAGTTGTGATATTACTTTTATAGTGGTAACTGAGTTTTTATTTCACATAATAACTGAGTTGTTAAGTGTTGATCGTTTGTGAAAACTAAAAATTATTTAGGAAGGTCTACTTCTAGGTCTACTTTTGCAGGTTACTAGGACAATTAGCCTTCTGCAATCACTGCACTGCATCACGATATCGATTGATATCGAGATCACAAAATTAAGTGATGATGTACCTATACCTTTAATTACATAACGTCAGTGTGCCATCAAAGAGATACGTATACAGTATTAAATCGTTTGCAAGTGTCATTTTAGAAGAAAAATATGACAGTGCAATTTATAAATACTCTTTTATTTCATCATTCTGTAATTATGCTTAGGAGGACATGTTTAGACATCAGCATATTGTGGAAAATTGACTAATTTAGATAAGATTGATTAAAATTTATTGAATGATACACAAATTACTAAGTTAAGAAGAGACATGCATGTATTTGGGTAGGAAAATATTAACATTGACTTATAAACGTATGTTTGTACATACAAAAGTATGTTTGTACGTACAAACGTTTATGTTAACGGTATCCCATGCTAAACGCTTGCGGCCACACACCTCGGCTGTTGGCCGACTTTTGAACAGACAGACACAGAAATGTCAGTCATAATTCCCTTCTAGTGTAGCAGTATTGTTGTTTTTAGTACCTATGTTTTTGTTTATGTGCATACCCCTTTCACTTGACCTGATTTTTCGATATTTACACCATAAAACTGCTTACTTTTATTGCCTCTTGTTATGGATGTCAGTAAATAATTCACTGCAAATCAAGTACCCACCAAAAGCGTAACCTTTATAAATTAAATTTAGTTCACTGTATATTGGAAGATCATTAATGGTTGACAATATGTTTAATATTGTCATACACATACAATTCATTTGGATTATTTTAATCCACGACGATTGTTTGGAGTGAAAGATTGATAAAATAATTTGATAGCCTCAATTAAACTTGTAAACATTTCTCTCTGTCGTTTCATAATAATTATCTAATTAGCGATGATCTATACATACGCCGTTGCATCAACTTATGATGCAATAACGATGATGTGATGAGCTAAAAATTAATTGCACCGAAATAATTATCGGTTAGGTACCTAAGTACCCATTACACGCATGCTTTCCCGCGTAATCCGCATACGTAGTGACATAATTAGACGCATAGTATTTTTATAACGTTAGGCGACATAAGACATAAGTAGGTAATTACTTAATGACTGAAACTTTTTTTTATCGTTCACTGTAAAACCTGTATATTTCACTTAAAAATTAACTTGGTAAAACTTGGTAAACAAAAAAAATACTAATAAAGGGTTCAATTTTTCGTAATAAATTGGGTCAATTTAGCAGTGATGAATTTACATATGTAAAGCAATCCAAGTGTTAATGTCATTAATATAATCTTGATTATACCTTAAAATTATATTTATATAACTACATCCTTGACGCGATTATGGTTAAGGAATCCAAGAAACATCTTAGATTACACTACACACATTAAGCTAAAGCTCCGAATTTTGTTTGTAGCCATTCTAAACTGAGTAATGTAAGCTAATTGTTCTGGGTTCGTAAGTAATTACCGAAATGTTAGTAAAATTAAGGCTTTGAAAAGGATATTTTATATACATCTAAATATACTATAAAACTCTAAGATAACTGTTTGACATAGTATTCTATCAACGCGCAGCCCAAACCACTGGACGGATACGGGCTAGGGCTGAAATTTGGCACGCAGGTAGATGTTATGAAATAAGCATCGTAACGGATGAAGATTTTGAAAAATTATGAGAATGGAATTTTGATAAATTCTATCCCCGAGGGGCTGAAATATGGGATTAAAATTTTGTATAAAACTATGTTAATTTTAAACCGATCGGGCTAAGACTTTGCATGCATATTTGCTACTATGATGTTGGCATCCTCTAGGAAATGATTTTGATACGTTCTACCCCTAAGGGTTGCAAGTTTAAATGAAACCCAGTGGAAAAAACTAAGTCCACGCCGCCAAATAGCGGGCGGCCGCTAATGAAAAATAAGGTGATATAAATAAAATCCAGTGCATTATCGACTAAGAATCTGTGTTGCAAACATTGAATTACGAAATCAGATTGACCTAAGCTGACAAATTATGGAGCAATACTTATGTATTGCAACATAGCAAATGAATGCATCGTGAATGCACCGAACCAAAACCACTCAATAATCGAATAATAAGTGGTCTAGCGAAATAGCTTATCAAGCATCTCAACATAACAATGTGAGTAAGACTATATTAAATCTGAATGAGAAGTACCTAAAATATATTAGTTTATTATTATTATTATACTCGTTAGTTTAGGATAAGCTGAAACCTGTAATGTTTTTCTCAATATTCTGTAATAGACCTTTCAGTTTGCTTAGTGATGTTTTACGTCCTTAAGAGAAATTATTGATGAATCTTACAAGACTGAAAAATGTCCTATTCAGCCAGTTTTCGTATTGCGATTACAAAATCTGTCAAAATTATGAATGACGGTGCATAACACACGTGCACGGGAAACTGAAAGTCACCCTACTTTTTTATTTCGAGTAAAACGTTTTGCAAGAAAGTAAGAGGTGAAAAAGTTAATGTTAAGTTTAAACTTGTCTCGTTCCACTGCCGTGAATTACTGGGAAAAGCTTAATGTGAGAAACGACGAAAAGTAAATCTTACTAACCGCACCGTACCGTACTAACCTGTACCGCAAAAACTTTAAGTTGATCGCAGATCTATCAGGGACCAACTGTGAAAGCCATGAAAGTCTAAATACGAGCAAAAACCTACGCTGTAAGGCGTAAGTACTAGTAAGATTAGTTTTCTAGGCGACAACAACACCTAGAAACTATTAACATCACGAGAGGAATTAGCCAGTATATGGCTCAGTGATGAGTTTACATCACGAACTCATCTGTCTATTTGTAGACTGCAACAAACTGTTATTAATGTATTATTTGGTTGTAATTTAGCGCATACGTTTTCTTGTTTCATTATATTTAATTACCTAACCTGATTGTAACCTGTTTTGTATCTTATTAATAAATAGATAAATAAATTATGAATTTACTTTATTATTCTATACAAACATGCACATAATTATGTACTTTTTCTGAAATGTGACATTTTAGCCCTATTCAATTGTTTATTGCAATGGTTATGTAAGCGTTATATAATTTTAAATGAGAAACAACCTAAAGTTTATAAATTGTGTAATTTAATTGAAATAATTCGTACCAAAAATTCCAAAAAGATTAACCCTTATTTCACGTTACGTTATGATAACACTAGTGGCCGCCCGCGACTTCGTCCGCGTGGAAAGCCTTTATCTTAAAAATTCTTTATGAATTGTAGCCTATATGTTATTCTGATGTATAAGCTATATTGTGGTAAAGTTTCATTCAAATCCATTCAGTAGTTTTTACGTGAAAGAGTAACAAACATCCATACATCCATACATCCATACATCCATACATCCATACTTACAAACTTTCGCCTTTATAATAGTAGTAGGATTGGTCACGACCACTGGAAACGAAACGCTTGACAGAAATTATATTATTTTCGGTAATCGGTATTTATTTTCATGCGCTTTAAAAACAAATTGACAAATGAATGAATGACTGAAGGTATTATAAGCCAACCGAATTAAAAATGCAGAACTTGAGTAGCATTCCTTACACAATTGTAACCTTCTAAAAACGGCAATATTAACGGCAATTATTATTTTTAAGGAAATAACTTTTAATCGATAAATGCAAAATAACTAAAATTATTACAATTTGACTTACGTGTGAAACAAAATATTTTCTGTTTTGCCCCAACATATTTTTTAAAGAAACAATACATTTACCCATTTTTGAGGTAAAAATTACTCAAACATCACACGGCCAAGTCAGCTGAATCTGATTTAAAATCAGACCACGTGTGCCTTCCATTGCGTGTCCAGTGGTCTTCGTCCGAGTTCAAAATCTATCTCCATTACTATAACCATTAAAAGGATAATCAGCAGTTAACCATGGAATCCGGGTTAGTTAATCTCAGTTAGCGAATAAAGGCAATCACTTGCAGACGCCCCGCTGACTTGGCAGAAAACCAAAACTACATCCCTTGAACAGTTTTTGTTTCTATCAATTCATGCAAAGGGCACACTGTAACGGACATTTATAAATTTCTCCTTTTTTATAAAACACTTTTGTGAATATTCAAATATTTATGACAGATTTAAAAACTGAAAAAAAAACCGAATTTTAAATAGTTAGGTATTACCAATTTGTGTTTGAGGAAGTTTGAATTTTTTGTTATGTTTGAAGTTTTAAACACAGAGAAAAGCCCGACTCGACATCTCTCTAAGTAAAGGCCACACTTGTAAATACTTGCAAGTTTTTATTATCTCTGGTATGGCACAAGCTTAAACACGTTTGCTTTATCTCTCTGATACGCTTGGCCACGAGAAAATAAAGCATTTTCATTATGACAAGGCCAAACTTTTAAGCTCACGATCTCTTTAGAATTGACAACGTATTCATTCCTTAATCACGATTTGAAACACAATAACTTGTTATTAAAGATCGTCTCATGTAAAATTTAATAAACTCATTGACCTAGGTATTACTGTTGCCTTAATATGAAGCTTATTATATTAATTTCGGGGAGACGGGGGCATCTTTGAACAGGGGCAGCTTTGAACAATTGAGATTACGGGGCAATTTTAGAAACTAGTTTTGTGGTGATTCATTTGGCACAAACTTGCTCAACTGTCAGTTGTCACTACTGACGTTTGATAGCCTGTCGTTGAGTTAAAAGGAGTATTTGATTTCGAGTGCAAATGATTAGCTTTTTCAACTAAGTTTGCAAGGGTCTTGGTCATCCTATTCAAGGTTTATGGAGCGTTTTTTTCTACAAATCAATGCTATTTTTAAACTTAAACTTTGAAAGCAATCGTTTTTTATATTTCTGATCATCATTAACACTATCATGTGGGCAGTGCTAAAAAGTACGAAAAAAAAACTGAATAATAAATTGACAAGCGAGTCATAAAGAGTAGATCTAGAAGTATTTACTATTTAAATGAGGCACAGAACTTATTTTAGTTAGATGTTTTTCCATTTACTTTTCCATTTTATTGAACAAGTACATTGTAATTTTTAACTTTAAACATTCTTTTGTTTTTTATCTCCGTCGTTGCTAATATTGGTTCTATCAATTTTGTTCATCAAAAGTGAGAGAAACCTTAAACATTCGTAGAATTTATTGATATTCCAAAACTGCCCCATGCGTGTTCAAAGCTGCCCCAGGGCTTGCTGCGGCTTGCTGCTTTGAACATTTGACTTCTTCTTCTAAAATGAATTTTGCGGCTATAATTTTTATTATTTGGATATTTTATATCATACGATGTATTGCGATTTTATAGCCAATATTTATTGCATTAGCAAAAGCTTAGCATTGTGAAACAGTAGAAAGGTTCAGAACAAGAGAATCAAAAGTTATGACAGAAAGTGTAAAAAGTGGTCAAAGGTGGCCCTCTCCCTTACTTTGCCGTCACCTTAAATAAGTTTAGTAGATACTGACCTGATTTCGTACACCTTACGAAAAGCAAATAGCATATGGTTTGCCATTGTTTTGTTTTTCATTTTCCCATCAATTTTACGCTAAATTAAACGCTTTGAATGAAATGGTAGATAGCCACTGCAATTAAAATGCATGTTTTCTTTACAAATAATGTATTTCTATACAAATTGGCCTTTAACCCGTTACCTTCTAACCGTGTCAAGCGGTAGCGTGGTCCAGTTATCTATTTGTGCAACAGATAAAAACTACGACTTGCAGTTTCTATTTGCATTTGTAATGGGTCAACACAGTTCAATGACTCGTTTTTGCATTTGTATACTAATATAATAATGTATTTGGAGATTATTTTGCGATACCCAAAAGTGATGCGAGAGAGGAGTCTCAGCTTAGAGTCAGAGCCCAAAGGTTTATTAATTTTGCGTAGTATTCACAGCAGGAATCTTCACCCTATTCTTTTGATATCCAAGGATGTTTTTAACACTGATCAATCAATGATGATCTTTATAATTTTAAACAAGTATCTCAAAAATCATTACCATATTACTCGTACATATGTTTATATTTAAGTCATCTAATGAAACATGTTTGTTTGTAATCCCTAAAATAAATAAATAAACCTCGATTTCTCACGTTAGGGCTTGCACAGACATCACCTACAAAACTACGTTCACTTTTAGAACGGTCACTGCTTTGACCTCAAGCAAGAAGTCTAACTTCGCGGAATTACTTTGCGAAATCGACAAAGGATGAGGCAGATGATTGGGCGGCTCCATTATCAGTTATCGTGACTCGTCACTTGCGTGTCTCACGCCTCAGGGCTTGTGCCTTGTGATCCTCAAAAGGAGACTAAGATTTGGTGCGCACTAACAACGCTAGTATCGCTTACTTAAATTATGACACGAATCAGAAGCCTGCGTGTAACCCCATTTTGATGAGTTGAATCATATTATTTAACCTATAGGTACCTTAAACCAATATCGTCAAGTACACAAAGTACTAATGTTATGTTACGAATAGGTAGGTACATATGTACTGTTGTCATCTTTTTCTTTTTCAGTGATCACAGACGCCGAAAATGGTCCGTAACGTCAGGTTAAAATAAAATGTTAATAAATGCGGAAATAATCCGTAAAAAGTGTATCATTTCAATTGCGAATACATTTCAACAAGCAACAAAAGCATCTCAGTGTCAAACCCAAAACCGTTTTCCTCCCATTTCTTTGACAACGCTTAAGAATACAACTCTACCCCAGATTAGTTTCCCTTGGCCTTATTTCTGCCTGCACATTGGTGTTGACACATTTCATGACGTAAGATGCACAGAGCCTTACTAACCAAGGCCCTAAAATGCATATCTATCATCATTTCGCAAGCCTAGGCAAGAAGTCTACGGTCACGACTGCACTAAAATTATTAAAAAACTAGGTTAGCTCAAAATGGCGGCGATAAAAAAGCCAACGTGAATTATGGCGGCATTGTTTTGCGTGCCTGTGTGAATGAAACGGAGTTCCTTACGAACATGCGATGCCTTACATTTTTGTACTTCGAAATACCAAGTGTTTTTCTTTTTCAATTAGCAGCTGAATAAACAATACCGGAATTATTATTATTTGTAATTGTTATTAAAATACTACACGAAGCATGAATAAGCACCTACCATTTTTTTATTGAGATTATTGAGATTCGGAACGTTCTACCATCCCGGATTTTTTTTAAATTACGAGTAAGTTCTAAATATTTCTTTATTCCAGACAAGTAGATCATTTTAAATAATTTATTATTACACCGAATATTAGTTATTCGGTGTAATAAATAACCTTCAATTATTTGAGCAGCTTTCCGATTATTAATTTTGTTTCAGTTTTTTTAAGCATCAAAATGTTACATGGGATTTTTTACAGCCAAACTCATTCACTTTACGTTACTTCGTTACTTATTCAAGCAAAGCGTTATTGCTTCGCCTCTCGTCCAAAGTTCCTACAAGGACGCGGCGGCGGTAGGTACCTTTGCATGAAGTGAATGTACAGTGTGTTACATAAAATAGATTGCCCAATTACCGATCGATAGCGACCACGTACCGACCAGGTCGGACTCTGATTCCATGCCCTTGTTTATGGCTTCATTAAACCCCGGCTTCGCGTTAGCTCACGCACTGTGGCGCGAAGAAAAGAAGATGTTGCAATTTTAATTTTCCCTTTTGTTTCTCTGATACAAAGATGTACGAGTAAGTTTACCTTTTTTTCCCTTTTTGTATACATACAACTGTATCATATGTTCCTTTGAGAACGAAGAAACAATGAGAAATCAAAACACACTAACAACAAGAAGAAAAATTGACTGCCACAGGCGAACTCAAACCCACACCTCTTGCAAGCCTGGCGATTGCTCTCCCAATTGAGCTACCGGGACCCGTTTTTACTTTCTTTAAGTGTGTTTAATTTCACATTGTAAAGAAATTTGCATTTTTAATGATAAAAAAATAAAGAAACTAAATAAACCTCAAAAACCGTACAGCTTTAATTAAATTTAGCATTTACCCTTTTAATACTTACCGCATTTTACATTTCTTACGTAAACACGTACCGCAAAACTGATTCGCGCTGATATGATGCGTTCGACAAGAATGTTCGCCCTTTCGAATACCTTTATTGCTTACGTAAACATCTGGTTTCTCAAGACGAATATCTACCGAGAAGAAACAATTTGCGACTCACGAAAAACATTACAAACCTCATTTAAGTCCTTTAACCCCTTAGTCACCCACCGAGGAAAAAAGTCATTGTTGATCGTGAAGAAGAAAGTTGTAAGTAAACAAAATTTTGCATTGACCATTAAGTTAGATTGACTACTTATTTTATAAACTTTTTAACACTTATTGTAAATTGCAATATAGACTTTTCAATTCTTCGATAAATTGGAACCGCAGATAAAGTCAAAAGCGTAATAAATCATCATTTCATCGAAAGTTGCCGGGCGATTATTTCTAGCGATTCCGGTGAAATAGCCCGCGGCGTGATGAGGCGGAGCGAAGCGATTTCTTAGTAACAACAACTGACAGACAGACTCAGAGGAAAATACTTTCTTATGGGAACCGAAGGGCCTTTTCAGATCAATTTAGTTTATTTCTTCGACAGTCCAGTTGTGGAAATCAATTTTATAAATGTCTCAAATCAATGTGTCAAAGTGTTTTTGCTCGAATTCCCCCTTCCTGTTAATTGAATGTTCCTTTAAGCGAGTTGTCTGGAAGAGATCGCCACAAGCGATAAGACCGCCTAAATTGTACAACTTTCTTTGTTAAACTTTTCTGTAATTTTGTTTTGTGTTGTACAATAAAGTGTTAATCTATCTATCTATCTATGTCTACTTATATAACCAACTACTATGTTTGGTGTATTTCGTTTCTTATGTTAATTGAAATAGTCGAACCTGTTCGAAGAGTCACAAATCATCTATTTCACTGAGCCTATCCTGAAACTACTTTAAGTATACATCCACCCACACTTTTAAATACTTCAAATTATGTCGCATACGCATGTACGCATCAAAGAAATCTCATCTGAAATGCCATCATAACCGCCGTGTAACTGGTGAACCATATCTTAAAATTGAGTAAAACAGCTTCGATTTTCAGATTTACGATAAAATAAGTCAACGTTTGATTAGATTAAAATTTGGCTCGAGATGCTTGCAAAATCAATCGGTTAACGTAGAATGACATCGTTGTTATAGAAGATTAGACACGTTTTTCATTCATTTGTTACATTTCTTATAACTAGTTCAGGTTTATTGTATTTTCACGGGAACGTGTTAATTAAGAGTTTTTACTAACATGGACAGTGTTAAAACGTCCCAAAATAAGTGTTAACAAAACCCATTGTCATAGCCTGACTAAAAAGTCAAACATTGCTTCATTGCACTGAATTTTCAAACACAGCAATCAAAACTGGTCACAATATTGTTATCATAAAGTTGAATATCCGCTTTGGTATTATTTCCGACTGTTCGTATCAAAATGTACATTTTCATGGCCAGTATGCCAACGTAGAAAATAATTGAAAGTATAATATTTTCAGTACTTACGACTTATCTCCATGGCCAACGTGTTAGTGACGCAAACTCCCATTGTTTATGGAATGTCAACAAAAACACTAAATTGAAAATCGAATCTAACTGGCTGCTTTAAAGGTCAAATGTCATTCGATACATGAAAAATTCGCGGAGCACAACACGATATCACAGTGATTTATTCACTTTACATAAAACAAAATCCTATTAACTAGGCTGTAACCTCACGTGAAGGGTTAAAAGGAAGCCGGACATAGCATTCTCCTCATAATCTAATAATTGTTCACATTCCTTTGTTGTAAAACGTAAAAAAAAAACAAACACTAAAACACTGGCAGCATACAGGTAACTGGATCAGAAAAAAAATAGGGCAGAACTTTTTTACATACTTTTCAATTAAATGAACGCACACGCAACCGCGCGATAGTGCTGTCCGCTAGAGACTGCGGCGGCAAAAGATTACGTCTTGCTTTGCGGCACCGGCTCTCAAACCTCAATGTAGGTTTTCCCACATAGAAGTAATAACTTTCGATCTGCGCCTGCATTATTTGATTTGCTAATACTGCAATTATGTTTGGTTTGCATTGTGGGCATTGAAATTATTTTATTGCGGGTTTTTACTACGAGGTTGAAATAACAACATTATTGGATTAGGTTAACTAAATACGATTGTTCGGAAAATAAATGAGCTTATGTTATGTTAGTTATGTAATGTCTACTTAAAACAAATCCTAGTTAGATACAATTAAATCAAGTAAGCTAGCATCTACTTAATGTATTTTGAAAACCGAAAATTTGCATAGTTATCTTACAACTATGTATGTTTATCGTACTCGTCTTTAATAGCGTAAAGATTGACAACTTAACCGTATGAGTATGATTCTTACTCACTAAGAGAAATTCTTTAAAAAAACGAGCAGAACCACGACTGCGGGGTCCGCTTTTTCTTATTTAATACTTTAGAAGATTATGTAGGCAAGAAGGAGTAAGTACTCCGTGCCTTAATTTTCTTTTTAATAATAAAGGAGATCTTACACCTCCAAAAACATTGCGGAACCAGAGACCAAGAAACCAGTTTATAAACGACTACACCTTGTTCCTTTTGCTCGTAGTTTTAGATCTATTGTGTCCGCGGCGGCCGCACTTTTCTCATTACACTTTTTGCTAAAAGCACTACAACCGTTTAAATTAGGTTCGACGTTTTTGTACACTTCATATTAAACGCTTGGTAAAATATTAATGCAACAGTTACCTTCCTACTTATTGTCATATGAAAAAAAAAACGAATAAAAAGAGCAATCAACCTTTGAGAAGCGACTTTTTTTTTATAATTATATGAATTGAGCCATGGAGTTCAGAACGTAGTGTAGGGTAGGTGAAGTCATTAGCAGGACATGTACACATAGTGCTCATTATTAGAAATTTTACAAAAAATATGGAGTTTCGTGAAATTCATGACCTGACGTATTATGTGCAGTAAAGGTTTGACTCTTTTTTAAAACAAACTGATGGAATAGAAAGATTCATTTTAGGTGCATGGTTGTACGAAAGTGAGTGGGCAACGAAGGTCATAGATTATGTAAGACCCAGAGCCTCCAGATCGATGTTCCCGCGACCTGGTCTGGTCTGGATATAGCTCGCAGACACTCCGTCGCCTCTGCGTTCAGACGACCTAAATTCTCATCTCCGTTCTCTTTTAGAACTTGACGTGTTATATCTGTGGCTACGAAGGCTGTGTTCCAACCTTAAGGTTGCTTGTATAAAATTTACTAACAATCGTTAAATACTCCGAAAAATTCATGTAATCAATATAATCTTTGATATTATGTATTTTTCTAGCGTGTATAAATCTTATTAAGATCGGTGTGAAGTGCAATGCTGACTTTCAATTTACATCTATTTTTATTTACAACACGATGCCAGGGTTCAACCACCCTTGAGCATATTGGATTAAAGTTTGCCCTGTCTATTTCCGTGTAAGCCTTACATTTACCTGTTTACTATATATATTACATCTATATGTGGCTTGATTAACAAGATACAATATATTGAGATACAATTCAGGAATGTATAAACGCAAAATCTTACATACATCAATACAAAAAGCAAAATCTTTACAGGTTAGAAAAAAATTCTTACACCTATTTGATCTGTTTTGGAGATCAAAAATAGGTTTTATTTTTTATAGGTTTTGAACCGATGCAATGTGAGAAAAACTTTGAAGAAAATCTATCGCTTACGCAGAGAAGAAGAACAGATTTTGTATGGGTATTGTTGTGGGAACTAGTGAAAATAAATACAGCTCGAAGCCTCGCACACGGGCCGACGCTACTTCAAAAATACGATATGACCTATATTCCGTGCTCAGTTTATTTGTTTTAATGGGAATAACCTGTTTGACTAAATAATTCCGTGGTGTCGCTAACGAACTGTTTTTGCCCATTAAAAAGCTGCACTATTTGCCTGCCTTTGAACAAATAACATTGCTTTGTACTGATTATAGTTATTTGTTATACAATAGTTCAAAGTTGCTTTTTAACCGCGTGTTCAATTTTGATGACCGAGCAAGCGAAGGATTCAAAATTAGAATCCTGAGCGTTAGCGAGGGAATCAAAAGAGCACGAGGTGAAAAATCTTTGCACTCGAGTGCAACACGTAACTGTTCATTCCACCTCAGCGAGGAAATGACTAAATGCAAATAAAACCGTTGACAATCACAAGATAGCTACTTTTATTTCAGTTTAGGTATTAACTACTGCTTTATGACAGGTAAGTATTACAGAATAATCTTTAAATTATAACAAAATAATATTTAGGTATAATTAATAAAAATTGAAAGTAAAGTTGCTACAGTTATTTAAATTGAGTGTAATA
Organism: Pyrausta despicata; assembly: GCA_963921415.1. Lineage (NCBI taxonomy): Eukaryota > Metazoa > Arthropoda > Insecta > Lepidoptera > Crambidae > Pyrausta > Pyrausta despicata. The sequence continues at coordinate 3,278,861 of OY992848.1, read as the reverse complement.
TTTTTGTTGGGTACTATTGGTGTTAGTCACTTGTGTACTATTTTTCGAGTGCTTGCTTTCTTGTTCTCGGATAATTCTATAAAATATGCCAGCAAAACGTTTTCTGAGAAAGTTTTGGCTCCTTTTGCTAGTCGCCACGTGTTGAACATAACGTACTGTTTTAAATACTTCTCGCGTGATTGTTGAGGGAGAAAGATCATTTGCGCATTATTAACAGTTTCTTCACAACAAACTTCCTCGTCGCTAGAATCACTCATTTTAGTTTTTTCACTTGTTTTCAAGTTTCTTGTTTTTAATGTAAGGTTTAACAATGACGTGAAAAAATGCCGCGTAAAGAACCGCCAACAAAGCAAATTAAAAAAAGAGCACCAAGAAGGTTCCAAGTTTGAGTTTTTAACAAATTAAAAAAATGTTGTATGATATATTTGGCACCATAGAGGTAGCAATAAATAGGTTTAATGATTTTTTTAATTCACAAACTTGGTGCACACGATGTTCTAAATTCAAATTTACTTTAACCTCTAGTGAATAAAAACGGCTTTTCCACTCAGATATTGAAGAGCAAAATGACTCTTTCCGAGATGGTGGGATGAAAAATATTTTTCATTTCACTATGACTTGGATAGTTTTTTTTTAATATTTGAAAAAGGTTTCCGACTAGAGCTACAGATTCAGCCAGCAAATTTCTCAGAAGATTACAACGCAGATTTACCAATGAAAATATTTATATAGGTTCCATCATCCATAGCAACATGAAAAGGTACGTTTACCGAGTTACCTTTACTAAGAATTTTTTATTCGGTTGGGGCGTCCTTTCAATGCGGGAACGCTTTCAGCTGTAAATACAAAATGACTTGTAACCCGCTAGTTTCAGGTCACGGCTTTTTTCGATATCTACTGCTCGATTGGGTGGGATAATGATCTACATTATTAAAATATGCGACGGTATTAGTCAAATGAACTTATATATGTAGTGGTACTACAGTTGTTCCCTGGGCCCAAAAATGGATAGATAAATAGATACGTACGAGTACAATCGGTATATTGTAGGTACTTCACGACGTTGGCGGTGGTGAGTGTTTGATTCTTTCCTTCAGTAACGTAAAAATAGGTAATCTTTTTTGCTTTACAAATGAATTTCAGTTTAATATGTAAGTTTGGGATTTTTATAAAATTCTGTAAGAATTATATTTTGAGACTGTCTACAACGCAAGGTAGTTGCAGGGAGTAGCTCATATTGTTTTGAGTGGTTTACCCAGTGCTATACTCAGGAAGTTAGTACTCAGACTAATAACTGCTCCTAAGTAACTAAAGTATGGTGGCCAGCACATACGGTGTTCAATACATGAACATATATTTGTTACTTAACAATCTTTAGTTTAGTAGCTTGTTGAATAAAACAAGCTGAACTAGAAAATTATAGCGTATTGCTATTTATTTAATATTAAACACAGAAGAACAATGTTCTTGTTACAAAATGGTTGCTCCAAGAGGGAGAAAAAAAAAGGGTTGCCAACACTAAAATAATATTAGTGATGCCAGTTATATAACTACTAGTCATAAACTAAAGATTGTTAAGTAACAAATATATTTTCATGTATTGAACATACGGTAACCCGTTTTTGTTACAAAATAGCTTTTATTTTAAGCGCGTATGATGCTGCGGTGTTCTCCTTAATGTGCTGTCGTCTGTACAATAGCCTGAGTTTTTACAGATAGTGAAGTGACTATCAAAACTGAATGTTAAAAATGAAAAAATGAAGAGTTTATTAAAAAATACGTCGACACAAACTTGTGTACAATGGTGGACTTAATGCCGGAGGCATTCTCTACCAGTCAACCACAGGTCCAAGCAGAGAACGTACAGGCGGTGCACGAACAGACAAAAAAAATGAAAAATTATTTCAATACATTTAAAAAACATACAATGCATAGTGGTTGGGAGTTGGGACCAACTTTTTATACATACAAATGCTTGTGTTAGGAGGTCTTAGTTGTTGTTACTTGGTATTAAAAAATGTTTTATTAATAACGTTACGCCTCAACAACTTCATTTTATTTAGCCTGCTGGAGCATTTAACTATAACATTACTTCTCTCAGTGATAAGTATCACAGCATTCACAGCGCATTGTACGCGCCTTACGAAACTAGAACGCTATAGATAAACACGCGGCTTTGTCCACGTGTTGCGACAACTGCTTGGAATGTGATAAAACAGTTTCGTGAGATTGTTTCAATGTCTTCATTGTGTTATTAATGTGTTAAGTAACTGTATAGCAAAGTGTAACTTCAGTAGAACTAACATCTTTTATAATTTCATAGTTTCACATATTTTCACCTTCACAACAAATTTATAATTGGTTTACTCCATGTATTATTTAAGCTGAGGAAATATAATTTGTTTATGTGTTGTTTTGAGTACCTATTTTATTATGTTATGTTAAAACTGTATGTTTCACAAAAAATTATAAAATAAAAAGTACCCTTTGTTTATTAGCCAGTATGTAAGACGGAACCCAAAACATAAAACAGGATTTTCAAATATTACTTTAGATTATTAAGCAAGCAAGCTATCTCATTTCATTGAAATATTGTAAAATATAGAACGTTTGCATTTGTAAGACCTTAAGTCCCTGCACGTGTATTGATTGCAAAGTGTGCAAAGACGGTGCTTTTGCTTCCACGTAATAAAGAGGGGCTTTATTGTACAAAGCTCTGGATCCTTTAGCTAGTCTTTATAGTATAAAATATACTAACAGCCCGAAGGTATTCAGTATTTGTTAGTTACTGCATTCTTATTTCCTAAACATCAAATTCATTCACCTGAGCTGTCTAACAGAAAATCTTTAATTTAAAACCGGATATGACAAAACGTTTATTACGATTAACAGGAACACACAAAAAATTATAAAAAAAAATCTAATAAATTATTTGTGAGTGTAGATTAACGTTCAGGAATAGGGTATGGAGTGACAGGATCAGGGATGGACAGGGAATCTGAAAATGTACAAAAATAGGAAAATACTCAATGAAAAGGAAACACACAGAGACAATGCCCTGCTAGGTGTCTACTCGTACTTAGAAGAAGAACTTCTATTCTTACAGCTTCTTAATCTTACATCTTATTAATCTTAATCTTTTTTTTATTTAGCCTATATCATCCTACTGCTGGGCAAAGGCCTTAAAATTTATCTTAATCTTTAAAAACATATTTTTTTCTTAACTCGTAAATATGTAATTATAATCTTACCGCATTTGCTTTATATTTTCCTTAACGTCAGCAAGACGAGACAGCAAGGCGAGACCGCTTGTTGGTGCTTACTTTTGTATATATAGCCATCGCGCGACCAGGACCCGGGTCGCGGGGATTGGTCAGTGTACCATTTATTATATACTAAGCATTCACTGGGTCACAAGGATCAATCGGATGCTAGTTAAACCTGGCAGTGCTGCTAGAGCGTTTTAAAAATAAAGATATAAATGACTTACATAATCTTCTCGAGTAGGGCGTCGGCCTCAGCTGCCGACCGACCTGTATTGAAGCCAGCAGCTGTTCCCGCGGCGTCGTCTCCCGTCGCGGGGGCGGTAGTTTTCTTTCTGATGCCTGCAGAAAAGGAAAAAACTTAAATAATATATTCTAAAGACATAACACCTAAAAAAAATATTTTCAGCTCCGGTCATATAAAAAAAACTTAACAATTCAATAATATAGTATATACGAGTAGAATAGCAAATCTGACTTGATAACATTGTGTCCCGAAACAGGGTGATAGTTTTCTTCCTGATGCCTGAAGAACAAGGAACAACATGACAAACACAATTAAGATGACTAGCGCTTCGAGACGGCTAGGAGAATCCTCCTTACTACGAGTGAATTTGACAGTAGTTGACAGTATTGAACGACACGAAAGTGAACGAAAACACAGTAACATACATAACTTAAAGGAGATATACATTAAGACAAACAAAAATAGCAACTCGGAAAGTCAGACTGTCAAGATCAAAGAAACTTACTTAAATACTACGTGGGCAGGTCCACCAGTAAAAAGAAAGAGAGGAAGACCTGTAGCCAACTGGGAAGAAAAGCTCAAAAAACAGCCGGCTCCAACTGGATTTAAGTAGCGCCATCTAGAGAAAACTGGCAACATTTGGGGATGTGTTTACCTGCAGAGGTATTCCTGCAGTTATCAAAAATTTGGTCAACTAAAATTAAATATTAATGACTTCTTAAATTAAACCTTACTAATTTTGCCAGAGACTGTATTTAAAAAAATATATAATTTAAACGTAAGTAAATAAGATATAGTAAAATAGATAGTTGCTAATCATTTAACATCTAGTTAACCAAATATAATTTAAGTTCATTATTTACTATTCCTTTTCTGTTATCTGCAAAGAAATAAAGGCTTTTTTATATAAAGCAAGATAAGAACAAGTAACGAGCAAAGAACATTGGACCATGCATTTGGACCAGCAAAAGTAATTGGCTAGACGACACCACCAATCGTTGACATACTTTTTATTATCTGTCAAAACGGTCTGCCTCCATAGATTTCGTATGGTAATAAATGATTGTGACGTCACGGTCATGTGTCAGAAATCGGAGTCAATTGACCGAATATTTATTGCGTTTTGTGTGTTTAAAAATTGGTTTCTACAGCTTTTTTTAAATATATTGGTTGTATTAACTTCATAGGGGCTATATTTTTTAAACACTATGTTCTTGACAATATTTAAGATAGGTGTCATCATCCCAATTGTACCTACGACTTAATTTTGTTTTTGTCAACAAAGTGAAAAAAAAAATGATTGTTTACAAAATAAGACAAAAAATTGGTAACGCAAGAATTAAGTAAATTCATGAAACGAGCCAATGATGGACTATACTGGGTATAGTAGTTGGTATAGGTGATACAGAGAGATCGACTTCAAAAGTGTTTCAGACTAAGCCATCAATACTTATTTAGCTCAAAGGGGAAAAATATGATGCTTTCAAAACTGCATAGTTATTTGGCAAACACCCACGAAATTACTATTTAAACTCCTCCTTGTGAGCATAAGGAAATTCTTCTTCTAGTATGTTGCCCAGCTGAACTTCACAGATAAAGAGCGGATTAACAACGACCCACAATGCACTCAAGGCTTAAAACGAGTAAAGGGTGAAGTGAAGTAAAAGGTCCTCGCTGGCTGGATCAGTGTGTGTGTGTTATAGATAACCGACTTAGGCCTATCAAAAGCTACACTTTGCACAGCCCAGGTTTAGTTAGACAGCTAAGTAATCGTTTTAATAGTTAAAACTATTTCTAGAAGAGTGCTCATAAATTGATGAAGTGGTTGGCAGTCAAGATTTATGATGCTCCTGGACTGTCTCTGTTCTTCAATTACAATGGTTTAGTTACTAAGAAATATTCATTTCAGAATACGTCGTCTGACTATAGGATTCAAATAAGCGTTGTTTTTGTAAGAAAAATAGTTATAAAAAAAACATTACCTTTTTTAATGGCGGTCTACTTCTAATGAATTCGAGTATCATGGCGTGCGCGTCCTTTTTAACACTGTGAACAAAACGGAAATCATTTTAATACTACAAATAAGTGTTATCTAGAAAGGCTGCTAAGCCTTTTATCGACGAGAAAAGCAAGGAAATAATGAAAAAAAAATCTTCCAAACCTTTGAGGTATCGCCCCATCCACCTTTCTCAACGTGTATCTTCTAGATCTGATATCATCCATTAAAATTTCGTACGGGGTCAATTCATATTCTATTGGTGTCCTTGAATAATTTACTTTTTTTAATTTAACTCCCATTCTCAGTTCTCCGATGACTTGCACCCAAAACCGCGCCTGGAAAAAAGAAATAGCAATCAGTCTTGTTACTGGAACATTGCTTTTACAAAGCAACAGGCGCAACATACAATTGTGTAAAATAATATAATATCAATGTGACTGGTAAAATAATGAAGAGTACCGTTAGTAGGATAATACAAAAGGGATAATCTTAGGTAATTTTACTAATAGATACACTAATCGCATGCACTAGTTATATGGTATTAATATATTATAATTAGTCGGTAGGTACCGTGTAAGTACTTCTAACGTTACCAAGGTACATGTGAAATGAGAACTATTTATTTCCAACTTATTTTATGATTATAGGCAAGCAAGCTTTAATATTTTTCCATCGATTACGTACTTGCAGAGCCCTCCAAATCCTTCGGTTCGACTATGATTGAAAAAGTTACTAATTAGATACAATCGTAAAAAAAATATATATTAAATAGGGTATTTTCTTAAGAAATAGATTAAATGAGTTTTTTAGAGTATGTTAGTAGCATGCGGGTTGAGTCAAAGAAGTATCAAAAATAGTGGAAAACCGTTACAAGAAAGTCTAAAGTTTGCGATCCCGTTCTAACTTTGCAATAATTAACATATTGAGTTCCCTAATGCAATTAATTCAAGTCGAAATTCCTTAGCGGTGGGACGGCATTAATAATACATTAGGTACATTAGGTAACATGCAGACTGCATGCGTAACTTTGGGTCCGTTGCACCCGGGTACGTCTGCGTCTATGCAAGTACTTCACCACATATTCAAGCATTAGACTCGGTATGCTCGATTGCCAAAGAGAAAAGCGCATACGCAGATGTCATTCATCGTTATTTACGGTTGACAATTGGAATTTCAACACGTTAAGAAGACGTCAACGACAATCGATTTGAGACAACAAGTTGTCCGAGTAAAGTTACTAATTTGCGTTGTACGCAAAAGCATCTTTGAAATAATTATTCGTCAAATGGTGTCTAGGTACTTTCAGTAATATCAATGCACCGGACACGTTTTCAATGAAACACAAGCTTATGATAAGTAATTGACGCTTGTGAGAAGTGATAGAATCATTACCATTCCTAAACTTTTTTACTTACTTGTTTACATGTACTTCAGTTGAGGTTGAGGTTATCAGGATGCAATACAAGTACTCCTGCCTCCTTACGAGAGATGACGCCAGCTCCAGGGCTACAATAATTTATAGCTATGCTCCATACATCATCCAGGTGGCTGGTGTGTAGTTGACTGGCAGTACGCGTGGTTTCAGGGCACCTGCTGTAAGTTGAGTATGTACCTATATCTCATTAAGCTAGCTGAAACATACCCAGTCAGATAATTTGAGCGTGGCTAGGTACGTAGTGGAGTCATCAGCAGCGCCCTAGTTTCGGGAGCCTCCAACCCTCACCCTCGCAAGGAAGGAAGCCAGCTCCAACTCCATAGTCACAAAACGCTATGCGCTACGTACGCCCACATCAAACTTTATCGATTTGATTGATACATATACCCAGTCGGAGACTTTGAGCGAGTCGAGGTGCGTAGTGAAGTCTTCAGCAGCGCCCATGTTCCGGGCGCCTCCAAACCTCACCCTCGCTCGAAGAGGAAGCCAGCTCAAACGCCTCGGCGACCAGGGCTTGACACGCGGCGGAACTACTTAGCTTGGCTTTCAGCTTATACATACCCAGACCGAGAATTTGAGCATGATGAGATGCGTGGCAAAGTGTTGTGTCTCCACCCAGGACACAGCCGCCAATGACTACCGATCCCACAAGACAGGAAGCCAGCTCCTAGATCTAGGAACCACGAGACTAGTATCGTGGTTAAAAACCTAGGTGTTTTAGGTGGTACATACCCAATCGGAGAACTTGAGCGTGTCGAGGTGCGTGGCGGAGTCTTCCGCAGCGCCCATATCTCGGGCGCCGCCGACCCTCACCCTCGCGAGGAAGGAAGCCAGCTCCAACGCCTCGGCGACCAGGGCCCGGCACACGGCGCGGTAGTGCGCGGCGGCAGCTTCCCGCACGCTGCGCCCGCCGCCGCCGCAGTGCCACACGCATCGCTGTGGAAGAAATAAGGGTGACAGTTTAATACAATGGAACTGTAAAATACATTTTGCCATCCTTACAACTTCTGAAAAGGTTGAGCTTTAGCTTGTACGAGTTTTAAAACCACAACCCTGCAACCATTGGTGCTTCGTTAACGGTACCTACTGATACTAATCATGGACAACAAAACTTAATACAAAGTAAGTAGGAGGAGTTGTAGGTAAGTTGAAATACCTACTTACCACCAGTACCTACTCGAGTGCTTGGATAGAAGGTCGGTAGAGCAACTGCGTGCAACAAGATAGACCCAAGTCCAAATCCAGCGTTAGGCAAGATTTTTAACAAGAACTTTGTTTTATTCGTGTTTGTATCGGTAAAAATATATTCAACTCTGAAAGTATCGAAACTGTAACTGTACAATATTCAATTGGTAACTATTATAGGCTACATTCTTATTACATCATCTGACAAAATAAATAGCTCATTCTACTCGTAAAGTAACAGGTAGTCTTGTCTTATAGAGCACTTGTTAAGTTAACTAACTACCTTGTAAACTTTAAGTAGGTAGCGACAACTTCTTGTAAATTCCAGCTAGGCAAAGTTATAACTAAGGTGGATACATTTTATTGGTTGAGTAAACATGCAAATAAAACTAGAGTGGTAAATTCATTTTAAACAAGGTGCAAAATGTATTAAGCAGAAAGAAGTACAAAACAGTAAGATCTAGCTCTTATCGTTAATGGGAAACTTTTAAATGGCACCTTATGACGTACTGACCCTACGAATGCTACTGTCGGGCGGTTTAAGGCTTGTGAAGAAAAAAGACCGTGCAAGAAACTCGCGCACATCTTATCAAAGACTCAGTCACGATTGTCATTATGTTGATCCTACAAATATGTTTTTTTTTTGTGCAAATAGACCCCGTCCGTCAATAGTCTAGGGCTGCCAAACCTACCGGCGAGGTGTTTTAAAAAGTGTCAGGGTGTAACCCGCACACTTTTGTTGTCAGGGGAAAATTCTTTTTTTTTTCATAGGTAAGCTATAAATTGAAATAAATCTAAGTTAAAAATGCATCCACAATAATCCGCATACAAGAAGTTTCGGTAAAATAGTCGACGATTTGATCTCGTTCAATTTTAAGTTTTAAAAGTTACTTGAAATGAATAATATAATCATCAAATATTATAGGGGTTCGGCTACCTACTTAGATGACTGAAAATATAAATGGCGTAGTTTATTTTAAATTATGAGGCATTATTTATCTATAGTTAGTTAGTTACTAGAAGAATAATTTGATAGATACAGAAAAAGAGCGTTTCTATTTTTTTACCATATTACCTGAGATAGTGTTTTTTTTCATTAAAAAAATGTTTTTTTAATATATTTTTTCAGAGGTGTCCGAGGGAAAAACCATATTTCGCCCAAATGTCGGGGATGTTTGCCGTGTTTATCCGTGGTCAGCAGTTTGGTTGATGGCAGCTCTACCCCGGTCCAAAATCACCAATTCTGGAGCAGTGCTGCCACTATTTTTTATCAAATTTACAGAGCTTAGATTTGGAAATGTCGAAGGCTATATCAAAAAGTTTCACTATCATATCTTTTAAGTAAGTCTTCGGCGTATCACATCTGACAGTCACTGCGCGTGAGCTATCATTACCGGTCCGCTCTCAGACTATAAATCCGACCAAACGGTGAGTTATGTGTCGACGAAAATGACTTATAGTTGCAAGGTTAGGCACTGTTAGATTCAAATCTTACTTGCAATGTGCAACAAAGGATTTCAATATTCAAACCAACTTATCAAGGCTTCGAAGTTTTACCATTGTTCTTTACAAATTATATGTATATGTATATTGCTAGTAGTAAATAAGAAAAAAAGCCTCAAAAAAAGCTAAAAGCTAGCTTAAAGCTATTCAAGACAAGAGTTACATAAATCTATGTGGCATTCTCCACCGGGAAAATAAACACAAAAAATACTCAAAGATGGATCACAATTACATTACTTAAGATAATGTGAGTTAATTTACCCAACCAAGTATCAATATTTTTAGTCAACTAACCGCTCAAAGATCTAAAATCTTCAGAACTCAGAAGATTTTTGTGTATGTATTTACTACAATTTGTCGCCTTCTTTGGGACATTCAGCAGTACCTATATTGGGTGTCGCTGTAGTTGGCGGCACTCTAGGTATGTGACCTATGTCTAATCCTCCTTATAAAGACAAATTATTTACTGTGACTGGATTATGTCTTGTGGTATCTTTTCGTTTTAGCCGTCGCGCTTTTTCTTCATCGTCTTATCGTGTCGATGGAAACAAAAATTTACATCGTGGCAGCCCAGAATACAGCCACTTGTATTGCGGATCGACTGCAGTTCATTAAATCCGCTTGTGATCATCCATATGTGACTGTGCAAGAGCAAAAGGGTGTTGAGATAGAACTCAAAAGAATGTGGTGACGTACATTCAACACAGTTACCAGTGTAATCCAAGCTTTACATCGCCTAGCGTTCCCGATCGGTGCATGGTTGTTATCGCAAATCAATTCCGATTTATGGAGCGGTGTCCGACAATTTGACAACTCTTAATTGTGGTTCATTTTGTGCGTGAAATCGCAACCATTTGCAAGTTACGGGCAGACCGTTTACTAGACCAACACTGTTGTATTAGCATTGCGCTTGAAAATTATTTATGACAGAGCAAACACTGCAGGAAGTTTGAAGTGGTTTAGATTCCAAGATAATTCCGCTGTTGATTTTATTAGCGTAGAAGTTTGCTATTTCCACATAGATTGTAAATAACGTCTCAATCGGGTACTAGACATTAGAATCAGTACGTCTTTAAAATAAATATTTTTACAACGCGTTTTGTATTGATTCTATGTGAAATTAAGAATTTTTTAGCTATGTCTTTCTGTCTAACTGGGTATTCCTTCAAACGTCTTATTCCTCAAATTATAATTCACCATGTCATCCACAAGACCAAGTTTTTATGAAGATCTGCAACGTGTACCATTGTTTACAAAAATGTAACTGCCAGCTCATAAATACAGTAGTTTATTACATCTTTACATCGGAAGCAGTGAAACTACTATATTATTGATGAGGGTGGCCGAGTGACCCACTTCACCCTTACGTTCTAGGGAGTCGGGAAAATGAGCGCCATTTTCTTTGGACCAATGTTTGCGCTCTTTACGGGAACAGAATTGCTCAAGAAGTTTTGTTAGATATAATTTTTCTAGTAGTAGTGCTCGGAAAAAAGGTATTCACCAAATTGTGACATTATCGTCGAAAACACGTTTCAGTTCGTCAGATTCAGAGATTTTTTTCTGTAACTTATGACAAGAGATGTAACTTTCCGAAGTGCTTAACTCTAACACTTTTGCTTGACCCCTTTTGCCAGAAAACTGACTAACTTTGAACCTTATTTTGAAATTTCCCATCATGAGAGAACAACATTCAATCAACCTTTTGGATCCCACCATAATTCAAACACATTTATGGTGCATTCTTTAAGAGATTGGTACCCAAATCTACACCATTACAAAACGCAACCCGCTCCCATCATACCCGTAGCAATCTATCAACAAAATAATAAAATAGAAAGTGTATTTCGTCACTTTCCGAGTGGATAATGCGCTATTCACTTAACGAAGCCGTGAACCGGGAGTGTTATCCCGAGATAAGCCGTAGCAGCGGTGAGAGCACGTCATAACAGGGGAACTCTGATGCAATACTGCATTAGGGATGCAGCGGGAATCTTTTTAAGGAATTTTGATATGTGAGGTGTAATGCATAAGAGCATGGACGGTGGACGAAACACCGAGGGACCTAGGTGCTATTGTATTCTGTTGATAATCAGTATAAATTTGTCCAATGCATCTTTTGGCAGAATCTGACAAATAGTTTAAAGTTTTTTTAGTTATACAAAACACTGTAACGAAGAACTCTTAAAAAAGCACAAGTTAATTACAAACTCATCACGTGCTATGGAGCTAGTTACCTACCTACTTTAATTACCGTCAAATGTCGGTTAAATAAATACTATTTGTAAAAAATATATGTGAGAACTCTTGTTCCTACAACAAATCACCTACAGTCACAGCACAACCCTACCCATTAGCTCTTTGATCCGATACTGGTGACAGTATCACAGTGACAGCTCCAAAAAAGGTCTGGTCCACATACAGCTGTGACGAATGCCCAACCTTATTTGACAGCGATACGAAAGTGTTCTTACATCACTAATACACACTTGGTGAAGAAAAATAAGAGCACCGTGATCACGATTGTGATGAAATTGGGACATTCCTGACCATAGACTGAATAATAGTGACCTAACGTGTCATAAGAGCGTATGAGAGAATTGTCACTTCATCATAAATTATGAAATAGCGGTCAAAATTGTGTATGTTACATAATCTTCCAAAACATGTTTAAACAACAAATACGCACGAGCATTCAATGCTATTTATTGACTACTAGAAAAATTGCTTGTTGCCAGTAAAAACGATTGAAACAATCCGATCTAGTTCCGATCGATTTCAGTAATAGAATAGAAAACTCGCTTCCGCCTAAACGACGAGTATATTGGGAGGAGGTCTAACTAAATCAAATATGTGCAGAAACAAATAAACTTTACAGATCATTTTATTTTTTTAAAGTCATTTGAAAAAGATATTGATTTGAAAACTGTACACCTTTCTTTGTTAAATTTGTCTGTAATTTTGTTTTGTGTTGTATAATAAAGTGTTAATCTACCTATCTATCTATGAATATGATTTTCAAGTTAAAATACGAACACTGCACCCAACACATCAACTAGTGATGAATTTAAATAAGTTCAATATTTAAGAAATACACTACATTTACTTTTTAGTAAGATATTAGTTTTAAGAGTATTCGTTTTAAAAGTGACAATAATCTTCTTTTTTTATAAAAATGAATTGCTGGTCGTTAAAACTCGTGAACGGATGAACCGATAATTTTGGTCTCGAAATATTCGTGGAAGTCTAGGCAAGGTTGAAAAGATCAGAAAATTTAAAAAAAAAGGAACGGGCAGGACAACTTCTGCGCGTAGTCTCGCTAAAACTTAAGAATGGTTGAACCGATATGACTTATTTTAATCTCGAAATATTTTTGGTGGTCTAAGGGAGGTAAACGATATGAAAAAAAAAACAGCGGGCAGGGCGACGTCTGCCGGGTCCGCTTGTTTTCTTATATAAAAGAATTGCTGTTCGAGGAGAAAACTCAAGGACGGCTGAACCGATTTTGCTTATTTTGATTATGCATTATTCGTGGAAGTTCAAGGCAGATTTATGCGGTGAGAAAACATATTTTAAAAAATGCGACAGCGGGCAGGACGACGTCTGCCGGTTACGCTAGTCAAAAATAAACTCAGCCTAACGCCATTCCCATCCAGAGAAAGTGGAGACGTTTCCCAATCAACTGTATCAAGGGGCCGGCGCCTGCGGCTACAGCCATGTCGATAAATAACCCACTTTATCACCCCCAAGGACATCGGATAATAAAGCTGAAGTTGATAGCTTTTATATGCCAACACGTATTGTTTTCTGCCTAACGAGATGCTTTTTCAAATGTCGCGCTACTAGCGTCGATAGACAAAGCTATTATGCGGTCTATTTTAGTTTAGTCAATTACACAATATTTGTACTTAAGGTTGAGTTGTAGGTTGTTAATTTCCGGTATGAAGGGCTTTTGCGCTACTTCTATAGTATAAATAGTATAAACAATAGGGCAATAGGACAAACCACAAAGTTGCAATAGGAAACTAAAGTGCAATCACACACATCAAAAATGTACAATCAAATCGTCAGACTCCTTTCGGTTATATAAGTAGTAGTAGTAGTAAGTATTATAATATTCAGTTAAGTAAACTTTCTCATAAAATGGTATGCCCAAGCAGGTCAAAAAGTGCAAAGAAATGATGGCCGTTGGGGCAGAAAAATCCATCCAGAGCTTAAGCCATCCAAGTCATCCACTGCCAAGATGGACTGATGGGTTTGTAAAAATCGCAGGACCAAATTGGATTCAGACCACTGACAATCGACGGACCTGGAAATCTTTGAGATGAGGCCTATGTTTAAAGGATATTTTACGGCTAAGTATAATGATGATGATGATGATGAACACCAGGCTATGAAGATCCTTCAGCTAACCTCTAAAACACCCCGGAGCCAGCTACGAAATCAGGCTCCCTCCACACGCCCTCGATGTCTACGTACTAACCCTAAGACTTCTCCTCATCCTCCGAACGGGCCCCACACTTTCAGCTGTTGGCTGAGCGAGTACACTGAACACCAGCCTTACCTCTATGACGTCCCTGAGCATGAACCGTCACCTCCGGCATCGGCGTCAAGGTCGATTGCCCCCGTCACATATTTTTGCGAATCCGCTTCTATCACAACAGCCTAAGATCCTTTAGCTAACCTCTAAGACACCCCGGAGCCAGCTACAAAATCAGGCTCCCTCTATACGCCCTCGATGTCTGCGTACCAACCCAAAGACTTCTCCTCATCCTCCGAACGGACCCCTTAATTTCAACTGTTGGCTAAGCGTATACTCTGAACATCAGGCTTACCTCTATGACGTCCCTAAGCATAAACCGTCACCACCGACATCGGCGTCGCGCTTGATGCCATATATTTTTGCGAACCCGCTTCTACCACAACAGCATAAGATCCTTCAGATAACCTCTAAGACACCCTGGAGCCAGTTACGATGGGAGTCTGGTTCCCACTATACGCCCTCGATGTCTGCGTGCTATCCAGCAGACTTCTCCTCATCCTCCGAACGGACCCCCCATTCTCAGCTGTTGGCTGAGCGTGTACGCTGAACATCAGGCTTACCTCTATGACGTCCCTAAGCATGAACCGTCTCCGGCGGCGCCGGCGCCGCGGCGGCTCGGCGTCGCGCTCGATGCCCTCGTCGTCGGTGTCGGCGCGCCCGCCCTCCGATGTCTCCGAGCCCTCCGAGAGGACGCCGCACTCTTCATCGTCGTCTGCAACAACAAATATAAACGTGTTAGGTTCTCACTCATCTTTCTCCTTCTTATCGTGTCGACCTAGGCATTATTACATTTTTAAAGACCTAAACCAGTGGCCTTGTACCTCTACAAAGCCACTGATAATGCCTGCTCGCCGCACCCGCCTGCCCACCCAACCACGGGTGTGGTGTGGGTGGACGCACATTTATACATCCCATGAAAAACCCTTCTACGTTTTGAGGAAAATTAGTGGTGCTGAGAAGAAGCATAGCAAGTAACTGAGTCACCAAAATCAGTATACTCATTTTGAAAATACAAAAAATTTGCAGGTCCAACTACTCCATATCTCTTTATCATAAAAGAAACATTTTAATTTTACTAATGACTCAATATACCTCAAGTTACCGTTCCGCACGAATAACTTCACTTACTAAACCAACACCTAATAAGCAGTTGTGTGATCGATGTTTACAAATTATTTCACGGCTCAAAGGCAGATAGTTTCGCCGCGTAGTTCACAGGTATTCGGTGTAATCACAAATTCCTTCAGTTAAGTCGAGTCAATTTTGGGTCACAGACATCATCGTGTTTTGCAAAATGTAGCCGTCACGTAAATGTGGTTTCCATGACAATAATAGGTTAATAACAGGTTAAATAAAAAAAGCTGCAGAATCGAACGAAACTCTGTAACGATAATTTGTAACCTACCTACCTATTATTGGTCATACTTATCTATATATCCCCTGAACTGTGGCTGTCAAAACGACAGATTACCCATGTCTGTGGAGCCCAGAGTGGGCCTCGCCACAGTATGGAGTGTAGGGGGGCCGACCTACACTAAAACTGCATTTCTTTATTCCTTGCTCTAGCGGAAGCCCTTATTAGGAATTATACCTATTTAAAATAAAATTTCCTACTTAAAATAGTAATCTTTTGTAATATTTATTTAGTAATAAAGTTGTACAGCTGTCATAATTACAGGGGTCCCTAAAATTTCAATAAATTATATATAATAAATGTATTGTATAAATAATAAAACACTCTTTAGCTTAGTAACCATGTTTTTTATATACCTTACATTGTTATTTATAAGGAAAAAAGCACAATACACATGACTCATGTACAAATATTTCACAAAATCAACGTTTTCAGTATAGTAGAAAAATGGTAGAAAAACACTGCTGATATTTCACTGCCGGTTGGCGCCAAATTGTTTGTCTACCGAGTACTCAGACGACCGCTTGCTACCTGTCTCGTTTCACGTATAACACATTTAAATGAGACAGACAAAGACAAAAGCAGTCTATCAATGTGTTTCAAGCTCGAAACGTGAGCGCGAAAGCCGCGGCCCAAAAGGGAGCAAGACACAGATGTAGCAAATTTGACAGCGGCCCAAATTGGGTCGCGCCACATATCAGGGGATAAATAAAAATGAATAGCCGAAATGTATGTACGCACATAACTTCAGACCGTCTGCACTGGATGATTATTTTTTAAATGTTTCTTGTTTTCTGGATAAGGTTTTCACACCCAAAAAATTATAAAAATACTTATTTTTTCTATAAACAACAGGGTAGGACAACGTTTGCGGGATCCTTTAGTGAAGTCATAAAAGCCAATTGTATCTCTAAATAGACCCACATGGGACACTTTGGCTAACCTTTTATAATATCTCTGCCCCTTTTTTACAGTTTTATAATACCTACAAAAAAGTAATAGTTACGACTTTAGAGAATAAGCTACACTCCCAGAATTACAAACAGTAATTTTGCTGACTGAACTTTGCGATCTTGACTTTGTAATTTTCAATTTACCACACTACAAGAAGATAAAACAGAAAAAAAAACTAACAACGGAGTAGCATAATAAGACAACAGATTTCATTTTTGACAGTTCTGCAAGTACCAATTTGATCTGATAAGCTTTTCGATGCTATTATGTATTTGACGGGCACGGTTGAGGCTGAGGTGACCGAATCGGATCATTGTCTGATCCGTAGCCTCGAGCGCGAGTGGCACGTGTGGTCCGATTAGGCGCCCGCGCACCCTGATCACGAACGGCTATTATTAATGTTGCTGACACTTTACAAAACTTTATTAAACTACAATTGTTTTTTTTTTAAGTTATTCTCTTTACCATGCAAATGTAACGTCAGAAAGAATCACTCAAAACAAAACAAATCGACTAACACTTAAGTCTCTACTGATTGCGCCACGATACTACCTCTATATATCATTTTTTTTAATTCTCAGGAATTATATGTAGCTTAGCTGAATTTGAGCCGTAACCTTATGCCCAGCATAAGCTTTGTCAAATTGTTAAACTAATAATTCATAATTATGGAAATGATACGCAAATCTACAGACTCACTTGCACTACAAAACTTACAAAAGGTTGACTTAAAGCGTTAAGTCAACCTTTTGTAAGTTTTGTAGTGCAAGTGAAGTACATGTAATTTAAACATTCGGACGCTTTCGATTGTAGAATATGCTCTTGTATAAGAGCACAATTTTGACCTTTCTCCAATGTAAACTATGAAGATTTGATCTATTAGCCAAAACTATATTTTCCCAATCTAGAACATTGTCTGCAACATCGACACCGTCGTCTGTCATCGCCCGCGCAGCCGCTCGCGTTGCGCAAGCGCATATTTGCGAGCCTTTGTGCGCCGATCACTGAAAACCTCCTGACATTGGACGATACTACGCACTATATACCAACTATCTGTGCTCTGCGGTTTCACCCGCAAAGAACCCATTTCCTACATATTCCACAGGAACCGTGAGGTTTTCCAAGATAAAAAGTACCTTAAGTTATAATCTATCCATGTTCATAATTTAAGGCAGATTAATCAAGTAGTTTTGGCGTGAAAGAGTAACGAACATCCACACAGACAAACTTTCACGTTTATAATATTAGTAAGAAGTAGGATAGGATTAGCTACTTGCACGTACTTTAATACTATTTTAAATGGATCGACGCCGAGCTGTTGCTTGCTTGGAAAGCTTGAAGACTTTCTTCAACACCAGTTAACACTCTTATCTATAACTATCAGGAATTAAGAAATTGTTCATTGTTGTGCAACCCAATTCTTCGAGAACGGTACCTATTTACTTCACATTATCGCTTTAAGACCAATTCCATTTCTGTCCTTTGCCATATACAATTTATTTCGTCGTGAATACAATACATACATGAGTAATGAAAAAGACAATAATTCGGGCACAAATCGCATAATCTCTCGCTCGATCGATTCGGATGCTGAATTCGCAAATTGCTCCAATCAATGTGTTTGCATTCATTTTCGTTGTTCGCTTGACGTGATATATTTGCGTGAAAATTGAGCTTAATGTGATTTTGTTAAATCACCAAGATTAATCCAAGCAGTAGCTTCAATACAAATCTCTCTGTGATTTCAATGTATTGCTTCAATTTTATTTACTTAAATCCTGGAATTGCTGATTGATTCATTAGTCTTTTCTGCTGGTGATTTAGTGTTAGCAAATACCCATAAGTTGTGAGGAAATCCTTTGAATTTTTTTCTATTAGATGAACCAATAAGACTTTTGGGGTTCGTGCTCAACACTTCTCCAAAGTTTTGTTACGCTTCTTCTCAAAACTTTGTCTATCATATCCGAATGTTTATGTATCACAAGTTGTCCGTATTCCCACGGCACACTATATCTCATTGGTCGTTGCAAATCAGCGGCGACATCGCGCCGGCGCCGGCAGCCTTATGGAATAATGTCCGTACCGACTAGAAATGTGTTCGCCGCTTACAAATTGACCACGAGTCTATTAAATATCAAAGTTGATTTGACGTTTGATCTTTGGTCACAGCCTTAGCGGGAAGCGTATTCAAACAACATTGTAGAATGACCAGTTCATGAGGCTACCTATTTTTTGAATAGTAGTCTTTAATAACAAGCAAGTACATAAGCCTTAATACATTGACATGCTGTCGTCTGTACAATTCCTCTATACAAAGCATGATCAGTTTAGAGAGAGAGAGAGAGAGAGAGAGAGTTTAGAGATTTTTCACTCGTAACTAATTCTGCTTCCAACACATATCTTGTCAAGAAGATTACTTCTTATCAGCTTACGACCCGGTTAGTCAAAACAATTAAACGTAGGCTCGAGGGTGTCGTACGATCCCACCCAATGAACAACAACATCAATTACAGCAGCCTTCTCACTTCACAACCCAAAAAGTTTCTTCTAGGTCTATTAAATCTGGACAAGCAACCTCAAATATGTTGACACTAACCACAAACGGCAACCAATCTCTTTACTAAAGAACTGTGAGACTTTTAGGGCCTGCGTAAAGGGTTTAATTATTATCGTGACTCATCGGACTTTATCCTGAGCTTACCCTACCCGTGAAATATGTATC
Organism: Pyrausta despicata; assembly: GCA_963921415.1. NCBI lineage: Eukaryota > Metazoa > Arthropoda > Insecta > Lepidoptera > Crambidae > Pyrausta > Pyrausta despicata. The sequence goes on along the minus strand of OY992848.1, from coordinate 3,259,599 downwards.
TCTCTCATCAGCCTATAACGTCCCAACTATGAAGTGTTACGAGCCATCCACGCGGGCTCAATGCGATATGGTTTATACGGGTTTTTTGAAAGGCAAGTGACCACCTTTGAAAAAAAAAAACTATTTATTTTTGCACAATCCGCTACCAGTTCCTGCTGTGACTCCGACTCCTCAAGGGACTCTTGCGTCTTGCGTAACAGATTTACCCGAGTCGCCGCAGCACCGTGACTCAGCCTCTTTGTCCTGTGAACTTTGCCCCGGGCCTTTATGTAATTGGTTTATTGAAAATGATATGGCTAACACGCTTGTATTTACTTTCAAACAATATTAGTCGCTACATCGAAATCGGCTTTTTTCGCTTTACCAGGAACCTGAAAGTAGGTACTTAATCCAACTGAAATTTCATAGTGACTAAAAGCCTGTTAACGCATCCCAGCGTACAAGAAAGAACAAAAAGTCACACCCACCCAATGTAGAATTGACCACCATCGCGTCACGACACAGGCACCACTAACTTGCTGACTGTAAAACAAAAGCCAATCACACGGTTACATCTTCCGTCTCTTCGCTGCTGCAACCAATTGAGTTAGAACAGCTATCGTTTGTGATCGTACCTCATTTGAGCGTTTAAAAAAGCGCATTACTCTAGGAAACTGTTAGTAATAGGTCCCCTGTAACAGTGCTAGTCGCGAGTCGTCGGAAACACGTTACTCGTGGGAGACAATAAATAACTGTTAACCGTTTGCTGTTGTCTGAGATAAGGCTTCCCAAGCTGCGCGTGCGACTGGACCAGGGCAGGGGTGGCGAACAATTTTGCTTATTTTGCGATGTTCAAAATACAAATTGAAACGCATTCAAAATAGAACTAACATAATTACGTTCTCCCAGGACATGCCTCGCCTTTGAAGGCCCTATATTTGATTCAAATATTTTTTTCATCTATTGACTTAACATGATACACGGCCGTGCTTCTGTGTCTAAGTTCAAACGTTTACGACGTTTAACACCAGCAATCATGAAGATAGGACGTTTATAATATTTTACATGTGAAAAATGAATTGATCACTGACTCAAACTTTCTCCTCAACAGAAGTTAACAAAAATATTCTACTTTCTTTTCAACAAAAATATACTATTTGTTTTTCAAACCATCAGTTTTCTACCCCTGACTAGGCAAATGCTGAAGACCGTGTTCAGGGACTAATTTGAACAGCTTTCTTGTCTTAATTACCTGCCTACTTATCTATTCCTTTCTCTCAGCAGAAAAACGTTAATACCATTTGACTAAAATAAATCAGTTTTACGAGCAATAGTTTCAATACCCGATGAAACGTTAATGTTCAAGATGTAGTCAAAAAGTCCTTTATGAAATTAAATGGAATATTTTTATTTGCACAACACATGGTTAAAATAATTATATCACAAACAGGTCCAAACTCAGCATGTTTTGTCTTGTCAGACGTGCAAATATAAATCGAGGTGGTTTACAATAACAAATTGTTAACATTTCTTGAATTACAGAGATACCATACACAAGAGTCAAAAATTAAGCTCAACGATCCAATTTTTACGGTGCACATAAGTCACTAAAATTAAACTATAATAATTAATCAATGATTCGATTTCATGAAAAAACATAAGATATCATTAAAAGCTAGCACAAAAATGCTAGATTACTTCATAAATTACTTCTCACTATAGTTCTATATAGCTTAGCGTAGTAGCAGCAACGTTCCCCATTCATCATACAGGAAAGCTTTACTACTACCATTAATATCCATCTAACACCATTGTCTGCAGTTTCCATAGAGATGGACTTTCTACGGACCTTTAATTACAAGTAGACGGCAGAGCAATAGACTAAATTGGCTACTGTAAAGTACTTTCTTTCTTTGATAGAAAAAAGAATAGCAGCAAGATAAAATATGTGTGAGAGTGAGTGTTGTTATGTTTTTATTACGATAGCGATGAACTTAAGTTTCATCTTTACAAACAAGTAAAGATTGTTTAAGCTATAAAGCAATTTCCGATTACATTTTGTTTAAATTATAAATGAAACATATTTAAGGATAAAACCAATTTGTAACGAAGATTAAGATTGAAAAAAGATAAATTAAGTGATACACTTCAAGGGAATAGTAGGTGTCTGGTTTTCTAGCTAACTTAGTATTTAAGATTTTATTTAATATGTTAGAGACTCGTGATCCCACAGACAAACTATGTAAATAGCTTTGTGGGACTATTGTCATTTTAGTTTAAAACGTTGTTTGCTTAATAAATAAATAATAATAAATAATGTCACCAGATTTTATTAATATTTTTGTCTATTTACGTAGGGCCCTAAAGCTGAGGAAAATACTACGTAACAGAAACATTCTGAAAACGAAGCAGATAGCGTATTAACTACGCAATGAACCTTTATCTATTATTTGTCTAGGGGCATGTCATATATTTTTTTTAACTGAACAATAATAACAGATTTATATACAAATTGTTCTAATTTCCACTCTTAACGGGCTTGCTTTATTTTAGACTCTACTTTCAGAATAAAAGTTTACCAGCCTATAACCCAAAGCCAACACAAAAATGTTCTTAGAATTAGGAAAGATTGTGAGCGTTCCTACCCATCCTATTCGTATACAATTTGATGGGCCACGTAACAGCATCGTAAAGTGCCGTTATATCGCTAAGGGGGATACGGGAATACGCTTGAATATGCCAGTTAACAGGAGATATGATCTACAAGCAGTTATTGACGAGAGATTACCTCGAGCTTTTAGCATAACTAAATGTTTAAAATGGTTTTATAAACATCAGCATTCAATAAATGGTCTAAGGTTAAATCTAGTCATATATATGTGTTCTTCTTATCTATGTCTACATTCTAATAGAAATTTACGTCGACATCCAAGCTATATTACTTACATATTATCTGTTAATAAAACCAGAGACGAGTATCATCACTTTTACTTGAATGACCCATTAAGAAAATCCAATTCCACCATGTCAATAAAAGTGCTGCAACTTTCCTAGCACCAGTATGAAATCCCGCTTTCATTCGCATTCGTTAATTACCAAAGAGACATGAGTACCTTTCCCCGACGGCAAGTAGCAACCTAATAACGAGAACAGTAAAGAAAAGTAATTTGATTGGTACGCTAGGTTTTATCGCGGTATTTTCCTTTGGAGAGATGCGGTGACCCACATATAATATATAGAAACTACATTTCTTGTCGGCTAGTGCTTTATAATGTGCCTTCAAGAATTTAATTATTCTGCGGCAATGACTTACTTTTTTAACGTGTATGGAGCAAAGTTTACGTGATGAAAGTCCTACGCTATACAGGGTGTTAAAAAAACGGTTAATGGCTGAAAGGTGTTGCTGTGCCTGTATAACTCAACAATTTTCCTAAATAAACCTTATACGAATTTTTCAAAACCTCCCATAAAAAACTGTCTATCAGCTGACCGATTTACTATGGGAGAGCTATTTTTAGGGTTCCGTACCTCAAAAGAAAAAAACGGAACCCTTATAAGATCACTTTGTTGTCCGTCCGTCCGTCTGTCAAGACCGTTTTTCTCAGGAACGCGTGGAGGTATCAAACTGAAATTTCTATATGATACTTAGATCTACTGTCCCTGAAAGCTGTAGAAAAATCAACCTTCTAAGCCAACGCAATCAAAAGATAAATGGCTGTCCATTTAGGCCGCAAATTTCCGCAAATTTTCGAAACTCACACGGGAATCAAAACCTAAAGGGTACTCCCCGTAAACTTAGAATCTTGAAATTTAGTACGAAGTCACGTCTTATAGTACAGATATAGGAAAAATTACGAAAACCGTAAATTTTCAGTTTCATCATATTAAAAAAAAAATTTTTCACAATTTTGAAAATTTCAAAGTTACTACTCCTTATCTACAGGTTTGTACGGAACCCTCGGTGCGCGAGTCCAACTCGCACTTGACCGGGTTTTTTTGTAACTACCAGTATAAGCATGCCTTAAAATTTTTTCGGACTTAGCATTGCTCAAACTTCAAAATTACTTGTATTGATTGTAGGATAAAGTGATGCTTAAAGTTTTTTTTTTCACTCAGAGCTACGTTTTATTGGCACACTAATGAATAATTTATGAAATCGCCGATACTCACGGTCGACTATATTTTACCGCCTCTCTAAGCAACTCATTGCTATTTCACTGATCTGGATCCGTTTGGATAGGCACTAGTGTCTAATGCTGACCTTCATAACCAAGACAACACTTTTGGCTGTGTCAAACATGTCTCACAGTGTCAAACATGTTTATCACTTCCTCGTCCAAACGTGTCCATTCTCATAATTTTTGTCTACGGAACACAGAATAAGCGTGTAGCTTGTAGTTCCAACACGGTCGCAGTCGAACAAGATTAATGGCTTGCGAATGAGCCCGAATATAAGGGAAAAATGAGATGACTTTATCAGGGGAAGTTTGAAAGAAGAGTAGAACGACGAAAAAAATATTGGAAATTGTTTGGTATGGGCATCATCCCTCCGTAGCTTTCACGTGACACAGAGAGTGGTGAATATGCAAATTGAGGGATGAAGAGGGAAAGACCGACCTAGGAAGACATGGATGAAAGAAGTTGATGATTCAGTGATGATAGATAGGATGGAATGGAAAAGAAAAACATACTACACCTACCCCAGATAACCTTGAAAAGGATAATTGAATGATGATTAATGAGCCAGAATATCTGAGTTGACGGAGTTTCGTGGGGTTCAGGCGAAATGGGTGAGTTCCCCGCAACTCTATGCTATTTAAAGCTGTAAATATTAGCTGTTTTAAGCTGAGATTTATAATTCTAAGAAGCTTAGCTTCTCGTATAGTCATATTTAGAACTATACCTAATCAAGTTCTACCCTGTAATATGTAATATTCAAAATTTTCAATAACATTAAGAGGTTACCCAAAGGTTACAAGTAGTAAAATTCAATAGAAGACGTTTAGTAGTTTATTGGAAATCGTATTCAATGACATAGTGCATGATAAACAGTCCATAATTTGTAACCACTCTGAGGTGTAAATTTTTACCTTCAAGATTTTTTGTTTGAACGTAGGTACTTCAAGGAAACAGTAATATCATTTAGGCTCGGTTTCCACCAAAACGGAGAAGAGAGGAGACGAGAGGAGATGTGTTTTGAATAACCAATCTGATTTCCTCTCCTCTCCGCTTGATCCTTTTTCACCGAAGCTAAGCGGAGAGGATTATTCTAAACACATCACCTCTCGTCTCCTTTCTTCTCCGCTTTGGTGGAAACCAGGCCTTTATGACTCAATGGAACATCAGAATTAAAAAGTTGTACTAGCTTTGGGATGTTCCCCCTCGAATAGAGCACGCCTTGCCGTGGCGAGGGGGCTCAGTAGCCTGTCGCAATCCAGCGACAGGTGAAGCCAAGATGCTCTGTGGAGAGTGCCTCTGCGTCTGTTCCCGTATCGGGCGGCAGAGACACTAGTGAGTCGCGTCTGTCTCGCATCGAGCGGCGGCTCACCGAAGTGGTTGTGGCTCCCAGCACCCCTCTGGCTTATCAGAGGAGGCAGGGGATGTCCTTGGGACTCTGGTCCTCGTGGCGAAACGAGGGTCTTGGTCTAACCGCCCGGACCCTCCTGAGAGACGGCGCCAGTGTGCCGTCTGGTGTGGGATGAGATCTCCTCACCCCACTCCGTGGAGATCCGCCCTCCTGCTTAGAGGGCGGACGTTGCTGCTGGCAAGGGTCGCGGGACTGTTGAGACACCGCGGCCCCTGCTGTCACAGACACACGCAGCGGGCTTCGTCAGGTTTTAGTGGGTATACCCGAAGACGGGGGAGTCCCACACACGCCCCTCCGGTCCCCGACGGAGGGGTACGGTGCGTAATTGACATTTCCTGACGTTAAAAAAAAAAAAGCTTTGGGATGTTGGTTTTTGTTTGCCTATGCCGGCCACCCAATACTGTCGCTTATTAAATAAATTGTTCGGAAGAAAGTGTAATGTAATTTTGATGTCACATTATCCAGCACTCAATGTTTATTTAACTCATTAACATTCTTGACTTTAAGACCGCCATCATGTCATTTAAACGGTAGAGATATTAATTTCTCTTCTCTCATAGTTACTATTAAAGTTTGACTATAAAGTATATTAGTTCATATACTATAAAGTATATTAATATAGTTATATTAGGGGTGTAGCAGGGCGTCTGTTTCCACTGAGGTGTACTAGCCGACCCTATTGGGTGGTGCACCGCCAGGTACAGGTGGCCTGCAACTCTCGCCAGTGGCTCCAAGTAGCTGCAGTGTTCGCAGCGGCCACACCCCGGTAACCGCGTCGGCTCGCGGGCTAAACCTGGTTGAGGGGGACCTTTTCTGTTTCGGCAGAGAGGTCTGATGCGGATGCCTCCCGCTTATGTAGCACGAAGTCTGTCTCGGCGCAGAAGGCAATCCACGCTGATTAGCAACGGACCTTGGCGGATGCGGCGAGACAGCAAGGCATTGTGGAAGGCCGAGGGCGACGATAGAGGTAAAGATTAATCGTCGGCCAGACACTGCATCCATCTCTTCTCCAGTCGTAGCGGCTCTCCGTTCCACTGGATTAAGAAGGGTTAGGACGAGAGAGTGCATCTGTGTTTGCGCGCACACTTATGCACTTAAATATTTCCTGCGTACCTGACTGCTTCCGAACATGGACTCCGAGTACGTAAAGTCCCGTGGCGATGGGCCGAGGTAGAGAGGTCCGGTTTGATGCAGACTGGGCTTTGTCTGAGGCCTGCACATGGGCGGCTCTAGGGGTGTTTCTAAAACGCCGTGGTCGCTTCCAATCTGCACTGGGGGGACAGAGGGGATTCGGCAACACCTGGAGTGACAAAGCAGCCCTATTTAGGGGAGGCACTGCTTTCCCCGCTCAGCCGGGGAGGGGACTAGAAAAGGTGTCCCAAAAATTGTTCACCCCGTCTATTAGGATGGTAGCAACCGCGGCTGCCTCCGCATCATTTAATTCGCGGTCGACGTTACAAGATTAAAAGCTTAACATCTAACATGACATTTGGTGCGTGGAACGTGCGAACACTTCTTGATCGTGATATCAACGCCTGTCCAGAAAGGAAAACTGCCATTGTTTCTCGGGAACTTCTTCGCTATAATGTGGATGTGGCTGCTCTCAGTGAAACACATCTTGCTGAAGAAGGAGATTTGGTAGAGCATGGCGGTGGCTACACTTTCTTCTGGAAGGGTCTCCCTGCTTCTGAACGTCGAAGGTCCGGGGTTGGTTTTGCAATCAAGAACCAGCTTGTAAAGCAATTACAAGAATATCCGGTGCACATATCTGACCGTGTAACCACACTGCGCCTTCACCTGCTAAATGAAACCTTCCTGAATATCATCAGTGTCTACGCTCCCACGCTAGATAAGTCTGATGATATTAAGGACAAATTCTATGAGGAATTGGCCCGGTGTATTGGGAATATACGCCCCAGAGAAAATATTCTGCTGTTGGGGGATTTTAATGCCAGAGTAGGAAAAGACTATGAGGCCTGGCCTAATGTCTTGGGCAGACACGGAGTGGGTAGCATGAATAGTAACGGTCAGCTGCTACTTAGTTTATGTGCTCAATACCATCTTGCGATCACGAACACCATGTTCAGGCTTCCCGCTAAGCACAAAAACACCTGGATGCACCCTAGATCCAAGCACTGGCATTTAATAGACTATGTCATCGTAAGACAAAGGGATGTCTCTCAAGTCCAAATTACCCGCGTCATGCGTGGTGCGCACTGCTGGACTGATCATCGACTGGTAGTAACTAAGCTGCGTCTCCGCCTAAGACTTCCTCATAGGTCTGCGAAATCTAAGACTGTCTGTTTAAACATAGACAGGCTGAAAGATCGCAAGACTAGGAAGAACTATGCTGACGCCTTGGCTTCTTCGCTGACTTCCACTTATAAAGAGGCCGTTGATATTGAAAGTGGCTGGGGCACTTTATCTTCTCATATTTTGAACGCTGCAACAGTGACACTGGGTCGTAAAGTTCGTAAGAGCGAGGACTGGTTTGATGAGAATGATGAGGTGTTGTCAGAGGCGCTGGACAAGCATCGGCGTCTCCTTCGACAATGCAGCGGAACACGCCAAGGCGGAAGCACTGCGGTGACTAAGCAAAGTGACCTGGAACTACGCAGACTATCTCGAGAGATAAAAGATAAATGGTGGCAGGATAAAGCTCAACAGATGCAGTGGTTAGCTGACACAAACCAGCTCGGGGAATTCTACCGTGAGGTGCGAAAATTGATTGGCTTGACTTCCCATGCAAAGGTGCCCCTAAAGTCTAACGATGGGCAAAACCTTCTTAAAAGCAGGGAGGACATGCTCAAGCGATGGGCAGAATATTTTAACACCTTGCTCAATGTGAATCTATTTGCAGATTTAGATCATATTCGTTCGATTCCTCAATACCCCATTGCTCTTGAACTGGATGAGCCGCTGCAATGTGAGGAGGTTGTTTTTGCCATTAAACAACAGCAGAACAAGCGCGCGGCAGGCATAGACTCTATACCGGGAGAACTGCTTAAATACGGCGGTAAGGAATTGCATTCAGCTATATGGGAACTTTTCGATTTTATGTGGAAGAAAGAACAAGTCCCATCTACTTTCAAAGTATCACGTATTAGAGCCCTGTATAAGAATAAAGGTGACCGTTCTGATTGCAATTCTTATCGCGGTATCTCATTATTATCAGTCCCTGGAAAAGTCTTTGCCAGAGTCTTACTAAACCGCCTAACGACACTATCTGAAAGGATTTTACCGGAAACTCAGTTTGGCTTCCGACCTGACCGTGGTACATGTGAGGCCATATTTTCGTTGCGTCAACTTCAAGAAAAAAGTAGGGAGCAAGAGCGCCATATGTATCTCTGCTTCGTTGACCTCGAGAAGGCCTTTGATAGCGTGCCACGTGAAGCTCTCTGGGTTGTGCTTGAGAGGATAGGATGCACGGAGAAGTTTGTGCGACTATTAAGACTCCTGCACGATGACATGCAGTGCTGTGTCGCTGATGACAGTGAACAGTCTGACTTTTTCCCTGTTACCTGTGGGGTAAAACAAGGCTGTGTCCTGGCGCCTACTTTGTTTGCACTGTATTTTGCAGTCGTAGTCAGAGAAGTCCTGCAAACGACTTCTGAAGGGTTACGCATCCGCTTTCGCACCGATGGTAATGTTTTTAATTTAGCTCGGTTCAAAGCCCGCACAAAGGTGTCTTACGCAATGGTCACAGAGATAATATATGCGGATGACCTGTGCTTTGTGGCAGAATCTCCAGAAGGCCTGCAGCAGCTAATGACGGTCTTTCACGAGTGTTGCTGTAAATATGGTTTAAAAGTCAGTGTCAAAAAGACGGAGGTAATGTCCTTGGACATTCATGGTCATGAGGCACTTACGATTAAACTCGGCGAGGATACGCTGAAGCAGGTCGATAAGTTCCGCTACCTGGGGAGTACTATTACATCAAAGTGCGACCTCGATGCAGAAGTGAACAGCAGGATCGGAGCTGCAGCTGCAGCGTTCGGCAAGCTCGATTCTAAGGTCTTCTGCTCACATGATTTGAAACTGAGCACCAAAATTGGAGTTTACATGGCAGTTGTACTCCCCAATGTTTTATACTCAGCCGAAACGTGGACTGTGTACCGTCGCCACATTCGCATGCTAGATCGTTTCCACTTAAAATGCCTACGTAAGATCCTAAATATCCGATGGTCTGATCGCGTACGTAATACAGAAGTACTGCGTAGAGCTAATGTGGGTGGAATAGAGGCATACCTCATGCGACGACAACTCCGATGGTGCGGACATGTGTCACGAATGACGGAAGAGCGAGTGGCAAAGCGCATCTTCTATTCGGAACTTGAGGAGGGCAAGCGAAAACATGGCGGCCAACTCCTCAGGTATAAAGATGTGCTTAAGCGGCACATGAGGAGTTGCAATATCGAGCCTTTGCAATGGGAGCAACTGGCTGCCCGGCGACCTGAGTGGAGATCCATGGTTAAAACCAGGATTTTCGAATTTGAGGCTAAACGGCGCTCAGACCTAGACGCCAAGCGTGACGAATTGAAAGCCAGACCACCAGCGGCAATCAATTACAACTATATAAACAGTGTGCTCACATGCCCGCAGTGCGCAAGGACATTTACAAAAAAGATTGGCTACATAAGCCACATGCGTGCACACGACCGCCAACAAAGGAGTTGAAGCAGTCGCCGTGATCGAAATCGATCGGAAGGATATATATATTAGTTCAATGTTGGTGATCCCTTTTCATCCTTACATCAACAGAAAGGAATTTAATTACAATTCTAATCCACATTCTCAATTTTATCATATCTTACTTGTTACGACATATTCACTTTTCTTTTCGGTGTGTCAAGTAGAGACCTATCTTAAAAACACTCATAAGTACACATAAAATCGGCATCATTATTTATTACCCATTGAAAACCCGGCAATTTTGAGACAGATGCCAAGAAAATTAATGCAGCGATTCCGAAGACGTTTAAAGTTGATGAAATAGACAACCCCAACGTTGGACAGCCGCCATAAAAACTAAATTACAACGCTGGACCTCTTATAACCCTATTGCAAGTGAAACATAACATCTTGGCGCTTTGCATCAATTTGAGCGGCCGTAAAAACGATAGCAGATTTTATCGTAATTGCGCGAGTTGCGGCGGACGTGGGAACTTCGTCAGGACGTTTTCCTAGATCTGTGGGCGCATTACTTTCTTTTCGTGCTTTGATGGCGCTCGGCGGCTTTGTGCGCGCGCGCAACGCTCCTGTATTTAGGGGTCTTCATTTATTTATTTTAGCTTTATTGCACACAAAAATTTGCATAAAAGGTGAACTTGGTGGACGCCTAGAGGCATTTTCAACCAATCATACCCTTGGGCTAAGCAGAAATGCAATGTTGGTGGTGTGATTATGACCTAGAAAAAATTTGATGCGAGCAAGGCTTTTGTAGAGCTTTTAATTGATGACGAATGTTTGTCAAGAATGACTATTGATGACGATGTAAAAAGTCTAAGAGATGTCAAATCTCATAATACATGTATGGGAGGAGGCACATTATCTTCCAAGTCTGCTTCGTTAGGATCTATGTTAATCGTTAGAAGTAGTCTTTAAGCATCACAATTGCTATTCAAAAGGTTATTCTAACGGTGCTAGCAATAAAAATTTAAACTTATTCCACAGCCGATTCTTAACTGTCAACATTCCTGCTTCTAGATCGAAGATGTAAACAAGATCAACCGCTGTTCATGTAAATGTGCACATAACGATCACCTAGCTGACATGTAAACAATGGCGGACCGGCGCAGGCGCATCCATTGTTCACCTGCTCCGACCGACTGACCCGTATCGATCGCGTATCGATCATCGATACTTTCGATTCGATCCCATCGCCCACGACTAAATAAATGGCTAACGGAATCTGGCCGTGAACTTGGCGCGGACCACTGCACATCAACCTACCCTAAATGAACAAAATCTCACAACCAGTTTTCGTCCATACACCTTTAACAATACGAGCCAATTCCAGCTCGCAAAAGATGATATTCTTTAGTAAGGTGAAGTGCAGTTAGCCGTGCCATGATCGGAGCTAAGCCCTTTCAAGAGCGGAACGATTTATTGAAGAATAACGTGTACAATATGGACCACTTTTAAGAAAATAAGACTCTAAAATTGCTCGAATCTGCTGTACCGTTTTAATAACAACTTTCCGATGGGATTAAAAATATAAAATAAAAATTAAAAATAAATATTTCACAACAATCACACCAATTCTCTAGTCCCAAAATAAGCTACGAGGCTTATGTTATGGGTACTAGACAACGAATAAACGTATTTAAATACTTTTTTTTGTAAATAAATACATATTATACATAGAAAACACGCAGACCAGTACAAACACACATGTTCATGCACATTTATGCTTGTACTGTGCGGGGATCGAACCCACGACCCTTGGTTTTAGAAGTCCGACATGTGGACCACTGCACCAATCGGTCGTCAATATGGTAGCGCACTTGTAAGAGATCAAGTTAGAAAATGTCCTACCAATATCACAAGCCACAAACTCCAAAAAAGCACTACTGCAGACTTATTTTAATACATAAATTCAACCCATGATGGTTTATGCAAATGTAACTAAAGTCCACTTTGTAGATTAATCATACACGTGTTAAGCGCTAACTAATACAGTATTCAAGTAACTGTAGTAAATAATTGGGTGATTTAGATAATATTTTAGATTTCCAGCTGGTTATGACGGTAAAAACAGTAGTCATAAACTTAAGTTTTGTATAACGGGCGCTGCTTTTATTTTAGCTTCCACCTCTTGTTGATCGGCATAAAATTACTATCCATGTTAAAACTGTACACTTTCCGGTGCGAACGATTAAAAGGCGATAAATCTATCGCCCCCACGCCGGCTAGGAAGCAGAGAGGAAGCTGCAGACACGCCGTAGATATTACTCGATTATAAATCGCGAGTATCTGTGCGCGATTCGAGAGCAAAAACAGCAAGCGCCGAGGAAAGGCAGAAAATATGACAAGTTAATTTAGATTGAGCGAGCCTTCGAGAGTGTGCGTTGGGAAGGGATGTGAAAGAAGGCGCATCGAATCATCTCGTTTCATTGTAGTCTTTGGCAATGAGAGCCGCGGTGCAAAGGTCTCCTATAAAAGTGAGGTATGACGTAAATTTCTCGACCAAACGACCCTGAGACAAATGTTAGACGTCTTATAGAAAGCGAGAATTACTAACCAGTAACAATTTCCGCAGATTTTATTAAGCGAACGAAAGCGAACGCCAGGATCATGGAAACGATCATACACTCAACGTAGAATGGAAACTTTATGATGATTAAATGTGAAATTATGTTGAGTTGGCCATTACAAATTGAATGGACCATAATTTTTCATTTAACGCTAACTGTGGAATAAAATCCTGTCATGTTTTCATAACTGTAGTTTATGGAAATGATTCTAAAAGTTTTCACGTACGAAGTAGTTGTATCATAAGCAAGCAATAATAGTACAGAGCCAAAGCTTTCTGCAAGTGTTCAATTAAGTTAATTCCTCACTCGAGTTTATAGCTTGAGAAGTTGAGAACTTTATTTGCAATTGGCTTACAACATCTCCTGAACACAGGACATAACATAATGCAGCTCTAAATTGGTCGAAAGTTCTAAAAATGTGTGTTAACTGTATTTAGTGTGAAAAAACGAGTTCAAAAGACTGAACTCGTCACCATAATTATTTTATCACCATCATCGTTCCCATTCCATCAGGTAAAAGCTCCAAAGTCCGTTCCGTGGCTTGCCCTGGAATGCGCTGAGAAATTTGTATGTAAATAAGGAAAATTCCCGCCATTGTTCGCTTACTCCTAATTGCGGTTATACACCAACTATTTACACACTATTACTTTATCTTTCGTTCGATCGTGAGGTTATCATGAAGCTGTTAGATTGTATTGGATGAAAGAGATAAAAAGTAACAGTTGGAAAAAGGTGACAAGAGTATTAAAAATATTTTAAGAAGCTTTTAAAAGCAATGAAATTACGGTATGATTTTATCAATTTAAACGTACTTATTGATATCCCCAGACCATGAACACTATCACGATTGGAAATGTTTCGAGTCATTTTTTATATAGCGGTGTAGTGCAAAATTAATTAAATTACTGTTAACACACGCCTCACATAGAGCCATCTCTTCTCATGAGCACTCTAAGAGGGACAGATGGTATGTCTCTACAGTTACACCTCATCAAAAGAATACCATTACTCCACTTACTTGCATAATTCTCACCGCCAACAATCGCGCTTGACCGCGGTGTCATAGAATACGCACAATACTGTGATTACAGGTAAAAAATACAATTAACCCCGACCTGAATTCGAACCCCCCACAATGTGAACAAGACTACGCACCGGTACAGGTGTGTAGAAAGTTCCCATGGACAACTCCCGGCGCATCAGACGATACTCAAGCATTAATAACATAAATTATGGTAACCATTAATGCAGGGTACACGTTCAGACGCGAGCCTTGGTGAAAGATTTGAGCATTCGAGGTCGCACGGATACTATGACTTTAATGGATACAATCATTTTTATTTGGCCAGTTACAAGAAAAGTAGGTGACAGGAAAGTGATTTTCTATTTCATCTTACAGATGCGCTATGTGCCGCAAAAATATCAGTCAGTGCGGTTTCGCACTACGTCCGATCCGATAAAAAATTATAATAAAATATTAACTATTGGTTATCGGCTAAACGCGATCTATTTTAATGAGTATTTAGGTACTCACTGCTCGACGTTTCGGCTGGATTGCACACAGCCGTTGTCACGAGCTGACAGCTTCAGCCGTCAGTCAGCTAGTGTTAAAATGCTACGCGAAAGTTTAAAATCATATCAAAAAATATGTTCAAAATATGTTCCGTAGTAGCTAGGGAATGCAATAACGATCCCGCGGGATCCCAATTTCGCGCGATCCCGTGTAATTTTTCGGGATCAATCCCGAAGCAAAATATGACGAGATGCCGTTCGGGATTGACGGGATTGTATAGCACACAAACTAATACTTCACTTTAAGAGGAATAAGAAGAAACTTTGCGAGATCCGCAAAGTTTTTTTACACATGTATCCTCAAGCTTAAACAAATTAGAGTGAGTAATAAAAAATAAATGGATTTATGGAGTGTGAAGGTACAAAGGGGAGATTTTTGCAATTTGCATATAATTGCTAAGGTAGGCTGTTGCCCACCAGTATAAGAAGCCAGTAAGAAGATAGTACTCTTGATACACTTTGTTTTTTAAGAAGTTACTTTCAAAATCCTCTCTAACTATTTTGTAATCTCTTCGAGCTATACTTACTTTTGTTTTTATTATGTTCATGATACTGTTACTTATCTTGTTGGAATTATTATTGGCTTTGTTTTATATCAAACATAATTTTGTTTTAATTAACCTCACTATCGCAACCAAGCAATTTTCATCGTAATCGTACTGATTATTATTTAAGGATAGGATCCCGAAAATTTCGGGGTACCGCGAGATTGAATTTCGAGGGATCCCAAATTTAAAATTCTGAGACGGGATTGCATTCCCTAGTAGTAGCCGTAGAACTTTTTCTATGGTAATTTACGCTCTGATCAAAAGCCAGGCTTACCCTGGTCTTATTTTTGTGTTACAAACTAACCGAATGTCATAATCTGTAAAGATAATATTTCAATATCAGGATCCAGTAGATAATGTTTTATCCTTTTTCCTCCAAAGGTCATCAGCCTTACAAGGATCAGTGACCGAAATATCTTTAAGCACCAATTTATCCTTTTCAGATCAATGTCCGTATCCCGAGGGATAGGAGGCCAGTGTCCCCAGTAACAAATAATTGCTGAACACGTCTGCAGCTGCTTAAACTTGTAACGATCAAACGCTATGCGATTCAATTGAAAGATATTACTGTTGAGCACTAAACCAATGTAAAGGATGCTGCAAAAATTATCAAGTCCAAAGTCTCTTTAGACATGGTAAGATAGTGTTTTCATTCAATACTGTAAGGTAAGAAACATACGTTGGATTTCGATTATTACTTAACGTTGTAAAATTCAGAGTGAATTTTTTAACCAAAAGGACATAAGGCTTAATGTTTGGTGAAAAGGGCAAAAAGGCTAAGCTTTTACGATAAAAGAGTCTTAAAGTATAGACCAAAAATTTCACTCCGCCAAGCCCGGTCACAAATTATATTTTGGATTTACAAGGGCTGTAAAAACTCAAATGAGGCATCCTGTACAATCTTTCGAAGGATAAGTGCACTAACATTAAATCAGATGTTCAATTACCGAGAGATATAATAGAGAACATCGTCTACGCACGTGATTACGATACGATAACGTTGCATGAAGTGAACTTTGTGTCTGTGATGCTAACTTTAATCCTCTTATCAAACGTTATTATACTACGTATGTCAACCAAAGATGATTACAATTTTTACACGCAGCAGTACGTACAGCACCAATTGCTCTTCCTATAGCTCACTCTAAAATTTGAATTTTATTGTAAAAATAAAATGAAAATATAGGTTTCTTTTTAGATAATGTTAGCTCTAAATGTGTGACGAAGATAGCAACATCTCACGTACTGCTGCATGTAAATAATGTAATGGTCTTTGGTTGACACACGAGGTATAATTGGAACCTAAACTGCACAAGGTAAGTTCGTTTGACTACCAATTCTTCATATGACTCAAACGCAGGTAACTGCAGTCAACATAAGACTATCTAGTGTTTTATGGAATTGTCCATTCAGTAAATGCACTATACACGACCAATAAGCACTTTAGATCAGATAATTTTCGCATCAAATCAGTTCCAACATTTTCTTTAAAAAATAGGTTTAATTATATTATTCTGACTCGACAATATCGGTTGGGTTCCCAGTCAATATCCAAAGTGATAGCTTTCGCACCATCCCTAAAGATTTAATCAAACAGCAGTGTAATGGGCACGGTCGCGGTAATTTTCAAATAGTTTCCATCTAACAGTAAGTTTGACTAACGGGTTCGGATAAAGACCTGCGCCCGCGTCTCGCGCCACGCACGGCGATCAATCAAACGCGCAGCGTGATACAAATAACATTTCAATTACTTGCTTTAGGTATGCCCAAAATCGGCCCTCGTTTCTCGATAGTTCGAATCCAAATCAAATCGATAAAAATAAAATAGCCTATTTTACCATAATTACATGGATTATGGTATATAAAGCGAGCTGCATCGGATTACTAATAATTGTAAACGGTAAAGAAATCGGACGGGATCGTTGAATAAAATTGAATTTTACAACCTTTTTTCCATAATAACGTAAATTGTTACGATAATACTTAGACCATAGGACATCGCTTTGACTGAATCAAAAAAAAAAGAAAAAGACACCAATCAATGTGATCATTTTACTTCCAGCTGCTTAATAAAATCACTATGAACTCCCAAGTATACCATAGAGGATATCATTGTGAAAGTAAGCTGGCTAAGCGCCATCCCACTTACTAAATCAACAAAGGATCGCTTAGTGGCATAAAGCTCAGCCTTTACTAGCTGACTGGGCATGAAATTGTAACCTGGCATAATATCTGTATCTGGTGACATTCATACACATTGGGTACCTTTAATAAAATAAACAAACACAACGCAAATACATAACAATAATCATATTGCATTATTGAAATTTTTTTAAGAAGCTTTACAATGTTTGGAGATGCTTTGAAGTTGTTAATTAAGTGATTAGCACAAAAAACAAACAATACACCAAAATACACACGTTTAACTCCTCTCTTGTCGAATCGAGAAAACGTAGTCCAAAAAAATGTTTGCAGCGAATTTGTGAACAAGCGTGGCAACCACAGTGCATTAACTATGTATGGAACTACGTACACATAGTCAAAGTGAGACCCAATATGAAAGATGGCATGATAGGACACGGTCTATGGCAATCTGACGTTAGTGACCGTTTTGTGCGCTCGTACTTTACCCGTCGACGTGACACAACAAAAAGGTCAAGAGGGTGAAAGTTCAGCTCAGTTCAGCCACTGGAGAAAACTAAATTGCACTGCGGCCACAGTGCAAAATGGTTTCAAGGGTTCATCAGTTTGCTATAATTTCGGGATTCAAGACAAGAGGAACAAAGAATATGAAGTTAAAACTTTTTGAGCTAAACCGGTGCTCAGCTCTTAAATCTCTGCCTTTACTTGCATGGAAATACATATTCAAATGGCGACAGCTAATGATTCGGCATACTTTAAATATATATATAAAGCATTGCAGCTCTTGTATTGTACTTTCCTTATATAATTGAAAACTTAACTCGCAAATATACTTTTTACTTTTTTAGTTACATTCCCCTTAGATATTAAGACAGACTAGAAAACTCAATCTGAGAATCTCACAGTTTTTGAAAGTAGACTTGCTGTATATTGTTTTCTTATGTTATGACTTACAAGTTCAGACTCCCATTGTGATGGCTATAATATCATTTGGGTTGCATAAGGTATTTGAATTCACTTTCAACTGTAACATTTTGTCTGCAGATCTGGCCTGGGAGGTAATTCATGTCATAACCACAATGCATTCGCTTTAACCGAGTGCTATAACTAGAATCTGTCTCAAAGCTAAATCCACCACTAGGAACGGTGAAACGAAATAGAATTGCATTATTATGACAGTGCCAATTAGTTGCTTGGACTTACACGTTGGTTTAAATGGATTAAATACTTGCTCATAAAAACTTAATGAGTAAGGATAATTGAGATCATGAAGGCTGTGTGCAACTGATGGCGGATTCAACGACAGCAAGATAATTTTATAGAGAAGAACTTGATGTTTTACAGTTCTAATTTAGGGTTGATTAAGAATCAAAATCGCACAAAATCTGCACTGCATTGATTCTTTGTCAGTTGATAGTACTTACTTAGACCGATGGCATTGGGATGGGGACCCAATATATAACTCAGCCTCAGAAACGTGATATAGCCATTTGTCGCAGTCTTGTGCACCTCCACGCAAATAACCTTGCTTAAAGGCATGGCGTAAACCTTAGTTTCTATGGTACACTAAGATATTTCCTCTGTTTACCCTTACCGGCGTCATCGCAAGCCGTCATCTCGGTGATGAGGCCCTCCAGGTCGGGCGAGATGAGCCGCTCCTCGTCCTCCCCGTGCTGGTAGTCCAACGCATGGTAGATCACCAGAGCAAGGTTCACCACCAACTGGAATGA
This sequence comes from Pyrausta despicata, assembly GCA_963921415.1. Taxonomy (NCBI): domain Eukaryota; kingdom Metazoa; phylum Arthropoda; class Insecta; order Lepidoptera; family Crambidae; genus Pyrausta; species Pyrausta despicata. The sequence goes on along the minus strand of OY992848.1, from coordinate 3,240,785 downwards.
AGAGAGAAGCTAGTAAGAAACGGGTTCGATTAGGCAACAGAAAGACAAAGAACGCAAGATATATTTTAGCATTGACCATTTAGCCTCACCCAAGGGTCTCCACCGCGATCGGTTCTCAGTTGGCCGCATCTAGCGGCGTTAAGCCAGCGAGATATAATTAGTGCGTTAAAGATTGATGCTTCATTATAAACTAAGCAACATGAATTAAAATGGCAAAAACACCAAAAATATAAAAAAATTGTCTGTAAGAAAAGAGCAATGGTTTTGATTAAATACGTTAAAAATAATATTGTTGTTATAGCTGTATTAGAGCTTGCTTGAGGTACCTAATATTTGAGAAAACGAAATGAATTAATCCCAATATCCACAAAGCTCTGTCACATTATTCAAATCATTGTTGCAGCAACGCATTGAAAGCTTATTGGATGCATAAACAGGTACTTATGAAAATCAATACCAGAAGTTGTAAGTGTCGAAACCCCATGCCCATCTAAGATTGAAGGAGGAAGTATTCGGTGTTGTTCATATTTATGGTTTATGGCTCAACTACATTTGAACCGTTTAGTTGCGAGGTGCTGCCGGTAAAATAAATTATCAAATACTATTATCGTGCGTCTACTCTTGTGTAACGTGACGCACCTTTGTATGGGTTAAAACAAATACGGAAGCGAGATTCAAAAAGGATCGAGACTAGGTGATGGAGTAAATTTTATTAGTTCACACCAAAAAACTAATTTATTCATTTAATGCATAGATTTAAAAATGTTTCTTAGTAAATTTAGGAACGACACATTGGACACTCTTAATAGAATGCAATTAGTTCCAGCAAGGTTTGTATTATATGTAGAACGTATTTCATCAGAAATGCTTACTCTTAGTATAGGTGAAGAACCATGCGGAGATACATGATTTAACCCCTCCATCGATATGAACAGTAACACGTTGCACTTCTGCCAGATGTGCCAACGCATTACCACAATAACAGATTTGGCAAAAAGACTATCTCTTAAACTTATCTCCAGACTGCAACACGCAAGAGGACTCTGCCTCCTACCATACATATGATCACACACCATGACTATCAGAGGCAGAGGCCGTAACGCCACCTATTGTCCGTTGCCCAACGCTAGTCTGAATGCTGGCTTTGCCGCCACTCCTGCGCAGCCACACTCCATTAAACGGCGTTTGGAAAGAAGATTAATGGCAGAATAGCTACTGACTGACGCGGTTGCTGCAAGTCTGTAGGGTGCAAAGATACCATCGGGATATCTTACACTGAGAACTGTTTAATAATCTTTGAAACATTTTGTAATGAGATCTGCTTGGTGGAGCAATTGGATGCGATACTATCATCAATATATCTTGTGTTAGTAGAGTTAATAACTCTGAGATCGTAGTCATCAAAATACATTTTCACCTCATTGTACAAATTATGTTTTTTGATTGGCAAAGATGCATATAGTGGAACCGACAACAATTTGCATAATACATATTCTGCATACGCGTGAAAAGAGAAAATACTTTTCAACGCTTTGTAATCAGCTATTTCCATTCTATAATCAGATGTTCATCTCTATGATGTAACTAGTCAAAACTGAAGTCCCTTTCGAAACAAAGGCCATAAAAATTTGATCACCGTAACTTAAATGGTAATAAGCATTACGCTCCATCGTATTATTTCAGCCAATAGCCAAATATCGGGCATCTGTTATCGTGGCATTGTATGCAAATCACGTGCAATACGGTGTTGCATTGTGTTGCGCAAGCGCACGCGAGCGAGACGACAACAATAATAGCGTCCGCACCGCACGCACAATGACAGTCCTTTGACCTAGTGACGCGACGAGATGCTAATTTTTGAAGTCGGTTATGTCGGCTAAGAGAAGTCATAGGAAAGACTTATGATTTTAAGTTTTCAAGACTATGATAAAACGTCATATCTCTTTTGATAATAGGCCATTACAGATCGTGGGTAAAAAATACTATACACATATTAATCAAAGTTTTGAACACATATAGCTTTCCGATTTCCTCCACAGCTTAAAAAAGATTTTACTTGGAAGCGAATTTTGATTGAAAATTAAGAGAAGTTTTTAAAGATTCTTTAACTATAAGAACCCTGGTGACTCCAATAGTCATGTTTCTGTCGACCCTGTTAATTTCTTGCACATCTCTCACATCACAACAGCTTTGACCCCGAGATGAGGGTTATGTGTAGTGTTGTTAGATAGCATCTTATATTGCAGGATGTGGATGCTCAACTCACTATAATAGGCGATTCAAACAAGACGAATGATTTCCGATCATTGGATGGTAATGAGGCAAGGCAATGAAAAGAAGTTGACCCTTGAAAGTTGTAATTAGCAAATAGAATTCAATGGTTACAGTTAACAAAAAAGCAATTAGAATCATGCGATTGAGACTGATTTTTGGATCAGCAAAGTTACGTGTTGGCAGAAAGTGTTGCCTTGTAACTATCTACCTTTTTACCAACTTAAACGCAAATTGAATGTCAAGAGCATTATCGACGGCTCTCGCGGCATCAAGCTAATGTTGTTCATCAATATCATCAACTTTGTTTATCTACCGACACACATACTTTGCGTCCGCCACACGCCGACAAAACACGTACTCGCAGCTCATATCCTCAATAATATTATTACTAGGCGAAATCAATTATCCCAGCTCGAACATTCCGGCATCTCATCATGAGAACCTTCTAACCAACTTATTTACGTTCTTAGGCTAAGTAACTTTATGTGACATTGACTTGAGAGATGTGACGCTAATGCAAGTAAAAACATTCGAGTATGTGCATTGGCGTGGGCCGACTTAGAATATCTGCATATCAATCAAGGGACCGTGGGAATGCATTATGCAATAATGACCTGACCATAGTTTCAAGAAGATAGCGAAATGTCCAATGGAATGATAATGTTTTGCTCCTTGTCGATTTCGATAAATAGGCAATTATAATAAGCCTGAATATGTACGGAATTCATTCTGATTTAAATATTTATTTGTGACAGGTTTCAAGGAAATGTTCGCTATAATTCCTTTCACGTAACGTAGCACTATTTCTTGGCTTTTCTATGATATGATCATGTCACACACTTATCGTGTAATGATAGATCGCATATTATTTATCGAACAAAAGGTAACCCTTTTATTGCGTCAATGCCACTTCAGTTCGATTTTGATCGATAGATTTTATTTTGCCGGCTTATCTTTCAAGCTATCACTTTCGAATGGTGATTCATTAATTTCCTTAATACACATGGGACATTGGTATAGGATATGTTCAATAAACGATGTTCAATAACCAGTGAAAGTAGTTGACCCATGTGTATTTTATTTAGTAATTGGGTTTTATAAGTAACGTTTCGGTAAAAAAAATTGAGATCCCAAATATTTACAGTCATCAAAATGATGGAAATTTAATGACTCTATATAAATATCTTTATTGAAGGTATCAATAAAAACATATTTGTTGAACATCGGTTTATTTAGTAAAATATTTTACCATCGACATCTAAATAATTATTGCATAGCCGGTTTCTTTATCCCACTAATTTTTGGAAACCATACTGTAGATCATTATTAAAACCTACCTGGATGTAGCTTTGCCTTTGCGGCTCAGGTAGCATAGCAGAGTAACTAAACAGGAACCACGTTTGTCGATAAATTACTTGCTTCTTGTTATAACAGTTATTACGATGACACAGGCCCCGGTCTTTATGATTTACGGGACCACTTGCGAGATGTGCATGCGCAGCCAGTTAAGTATTAATTTGTGTGGCCTGTTGTTATAAAAACTGTATGATGGTTTATATATATATTTTTTGTAATGACTTTTCTAATGAAAACGACTTTTATATAAACAGTGACACGAGCTACTCCTATACTTTATGTATATTTCTAACATCGATCGGTTGAAAATCTGTGAAGTATTAGAACTTGAGATTTAAAATCAGATTTTCATACCATTAAAAAAAAGCTGCGCTTCTACATACAGAAAATTATAATTTTTAACCAACAAACAGACCTATTTGTCTATTGTTTGTTCCAATCATGTGTCTAGTTTTAGAAAGATACTGCTAATTCCCCATGTACACATCTGTTGTCTGTTGATTCGACGATTGATTCAAGTGTAACCGTGTCAATGTACAAATATGATTAATTCCACAAGAGTAAGTGTGTCAAACTGTGTCAGTCGGTATTTGCGATGCTACTTCTTTCCACTTAGCATTTTGGGGTTAAAGGTTGTTTGACGACGACGGCTTTGCTTTTTTTGGTAACCAATTCTTTGGAGAAAGTTACGGCTTTGGTCTAGAATGCTAGATGGAGTATGAGGTTGAGAAATAATATTTAGACCTTATAAGTAGGTCTCTTAATAAGTAGGTTCCAAAATTATTTAATCGAAATTCAAATTCTCTCTGGGGACATTCGTAATACTTTTACAGGTTTACATCTACGAGTATAACTAGTTATATGATAAATTTATGTATCGACTCGTTTCTGATAAGGGCATAGTTCAATAGTTTACCTTCAAATAAGGATATACGAGGTATATAATCCAATTAAAATCCGAATATTAGCATTTATTATACCTAATTTTCACTCCTTAAATGTGCCTGCTATAATTCTTAAACAACAGTTAAGGTTTATAGCTGCCATCTAATTAATATAACCATACGAATTTTATTTTAATGGGAGAATTTGGATTCGGTGCTGATGAATATGGATGAGAACTAAATAACAAAATATTTGACGAAATTATCTTGTTACTAATATAAAACTTGAATGATCGGATAAACAAATTAATGCTAATCAATCCGGTGTATCTGATGATCTTTTAGACGACCGCTTGGTGCAGTGGTCCACATGTCGGACTTCTAAAACCAAGGGTCGCGGGTTCGATCCCCGCACAGTACAAGCATAAGTGTGCATGAACATTTGTGTTTGTACTGGTCTGGGTGTTTTCTATGTATAATATGTATTTATTTACAAAAACAAAGTATTTAAGTATGTTTACCCGTTGTCTAGTACCCATAACACAAGCCTTGTAGCTTACTTTGGGACTAGAGAATTGGTGTGATTGTTGTGAAATATTGATATTGATTTATTAATTGTTTACCAAACTAACGCTGAATGATAGAAAAATATAGCCAAACAGGCAAGTTGATTTGTAAGATTGCAATGGAGCACCAATCTGGGCTTCACGATATATATCTAACAAACAATTGTACACATGTTCAACCCTCGAAAGCTTGGTCTGAAAAAAGGCGAGACTAACGAGATCTCGGATGCATCGATCGCATTGCTGTTAGACCTTCTCTCGTGATAAATTGACAGTTGTGTCCGATTGTTCTACGACATGACCCAACTCTCACAGTTCACTCGGTCGCCAGGACCGCTCCCGATATGGCCGGGAGAAAGTGCAGGTCAAACCATACGCCCCGGAACAGTCTCCGTTTATTCACTAAGCCGTCCGTAGTTTCAGATGTAGCCATCCCTGTCTATCTTATAAGCTTGACCACGCGAGTGAACGTGCTGGCTAGACACGAAATAACGAACATTGGGTTAGAGAGTAGGGACTCTGGGCATAAGCAGGTGGACTAAGCCTTGTTAATATATCGACCAGGAATCGCAATAATTATCAGCTGTCGTGACCTGACTCTGTTTGGAGAGCACTGATTAATTTTGCGATATCCATTGTTGTTGATTATCGTCTTATAAATCATGCTACAAGAAGCTGGAAGACACTTGGCGCTATAAATTATGAACTTGGCTCAATCACAAGAGATAAGCATTATCTAGGGTCCAATTATGGTGTACAACATACTGACTTTGACTGATTTTGACTGCCTCGTTGGTGTAGTGGCAAAGTTTCTGCCTTACATCCGAGAGGTCCTGGGTTCGAATCCCAGGTCGAGCCAAAATAGTTTCTGAGATTTTCTGTCATGAATTTCTCAAAAACAGCTCGGAGTCGGGAAGTTGGCGGTGTTACACCCCCGTGCCTCGGAAAGCACGTTAAGCCGTTGGTCCTGCGCCTGATCTCTCTCCGGTCATGTCGGATTGCCGTCTCACCGAACTTTGAGAGTGATGGAACAGTGAGTGCACCTGTGTATTGCGCGCACACTTGTGCACTATAATATCTCCTGCGTAGTTGGCTGATCTCTGTTGAGATTGGCCGCCGTGGTCGAAATCGGCTAGGAGGACTATACAACATACTGGTATTACGGGTACACCGATTACTTATTTTTAGCGATGCGTAGTTATTAAGCACATACGAGTATAGGAAGCTTCAGCGTGAAAAAAAATATTCTCAAGATTAGTGTGAAGGTTCACACGAACTCGAACGACGCTAGGCTAAATTTCCTGCATGTAACTGATAAAAAAGTGGGTATAGCGTTAATATGATACGTCAACTCCATGTTTTCTTTGACAAGGCCGTTATATATTACCGATACTTCCGATATTGACGGAAGGAGAGCTGGAGACACGAGCGTACTATACCATAGCAAAGATATAAGTAATAAATAAATAAATTGTTTCAACAAACACACCAATTACCTAGCCCCAAACTAAGCCTTAGCTTGTACTAGGTGCCTAGAATAACGGATAGGAATACTTAAACACACACTCAAAAAAATATCCAGACGATAAATTAAAAGAATTAGTTTTTAAAAGGTACAGAAACTTTCTCAGAAACCTCTTACACCGGCTTAAGCGAGAGTACGAAGCTGCAGAACTTGCTAGTAACAAAAACAATCCAAAGGGGCTCTGGAAAGTTATCAGAAAGTTAAGCCATGCAAAATTAAAATCGAACGCCGCTTTGGAACTCACAAAAGCAAAGGCTGGACATATAATTAATTCAGCAAACTACTGCAACGAATACTTCGCTAATGTTGGTGAGCGTTTAGCAAATCAGTTACTCATTCAAACAAATAACACAGAGGATAGTCTATCAAGGCAAAGCAAATTGAGTCCTCCCACACCCTTTTCATTTTTCATGCAACCGACTGATATCTATGAGGTAGATAGGATCATAATGCAACTTAAAAATGACAGCGCTGCTGGTGTAGATGGCATTAGCCCCACTCTTTTAAAATGTATAAAACCCGAAATCTTAGGCCCTCTGACACATATCCTGAACCTTAGTATTGCTTGTGGTTGTTTTCCTACGGCCTGGAAAAAGGCCATGGTCGTTCCGATTTATAAGAGTGGTTCCAAAGGATGTCCTGAAAATTTTCGACCTATTTCTCTCCTAACCGTCTTCTCAAAAATACTTGAAAAAATCGTTAAGAAACGGCTTCAAGGCTATCTGGAGGATCATAAATTACTATCATCTAAACAGTTTGGTTTTAGGCGAGAAAGGTCAACGGAGGATGCCGTAAATACTGTTGTGGAATTTGTCGCGGATAAGCTTGATAAGGGTCTAAAGTGCATTGGTGTCTTTTTAGATCTGGCAAAGGCCTTTGACACGGTTCCACCACAGTTACTTTTAGAAAAACTTGAAAATGTTGGCATTAGAGGACTACCATTGGAATGGTTTCGAAGTTATTTGACAGGCAGACGGCAATGCATTAGACTTGGTGACACGGTAAGTGATGAACTCCCTATACGCTTTGGCGTCCCACAGGGTAGCGTCCTGGGTCCAACCCTGTTCACTCTATTCATCAATGACATACATACCGTGGCTCCTCAGGGCGTCGAACTCGTCTGTTACGCGGACGACACTGTGGCTTTGTTTCATGGCGAATCCTGGGAAAGTATTTTTGGCAGAGCTGAGAGGGGGATGGCTGCACTTAAGGACTGGCTTGATTGTAACCTTCTTACCTTGAACGCTAGTAAAACCAAATACCTATGTTTTTACAAAACCAAGCCTTCTGCACCTCCTTCTACTTTAAGCCTCCGTTTACACTCTAGATGTGACCCTATCACTTGCTCTTGCCAAACCATTGATAGGGTTGCCGATATTATGTACTTGGGGGTGGTTATTGATGAAAATCTCTCGTTTAAAAAACATCTGGTAACCACTGCTTCTCGCATACGGAAATTGATCTATGTGATGAGGCTACTCAGGTCGTCTGCCGACATGGATACGCTTCGCTTGGTGTACACGAGTTTAGGTGAATCTCTTTTAACGTACTGTATTCCGGTTTGGGGAGGATCTGGGGTCGCTTCAATGCTGGTCCTGGAAAGAGCCCAAAGGGCTGTCTTAAAGACAATGTGCAGCAAACCACTGCTGTTTCCTACGGAGACACTCTTTGCTGAGACTAGGATCCTGAGTGTGCGCCAGCTTTACATCCTCAAAGCGTGCCTAAAGATGCACCGTAAAGTGCTACGGTCGGTAGAATTCCCATCTTTAATCCGAAAAAGATCGCTTAGGGTGCCGACGGTAGCAGTAAAAACTGCCTTTGCGCGTCGACTGCCTGCACACATGCTGCCTTTCGTATACAATAAAGTAGCCAAATTTTGTGACTTTAAAGCCCTTACCTTAAAACAAGCCAAGAGTTCAATAACATCAAAGCTCTTGTCCATGTCTTACCAACAAACAGAGGATCTGATTAAGCACGTTATATAGGTACCCACTAATACACACGTTCGCATTTTCCCGATTCATACGCCCATGAAATTACATTGGCACACTCGCGCACACACAAGCACACATACACACAAACATATCCACATCCACTCACATACACAACACACGCGCACACACACACACTTTATCATCTTCAATACATTCATTACACATAGTTACTTGCATCCGTCGCAATCCTGTAAGAACCATCGGGTGCCCACGATACAGGAATATCCTAGTGTGGGGCCCACAGTTAATTGCTAAATGTATTGTTATTGGCATAACATGATTTGCATTGTGTAATAATTTATTCTATAGTATTATATCTTCTGTACCTACCTTATTATGTATAATAACAATAATCTTGTTGGCAATAAAAAAATATTTGTTATTTGTATTTGTTATTTGTACATTAAATACAACACCCATGTGAGCACAAGCATTTGTACCTCAGGTACAAATGCTTGTGCTCATCACACAAACATTTGCCCCTAGCAGGATTCGAACCCGCGACAGCCGGTTTTGTAGTCTGGACCTTAGACCACTAGACCAAAGCTGTCGTCAAATAAATAAGACTTGATTATCTTTAAATTAAGCATAAACGGTAAACGTCCTGTATATAGGTGCTCAGATAGGACTGATTCTAAGGTAAATTTCATAGTTACATAAAAAAACATAATGAAACCTCATCAAGTATCCCCTTGACCTAATCAAATCAAATATATGTCTCAACAGTGGCAACACGCACCCGGTGTGTTCCCAATTCGTCTAATGCAATAGCGCGACCCGAACGAGCTGTTAATTTATTTGATTTGTCGCCTGTCCCGAATGAATATTGACCACACACGCACAGAGTGTAAACTACTCGTATGACCATTTATATGAGCTGTTTTAAACTTTCCTGTTGCATTTTTACAATAAACACAGTTTTTTCACGGGTTTTACGCAACACAAACACTTTTAAAAGGTAAAACTTAGTATTTACCTTCCCGACGTTTCGATCTGGTTGCACAGATCATGGTCCCGGGCGAACTGGAGGCTGGCGGCGTCGTCTACTCGGGCGCGTCGAGTTTTCTTCTTCCACCCGCATTTGTTGGATATTTATATCTGCAGTACAGTCAGTCCGACAAACTACACTAACAATGTCCGGGTTTCTTTGAGACGGCCTAAAACGCGGTTTAAATTTTGTAATCACCGGATTCCATGCAGATGACAAGTTGAATCCATCATCACGATTGAAATTTTTGTGCTTTTTTATTTCAATAGCTTCACGTACTAATCTGGTATGATAATGACGATCAGCTGAGAGGATTTTTGGGTCATGAAGTTCCATCCAGTGATTAACGTTGGAATTTAGTAGATGTTCGGCTATTGCGGATTTGCACGTCTGTCGATTCTTTACAGCTGCGATATGTTCTTTTACCCTCTCGGCTATTGAACGTTTCGTTTGCCCTATATAAGAACTACCACAGCTGCAATCGATTTTATATACACCCGGCGTCTGCAAAGGTATCACGTCCTTTGGTGAGCGAATCTCCTTAGTAACTTTTGATAGCGGACTATATACAGTCTTAATGGAGTATTTGTGCAGAACTGTTCCAATCTTGTCCGTTATCCCTTTCACGTACGGAAGAAAAGCTGGTTCCCGGCTCACCATTGGTTGTTTTAATTTCTTCTGTCTCCTCTCCATTTGTCCTCTTTTTGTACTGTAGCCATTCTTTCTTAGTACCTCCTTTACATGGTTCAGTTCACCTTTCACATGTTCAGGGTCACATAAGTCGTATGCCCTATCAACCAGGGAAGAAACAACAGCTTGAAGATGACGAGGGTGGTGATGAGAAGAGGCGTGCAGATACCTGTCCGTGTGAGTCGGTTTTCGGTAAACAGAGTGAGCCAAGGTTCCATCTGGTCTCACTGTCACTTGAACGTCCAGGAAAGCCAAGGACCTGTTCTGCTCCATTTCATATGTAAATCTTACCTTAGGATGAACAGAGTTAAGGTGTTGTAGATATTGTTCCACTTCCGCTTGGTTTCCGTTTATGATGCAAAAAATATCATCAACGTATCTCTTCCAGAACTTCACAATACCAGGACCGCTTGCTACTGCTATGTCTTCAAAATGCTCCATCCAGATGTTAGCAATTACTGGTGCTACCGGACTCCCCATAGCTACGCCATCAATCTGGAGGTAATATTGGCCCTGATACAAGAGATAGTTGCCGTCCAAACAATTTTGTAGAAGAACAATGTATTCACCGGGTTGTTCATTATCAAACAATTTGTCCCTGATTACTTCCAGGCAATCCTTCAACGGCACATTTGTGAATAGAGATTCCACATCGAAACTAACCATTATGTCACCAGGTTCCATTGAGATATTCTTGATGAGCTCAATGAAATGCCTCGAGTCCTTTACATATGACGATGTTTTCCCTACTAATGGCTGCAACACTCCAGCAACATGTTTTGCCAAATCGTATGTTGGTGAATCTATTTGACTCACAATTGGCCTAAGTGGAACGTTACTTTTATGTATTTTAGGCAAACCATATAACTTAGGAGGCTGTACGTTCTTCGCCTTATGTAGGCGAGTATACACGTCTTCCGTAAATAATTCTCGGTGCTCCTGGATGAGGGCGCGAATGCGTCGTGTTACTCTGGCAGTAGGGTTGTATGACACTGGCTTGTACACTGTTGTGTCTGCAAGCAGATTCCTAATTTTACCATCATAATCCTCAGTATTCATAACTACAGTAGCGTTGCCTTTGTCGGCTTTCAGAACCAGTATATCCTTATTCCGCCGTAGATCTTTAAGTGATTGGCGCTCTTCTGTAGTTACATTACTCCTTGGCAGCCTAGACTTTCGCAAAATCACAGCTACATCCTGCCTCAGAACGTCAGCATCCGTCGGTGGAATTTTATTGCGAATTATAGTCTCCTCCACACCACAGATTATATTTTCATACGGTATCTTCTTAGGGGTTAAAGCAAAATTCAAACCCTTTGCTAACACACTTTGTGTAGGCCCGTCCAAAGCTGTATTTGACAGATTAATAACCGTGTGGGTATTTGATGTGGTTGACTGTACTTGACCGTTAGCATCGACCGTATTCTGTGAAAGACCAGCACGATGTTGGCGGGTACGTAGTTTTTCCAATTTGTGATCATGACCGTTTTTACACAAAACATAGATACGGTAAGCTTGTAAGTACGTAACCCGATCACATTTGTCGAAATCCTCACGGGACCATATCACACTGCATTCTAGATGTAAATTATAAAGCTCACTCTGTACCTTATCTAACTGACTGTACGTATTTTTAATAAGTTGTTTCAGCAGACGCACACTCGCGCTATGTAGAATTCGATCCGAAAATGCTATCCCGATACGCGGTTTCAAACGCACACACGTAGGTATCAAGTTCAAATCACGACAATTTTTTAAAAATGTCAATGATGTTTCAAGGCGCACTTTTTTATTTCGGAGAAATTCTAGGTGTTTTAATTTTGTTACACATTCCGACCCGTATCGGTTTGCTATGTACTGTTTTAAACTTTCCTGTTGCATTTTTACAATAAACACAGTTTTTTCACGGGTTTTACGCAACACAAACACTTTTAAAAGGTAAAACTTAGTATTTACCTTCCCGACGTTTCGATCTGGTTGCACAGATCATGGTCCCGGGCGAACTGGAGGCTGGCGGCGTCGTCTACTCGGGCGCGTCGAGTTTTCTTCTTCCACCCGCATTTGTTGGATATTTATATCTGCAGTACAGTCAGTCCGACAAACTACACTAACAATGTCCGGGTTTCTTTGAGACGGCCTAAAACGCGGTTTAAATTTTGTAATCACCGGATTCCATGCAGATGACAAGTTGAATCCATCATCACGATTGAAATTTTTGTGCTTTTTTATTTCAATAGCTTCACGTACTAATCTGGTATGATAATGACGATCAGCTGAGAGGATTTTTGGGTCATGAAGTTCCATCCAGTGATTAACGTTGGAATTTAGTAGATGTTCGGCTATTGCGGATTTGCACGTCTGTCGATTCTTTACAGCTGCGATATGTTCTTTTACCCTCTCGGCTATTGAACGTTTCGTTTGCCCTATATAAGAACTACCACAGCTGCAATCGATTTTATATACACCCGGCGTCTGCAAAGGTATCACGTCCTTTGGTGAGCGAATCTCCTTAGTAACTTTTGATAGCGGACTATATACAGTCTTAATGGAGTATTTGTGCAGAACTGTTCCAATCTTGTCCGTTATCCCTTTCACGTACGGAAGAAAAGCTGGTTCCCGGCTCACCATTGGTTGTTTTAATTTCTTCTGTCTCCTCTCCATTTGTCCTCTTTTTGTACTGTAGCCATTCTTTCTTAGTACCTCCTTTACATGGTTCAGTTCACCTTTCACATGTTCAGGGTCACATAAGTCGTATGCCCTATCAACCAGGGAAGAAACAACAGCTTGAAGATGACGAGGGTGGTGATGAGAAGAGGCGTGCAGATACCTGTCCGTGTGAGTCGGTTTTCGGTAAACAGAGTGAGCCAAGGTTCCATCTGGTCTCACTGTCACTTGAACGTCCAGGAAAGCCAAGGACCTGTTCTGCTCCATTTCATATGTAAATCTTACCTTAGGATGAACAGAGTTAAGGTGTTGTAGATATTGTTCCACTTCCGCTTGGTTTCCGTTTATGATGCAAAAAATATCATCAACGTATCTCTTCCAGAACTTCACAATACCAGGACCGCTTGCTACTGCTATGTCTTCAAAATGCTCCATCCAGATGTTAGCAATTACTGGTGCTACCGGACTCCCCATAGCTACGCCATCAATCTGGAGGTAATATTGGCCCTGATACAAGAGATAGTTGCCGTCCAAACAATTTTGTAGAAGAACAATGTATTCACCGGGTTGTTCATTATCAAACAATTTGTCCCTGATTACTTCCAGGCAATCCTTCAACGGCACATTTGTGAATAGAGATTCCACATCGAAACTAACCATTATGTCACCAGGTTCCATTGAGATATTCTTGATGAGCTCAATGAAATGCCTCGAGTCCTTTACATATGACGATGTTTTCCCTACTAATGGCTGCAACACTCCAGCAACATGTTTTGCCAAATCGTATGTTGGTGAATCTATTTGACTCACAATTGGCCTAAGTGGAACGTTACTTTTATGTATTTTAGGCAAACCATATAACTTAGGAGGCTGTACGTTCTTCGCCTTATGTAGGCGAGTATACACGTCTTCCGTAAATAATTCTCGGTGCTCCTGGATGAGGGCGCGAATGCGTCGTGTTACTCTGGCAGTAGGGTTGTATGACACTGGCTTGTACACTGTTGTGTCTGCAAGCAGATTCCTAATTTTACCATCATAATCCTCAGTATTCATAACTACAGTAGCGTTGCCTTTGTCGGCTTTCAGAACCAGTATATCCTTATTCCGCCGTAGATCTTTAAGTGATTGGCGCTCTTCTGTAGTTACATTACTCCTTGGCAGCCTAGACTTTCGCAAAATCACAGCTACATCCTGCCTCAGAACGTCAGCATCCGTCGGTGGAATTTTATTGCGAATTATAGTCTCCTCCACACCACAGATTATATTTTCATACGGTATCTTCTTAGGGGTTAAAGCAAAATTCAAACCCTTTGCTAACACACTTTGTGTAGGCCCGTCCAAAGCTGTATTTGACAGATTAATAACCGTGTGGGTATTTGATGTGGTTGACTGTACTTGACCGTTAGCATCGACCGTATTCTGTGAAAGACCAGCACGATGTTGGCGGGTACGTAGTTTTTCCAATTTGTGATCATGACCGTTTTTACACAAAACATAGATACGGTAAGCTTGTAAGTACGTAACCCGATCACATTTGTCGAAATCCTCACGGGACCATATCACACTGCATTCTAGATGTAAATTATAAAGCTCACTCTGTACCTTATCTAACTGACTGTACGTATTTTTAATAAGTTGTTTCAGCAGACGCACACTCGCGCTATGTAGAATTCGATCCGAAAATGCTATCCCGATACGCGGTTTCAAACGCACACACGTAGGTATCAAGTTCAAATCACGACAATTTTTTAAAAATGTCAATGATGTTTCAAGGCGCACTTTTTTTATTTCGGAGAAATTCTAGGTGTTTTAATTTTGTTACACATTCCGACCCGTATCGGTTTGCTATGTACTGTTTTAAACTTTCCTGTTGCATTTTTACAATAAACACAGTTTTTTCACGGGTTTTACGCAACACAAACACTTTTAAAAGGTAAAACTTAGTATTTACCTTCCCGACGTTTCGATCTGGTTGCACAGATCATGGTCCCGGGCGAACTGGAGGCTGGCGGCGTCGTCTACTCGGGCGCGTCGAGTTTTCTTCTTCCACCCGCATTTGTTGGATATTTATATCTGCAGTACAGTCAGTCCGACAAACTACACTAACAATGTCCGGGTTTCTTTGAGACGGCCTAAAACGCGGTTTAAATTTTGTAATCACCGGATTCCATGCAGATGACAAGTTGAATCCATCATCACGATTGAAATTTTTGTGCTTTTTTATTTCAATAGCTTCACGTACTAA
This sequence comes from Pyrausta despicata, assembly GCA_963921415.1. Taxonomy (NCBI): domain Eukaryota; kingdom Metazoa; phylum Arthropoda; class Insecta; order Lepidoptera; family Crambidae; genus Pyrausta; species Pyrausta despicata. Next base: position 3,225,599 of record OY992848.1, on the reverse strand, counting down.
TCTGGTATGATAATGACGATCAGCTGAGAGGATTTTTGGGTCATGAAGTTCCATCCAGTGATTAACGTTGGAATTTAGTAGATGTTCGGCTATTGCGGATTTGCACGTCTGTCGATTCTTTACAGCTGCGATATGTTCTTTTACCCTCTCGGCTATTGAACGTTTCGTTTGCCCTATATAAGAACTACCACAGCTGCAATCGATTTTATATACACCCGGCGTCTGCAAAGGTATCACGTCCTTTGGTGAGCGAATCTCCTTAGTAACTTTTGATAGCGGACTATATACAGTCTTAATGGAGTATTTGTGCAGAACTGTTCCAATCTTGTCCGTTATCCCTTTCACGTACGGAAGAAAAGCTGGTTCCCGGCTCACCATTGGTTGTTTTAATTTCTTCTGTCTCCTCTCCATTTGTCCTCTTTTTGTACTGTAGCCATTCTTTCTTAGTACCTCCTTTACATGGTTCAGTTCACCTTTCACATGTTCAGGGTCACATAAGTCGTATGCCCTATCAACCAGGGAAGAAACAACAGCTTGAAGATGACGAGGGTGGTGATGAGAAGAGGCGTGCAGATACCTGTCCGTGTGAGTCGGTTTTCGGTAAACAGAGTGAGCCAAGGTTCCATCTGGTCTCACTGTCACTTGAACGTCCAGGAAAGCCAAGGACCTGTTCTGCTCCATTTCATATGTAAATCTTACCTTAGGATGAACAGAGTTAAGGTGTTGTAGATATTGTTCCACTTCCGCTTGGTTTCCGTTTATGATGCAAAAAATATCATCAACGTATCTCTTCCAGAACTTCACAATACCAGGACCGCTTGCTACTGCTATGTCTTCAAAATGCTCCATCCAGATGTTAGCAATTACTGGTGCTACCGGACTCCCCATAGCTACGCCATCAATCTGGAGGTAATATTGGCCCTGATACAAGAGATAGTTGCCGTCCAAACAATTTTGTAGAAGAACAATGTATTCACCGGGTTGTTCATTATCAAACAATTTGTCCCTGATTACTTCCAGGCAATCCTTCAACGGCACATTTGTGAATAGAGATTCCACATCGAAACTAACCATTATGTCACCAGGTTCCATTGAGATATTCTTGATGAGCTCAATGAAATGCCTCGAGTCCTTTACATATGACGATGTTTTCCCTACTAATGGCTGCAACACTCCAGCAACATGTTTTGCCAAATCGTATGTTGGTGAATCTATTTGACTCACAATTGGCCTAAGTGGAACGTTACTTTTATGTATTTTAGGCAAACCATATAACTTAGGAGGCTGTACGTTCTTCGCCTTATGTAGGCGAGTATACACGTCTTCCGTAAATAATTCTCGGTGCTCCTGGATGAGGGCGCGAATGCGTCGTGTTACTCTGGCAGTAGGGTTGTATGACACTGGCTTGTACACTGTTGTGTCTGCAAGCAGATTCCTAATTTTACCATCATAATCCTCAGTATTCATAACTACAGTAGCGTTGCCTTTGTCGGCTTTCAGAACCAGTATATCCTTATTCCGCCGTAGATCTTTAAGTGATTGGCGCTCTTCTGTAGTTACATTACTCCTTGGCAGCCTAGACTTTCGCAAAATCACAGCTACATCCTGCCTCAGAACGTCAGCATCCGTCGGTGGAATTTTATTGCGAATTATAGTCTCCTCCACACCACAGATTATATTTTCATACGGTATCTTCTTAGGGGTTAAAGCAAAATTCAAACCCTTTGCTAACACACTTTGTGTAGGCCCGTCCAAAGCTGTATTTGACAGATTAATAACCGTGTGGGTATTTGATGTGGTTGACTGTACTTGACCGTTAGCATCGACCGTATTCTGTGAAAGACCAGCACGATGTTGGCGGGTACGTAGTTTTTCCAATTTGTGATCATGACCGTTTTTACACAAAACATAGATACGGTAAGCTTGTAAGTACGTAACCCGATCACATTTGTCGAAATCCTCACGGGACCATATCACACTGCATTCTAGATGTAAATTATAAAGCTCACTCTGTACCTTATCTAACTGACTGTACGTATTTTTAATAAGTTGTTTCAGCAGACGCACACTCGCGCTATGTAGAATTCGATCCGAAAATGCTATCCCGATACGCGGTTTCAAACGCACACACGTAGGTATCAAGTTCAAATCACGACAATTTTTTAAAAATGTCAATGATGTTTCAAGGCGCACTTTTTTTATTTCGGAGAAATTCTAGGTGTTTTAATTTTGTTACACATTCCGACCCGTATCGGTTTGCTATGTACTGTTTTAAACTTTCCTGTTGCATTTTTACAATAAACACAGTTTTTTCACGGGTTTTACGCAACACAAACACTTTTAAAAGGTAAAACTTAGTATTTACCTTCCCGACGTTTCGATCTGGTTGCACAGATCATGGTCCCGGGCGAACTGGAGGCTGGCGGCGTCGTCTACTCGGGCGCGTCGAGTTTTCTTCTTCCACCCGCATTTGTTGGATATTTATATCTGCAGTACAGTCAGTCCGACAAACTACACTAACAATGTCCGGGTTTCTTTGAGACGGCCTAAAACGCGGTTTAAATTTTGTAATCACCGGATTCCATGCAGATGACAAGTTGAATCCATCATCACGATTGAAATTTTTGTGCTTTTTTATTTCAATAGCTTCACGTACTAATCTGGTATGATAATGACGATCAGCTGAGAGGATTTTTGGGTCATGAAGTTCCATCCAGTGATTAACGTTGGAATTTAGTAGATGTTCGGCTATTGCGGATTTGCACGTCTGTCGATTCTTTACAGCTGCGATATGTTCTTTTACCCTCTCGGCTATTGAACGTTTCGTTTGCCCTATATAAGAACTACCACAGCTGCAATCGATTTTATATACACCCGGCGTCTGCAAAGGTATCACGTCCTTTGGTGAGCGAATCTCCTTAGTAACTTTTGATAGCGGACTATATACAGTCTTAATGGAGTATTTGTGCAGAACTGTTCCAATCTTGTCCGTTATCCCTTTCACGTACGGAAGAAAAGCTGGTTCCCGGCTCACCATTGGTTGTTTTATTGGTCAAATAGATTCACCAACATATGATTTGGCAAAACATGTTGCTGGAGTGTTGCAGCCATTAGTAGGGAAAACATCGTCATATGTAAAGGACTCGAGGCATTTCATTGAGCTCATCAAGAATATCTCAATGGAACCTGGTGACATAATGGTTAGTTTCGATGTGGAATCTCTATTCACAAATGTGCCGTTGAAGGATTGCCTGGAAGTAATCAGGGACAAATTGTTTGATAATGAACAACCCGGTGAATACATTGTTCTTCTACAAAATTGTTTGGACGGCAACTATCTCTTGTATCAGGGCCAATATTACCTCCAGATTGATGGCGTAGCTATGGGGAGTCCGGTAGCACCAGTAATTGCTAACATCTGGATGGAGCATTTTGAAGACATAGCAGTAGCAAGCGGTCCTGGTATTGTGAAGTTCTGGAAGAGATACGTTGATGATATTTTTTGCATCATAAACGGAAACCAAGCGGAAGTGGAACAATATCTACAACACCTTAACTCTGTTCATCCTAAGGTAAGATTTACATATGAAATGGAGCAGAACAGGTCCTTGGCTTTCCTGGACGTTCAAGTGACAGTGAGACCAGATGGAACCTTGGCTCACTCTGTTTACCGAAAACCGACTCACACGGACAGGTATCTGCACGCCTCTTCTCATCACCACCCTCGTCATCTTCAAGCTGTTGTTTCTTCCCTGGTTGATAGGGCATACGACTTATGTGACCCTGAACATGTGAAAGGTGAACTGAACCATGTAAAGGAGGTACTAAGAAAGAATGGCTACAGTACAAAAAGAGGACAAATGGAGAGGAGACAGAAGAAATTAAAACAACCAATGGTGAGCCGGGAACCAGCTTTTCTTCCGTACGTGAAAGGGATAACGGACAAGATTGGAACAGTTCTGCACAAATACTCCATTAAGACTGTATATAGTCCGCTATCAAAAGTTACTAAGGAGATTCGCTCACCAAAGGACGTGATACCTTTGCAGACGCCGGGTGTATATAAAATCGATTGCAGCTGTGGTAGTTCTTATATAGGGCAAACGAAACGTTCAATAGCCGAGAGGGTAAAAGAACATATCGCAGCTGTAAAGAATCGACAGACGTGCAAATCCGCAATAGCCGAACATCTACTAAATTCCAACGTTAATCACTGGATGGAACTTCATGACCCAAAAATCCTCTCAGCTGATCGTCATTATCATACCAGATTAGTACGTGAAGCTATTGAAATAAAAAAGCACAAAAATTTCAATCGTGATGATGGATTCAACTTGTCATCTGCATGGAATCCGGTGATTACAAAATTTAAACCGCGTTTTAGGCCGTCTCAAAGAAACCCGGACATTGTTAGTGTAGTTTGTCGGACTGACTGTACTGCAGATATAAATATCCAACAAATGCGGGTGGAAGAAGAAAACTCGACGCGCCCGAGTAGACGACGCCGCCAGCCTCCAGTTCGCCCGGGACCATGATCTGTGCAACCAGATCGAAACGTCGGGAAGGTAAATACTAAGTTTTACCTTTTAAAAGTGTTTGTGTTGCGTAAAACCCGTGAAAAAACTGTGTTCATTTATATGAGGTTAGCTAATAGTCGCGTTTTTGTGTTTCGGGAAATAAAAGAATTTACAGGGGAGAAAAAGGAAAAGTTCCTTTGTGTTTCCCTGAACTTTGAATTTAATATTTACTGCGTTTGGCTATTAAGGTATTCTACCTAACTAAAACTGGTATGGTAGCTCGTTGATATTCGTAAACCTGGCAATTTTATGTCATCATTGTTGGAAATATGTACTCATTGTTAGTTAGTATAAATAAGAAACATAAAAAATAAACCCTGAATAGTGATGTGAAAACAAAAACGGTCAGGTATCGTGAATACTTAATGTTATTATCGTATATGATACCATAACCAAGCACGCTGTATATGGGTTGTACAAACAGACTAATTGGGTTGCCCTTTACAGGGCTAAATCACTAAACACGTGCTAAAACGTTTGATACAACGCTAACTAATTGTTGTTTTGACACTTACTCAAGTTACTAGTATCAAAACAAAGTTTCCGGAAACTGATGAAATTTTAGTTCCGAACCTCATCGGCTCTTCACGTCTCAGGGAAAATGACTAAGTAATTAGCAAATTTTAGGCAATAAGATGGTTATTAAGCCCATGACCTTGGGAGCCGAGTTCACCAGAGCTTAAGTCTATTAATAATTATGTCAATCTATTTATTTTATTTTATTTTATTTATTAAGATTACCAACAACTGTTACATTATATCGTAGATGATAAAACTAACAATAGTATATATGCTAAATGCACAGTCAATTATAGGTAAACATAGCTTGCCTAATATATAAGTAAAAAGATAAACTGATAGATTAGGAAAAAATTTAACTGTATCTGCAGGTGTTCGTAGATATAATTAGTCGGAACTACAATAAAAAAGAGCAGGTGTCAATTACTACAGGTGACTGTTCTCACTGCAACTAAACAAGTACAAACCTTACACTAGTGAAATTTCAGTTCGAGTTTTACTTCCTTTCGGAAGGTGGCTTGAGAGCTAGCAAAGACGTCAAGGCTATCACTATGACAGACCCGGGATAACGGAGAGTTTCTCCCATAAACTGTACGTCTTGTGGGTGAAAACAAAGGCTTAATTGGGTTCCGTGGTGGTCGACGTGGTACTCTGAGCTTAATCTGTTGGGACAGCGAAGAGCAGCAGATTCCATTGCCAATCAACTTGTGCAGGAATGTAAGATCCAACAACTCAAATCGCTTCCTCTGCTCGGTCATATGTAATTTATTTAGCCGTTCTTCATAGCTGATGTTTCGGTTATGCAGACCAACTGTGTATGACAGGTGACGTGCAAACCGTTTTTGTATTTGCTAAATTTTGAGTGAGTGATTGCCGAAATGGGGGCGCCATACCGTGCTACAGTATTCTAGAATACTCCTTACCAGGCTATTATAAAGAATTTTCTTGGTTTTAAGATTGCGAAATACTTTTGAGTTCCTGATGACAAACCCCATCATCTTGTAGGCCCTCTTTGTCACATTGTCTATGTGTGGCACAAAGGTAAGTTTGGCGTCCAAGACTACACCAAGGTCCCTCACAAGATCAACCTCCTTAACAGCTACACTGTTGATGCTGTAAACAGACTGAATTACAGACCATTTACGTGTAAATTTAATATGGGAACATTTTTTCAAATTAAGGTCCAAACCGTTTTCACTACACCAGTCACTCAATACATTTATATCCTCCTGCAACAGAGCGATGTCTTGGCGTGATTCGATCACTCGACACAGTTTTAAATCGTCCGCAAACAAGGAAGAGAAGGAATACCTAAAGTTGCCTGGTAAGTCATTTATGAAGATATTAAACAAAATTGGACCCAAATGCGAGCCCTGAGGTACCCCGGACGTAATAGGGTGTATGGATGACTGGCTGCCATTTATGACCACATAAAAAGACCTGTTTGTGAGGTAAGACTGGAACCATTGCAGTAAAACCCCATTAATCTATTAGAGATTAGTTGTATTTTTATTATAAAAAAAATGGACAGTGACACTAATCAGCTAATTATGTGATTAAAACTCATAACCAAATTACTTAAGAGACAAGATGATTATCCAATGAAAATAAGCCATAAAATGGGATTTTGCTATTCGGTTACGATAATAATTGTATCATTTGGTCGTATCCTGTTAATCACTTCGGACTAAATTTAAAGCCAGTTTAAAGTTAATTTAAATTTAACTTGACCCAGACACGAAGTCAATTGTAGCATTATGATGTATGTAGGTATTTGTTGCTCATATAAAGTGCTTTAATTAATTATGACGGCATGTTTAAATTCACTTGGAGAAAAAAAGATATTTAAAGCCTATTTATTTATTAAAGGTTTATTCCACAACAAAACTTTGTACAAAAGGTGGACTTAACGCCGTAGGGCATTCTCCACCAGTCATACCTGTGGGCTAAGCTTTAGATATTTTTAGATATTTAAATTGCTAGGTCTTTCAGTCCATAGCGCAGGTGACGCAGCGCACTTCTTCAATCGCCAGCGTAACGGCGGTTGATATGAGAGTCAGTGTGAAGACTCTAATAAAATATCTGAGGCTTACACTCGACTTGAGGTGGCAATTCAGTGCGCACCGCTGGCTCGCTTCGCGCTTTTTCAAAGGCCGCCTTTGTGTTTATTATCCTGACGCTCACAAGATGCCGAAAATAAGTACTGTTGTTTTAGAATTCTTGTTGAATGTTATAGGATTTATTAAAGTACTCAGTGAGAGCGACAAATAGCAAAAGCGCTTATGTTGTTACAAAATTTGTTTTTTTTTCTATAAAGGGCTTTACATTATCCTTTAAACTGATTGCCAAAAGTGTGCACTATAAATCAGGTGGGAAATATCTGACTGAAAACGCAGTGAAAAAACAAGTATTCTTTGTGGAATATTACCGGAAAAATATTGTCCGCGGTTTACATTCGACGTAACAAATGCGAATTACCTCAAAATAGCTTCTACTTTTCATACCATTGTTATGCAAATTGCGTATTACACTAATTTGCAAGTTGACGAGCGTCAAGACAGAAGCATCTTTCACTACAATACAAGTTAATACAGTAGTCTCTTCAGCCTATATACGTCCCACTGCTAGGCACAGGCCTCACCTCAATGAAAAGGTGGTCCAAGCCATACTCCACCACGCGAGCTCAGTGCGGATTGGTGAAGGGGTGTCTGTAAGGTAAGTGACCAACCTTACTGTCAGATGTTATTAAGCCGCCCGAGGGCCTCTGACCAGGCTTAACGACTAATATCTGTCGATATTAACCGGGACCAACAGCTTAACGTGCCTTCCGAAGCACGGAGATGCTTGTAAATAGACGTCACTTAAATGGTCAGTGGAGGTGCTTGTGGCGCAGTGGTTGCAGCGCTTTGGTAGTGATACCCAAAGTTAAGCAACCTACGGCGCGGTCATGTTTGGGATGGGTGACCATTCTGACCATTTAAGTGACGTCTATTTACAATACAGTAACTGTCTTTAATAAGGACGCTTATGAACGTATTTTTTTAGAGTAAGTTTCTATATTTTTAGCACTAACAATGCAAATTTCTTTGCAATGTGAAATTAAAACCCATTTTAAGAAAAAACGGTCTGTCACAGGTGGACTAGAACTCGCACCTCTCGCAAGCCGGACGATTGCTCTACCAACTGAGCTACCGTGTTCGAGTTCGAGTCCCGCCTGTGGCAGTCCGTTTTTTGTTTAAGTGTGTTTTAATTTAATTTTTTTTTTAATTACATTAAACTAATTTGATAAACAGGAGAGCGTCTGTTGGCAAGATTTACTGATGATCTTATGGATATATTAAGACTGTTACTCTCTCGTAACTGTTTAACCTTGAAATCTATGCATAGATTTTCAACTGCCTATAATGCCGAAAAATAAATTCACTTTGACTTTACTATGCTGAAGAAATATTTTTTTACAGTTTGACTTAGATAAGATGGCAATAGCTAGGATGGCTAGGATGAAAGACTTAGAACAAGTCTTACCACCAACCAAAACTAGTATGTTATATAGTAGGACTCGAACCCCTGACCTATGGGCTGAAAATCGGTGGTCAGAACCACTAAACCACGGAGGCGGTTATCTTGCGGCTGATTACGCTACTGGTGTTACTAAAGTCATCTTCACTAGTTATTTCTACTTATGTACGCCTGTCATAAATTATTTAAGTTAAAAAGAGGCAAGAATATCCGGTAATCGGTTGCATGTTTGAATGACGACTTCTTTACAAGCTGCTTATGAGATCTTTATTCATAAGGTATTATGCACCCGTTAAGTTTAATTTGAATGAGACTGCAAATATAAATTATGAGAAGCTATGCAGCTTCTTGCCAGCTTTTAAATGCTTATGAACTTTTGCTTACAAATGGGTTCTGAGGCCGTACTCCCACACGTTTCTCTCGTATTTTCGGGTCTAGCTAGCTTATTCGCTCTTACTGTCAAGCTTGTAAGTGCGACAGGGATGGCTATACCCGAAACTACGGACAACGGCTAAGAGAGTAGGGGGACTGAGTTTAAATATGAAGTGGCATACTTGTAATGTGTGTTTTTTTCTAGTACATACTTATACTATATATCGTGAAGTGTAAAATAAAGTGAAACATGTTCACTTTATTTTACACTTCACGATGTATGAGCTAGCACATATTACACACCTTTGTAGGTAGGTACTAGAGAAAATATATTCCATTTACTCACAAAGTTCACTCATTCCTAAATACAAATACTAGCCAAGGAGGCTCGTCATTTGAAAGTTCTATGTCGGATACAGTCCACCGCACCTTTGGCTAAATTTTCAGTGCAAAATCGCACTTATAACAACTGGATAGACAGTAGCATATAGGTCTATGTGCTGTTCTCTGTAGGTACAAACATATACAGCGGAAAAGGCCTGCCACCGGAGTGACACCGAAGGAAGCCTATGTTTTATACAATGGGTCGTGATTGAATACGTATAACAAGATACGAGCTCTAGGGTTGCCTGAATATCGATATCTTGTAGAATAGACGGGATTATTGATTTATAAATGTGAAATGTGATGATGAAACCTATAGCATTGATATTAAAATCAGCGACAATCATTCTTTGAAACTTAATGACTTTTGTTACGATAAGAAAAGTATAAGAATAATGCTAGTTAAAATCAAACAAGAAGCCTTCCATAATATCAATAATACAGATTTATAATGAAGAGGAAAAAGAAGTAAAAAACCCAAATCTTGTATATTTAGACCAAGCCCTCGCAATCAATTGCAAATAATCAATGTGCGAGTAGCTTGCCGGCCATTCTTAAATAAACTAAGTTTTGTCGATAACAGTAGAGGTAACGACAACACTACTAAGCACAATGCCAGACGCGAGGCAAGTTGGAGACTGAGACAATATGTAATGCTTAACTAGTTTATGTAACCCACGTTATGTTTTGGTGATTGACGTCTCGCGTAATTTTCCATTCACAGTCAACTCCTTATTTTGTTTTTATATAAAAACTTTTCCAGAAGATTTTCTGTTATACAGAATTTAAAAAAGTGAAAGCCAAATTCGATGGGGTAAATATTGCAACGCAAAAAATAAATATAATTTTTGTTTATTTTTTATTGGAGTCAAAGTCTAAGCATGAAATGATGTTGATATCATTTAAAAAAATGTGAATGAATATTATCTACGTTGGTACGGTTTTGTCAAAGCTTATATTAATGCTTGCCGTCATTCCATTCAACGATACGTCAGTGCTTCGGCGCTACGCCGTAATTGATGTGCTACGAGTTTTCGTAGCACACACCTTACAATTTTCTTTACAATCTTTGCTACCTTTAACTAAACCACTCTTATGCATCCGACAGGACAATACAAGAATGTGAGCGAGTGAGTATGCGAGCTAACAAGGTTGCACAACTGGGGTTGACAGCGCCACCTAGCGGAAGTGGAAAGTATGCAAATGCGGCAGAGGCTGTCGCGGGCTGAACCACGGCGTAAACGCTTCCTGGTGGAAATCGGGAACTACGAATCCAGTAGGCACGGGTACAGACTACAAGACAGGTACAGTTTGTTGGTTTTTCAGACTTTGAAATATACTTTTGAGTGCACTTTAAAAGCTTTTCCTAGTTAACTAAAAAAACTAGGTATAGCGTGAGAAATCGTGGAGGTAACATTTTTTACGAAAATTTTTCGAGCTGTATCTTTAGATCGTTTTTTTTGGTCCCCTCAAGGCTTCTTATCCTAACACGGAAATCAATTCACAACAAACAGTATTACAGAACAATAACTTTCAATTGAACCAAACTAGTATTTAAATGCAAATTGAGAGGTCCCAATATTGGTGCAGAGCAATTAAATAAGCATTCGTAAATAGTGTTGTGAATTAAAGCAATCAATGAACGCCAGGCGAGAGCCCGTAGCACTTCCTAGCTCGCCCTAAAAGGCGGAGCTAACAAATTGTATCAGTTGGTATTATTAATCGCTGTTAGATAAGTAAAGCATAGTTTTGATCACTAACTCCGAGATAAAAAAAGACCAAGAGATAAAAAGCATACCATGGAAGAAACTCTCTGAATTTTCGGAGGATTAGATTCTAGGTTGCGTGTTGTCCAAATGCTGATTATTATTAGTTGATTGTCTCGAACTTACATGCCCCAACACAAAGACTTAAAATAGTTGTAGAACCAAAAAATATATAGTCGCTTTGTCATTTGTTTAAATCTATGCTAAGACTTATGTTCAGCCGTAGACGTCTTCCAGATGTTTATGATGATGGTTGTGATGACTAAAGGTTCTGAATCTCTTGGAAAGTCATCACCAGGTGCTTGTAATCTCTAGACTCTCCATCGCATGTAACTTGAAGACCACCTGTTAATCCCATTGAAGACGAATTAGTTAACAAAGACGGACGGGTAAACAAACCTATTATAGCTTACTAGGGTTGTCTCAGTATTCCAATCACGACATTATAATATTGTTAATTCGATATGACAAAATGATTCATCACTTGATAAAGCAATAAAATATTTAAAAATTATAGAAACACTTACTGTCGTACTCAGAGACGTCTATTAGTTTTAATACTCCATTAAAATTGGTGGTATCTCTTTCTTTTCCATAAAAACAAAAGAAGACAGAATGATGTTTAATGAAGCATTAAAAATAATTGACGTATCTGAGTGCGGCGGTTAAACCGGATATTATTTTGTCGGACTAATAAACATAAACTTTTACTCTAGGATAATGATAATTACCGATTTTGAGCTTCAGTGCAAGCAAAAAATGAAAAAAATGGTGGAAAACCATAGATCTAAATAACTAAAAAGTAATGGTAGGCTAGATATCCAATGAATGGGTAAATTGTCTGCCTAACATACTAGTTCACGTTGAAGTTGTCATGTTTTAGTGTAGAAACACAAACTGTTGGCAATGTCCAGTAAAGCACGTCGATCATAACAATATTTGTCATCTGTACCTAATCTTTGTCTGCGATTTGCATCCGTAATGTATTTAAGCAAACAAACGTTTAACTTAGTATTATCTAACAGTTTCGTAAACGCATAGTTTTAGAATTAACATAATTTTATGTAAGGTTTGCTTCGAACACACAGGACATGCTACTTACTTAAATACCATTTGAATACAAACTATTGATTTTACAGGATTTGTAGCAGTGTTAATTAATTAAATTAGGTAAATCAGAAAAGTAGTTTTTTGTTAAAAAATACAAAAAAAAAAAGATTAAACATACATAAAAAAGATACTTTCATCCAAAAATTACCTTTAAATAAAGAAGCCTCATCCGTTAGATTGAGATTTATTGCAAAGTCACTAACGGTGACTCTTTTTGATACTAGTGAAGTATTAATAAGCCAACATAACGTCCGTTAACGTCTACTACATTTAAAATCATACATGTTTTTATGTGCTAAAGCTAAAAAAAGCTATAGCTACACCTATCAGCCAGCAAATTGATAGACTCAACATCCGGAATAGCCATTACCAAAGGCAACGTTACGTTGTTTTTTTGTTGTTGTTTGCATTCGGGTTTTTGCGTTATGAATTAACTTTTTGCATCCATTATAGCATTAGGCCACATATCTTGACACTAATGTAACCTTTTAGGTATTTCATAAGTAAACAAGTGGTTTACATTTTTACACTCAGTGAGTCTGCGTGACGTTAGTTAAAAACAATGGATAAATAGTATTCCCTACTACGCAGTAAAAAGCCAATTATATCAATACTTTAGTGAGGTTTTGTTTTAAAGCTTTCAATAAGTAGCTAATTCGCGAATACTCAAAAATAATACATGTGATTTATTTTATAACTCACTTCACCTTGGAGTTGCTTCGTAAACGTCTCATTGACGACTCATAAAAAATAATTTATGGTTTTCATTAATGGCTGGCCGGCTTCTTGTAAAGGTAATCAACATCGTACAAATCTGTATCGTTTTCACACGAAACCTTCGCAGTAGAAATTATGATATTGTTTCACTTTTCACTGTTTTTTTACTCTTTGTTACATAAACAACATTTTATTACTTGACAAATTACCTAGACGGGTGGTTTTCTTTTATAGATATATTATTTACTAGTGAACGCCCGCGAACTTCTTCCGCCTTTTTTTGGGGCTTACATATAAAGTATCATCCTCAATCCAACTTTACACTATCTTCTGGAACTTTATCTTTCTTACATCTACAGAAAGTACTTAAAGCTTTATGTTTGTACCTCATACTGTTAAGCTGGACTGCTAGTGTTCCAAATTCAGTACTACAGGTCTTAAGTATATTTTTTTTGTAGAAATTTCACGTTACGTTGAACAACTTTTTCCGTGGTTCTACATTCACACTTCTTTCGGTAAAGATAGCTGAGCTGCCGACGTGTCACAATAGATCTTCATTTTTGATATGAGGACAAAAAGTGCTCGTCTCGCTGACCTTCAATTCTTAAGACGTCATATTATACCTTTTATTATTCCTCTTATTAAGTTCCCACTGGCTACAAAAGCCAAAGACGTACTTCGAACACATTGTCCGTGTTTTCGAGTCTATCGCCGTCGCTTTCGTTCGCACAATCAAACTACTATGAGTGACAGGGATAAACTCGAAATGCCACTCGCTTAGTCAAACCACCATGGTTGGCTAGATTGAACTCTCACATCGACTTACAGAGTAGCGCCTCAGGCTCGAAGGGTCAATGGTTGTCACGCCGTACGACGAATGTAATTGATCAACAGGTCGATTCTAAGCATTAGTTTGTAGTTTGGAATGTAGCTATCCCTGTCACTGTAACAAGTTTTACGAAAATACGAACAATGCGTTTGGGAGGACGACCGCAGGTTCCGCTAGGGCGGAATGAGGAACATGTCATTACAAATGCAGACAGTGTTAATACCTTTCAATAGCCGTATACATCTGCCAATCTAACTAAGAATAGTGATGAATATGATAAATTTTGCAATGTTCTTTATAATATTAAAAAATAAGGGATAAAACGCGTACAGTGTATGACATGAGAAATATTCTTTAGTTTCTTTTTCAATTGAGTTCGAGATGCCGACCGTAAACAAACGTATAAATGAGAAGACAGTTTCTATAACATCCAGAATCCATAATAACAGAGCGAATAAAATAATAATTTACGACCCGACTTCAACATTCAACTCTATGACCTGCGGCACGGGGCGACCATAAAATCCTGCAAACAATTTACAAACGTTTTCGCGCAGGCACCCGCATAAAATCTCCTACTGGAGAATGCCAACATTGTAGAGATTCGGTCCCTTACACGCTGCAACTTTATGCATGGATGCAGTGGCGCGTTTTTGAAAGGCGCCACAGAGTTGCGACAACAGCAATGAACTGGTTTACGCATCGATGCGGTCGCGATGCAGCATCAATGTAGACGCAGATCAAAATACGTTTCGTGTTGTGTCACAGGTAACCATCGATGCAGCCGCCATGCTTACGCGATAAAGCATCGCTACGGTTCAATGGCTTGCTTCTGCATCGCTGCGAAAAGTCGCAGTGTGTATAGTCTTAGTTTCCTACCTTCATTTGCAATTGAAAACGGTCTGGCAGGCGTGCTGTAAACTAAACACTATAATTTCAACAACGATCGGACCATTAGCTTCGCGTGACACCGCATGTATAACGATTGTTAGCAGATTTCATTCATAGAAACGTAGAAAAGTCATGTTAGCGCAAGGCCGACGAGGTGTGAGATATGGTCTATGGATAGAGGACTTTCCTTTCGGGGGAAAGGAAAGTCCTCTCCTTAATTATGGATCTAATACATTTCTCGAATCCCAACAACAGTTAAAAAAATGATTTCGTTTGACCCTATTTACATCTTTCAATTACCAAACACACGTAGTATACACTACCACATAACAAGACACAAAATCTACTGAGGACTTCGTAGTGTTTGTAACTTTGCTAATTTAAGAGGAATGTCTGAATAGGAACTTATAATGTGTTATTGGCAAAGTCCTAAAGTTTATTTATTCTGTCACACAACACATAATGAGAAAAAGTTCCAAGTCAGAATGTGCGTAAAAACTTTCCACAATGCACCGTTACGCACATTATAATTTCTTACATAGATTGATACCATACACTTTCAAGGTAAATTAGTTTTCGGGCGTAAACAACAAACACACTCATAGGCAATTGTTATCATGACCGCAAAATTTCCGCTCGGAAAGGGCATTTCAATTAAAAGCTTAATCTAAAGTGAAATGCGTTTCGTAATCTAACACAATGAACTGCTCAAAATAAAGGTAAATGAGCAGCGGCCAACTAAATATCTCATTTCCCTGGCGGTGCTTCCCACGGCGCCTGCGCCGAATGTTGTGCAACAATACTCTAGGGAAAGGTGAATGTGAAATTAGTTTTATATTTATTAATTTACACGCGAACTATCAAGATCTCATTTAGTTTCTGAGTTAAACTCAGGGCACAAATGCGGCATACAATAGCCGCGAGTTGGAACTATTAGCTATTTGGCCGTAGTTATTGTTTGACGCGCTGGCAGTCGCGAGTCGCTGCGACTGTATAGCGCAGGTGTGCGCTGGCGATTATGGGTTTTTAGGCGTACGCGAAGTTCGCACTTTCCCATTTTTGCGTGTGCCATTTGTCTGACAGGTAATGTTTTAATTACAAGTTACAACATAATTGAAGATGTCACTTAGCAGAAAAGTTATAGCCTAGGTAGAAGACAAGAAGATTTTTACGCTTGAATAAAATTTCGGGCAGAATTATAGCATAATGGTGTGACTCGGGTCAGGTTTCGACATTGTTTTAGTAATGAGTCTTAACCATTTAATTATCAGTAACTGAATTCACGATACAAAAGCTATATGCAAACTTAGATGCACGCTCATGTTTCTTTAAAAAACTTGTTTGTTTCAAATCTCAAACATCAAGGATATCCGGTTGTTGCCGCCTAAAGCTTCAAGTTGACTGAAAACTGGACAAAGACATGACTTTCGTATTTTGCAAGTACATACAGGGTGTAATAAAAAAAGTACGAGCAAAATTTTAGGGGGTACCCACCGTCAGTAAGGTTAAGAAAACAGAAAAAAATATAAAATTAATATTTTGAAGCATATTGACAAACACATAAAGACCGTGCAGTATGTCAGTATGTGACACACGGGTAAGTAGGTTGCTTTTTTTTTTAAATTTGTAAACGTCTGAAACTTTTTTTTCTGTGCTCTAGTAGACTCTTAACCACCCCTTTGAATTGTTCTATTCTTTTTTTTACACACTGTATAGCAAAAGCCGTTACGCAAATAAGATAAAGTTGCACAAGCGACGTTTGGACGACACGCGACGTGCTACAGATTCAGTTATTACAATGGCTACTTAACTAAATCGCATCCGTAATGAAATGAGCGTTAAATACAATTACGCTACAGTTAAGCAGTAACCGTGGCGAATGATGATTCGCGATAAGCAGTATTTGTTGTTATCTGATGACATTTGACAGGTAAATAGTACACATTGATCTTTGCCAAAAGGCCGAGAAGCTATAGGTACATAGTAAGCTCGTTCTTTACTATAAAATATTTTTACAGCGTTTGAATGAAGCTAAGATAGCTATTTGTAATGTAAGGTATTAAATAATTTGAGTGAGTGACTTTAAAACTAGCGGATGCCGTAAAACTAAGAACAAGCATACAGACTGTAAAATTACAAGACAATGTTAATAGAACAACATTATCTTAATTAATCAAGTCTCATAAAAAAGAAGACAGACCTGATGTAATTGCTAAACAACATAACAAAAGTCGGCAAGCTTAATTTGTCTATTCTTGTAAACCCACGCAGGCTCCTGTCTGAATTTGGACAATTAACAAATTACAGAGACAGCGAAAGTAGTTTTCACTTTCTAGCCTAAAATGTGAGCGAATAATCGGAATATCGAGCCGGTGCATCTGTGGGTGGAATCGATTTGCGGCTTAAACGTCGTCCTCGAGCTGCCCACGGAGTATCGGTTAAGTCTCGCATTCATTAGGTGACAAAAAAACTAGGCTAGGAAGATGATATCAACGACTACGGAGTCGCACGGAAAAAGTCGCACGCGACAATTTTGACGGCGACTAATTATCGTGCGCATCACTTGACTTTTTATGATAAAGCATCAATGCATGTTCAAGGATGTTACGAGGAGGCTTGTTACGCGATGCTTTTTAATTGTCTTCTCTTTTATTAGTAAATTTATTAGTTTTATTAGTTA
This sequence comes from Pyrausta despicata, assembly GCA_963921415.1. Lineage (NCBI taxonomy): Eukaryota > Metazoa > Arthropoda > Insecta > Lepidoptera > Crambidae > Pyrausta > Pyrausta despicata. The sequence continues at coordinate 3,208,235 of OY992848.1, read as the reverse complement.
AGTAGTAAATCTTGTGATGCGCCAAGTTATTTTCGGGATGACAGTTAAAAGAAATATTTTCTTTACGACTTCCCATCGGACAATTTTCATTGCTGAACTGAACATTGTCTCTACTTTACACACTAAGCTTTAACAGCAGAAAACCAATTGCATCAAAAACACATGTTACCATGCAGTCAGTAGTCTATCATTAATTCTAAACTTTCTCGATCGGTTTAGTAATGAGAGTCCCAAATGTTTGTCTCAAAACGAGCACGCGACTAAACTCTGACAGCTCTGAAAATGGGAACAGGAAATTTTAAATCGTCGTAACGTCGTCCGAAACAGACGTCTTGTCATAAACCCCAGCAGTGCTGCGGAAACGTCAGGAGTTTCACCAGTCCGAGGTCCTACCCTGGTGAATAGTGTCGATATGACTAACCTTTCAATTATTATTTTTGTAATATGATTCTTCCTGCTCATTCATAGTTTAAATAAGAATGACGCTTGTACTATAAAGGAGTTTGATAGATAAAATTATGGATTTTTTTAAATTCTTTCTTTTAATAAATAGCTATCTAGACATTGGCTCACAATCTCACCTGATGGTAAGTGTCGATGTGGCTGAATATGGATTATGTCTGTCCAGTAACACCCTTTTTAAAAAAAGATCCAAGTTATAATGTAAGGGGAACTCTTCAACCGACAGCGATTTCCATTCCTTAGCCGACTTTATTGAAATATAAGTAGCACCGCTCACTATATTTTTGGTTGGATTTTAATCCAGCTCATATGGACTTATACAATCGAATCGACAAAGCATTTAATTGTTATTTTAAAACTAGCGGCCCATCACGGATTCGCACTGTAGTACAAAATTTTCAGGCGGATCCCTATTTCATCTCAAAATTAAATATTGCCTATGATCATCGGGGATAATGTAGGATTCAAATAGTACCTAAAATATTTTTTTAAATCGATCCAGTAGTTTCAGAGCATATTTATAATATTAGTGTAGATAACTAGGTACAAAGTAGGACCCCTACTTCGCCTTAACACACTGAACACTGTTAAATGCTCTGAAATGAGACATAGTAACAGGTTAATCTAGTCAAACGTTTTAAGAGTATTTGCTTTTGCTTTCAGAGGCAGACACAGTATTTTGTGCTGTTGTACGGAAATTAATAATTTTGAGAGCTTATGGATATGTTAAGCTAGCTCACTTTATGTTACAGGGTATTAGTTGTACGTGATTGCTTTCTTGTTAAGGTATTAAAATAGATAAGATATTATTAAATACATAAGTCGAATAGCTGCTATTACATGATAACTCTAAACATTTTATAATTCACATGGCAACTATTTATTGTCAATTTTGCGTAACGCACATTGATATTTTTAATAAAGTAACGTGTTAAGCAAAATAACAAGTCCATCGTATTGTTGGATACGGACAATCAGGCCTATAATAAAATAATATCATCATCATCAGCCTATATGTATACGTCCCACTGCTGGGCACAGGCCTCACCTCAACTATGAGGTGGTCCAAGCCATACTCCACCACGCGGGCTCAGTGCGGATTGGTGGAGGGGTGTGTGTAAGGTAAGTGACCAACCTTACTGTCAGATGTTATTAAGCCGCCCGAGGGTCTCCGACCAGGCTTATCGACTATTATCTATCGATATTAACCGGGACCAACAGCTTAACGTGCCTTCCGAAGCATGGAGATGCTTGTAAATAGACGTCACTTTTATGGTCAGAATGGTCACCCATCCCAAACATAACCGCGCCGTAGGTTGCTTAACTTTTGGTATCACTACCAAAACGCTGCAACTACTGCGCCACAAGCACCTCTAACATAATATAACATTGTCAAAATAACATTGAGAAGTTGTTACTCCAAAGCCTCCAGCCGAATAATAGCATAAACGTAAGCTCTTATCTCGCTTGCCAAGTTTCGCAAAGCGTGTTACAGTGTCATACGTAAGAACAGCACATAAACTTATACTATAAAGACCACAGTCCGTGAAACTGCTTTCAACTTTATTACTGATGATTCAAAGCCCAATTTCAAAAAAGAATACTTGTCAAATTGTGGTAGGTTGAAGTGGTCACAAGGAAGAAGTCGGTTGTGTCGGCACGGATACAACGTTCTACGCTACGAATATTGAAATTGCGCAACACCACTTATTCGAAAAGCAATGTTGAGGGGCAAAGGTACGAAATTCGAGCAAAGTTTTAAATAACGAATTCTTTTTTTGAATCACTTAAAATCAAGAGCGATCAAGAATAACTAGGTTACCGCGGGAACGTGTAAAATTGGATGTGTGACCCCTTACATGATTGACCTTTTAAACATGTCACAAAGTTTAGCTAAACTGCATTGCCCCACAGTGCAGTTACAACAGCGAAGTCACAATGACAACTTCGCGTGACCGTCGACATAGCCTTTCTAATCATCTTTAAATAGATTTACGAAGAAATTGCGTTTTTCTTGTACAATGAACAATTCGACACTTCGCCCATTACGAGGTGGGAATGGCAAAGGTCACGATATCGAATTTATCTGGTTAAGTGTACCTTTCCTTTTTCTGTTTCTCTGATACCTACTTAATTGATTCCTTAGAATGATAGGATTTATTCTTCTAAAAACATGCGCAGATGGGACTCTACCAAAAAAAACGAACACATGTTTGCCGAATTGCATTTAAAAGTTAGTTCAAGGAGTTTGTGTTTCTGCCATATTTATATGACGAAATGCAAAATGTATAAAACAAAAACAGTGTTACAGTTATTGTAGTTGCTTTTCAACTTTTTTTTTCCAGTAGCAAGATAGAGACTGTCTGACGTATTTGGAAGTATAAGCATTGTACTCTCACATTTGTAATACCCACCACGAGTGATAACATCTGATTAGAAAGCCATCACCGCCGTTCAGTAATAACAATGAGAGTTAAATTTATATCACCCCTCTGGGCGATAAGGTTACAACAACACAACACAACACAAAACTACCTTTGTTATGATGACAACATATCACTTTCGATTAAAATTAGCTGGACGAACTCGTGCGGACTAGGGAAAGCTACGAAATATCAGGACTTGTAAACGTTGGAGATACATCGCTAACATTTAAGACCCATGGGTGTGCACTAAAGTTCACATGTGTCACGCGAAGAGATATGATACAAAATATTAGTTATTTACAATTTATATTTAGAAAGCGCTAAAACTAAAAGGTTGCGTCAACCAGCAAGCCAATACTACGGGAACGACAACTATTAAAATGTACAACTATTATTTGTCAAAGTGGGATTGCGTTAGTTACGTAGTACCTAGTTATGTTTTTTAAGTACAGCCCCATTACCCCTGCAAAAATGACATTTCATCTGCATTCAGGGTTCGAAGAGAAATTGACAGTTTTCCATGCTTGCCCTTATCAGTTGCTTTGCTCAAATGTACTTTGGATCCATCATAAGTTGAAAGTCCATAATTACAAGTTTCATAACAAACCATTATTTGATGCCATATCAAAAAATAAACAATTAAAACTGATGCTAAGTTATATCACATAGGCGATTCACTGTAATAAATCAAGCAACTAAGTCTTGTCCCAACATTGGCGGTCATGTTGCTCATGTTAGCCCGGGGGTCTGTTGCTCATTATCTCTTGAACACAATAGCACGAAGAAAGTCGGCGGACAAAGCGATGCGGCGTTACTTGTGTACTTTCAATGATATCAAATCAAATAAACAACCCACACAATTTCGATTATCAACCTTATCCCGAGGGCTTTGAGATGTGAGACCAAATTAATGAGGTATAAAAATAGTATTGACTGTGATAATTAAAAACTTTCGAGTGTCGTAACAGGTATATCAATCCGATTATTATCACAGCACTGTGAATGAACTTGATGGGAAATTATATTATGCGTCGCTCAAGAGATTATGGTGCGTCTTATTTCATTAAAAAGTTAAGGGCCTTGTTAAGATCATTAAAACAAATGTGTTACAAATTGATCCCTAATTAAATACCGCAGCGAAAAATACTAGTTATCTTTATAAGACAAATTGATTTTTATACAAATTTACAAATTCTCTAAACGCTCCGCAATGAACAGCGCACACTCGAACCGAACCGCGTCACGGCGGCGTAAAGCAACACGGCCCGCCGTGACTTTTCCGCGTGTAATGTCAAAAAATAAAAGTTGTTTCCCAGCCAAAATTTCTTTTTCATACGATTTGGTTTGTTGTACTGAACGCGTGGTTGACGGCTTCGTAAAGGTTTTTTTTTACACCCTGTATATCAAATGTGTAACAATGACACCTTTGTTTACTCAAACAGTGAAAGATAAGTCACTCCTTACATAATACAACTCAAGAAACATGTTAAAAAAGAGTCAAAAACTTTATCTGAGAAAGCATCTCGCTCATAATCGCACTTGTTATTACCGAACGTTTACCGACGGCGCGGGCGCACTGCACAATAGAGGCCGTACTCCGTAAGTTTCTTTCATATTTTCGTATCTAGCCAGCGCGTTCGCTCGCACGGTCTAACTTGTGAGAATGACAGAGATGGCTATATATCCAAAACTACGGATTAGAGCTTAGAAAGTAGGGTAGTAGCTAGAGGAAATAACAATCGATTGATAGCACGCCCGAATGTTTACAGTTAAATAACTAATACGCCACTTTCTTCCGAACGCGTAACTGTAGTAAAAAGTTTAGTTTTTTTTTATTTTATAACAAGCAATCGTGCGCTCACACGAAAGCTTTCCCGGTAAGTAATCTAAATTGTTGCAAACAATAAAGAAAACATTGGTAAATTGTTTGATTGCATGAAAGTTCTGTCTATTTTCATTAAGTGAAACGATTATTTGTTTCTTCAGAAGTAATTTTTTGTTTCATTCTTTTAGAGCGGAAGCTTATCGTTCATGCCTTGTCTTCAATGATAGGTAATACATTTTCGAAAATATCCAAATTGGGATTGTTAAAATGGACATTCCTTAGTTTCATGTTTCTTTATAGGAAGGAGTTTCGTGTTTTAATAGTGTTTGACTATTTACAATGTTGTTAAGAGAAAGCCGTAGGAGCTTTTTAAAGGATTTTTTTCTATAGTATTTCTAACGTAACCACGTGATATTATCAAATAAAAGCCCTTTCCTGCAAAGCACAATGAAATTAACTTCGTAACTCTTATTAGAACGCAAATTATTTCGGCAAATCGTAAATTACTCTTTATGCGTACGCAATTTTGTTCATGCTACACAAAACACTCACACGCCCCCACACTTTCCTTTTCTTTCGCTTCCTTCGTCCGATGTTTGTTTAAGAATGTACAAAATTAAAGATCATCTATCATCTAATCCGGTGGGCAACATTTTTTTTGTGCACTTTCGATCTTGGACAGATGAGTCACGAGCGCTTAATGTGTGTCGCGGGATTCGTGTCAATACCCTAGCTAGGGCAGGTGTGGTGAACCTTTTGCGTGCTACTGATATTATAATTTTTGGCAGAAAAATATTAAATTACGTACTTTCCGTTCCACTAATTAGCGTCCATTGAAAGTAAAAAATGCAAGAATGGCTACGGCAGCTGCATTTTCAATTTGTAGGTAAGTAAGTAATTTGATTTCATGGAATTCCTTGGCTCTCGGATTAGACAAATGAAAGGGCGATGAATACTAATTGTCAGTTAGATTCCGAGTTTTAATATCTTTTGAGTTCTAGGTTGTTGTGTTTAACTAATAATGGTGCCTAACGAAGGGGAGGCATCGCACTGCAACATCTAGGAATAAATAAAAACAAACATTACGAAAAATGTTGGCGACACCTGCCATAGGGTGCGTGTGCGCAGGTCGCACGGAGACCTTGCGCGCTTCCGCGGCTCTGTGGCTAAGCATAGAGTCAGAGGATGTGTAAATGAAAGGTGTTGCTCGCATCTGGGTCAAACTATTATAGGTAAATCATTGTATCACGCCCAGCGTGTCCTTGCAAATAGCTATGTAACAAGAATGAATCCAACAAACAGAAAACAATAATTTTTACGGATTTTTACGGATAATTTACGTTACCAGTCGGGTTAAATACAACTAAGAAAAAGCTGGCACTATATTCACAAGTGCTTCGATACAGCAAGATAAATAAAAATACGAAAACACACTTCAGACAACGTTTGTTTACCTTTCAATGCACCATCAGCGATCAAAGAAAGAACCCCGACATTGAAACAAGTGAAATTCTAACCTTCGCACGAACTGTCAATAACCGCTCACTAAAACATGGTTCTGGAAGGTCTGAGAAAAAAGCGTAGAGGTACCTTGCCATCAATTGTCGTAGAATGTCAATTAAAATACATATCTTTTTTATTTTTTATATATTCTTTTATATTACAACTGAGAAAATTAGTTCGGTACATCTTTACATTATTTCTAGATATATTCTTTTCATTCATTTCTACCAAAAAAAAAACTATATCATACCGAAGTATAACTAGCGTCAATGATAAATCTGCTTAAAAAAGGGGATTTGGTCGAAGAGTCTTAGTGTTTTCTTTATTCAGAGTCCTAGAAAAACTGAAACTGAACTTTGTCATTGTAACAGTACACTTTTTACGTATTATTTCGCGATTTATTTACATTTTGTTTCAACCCGACGTTTCGGACGTTCAGCGTCAGTGGTCACAGGTATTATTTCAATGTCTAGGTGTTCGCGTAAATAGAACGCAACAAGATATGACACACCGTCATTTTTGGGCGCTAGATTCTTAGACGTTGCCTTTTAGAATAGCTTCTACGCTTTTCCTCTTGTCCATTTCCTTCGCCTGCGAAAGCGAACTCAATCACTTTCATCTGGCTTTGTGCGAGTAATGAATAGCACAAAAACATATTTGCATCTATGTGGTACATCGTAGATTTTTTTGCTCTCAAATTTACGGCACCTTTAGCTTAGGTTTGTGGAGCACTGCAAGCTATACTACGAAAGTTTTCATTCCTTTACGATAAGTTTGGAATTTTAATGCCGAACAGAAGCCAGGCTGTTTTTTAAGCCAGGGTAGTAATATAGCACTTGCTAGCTAGTTAATCAGTGTACGGCAATCTAGCTTTTTTTTTAGATAACTAAGCCTGATTACGTCACGGTAAATAATAATAATAAATAATAAATAAATATTTCACAACAATCACACCAATTCTCTAGTCCCAAATTAAGCTACGCGGCTTGTGTTATGGGTACTAGACAACGGATAAACATACTTAAATACTCAAAACGATTTGACTGCGGTATCTTATGCGCTTGTGATATGGGCAGTTTTGCAACAAAAATGGGTAGCCTGGTCTGTTGACCACTGTACACGAAGACTGAAGCTCCGGCTTGCGAATAGTGCGCTTGCCTTCTAACGTGCGTTACTCATTCATCAAATTATACATTGACAATCTCAAACACGACCTTTACAATTTTCATAACAATAAAGAAACAATACATTAATTTAATATTATTTAATTCCCCCCTCCTGTTAATTAAAATGTTGCTTTACTCGCAGATTGTCTGGAAGAGATCGCTCCAAGCGATAGGACTGCCTAAATTGTATATATCTTTCTTTGTTAAACTTGTTTGTAATTTTGTTTCGTGTTGTACAGTAGTCAATTTTTTAGCACTAAGCCCAAAATGTTAAAGTAAATTTTAAGCATTTAATGTGTTCGATTGTCTGTGCTCTAGTTTTTCCCAGCACTCACATTGTCAATGGAAACGGCGGTTCCGTTTCCATAAACAAACTAGTGCCACTAAAATAGACAATAAAGAGTATCCATAATCTATCTATATATCTGTCATCGCTTTCACTGTGCACAATCCTAAAACGGACCGGTTTCCGTGGAACCTGCGCCCGCGCCGCGTGCAATCAGCTGTTGAACAAAACATCTAATTTGATTGATGATTAAACGAACTTACCTGTAAGTGAAGTTCTATCACAATTATACGAGTGATTCGTACGAAGATATTAGTAACGCATATGTACACTATGTAGTATCGCTAGGTGCCACCACTCTCAGCACATAGTTTATAGAGGGTATAAGGTTTTTTTTTTTTGTGTGGCGGGGTCGTTTTGCTAATAACGTTCGACCGCGCCGCGCCGACGACGGAGCTCATTAGTTTGGAGTATGCTGAACCACTTATATGCTGATATCTCCAAAACCTATTTGGGGTCAAATCAGGACCGGGAGGGAGGGTGTTACTTACTAATATCTTCGTACGAATCACTCGTATAATTGTGATAGAACTTCACTTACAGGTAAGTTCGTTTAATCATCAATTATACTTCGTGATTCGTACTCGATATTAGTAACGCATATGTACACTATGTAGACTTTGAGAGTATGTGGTTTTGGAAGATTTCTGAATAAATAAAATATATTTTTATTAATAAATAAAAATATTCTTTTAATTGTTTAACAAAAAACATGGTTTCGTTTTACTGACACATGTGATCAACATATAAACAAAAGATAATCAAGTGACAACATTTAAAAAATAGATGAAAGATTGTCTATAACAAATAGTTATAGTTGTCGAGGGTGGAAGCGTTAGCGCTCCACCTTGCGGCTTTGCGAATAAAGTGCTGCGCGCACTGAATATCGTCGCAGCTATACCGCTGGCTTCCAGTGTATCCTTGATCCAGCGACTTATTGATTACGGCCTTATGAGGATTTTTGTAACTTATAAAAATGTGGCGTATTTTCGATTGGGTACCAAATGGCCAGGTATTACTATATATCTCACACATATATATAGATACCATCATGATATCTATAGAGGATGCCGGTTCATCACGGAGGAAGAGGGCTCTCCGGATAATCTCGCGGCAATCAACGTCAGGTTGGATTTGATGTTGCTGTTGCTGGTATGGGAAAAAAGCAAATGTTCATTGGCGTTCAATTCTACAGTTTCTGAAACTACCAGTTCTTGGAAAACTGGAAACCAGGCTTGTGTGGGCCATAGTGGCACGATCAAGATACCAGTTGCTTTATCAATAACTATTTTACGGAGGACTTTTAAGATTATTGAGAAAGGTGGGAACGCATAAAAGAAATCTTTTGACCAATTTATTGTAAATGCGTCAGTTGCAAGTGAGTGTGGGTCATTATGCCATGACACATACTTTGTACATTTTGCGTTTAGTCTGCTAGCAAATAAGTCCACCACAGGAGTGCCAAATTTTTCAGCAAGCATATCGAAAGCTGACGATGACAATTCTAACTCTATATCTGGGTGATGTTTTCGGGATTCCGCGTCTGCGATAGTGTTTTCTTTAGATTGAATGTATGACGCGGTTATGAAAATTTTTCGCGATTCGCACCATTGCCAGATGGTCCTTGTAATGTCAGTTAGGTGAGGATATTGTATTCCTCCCATTCTGTTTATGTAAGAAACCGCGGTAGAGTTGTCAATGCGTAATAATATTTGGCTATTATAAAAGGACTTTGCAAAGATTTTAATGGCGAAGTATGCCGCTAACAGTTCGAGGTAATTAATATGATATTGACTTTCCTCTTTTGACCAAGCTCCGTTAGCGGTCTCCTCCCTGCATGCAGCACCCCACCCCGTAGTTGAGGCGTCAGAGAAGATTTCTGTTGCATAACAGTCCGATTTGATCCTATGTGATGGATTCTCGATTGCGTGAAGCCACCATGAAAAATCGGGGGATAAGGAGTGTGGCAAATTCATAATTTTATCATAGTCATTATCTGATTTCAAATTCAAGAATTTGCAACGTTCGAATGCTTTTGTGTATAAAAGACCGTATTCTACCGCTGGGCAGGCTGATATTAATAGTCCAATAAGATGAGCAAACTTTCGAATTGTACAATGTGACTTTTTCGATATAGTGTCTAATTCTTTTCTTATGTGTGTCTGCTTTTCCTTAGGCAGACTTATTCGCATGTTGTGACTGTCGATTATATAGCCCAAGAATTTACATGAACGGGACGGAACGAGATTACTCTTATCTTCATTTATTTTAAAACCCAAAGCAGCAAGCAGTTTTTTCGTTACTGTTATATTCTCAATACAATCCTCGTACTCCCGCCCTATTAGTAAAAAATCATCAAGATACAAGGTGGATAGGTACCCTGCGGATCTGAGGAGTCTTACGACTGGTTTCATCAATTTTGTGAAAACGTAGGGCGCAGTGTTCAGACCAAACGGCAAGACGTTAAACTGGTACAATTTATTTTCATATGAGAATCGTAAGTACTGTCTGGAATTTTTATGTATGTTCAGGAGTAAATACGCGTCTTTGAGGTCTAACGTGGCTAAGTAACAATCTTCTGAAATTAGTTTTATTGCCGTCCGCAGGTCTTCTAATTTGAAGTGAGAAGTTTCAATGAATTTATTGAGATTTTTCAAATTAAGAATAAATCGCATTTTGCCGTTTGGTTTGGGTCTGACAAATATGCTCGATACGAATTATCCATCCGTATGAGAACATTCAGATATTGCACCTATGAGAAGAAGATTTCTTATAGCATCCTTTAGATGGTTTGCTTCTGAGCTAGAAAACGTATGTGTCGGTATCGCTTGCTGTGTAACAGGTTGGGTAAGGTAAATTTTGTAGCCCTTTATCCAATTAAGAATAAGTCTGTCAGATGTTATTAAAGCCCACTGCTTGTGGAAAAGTGACAGTTGGCCAGCATAGCGTACCGGGTCTACCGGCGGCGGGTCGTCTTCGGCGGACGCGATGACTGCCTGGATGAGGTCGCGAGCTGACTGCGCCAGGTGTCGGCTTCGCTGAGGTCCCGGGATCGTGCGATCCGTGGCCGGAGCTCTCCAGTTTAAATTCTTAGTCAGTTGCTTCGAAGACACTAATGTCGAAGGCTCTTTAGGCGCTTTGGACGGAGCTACTTTTAATTCGGTGCTGGATTTGTTGACCGCTTTAGCCGTTCGAAGCGTTTCTGATAGGTTTTCCCCAAAAAGAAACTTGTCAGATTTAGTATTAGATAAGTGCTCTTTCACGTCCTTTTTAACGGAATACATTGCGAAGTTCTGTCTTGTATTTGAGTCCGTGTGTTGGATGTCGCAAAGCAAACGGGCCGTATCCATTAACTTTTTTAGTAGATCCTGATTAATTTGTTTCGAATTTAGTTGGTCAGTCATTGCCATAGACAGACATGTTATAGCGGCAGCCAGCTGTTTTTGTCTGGCTTCGAGAGATTTGTCTCTTTTTTGCATGGCTTCTGAAAGAGTTGCTTTAATCTCCGCGTTGAGCGATGGGGCTGCTATACGGCTGCAATTGGCTGGAATCAAATATTTATTTATGAGGTCTTTGCGTAGCTTTTGGTCGATTCCAGTAGAGGCAAGATGTTCGAAACGTCTGGCAAGATCTTTATGGATGTCTAGGCCATATTTCTCCGTGGTTGAAGGGTTTTCTCCGAGGATTTCAAGCAGGATACTGTCGAATGTATCATCCGAGGGTGGAACAACTTGTTGTTCTAATGCCGAAGGTCCCGCGTCGTCAATAACCGGTACCGTGCTTGTCGGCGGCCGTCCTGTAGGGTCCTCGGCTAGATCCGTGGTGTTCTCGGCTAGCTCCATGGTATTTTGCTCGGGAGGATCTGCTGTCTCTGACGATTGTCCCGATGGCATTAGTATCATCAGTGATGATGAAGTCGGATGATTCATCACCGAGCAAGGGTTCATTCCGTCTGGAAAAATGACGGGCCGTTTAAAACGTTTTTAAGATTCGGGTGCATCTTATGTACGTCATTGACGAGTTGCGGGTAAGTAAACAATTGTGTTATTATAATTAAGGCGATATGCGTAACCCCCACAGGGTGACGCGAGCCCTTTTTATAAATTAGAAATATAATAATAATTAAAAGTTTAGTTAAGCATAATTCCCACAGAATTATGCGAATCACTAGTCATAAATGACGTGTAATATCGTAAGATGTAGCCCCCACAGGACTACACGCTAACGACTTCAAATAAGTCATCCGGCATTTTTAAGTTTATTCACGCGATGCAGTAAGATGTAATTCCCACAGAAGTACACGCAAACTGAACTTAGTGAACAACAATAAGGAGCGCCGCCCGGTATGCCCGTGCGCTGGCTAGCGAGCGCTAATTAGGTCAAGGTCATGCGCGAGTTTCACTGCACTTATAACACCAAATAAATTCAAACATGTAAATACCTTGCAGGCTCTGCGGAACAGGCGAAGGATCCCTCGATGACGATGACGACGCCGTGGACGATGATTTGAGGACGCGTCTTCTTTTACGATGGGATTTCATAAATTTTATTTCTAATATCTTTAACTTTGCTCGGAAATAATTAAAACTGTCGTCATCGCGAGCTCTTTTAGGCATTTTTGCAGTTAAATTTAAATTCGAACAATAATTTTAATTTTGATCGTGTGGAGTGGTGAAGCACAAAATAGCGAATGAGCTCCGTCGTCGGCGCGGCGCGGTCGAACGTTATTAGCAAAACGACCCCGCCACACAAAAAAAAAAAACCTTATACCCTCTATAAACTATGTGCTGAGAGTGGTGGCACCTAGCGATACTACATAGTGTACATATGCGTTACTAATATCGAGTACGAATCACGAAGTATAATTACTCGCCATCATACCAGCACGTAGCAGGTACCTGCGATGTTGTAACGGACACCTCGTGAGTTCAATTGTTGCTCGACAAAAAAATACAGCAGGAAATCTTCTGGCGACCATAGACAAAACCAAACAGAGGAAGATATGGTTCATGACAAGATATGATTCAACTTAAAAATGAGCCGCTCACGCACAAGTACGTACGTGTAAACAACTCTCAATTGATGGAATCAGGCGTTACTTTGCGGAAATCCATGACTAAAGCTGAAAAAGAGGATTATTTTGCTCTAAATTTCCATCAAACGACGCCAGCGCAGGAATCAAAATACATACAACTGTAATCACCTGAAAAAGCTAGAACTGGAAGTCGCAGGACTTATAATACCTACAAATCACAACGTGACACAGAAGATGCACCTGGAATCACAACACTAGACACCAACAAACACTCGACGCGTTTCGCCACTACACGCGGCATCCTCAGAAGATGTTGTCGCTCGTGGTCTGTTGAAGCGACATGCTCTCTCTCAGTACTAACGACGACTAGGAGCGGAGTAAGTCCATTGGCCCCGCTTCGTTTAGGTAGATCGCAACTAGCTCATACTGTATATGCCTCTGTTGGTTTGATCTAAGCTTATAGCTGATGTTTGCTGCAGGTACAAACTAACGATGAAATGGATAAGGTTTGCAATAGTTGACATAAAGACATGTAATAAAAAAATAATTGCCACATTACACAAGTTTTCATCGTCAGTTTTCTCTTTGACATTGAATATTATGGTGCACTTGTTCACCACAAGGTGTTTCATAAATGTTTTTTTTTACAAAAAACACCAATAAAGCGTTCGTAGCACAAAAACTAAGTAAATCTTTCAAAAAGAGCACAACCTGTGCAACCGTATAAGTTAGTAAATCTCAAACACACCGGGTGTATCCCGGCTCTAAGTCACACCACAGCTCATCAAGGTAAATACTGCGGGATTTATATGCTTGTAATAAGAGCGGTTTTTCAATAAAAATGGATGGCTAAATGAGCTGTCGTGTATACCTATGGCGACTTACTCGCCCACTGCTACCTAGAAAAGTCTTTGCAAAGTATCTAGTTGTTATAAGGGTGGTATTGCAACACTAATGTGTAGGTGTAGTTCTATGTGTCGTCTCGTGTGTACCTGTCGCCACCGACTTCGGCCACTGCGCGCGCGCATTTCGCACCAACGACACCGACTAAGAAGCTATTAGCGAATACTTATTATAGACGGCGTAGGTAGGGGCACCATCGTTTAGGGTATGAAAGGATTTTTTAGATTACACCAGCGCCGAGCCTGGTTTCACTAAAACTGACGATCGAAAATATAATTAACTATTGGTTTTAATACAGAGTAAAATTAATCTCGACCTAAGAAAAAGATCAATATTTTTCATTTCATAATAATTAACTATTTATCATAGGGTCTCCCTTTGTAATCATCATCATCACGACTCTATAAGTAGAAATAACAAAAAAGCAAAAAATAAGAGCCAAATTATATTAAACATATTCCAACGATCTCTCTCCTCTCAGGACCTTACAAATTTCGTTATGGCGGCCCTATCCACAGCTGAATTCGCGCGGCCCGCTAACCCAGATCGGCTTACTCGTTCGCAAATTCCGCCGAGAGTTTCACTCGAAATCAACAATAAATATGGAAAGTCATTTTACGAGGGGCACTTAATAAGCAATAAGAAATAGCCCGCCTTTTATTTCTTGAAAGAAACCGCTTTGCACCTTAATATAGGTGCGCGACGGGTCTGCCCCAAAGCGCGAGCTTCTGTTACGAGTCGCAACGGTCCGTGAAATCGTCACTTGCAGTGTACACTTGAATCCATTGAACACTATGCGAAGATAACATTAGATTCTAACAGGTAATACACAAACTTGGTTTGACAGAAATTGCATACTATTATCCGTGTAGAGCGCACATAGAAACCTGCTAAAACTTAAAATACAATACGATACTAAACTTAGATTCTCCGACAGCATAACCCCGTGTCCAAACGTTGGCCCAAAAATCTATCACCCAATGAGTGGACCTAATAAAAGCGTTGGCCTCAATCATTACTGGAGCTTTATTGATGCTTTTCTCAAATTGTTAATAGCGTCAACTATCGGGCCAACTGTTCGCCAAACGTGAAAAGCCCTAAAACCATAGATAACTAAACTTATGGATACTGCAGAAGTTACAAGCTACGGCAGAGCTATTATACGTTCGACAACATCGTCAATCCAGTGCCCTGACCTAAGACAAATGCCAATCGTAATGAAAAGCAACCTGCATCAGTACTCTCGATCTCGAACTACAAACTTGGGTTTCACCAGACAATAACCATTTGTTGGCCCCGTTTAGGGCTCGAACGGCCGCAGTGGGCCCACGCGAGTGCAATCAATAGTACGAGTTGCAGCACATCGGGTTAGTCATTTTTATTGTAAAATCTACCTTATCACAAGCGTATAAGATGTCGCAGTTTGCACCGTGATGTGCTGTCGTGTACCTTTGCATGGCACAAGTGGCCGGACGGGTCTGAGGAAGTGGTCCGAATGGCAACCTGTTCCGATATTTGGGCACCCGGTCACAGAGTGGCCCAAGTGGAGAGCTATAGTGGTTTCATATTTAGGTACTTACTATAATAAGATAAGATAAGATATCAATACCTTTTCCTGTGGTTTTAAACTTACTACAAGAACTTATGTTTTTTATGTCGTTACACTATCTATCGTATTTGAAAAAACAAACTTCCATATATTGATATTTTAATAACGAAGTGACTTGATTGTAAGTAGCTCAAACCTAAAGATTGTATAAGTAAAAATTTTTGAGTTGATAGTTGTCACTAAAAATAAAAGAATTAGGTGCCCTGTTCAACAATTCCTTTTTGGTATCTCGAATTTGTGTAGAGCGAGAATTTAATCTATTCTTGAAAATAAAATTAAAGGTGTCGATTGGATTTCATTCAAAAGATAATTTTTTAAAAGTTTTAAAAAATTGACAAGGGATGATTACTTTGAAGATATATCGTTCCACTCCTTTGTGCCTGACATCACTGTCTAAAAATAGTTGGAAACTTGTTAACAGATAGTCAATTATGTTTGTAACAAAATATTTTAACCATAATATATTAAATAAATAAATTACGCTACACTATCCATTTATGAGAATCCTCATCCTTTATAAAATCCAGAACAATCATGAAGTTAACTTGATTACTTAATTAGCGGGGTGTGAAATTAATGAACTTTTTTCCGAAGATGATGCGAATGCGAACGGTGTGTAATTAGCACCTATGATTAAAACACGGTATAGGAACCTACACGGTCCCGCCCTTTAATTCACTATGAAGAAGAAATATAGACCTATTCTCATTCCACAAAGCACAAAAAATGAATTCCCACGCCTTAATTCATATCGGATAGGTATAATTTGATCCGATGATGCATTCCACATTTTTAATTCGGTTCCGCTTATTAAGAAGATAGTGGATACATGGCGGAGTGCATTAGGAGTCATTAAGATTGACTTTGGATGTAGGTACTTGTAACTATGCAAGCGTAGTCCTTCAGGTGTTTTGCGTTGGAAGAAAGAAATTGCAAAGTCTATTGTGTGGGCTTACTCATTGCTTTAATGATGATGCATTAATTTGTTACCTGTAAAAAAACACATTTTGGTTAATTAAATGTTACTTCTATCAAATATGTATAATTAAACTTTTTTCGAATGGTATTTTTCTTAAAATTTTATTTCATTATTTTGTTCAATTAAAATATTTAACGGTTAAATAACCGTCTGTTCCGTGCAACGTGATCATGGCACTTGCATCAGTGCCGAATTATCAGGAACTCAAAAATAACAATGTAATGGTGGAAATCTCGTCCGCGACCATGAAAGTCAATATTATATGTGCCTTGATGTCTAAATTGAGCTATACTTCTAAAATACGGATTTTAAATAAAATATGAAATAATCATTAACAGCGGGACACGCTCAAAACAAATATGTACGAACGGTCTCATTATCGAGCATTTAGATAGACGAAACACTTTATGGCTCCCATTATTTCACGCCTGCAATTGGGTCAAAGCCCAACCCAGCGCAGGCGCAGGTCTAGCGACACACATTATCGGAAACAGAATTATGCTTTAAATTCCCGTTATATTCTCACTTATGCTAGTGAGAATATTACGAGCCTGCGCAGCGTTCGCAGCGCTTTAGTAGTGCATACCTAAGTTGAGCAACCCGCGTCATGTTTGGGCTGGGTGACCATCCCGAAAATTTTAAATGACGTCTATCACAAGCACTGCCACGCTTCGGAAAGCACGTAAAGCTGTTAATATCGATATCGTCAGGTAGGCTTAGTCAGAGGCTCTAGGGCAGAACTTGCCTTACAAACAACGTTCCACCAACCTACAGTGGAGGATCACCTCATAGTTGAGGTAAGGTAGAGTGAAGCTTATGCCCAGCAGTGGGGCGCATATTTTTTAGACTGAAAAACAACAATTGGGTCGAAGCACTCTGCGCGGGCGCAGTTCTCGCGACACACATTATCGGAAACAAAATTATGCCATAATTTCTCGTCTCGCGGCGTGCGGCGCGCACCGGCATTGGGACCACGAATAAACGAGTGTGAATTAAATAACATTATAGAGATTAACGGTTTGTTTGCCATGGTTTGGATTTAGTTCATTGATGCAGCGATCCCAGAAGTTGATGCAGAGGTAGAAAATTCTAAAATAAGTTGGAGCGATTAACCTGAATTAGTGTACAACTAAAAATGAAGACAACATTTACTATAATACATTTTGGATTTCTGTTAGAACCTTATCTACGAAAACGTTATGATTGTTTTAAAAAACTTATTCCAATTCATACAAAATATTTCCTCGTTCCCAATGAAAGTAAAATTTGAAAATGCGTTTCCATAAAAAGGTTAGTTACGAGCCCGCAGAGTCGAGAACTAAAAAAACCGTTATCGACCGAATATTGATTATATCAAAACGAATGCACTATGTGTAAAACGACCGGAACACACAAGTCCCAGATTTTTTATTAACTTTCTCGATTCAAAACCCCATTCACGTTATCATCGTAAGTAATTTAAGTACCAAATTATATGTCAATTAATACTCAATTTATATTGGAGAGTTCGAAGCTGAACAGTACGATCAATCAATTGAATCTAAAGATTGTTTTGGATAAACAAAAAGTAACAAAGCGTCGTTTATAGATTGAATAGTCAATGTCATCACGTTTCAAACCGATCGATCACGTAGTAAACAAACACTTTCTCTGTGATAAGATTCGGAAATCATTCAATTAATGGAGTCTTTTATTGAAGAGAAACGACAAATCTCATACAGCACGTCAAATCTCAAAAACTAGTTAAAATGTACAGGCATACTAATCACTTCTTAAATAAAATCATTGTTTACTAGTAAGTAAATAATGTAGGTACCTAGCAATTGTAACTGTAAACGTGAAACCGTTGATGTTCCAAAGCAAACTATTAAGGTAAATGAAGTGGCTAATATCAATAATGAAGCATCAAGACGCGGCCGAGGGCTGCGCGCGCGCTGGCCACAAGCGGTCTGCGATTTGACGCCCCTTCGCGATTTCTCGACGATTAAATTAACAGCTATGATTGGGGTTTGTTGCATGGTGAAGGAGAACCAGATGCCTAAATGGGCAGTCTAGTCTACCGTTACCGTTAAGATATAAGATTCTACAGACCCATATCCGTGAAGGTTTATATTTAAGGTGTATAGATAAATAGTCAATCGCTGCCGTCTCACCGAACATTGAAAGTGAAGGAATCATGAGTGCACTTGTGTATTGTGCTCACACTTGTGCATTATAATATGTATATACTGCATAGTTGGCTGATCTCTGTTGAGATTGGCTGCCGTGGGTGAAATCGGCCAGAAGGAACTTTACTTTTATCCGTTAAAGTTGCTTTTAACTCTTGAAAACTCCTATATTAAATCTTGAAGTTCATCATAATGATAACGAAAATAATGTATGAAATAAAGTTTTCGAAGTTGATTTTACAAAATAACAGACAGATATGTACGATATCGACGCAAACAAAACAATAATTAAACACATTGCGGTAATTGATAAGTGTTGTTTGCGCCATAAATAGCTAACAGCATTTCCACTCGCGGAATGCAAATCAGCCGATGGATATTCGTTCTAACCTCATTGAATTACACACATGCGCGATCTGCAACACAGCTTGTAATTTTTAATGAACAGACCTGAACATACTCAACGAACGAAAGTGGGAAACAAAATACTGTCAGATTGCATTTCGAAAGTATTAAACACAATGACAAGACAAATGAGAAACACTATGAAAGGGAGGAGGCTGCTCTTCTCTACGCCCACCGGACAAACATTTTTAAACTTCCAACAGCGCTCCAGATATGTCAGTTTTACATTCTGAGCTGACCATAACAGAGATGGCTGCGGCATTTCTGCATTTCACAATGTAGTTTCTATTTCGAGTGACGACTGTGAGCGAGCATAAATCATTTCAGCCGTTTGTTTTAACTTGGACTAACAAGAATGACTGTGGGAAACTTTGCATAGGTACTATTTAAATCACTTAAACAAATGAAAACTTGCAACTAGATGAATAACAACAGAAAATTCGCAAAAAGACCGAGTCGACACTTTAAGCTACCATAATCACCTGTCATGTTAGTTAACAAATCATCTTGCATGTGCGAATCAAGGTTACGTCAATAAGGCAATGCTTTCGACAAACAGAAGCAGGTTCTATTTTTAGGACTGAAATACAAATAGACCACCATAATATCCACAGCACGTGTACGCAATTCTCGATGCGAACCAGTATTTAGGATCGAAACGCAACAATAGGTCGTTCGCGATCAATTATGTCCCGAAGCAGGTGGACATCAGAGAATGTCAAGACATTCCAGCGCTCAGCTGCCGGACATTAGCGCAAAAACTACAAGTCCACATGCCGCCCAGGTATGCAAACCATCCACTAATATCATCCTACTATGAGACAACAGCAAATTACATCAAGCCCGATATTACGTAAGAAACACATTATTATTTATTACACAAGTGTCTACGACAACTTTATGGAAATACTCGACAATTGATTGTAAAAAGACTTTTTTCAATAAATGAATTTTTATTTTATTTTTTATATATTTGAAACATATTAATTATCTTCTCGTTTTAATATACATCGTAACCTAGTACCTCTATCGGAAATTATAAAAAGATCGGCACATTAAAGTGTATGCCATTAGAAACCAAACAACATGCAAGCGAGCAAGAGATAATCAAGCATGCAACACCATAAATAATGGCTGTGCAAACCACTATAAAACACGATAGTAAGGTTTTACAGCAGCCGTAAAGATAAACGACGCGCATACGCACTCTTATTAGTAGGGCAAGATATAAATTACTCAACCACCATTAATGGGTGTTTAGAATCAAGGGATTAGAATGAACCAGTGATTCAACGAATGAAATGGCTAGACAATGGCTCGCTTAAACAGCTATCGATGAAGATAAGAACGATACCGTCGCCTCACGCCCGGCCGGCGCTCGGTCGACACTCGATAATTCGATAGAAAGTTTAGTGTTCAACCTTTAGAATGCAAAATACTGGAAAGCTAAAGCTTCAGTGAGCAATGTTGATGGCCCATCCGCATTATAGAGGTGAGAGCATTTGCTGAAACTTGGAAATAGCTTTAAACCAAAAGGGTCAACGGATGATAGTCTTAACTTACGACGGAGATAAATCTCAGTAAATATAACTTTAACTATGCAAACCTATACAATACAGTTATCTATGAAAACGACAACAGTGCATCAAATTACAATGTAAACAATATCAGAAAAACAATCTCAAACAAGATCAATGACAATGACTCAATACTAATGTTTGCTGATTACCAAACATACGCGAAAACCAATCAAACACTAGAATTTATCGCGTACATGTTAACACCATCACAAAACGAACGTTTAACGGTCAATAGGAAACCGGTTCTGATCCAATCAAAATAATATGACTATCGGCGATATATCATTGACCTTAACCAGTTCGAGCGTTTGATTTTACGATAAAGACTTTAGAACTGCGAACTCAAATCGTTGGCGTAACACGTTTTGAGGCATTAACTAACTTTATTAAGTTCATGCGTTGGAACAGGTTAGGATCAAGTGGCACAAGTTGGAATTTTAAATTGGTCATGCGTAGAGATGATACAGAAAAAGTCGGTCAGAATGCTAAGATATTTGTTACAACTAATGTAAATGTGCCAAGTGTGACATAAATCGAACAGTTGAAAATATGATCAGTGCTTGAAGAAATGCGAAAGTTTAACCTACTGTTTTATGCACTCAATTCAAGTAGAAAAGATACTATTAGTCACACAGGTAGTATCTAATACTACGATCATTATTACATTTTAACAGCAGAATAAAAAGTAAGAGTCGAGTCAGAATACATGGCTTGAATGCGAGTTGTTAAAAAGATGAGAGGAAATAAAGGAGCAACATGTAATAAAGGTGTGCAATACGCTATTGCTTTTTTATATCTCACAACTATGATTGCCGCTTCGCGTAGGTTTCTGTATAATAACGCAGTCCGTATGCGAATTAAAGATGCAACTCCTAGAATAGCATACCGAGAAATGCGTGTGCAAAAAGAAAGAAAGTGATCAATGGAACAGAACATGACTGCACTTGATCAATGGGTGCTTGCTATTATTGAGCAGTATCTTTATTATATCAGATTTTAAGGCTCTACGTGCAAAAATAATTACAGCATTGAAACAATATACTATAGGAGTGGAAATTGAGAAGGAAACAAGAAATGTGGTTAAAATGCGACATGATATTGGAACATTGCGGTCGTCATATAGTGTTGGACAGGCCGCAATAGGTACGGAAGATGTATTGCTATCAATTTCACTAACACTTATGTTGTTTACCTAAGAACAGAAACGCTGACCTAACAAATAACGGTTTCTTGACAATGCAAACCTATAACAATATAAACCTGTACGTACGAGTACAATACAACTATCGATGTAAATGGCAACAGGCATCAAATTAAAATGTAAACAATTTCAAAAAAAGCTATTTCTTTAAATTTAGAAGTCCGAAAACAAAAATGTTTTTCTCCTTACACCAATTTATTAAATGAATTGTAAATTCATAAACACTTATTCCATTAATTTCAAACAAATACACTGCTTTCGGATACGTTGCTCACCAAGCCAATGCTCAAAGATCTCAGTAATGCTTCTCAAAGAGTGGGTCTTAAAATGAACATGGATAGGACAAAAAATACGTCGAATGGGCATGTTGCATCCACTCCAGTCAACGTTGGGAACATTACACTTAAAGTTGTTGATCACTATGTTAACCTTGGACAAACAGTCCAGCTAGGTAAGTCCAACTTCGAGAAAGAGATCTCTCGTCGAATCCAGCATAGGCAGCGTTCGGGAAGCTCCGGCACAAATTCGCGTCCAGTATACGTCAGTGTCTCAAGACGAAAACCTTTGACCAGTGTGCGTTGCCAGTGATGACCTAAGGAAGTGAGACTTGGCCCCTTACTATGGGTCTCAATTCTCTTAAGAAAGCTCAGTGTTGTCCTGCGGGCGATGGAGGGAGCCATGCTTGATATTTCCCTCCGCGAAGGAGAACTAAATCGACCGACATTGCTCGAAGAATTGCTCAGCTAAAGTGGCAGTGGGCGGAACACATAGCCGATGGCCGTTGGGGCAAAAGTTTCTCAAATGGCGACCGCGTGCCGGGCGACGCTCCGTGGGCAGACCCCCTACAAGGTGGACCGACGACCTGGTGAAGGTCACGGAAGGCGCAGGACCGATCACGGTGGAGATCCTTGGGGAAGCCCTATGCTCAGCAGTGGGCGTCGAACGGCTGATAATGGAGCTACACCACACACAATATGTAGTCTGTGGCGTTAGCACTGTTGGATCTCGTATCAGGTCGTAAATCCCGAATATCAGCGGCCCTCGAGGTGCAGCGCCGGCGCATCGGATCGGGGCCGATCTTAAGGCTGCACTTCCACAACAGACGAGCTAAGCTACGATTAATTTTCTTTCAAAAAAAAATGGAGATTACGGAGGGTAAGTTGCAGCCTATGGCTCCACTTAAAGCCTGATCTGATCCGATGTGGCCGAACTGATTTGCATGTTTAAGTAACGAAAGATGTTGAATTAGGTACGTCGTGTGGCATATCCTCTTTCCAGATCTTACTTGTTTCCTCTTTCTTTCCTACATTGGTTCACAGTCACATACCGTCGTAACTTATGAGTTAACTCACGGCTTAATTTACTGCTCGCACATTTTCGGTGGAAGCGGGGTCTAAGATCGCCCTAACGGTCTGCGCCCTCTGAAGGCAATGCGGCCTTTATGCACTATTTATTTATACTTTATTTATAGCAAATAACTCAATGCCTTCGGCTGAACAGCTCGACCAGTAATTATAACGTAGCTGCGTTAAAAAGATTCCCGCTATCTTATCTCGAGTTATATTTGCGAGTAGCAAACTTAATTATTTGTCGAGCATGTTGTCAGTCGATTCAATTGACTTTTTGTACTTAGATTTTGATTAGAGAACCAATTCATTCAGCTGTATGTAATTTGATTGGCGGGATGATAAAACCGCTGATTTTATTATGATTAGCGTTGCAGGCGGTTGAAAATAAAAATAAATTTTCAAGAACATTGTGAAGGTGCAGTTTTCTGTACGACACATCACGCTTACTTCTGCAAGTTCCAATGGGCCTGATGACAACTTCTTTATAATACTAAAGTGTCCGGTTTGTAGAGATTAAAAAAAATGGGATAGGTACGAACTTTTTTAGTTTGAATAAAGTACAAGAACTACGGTGCTAGACTGATAAAAATATTGCAATGACGTCACGCACTCTTACGATTTCTATACAGTTGTATACAGTTACGGGGTGGGGGCTTTCTAGCCCCCACCCCGTAACTTTAAGCTAATTTTTGGATGTAATTTCTGACTTGAGGGAAAAATAAAAAAAATACGTATCGTATTCTTTTACTGACGGACTAATTACATTTTTTTGTCTCTATAATCATCCCTATTATCAACAAAAAGCTCATGAGATATAAACGCGAGAAACCGGCTCTAAGGGCGAGTTCTAAAGCGTATGGCCCGCGGTCGCAGTTCACAATGTCAGTGGCGCACATTCGCTGCGCCCGCGCCGATTCCGACGCTCCGTAATTACACTGCAAGCGCGTGAAATCGGTACCTCACCGGCCAGATGAAGTTGTGATACTTTCGAGAACGATCGCAATGTTAAAAGCTGTTTTGTGCTGGTAAACTTTACTCAGGTTTCAAGGGAGTTTTACTAACGATTTGAGTCGAGTAGTTTGTGTAGTTGTCGTATGAATTAACTCGCGCTTTGTCATCTGAATGAATGGCATTTGACAGTTCGATTTGTTTGTGATTAACTGAAGGTCTAACTCGATATGTGATTGGTGGCTAAAAAGTCAATTTATTTTGTAATTAAGGGCTTATGCAAAATGTAATCATGCTTTGAAATTTGTTTGATTAAAATGTCTGGAAATTATCAAGGTTTTCATATTGACTCAGTCGTTTTTTTGCTCATCATTGCATTACTTTATTGTCAGAGCAAGTTAACGCAAAAAAACTTTATGAACATTTTTTCTTTACTTAAAACTCCTTAGCCGAAAACATGGGCTGTGAAATTTGTGCCAACGAACATTTACCAGGTCACTAATTTTTGTAAAGGGTTAAATGTATTAAAACTAATATAGTTCTAGGCAGACAGGAGCGTGCAATTCGCCTACAAGCACCGCACTGGCTCGTCCTATGTAATCTGTAATCGCAGGCGATCGTGATCGTGACCACTCACGACGTCGCCCGCGATTTTGTGTTTAGTTTATGTCAAGTTGATACTTCTTCGTATTCTATTCATATGTAGGTGTTATCCCTGTGAAGGTTTATGATTCTTGGTCCTATTCTTGACTGAAACCCTTGTAACAAAAATATTTAGGGTGTTACCATATCACATCCAAGGACAGTCTGCCAGACACAATAGACGTTTTATTGTTTAGTGTTCTTAATTGTGATATTTGTATCTCCATGATAGATAGAAAAATATATATGAAATTGTACATACTTAGCTAGAACCTACCTTCTTTACTAATACCGGGTTTTTTTTTAAAGTTCTAACGCACGTGGTCAGTGCCGACCGGCGTAACATCTACGTCGGTATTCCGTTTCTAGTGTCAACAACTGCAACCTCATCAAAGACATAAGTCATCATCGGTCAACAGAAAAAGGCTATTAGACGCTACTCATTTTCAATGTCACTACATCACACTTTACAACCGTCAATGACATAAGTCGTCACTTGCATAAGCACGCGACGTGACGCGCCGAAGCCAGTAGCCGGCGATTATTCTGAGGAAGCACTTCGTACGCCGTAATCCGTAGGAATAAATTTAGGCGTTCCTTTCACTCTTGCCAGATTGGCCGTGCGAATGAACGCGACGGCTAATCCACAAACGGGCCTCGCGAACGGAGTAGGCATTCCACGATTGCGCGCGCGCACGGTCAAGGCTAGCGCGCTTTTTATCGCGAGTTCACCGCTCTCTATGAAGAAGTCATTTTCAAAACTTTTTGCGGTCTGCGACTTTTGGACCATAGTAATTTTTGGCGAGGTACCCCACTCACATTTTATAACGGATTTCGACACCGTAAAAGTTCGTCTAAAGCATGGAATTCGTAAATATTACAACTTCATATAAATAATGCTACATTATTAACTATTTCCTGCTGTCAGAGATAGCGTCGTAAAATTAGCCATAAACGGAAGATTGATACTTAATACGTGCAAGCAAATGAGGAATTTGCTGTTCTAATGTAGCAAATACTTTGCCTCCACAAGAACCCCTAGATAAATCTAATCTCGTAGTTTCTAAAGCAAAAGCCGACGGTGAGGTGAAATCTCCAGAAGCCATCAGCTGGGTAGCCGATAATGAGGTGCCTGTTGGCGGGGACGACGCACAATACTGCTGACAGTACATTAATTACGGCCCGGCTAATAAGCCCGGGGTTCCGGGAATTTTAACGGCTACCGAGGACGCAATTAGACTTGCACACCAGGATTTTGCTACCTCTAAACGCTTAATAAACAACAACAGTTCAACAGACAACGCAACAGTTTCGCATAATAAAAACTCTATTTGATGAATCTTTAAATAGTGACAAAGCTTTAAATAATTTTGATTCGCCCAAAATATAACGAAAAATTTGAATAAAGAGAACGCAACTTGCACATTGATGCGATGAATAACAACCTCAGAGAATCATCAAAAGATGTTAATCATAAACCAACAAATAATGACAGAAAAATTTGGAACAAGGTCAAGAATTGTCTCAGGGGACTTTGGGACGGACAATAGAGTACCATTTGCAGTCAGAATCGTGGGAGTGATCTTTGAGAATCTTAGACAAAACTTCCAACAATGGGGTACTAACTCTAAGCCTCATAGCATTCTTATTTATAGCTCGTAAAAGATATCCATAAGCTCGAGGCATTTTGTTTAGAAAACTAGAGCAGAGATTGCCACGACAAAGAAAGGCTGATGCGGTGAATTTAAACTTGTCAGTTTTAAATTAGAAGATGCTGAAAATGGCAATCGTGTCAATTGCCGTAGAGTGGCAGTCCATGACAAATGTAACAAAAGATTTCTTGTGAACTACATTTTGACTGTCATGCACAATGTGTTGGATTTATGTTTTAGGTTAATTTTAACTCAGCAAGTCAGTTTTATTATGGTTCTCGGTATCTTCATTGACAATATCCAGAACAGACCTCCCATGTCTACGGAAACCTGTCCTTGAGCGGAGCCAGGTAGTCTCGGCCACACTTCGTTCATTAAATGCCGACAAAAACAGTGTAACTGTTCGCGTGATTACAAAACATTCCCTAGGACTTATTAGAAATTTCCTATCACAGGCTAACGGTTGTAGAACTATTACGTTGGGAAATATTATCAGGCCGTACCATAAAATCTCGATTCAGCTTAAGTCAATCAATTTCCCGTAAAACAATTACCTACCTAATTCTAGAAATTGTTTCTGAGAAGCAAAAAATGAGTCTTACTGGAAATTGTTTATTTATTTTATTAGATGTTTTTTTTTTCAACCAAAGGTTTTGCTTCAACAGCAGTGGTATGTAATTGATATATTAAATTATCAGAAAATCACGTTAAAAATCTTCCAAAAAGGAGATGATAATGATCGTATTATCATGTTAATGGACCAGAACCAATCAAGTAGCGTACAATACCCAGACAATGTTTTATTTGAAAAAGACAAGCTTTGAGAAACGACACATCGTTAAAACATCTACAGAACGCATCGATGACACATGGCAAAAGCGAGAACCGATCGTGAACTATAGTTACGAGTTGAAGCGTGGAATCAGTGTCAAGTTCAGGCTCGCCGCGCCCGAGGCGCCGGCGCAGTACAACCGACAACCGAACGCAATCGCGATACCTTCGGTTAATCGTAAAGTGTAATAGCCAAGTTAAATTATCCACGTGTAATACCACTAATAAGCACGGTGACCCAAATTGACGCCGCCACGGATTCCGAAGATAAGCGGCTATCGATAAACCCACTCGACTTCTATCAAGTAGCTGTAAATGGAAAGCGAATGGGAATACTTATAATTTTGTTTAAGAAAATTTCACGGTAGGATTTTCACTCGAACCGCGTTGAACAATGATAACGTGACCGCACACCGCAGGCTCGTTGACGTAAATAAAAGCGATGGCATCTTCAATGAACAAGCCGCCATCGGATACGGCACGGGCGCATTTTTATAGTGTAGTTAAAAAGATGCTGGAAAAGATTTTATCGAGGGCACCCTACGCAGTACGTACCGACCGACAACAAGATACGTGATTATATTGCCAAATTGATTTTTCAACTGCACTTGAAAAGAAAGAAAAAAACACATGTGAATGGAAAACGCGTGTGAATAGTGGAGATAACTCTTGAATAATCTCGGATTTAGCGCACGAATGCGCACGCGCAGGCCATTCCTACAAATCAATGTGCTGTTAGTTGGAATGCCGAGAACGTTGTATTGTGATGAGCTCTCGGGGAAGTCATGTTTAATCAACGGCGTGCATCTTTGGAACTTCGCACGGCCGACACACAAATATCTATGCGATCATCCGTGAAAGACTTGCAGGTTTATAAAGGAAATGCAAAAACAATGAAACTGTTTTAAGAAAGCGCTCGGTTAAGTGCTCAGTGAAAATAAGTAAAGAAAGAAATTACAGAAATAACGTTTGGTGAGTAATATTAAGTCTAATCCTTGAAGACCACATTAGGTTAGATCTAAAATTTGGGTGAACGTAGCTGTGTGAAGCATTTAGGCTTTAACAATGTGCCAATTAGTTAGGTAACAGAACAATGCCGAATATCCAACTATAGTCAACTCGATGAGTCACTCATTTCGCCTAACAACGGGTTTTGCACATTCCTATAAGATAAGTAACAGAACATGTGCATCTAATACGAGTAGCTTATGACATATTACTAACAATTTAACTAACGTTATGTTATGATGCATAATATTCATTGCTCGCACATTTCACGAAGTGGTATCATCGTCAACATGCGAGAGGCAAATTAACGGGACCAACCCTAAGAAGTTGTTTAAACATCATTTGGGTTTCGACAATCGGAACCGTGGGAAGATGGCAATTATACACTTACGGCTGTTGTCTTAAAGTGAATAATTACTATTCTCACCAACGAAACTCGGACAATTGTATACGAAGATTTGCGAGGAAAGAAACTGACAAAAGTTTGCATCCCAAGAATATTCTTTGGGCAACCGATGTTCAGATTCATTAGCTAAACTGTATACCTAGATAATTAACACATACATTTTTAGAAAAAAAAACACTTTTTCTACGTTTAGTTTTTAATAAATAAATTGAGTGACTGGGAAAAAAATATAATAAAATAAATTAAAAAAAAACAGAAACAAGTTTAGAGGGAGGGATAAGATAAATAAAAATTTTGACTTAACCTTTATCGTCTCGAGGATTCAACAGGTATTGATACCATTTACCACATTTTGTTACTTTAGCTTAGCGGTAGCGCAAGCCTGTTTAAACAAAAATTACAATTTAGTCAAAACTATTTCCGAATAGCAAGAGTTACCGTAACTTAACACGCTCTGTAACAAGCATGAGCACTCACCGGCCAGACTATTCGTCACCGAACAATAGGATTTGCAAAAACACAACAAATTTTTCAAAATGACTGCACACATTGTGTTGCAGGAAGCCATCCAAATGAGGAAACGACCACCGGAACGAGCGTTGATAATGTTACCTCATCTGCCATCAATCACGACGATTGTACAACTAAAACAATTACACGGTTAATGAGGGCATTATGGCACGGCCGGTTAGGTGGTGAAGGTCAAGTTTAATAAGTATACGCAAAAA
This sequence comes from Pyrausta despicata, assembly GCA_963921415.1. Taxonomy (NCBI): domain Eukaryota; kingdom Metazoa; phylum Arthropoda; class Insecta; order Lepidoptera; family Crambidae; genus Pyrausta; species Pyrausta despicata. Next base: position 3,179,063 of record OY992848.1, on the reverse strand, counting down.
ATTGTTTGGTACATCATAATTCAAATTGGGTAATTAAGAATTGTTCATAGATGACCCAATCACACTGACGTATTATATTATATCGTCATAAAAAAAAATAACACCAAAGCGAAAAATCTTCAACTGGTTTCAAAAGGAATGTATCTGGTCATCCAACCAATCGGAACCCCGATCAGGTTCTCCGCAATTATTCCCTTACAATTGGCTGAACTTGTCCCCTTATCTATGCAAATGTATGAAGCCAGATTACCTGAAGCGCGATTTAATAATATGCAAAGTGGTGGCGTGTCCGCGTCCCGGGAACATTTACAACGGCGAGGGTGGTCCACTCTGCGCGGGCGCATCCATAACTTACACTATCCGAACAGATAAAGTATCGGGTGTACGAGACATAGCTAGGGGCGGAGGACGGGGACCGTAAGATAACATGAAAAATAGAGAACGTAAAAGTCTTACTTCGTTACATAGAAAGCTCGCGTGAAGGAATCAATTATGAGGACTACACAAATTGACTACACAAATCCGACTGTTGATCGAGATATAAAAATTTGATGTAAAAATCTTTGCGCATCCCAACACCAAGCTGAAATCGAACTGCAATACAAAGAAATAAGTAACACTAAAGAAGACACAGCACATAAATTGCAATCAAAGCCGCATTTAATGACTTGTAATCAGTGGCGCTTGACGCGAGTTTAATGAACCGATTACTTAAGCTATAATGATTTGTGCCGCGTGGGCTCTCGGCTAATAAGGCTTCTGTGTCAAATCTAATGCAGAAACCAGTTGCCGACAGCAATCGGCCAAGTAATACACTCACCAAACCCACTTGATGAATAATAACGGAATCTGGCAACAGTAAGCCGTATTAATTGTGTAAATTCCACCAAATTATGAGATCTCCGGCAAAGTCGCAAGATTGATCGCTTTCGCGACGCCATTGGAAAGGCTGCCCTAGACAGAAAATTTCATAATTATTAATGACCAGCTTTTTCAAGTCGCCATAGACTTGTCAATTATTTACGTGCTATACTTGGAGATCTAATTATAGCAACTTAAATCTCTGCCCAAATCAATGCTTCCTACATCTTTCTCTCATGAATACTACATGGCTTGTTAAAGAAGTGAGACGTAGAGTCCTATTAGGGTTTTGCGTGCGCACCTTTGCAGCTTTGCATCACACACCGACAAGCAAACAAGTTTAACATGATTTGTGGCATCGGACCCGTTTCTACTGAGGTATTAATTAAGTCAATTGCCTTTGATTATGCCGGAGCGATTAATTAAACATCAAAGATGCTCCTACTGAGGCAGTAAGCTGCAGCTGTGACATCCACAATTGCGTTTTTTCAGCGATTTGCAATGCTACTGTGAATTACTCGTGCTGTCCATACCATATAGGATCAGCTTCGTTGTAATCAATTACGAATTATGTCGTGTCTGTTATTTCTAACTGAAATCCACGCGTGTAATTAAAATATAGCACACGTACAAAGATAATATCTCTCATTACACATATCTATATAATTCACGATCATTTTCTCAGCGGGAGGTATTTCAACTGCCAATATGTCGCATTAATAAATCTATTCGTCATTGACAGTGATTAATTCAATATTGATTACAGTTGATGCCTCTCAAATGTAACAAAAACTAGTACTGAAACCCGCTCGGGAACACCGCGCCGACTCCCGATAAAGTCATCTTTAGAAACTAACGCAACTGAATTAGCCAGCGACGCGGGCATGAGAGAAATCGTTACATTTGTTACATTTTTAGTTCTGTGGCAGAAGGTTTTTTACAATCAGCATCGCGGAATCGTAATCATCAATCTCGTTGTCCGTGAACGATGCCCACAATCGATTCACTTTCGCCCGATCGATTCTTATCGCAAAAAGTAGCTTTGCAACTCGCTCGGACCGCTTCCTCGCCAGGTTCCTGCTCTTTGGCAACGCTCTCAGAATCTAAAGCACCCATAGCACCCAGGACCTCGAGTAAAAACACGCCTCCCTTTTTTGGTTGGGTTGTATTTCATTCACCGAGAGCGATGTGATTGAACCCAGATTGCTCGTATCCTTGAGAACTGGTTGCGATTGAATAGTGTTATATAAAGCAATGTGAAATTCTTTGTGACGATCGTTGTCACACGTTGTTCGCAGAAACGAACGCGGAATGCAATTGCTTTATTGGTTCGATTTCATACACTACCGAGCGGGATTCCTACCTGGGAGCAAAAAAACCTTGATGCATCTGACAAGAGCTGCATGACGTTGCCTCATACGAGCAACGAAGAGCTTACAGTTTCGTTTCTACCTTTCCACGCATATGAAACTGTTTATCGGCGTAAAGAAACGTTAGAAAATATTCTGTTGGCGATGCGTCAACCAGTTTGTGGTTGTACCAGGTACCTGCCGTGGGGAATACGAAATCGGAATAAATCAGCGGGCGGATATCTCGTATGATCGAGCCTGCATCGATCAGCTTGATGGATCGGCGCGGGAGTCGGTACCGTTGCGACTGCGTGGCTTGTTTGGCAAACAGAACCGCGACCGGCTAGAAGCAAGTTCGAGCCCTTGGGAAACTGCTGAATAAGATTGATATGCTATTTTAAGGTTTGTAGCCTTGTGACTTGCTACATACGGCTTTATCGAAGAGGTACCAGAGATACCAGTTAGCTTACAATAGCTATCAGAGATACAAGTCACGACGTGAGGATCTGCCTCTTGCAGTGGGGTGAGCACAAACAACTTCCGTAACGGATTCGTAGCGTTTACTATATTATTCGTGAACTTTTAAATTTGTATTGGAAATTATCAGTCACATACGTTTTGACGATACGAATACGTTACGATAATATTCGTGCTCACCCCACTAGGCAGTCTGTCTACGGGCTGCAGTTATATTAACTTTGCTTCGATTTCCATCACTTCATTTGTTTACGTTGCTGTAGAGACAATAGGCAGAAATGTTAATATTGCATCTATCACCTTTATGCTTTGTTTACACACACTATGGCCAGTTTATGTTCCTCTTAAACCATACACACGGTTTAAAACAGTTACTTTATAGACACTTTAGTTATATGCTCGGGTTTTATACAAAATTATTTGTGTGCAAGCTTTTTAATTGTTTAAATAAGAACAGTTATTGATAAGCAATTAATATTTTATTCATATTATGTGGCTAGGGAGAGAGAAAGGAATTTTCTTCAAAGGAAAAGGCGAGTTTACACGATATGCTTGCTTGTCTGTTTTTAAACACTCTTAAAAAACAACATTTGAATCAATCTTCTGAATGGATTCAAATTGGAATAACATCTAATCACGGTTGATTCTTATAATCAAAGTAACCGGATAATGCGTAATTAATACAATCATCGGTTTCCCAATAGGTCGCACTTCACGCACTGACGCGGACGCCCACATAGCTAAAAAGTGATCGGAACCCACGGCCGATATCTCGACCACGAGCGACTGTGCGAAACATGATACCCATTCGCCCGCTGCAAGGAGTCATTATCTAATTAAATAATTAACAAGCTCAGTCGCAGATCATACAGCAAAACCCGACGCGTATCAAGCATCGGTAGCCAGGGTAATCATAGAGCGTTGAGCTATAATTAACTGTGTACATGCCCTTAGCAAACGCATGGAGAGTTTTATTAGATGATCATGCTCAAGCAGATTGTTACATTGTAACCGCGGTTTATCACTTAATTGCTAATCAAGTATCGTGACTACAGATTAATCAAAAACTTACGCAGGCAGAGACAGTGTCGTTTAATTGTTTTGATCCGGCGCCAAAAGTGAAACTAGGCACTAAAGGTGAATACTAATGCTTGATGTCATGCTGTTAACTTAGTCAAATGAAGTCATAAATTACAGTTTGTTAATTCTAGCATCTCTTTCAAAAGCTCTCTTTACAAAGCGCATTGTTGACTCTCTACAAAGCAATAAGCAAATCACATCATAAATTATATTATCGTTAAAATATGCAGCGGTATTCATATTGAATATTGTGTAGCTCGCTGATAAGTGCCGCTAAACAATGAGACATTAAACCGTCAAAGCAAATTACGAGTTATGCGAATACGAACACAACAAGTGAACTAACCAGGTAAACTCCAGCTTAACAGGGCTGCCGAGCGAAATAATTAGCAACTATACTATTAGAGTATCACAAACAAATTAATTAATTTTCTAAATAACGAACGGTACTCCAAAGGCTTCATTTGCACCTTAACGTGAAATGGAATGAACTTATGTAACTACACAGGAATTGCTGTTATCTAAAGTATGTCAAAGTACGTCATGAACCCTAATGTCACATTAATTGCTAACCGGGATTTGTGGTACGCTGTCAATCCGTTTTAATGAACATTTCAATCCTAGCTAGATGCAATAAAGATTATATTCCCATCATAAATCGGGTTAGTTTATAAATATGAAGTAGCGGGTATTTATTTCCCTGCATTAAATTTTAATAAGGATAGCTTGAATAAACCATAGAGTGAGATGTTCTCTCTGAATCAACCTGAGCGTTTTCATAAAGTAGCTTGGCACTTGTAGCTGTCTGGCGCGAATGAGGTACTCCAGATTAGTTTGCAATTTAGTGGCGCTCTAGTACCGTTCGCCCGAGGTACAGTGCAAACCTTCCAAATAAAAATTCAAATCTGCCGATTGGAGGCAACTAACCTCTTAAAACTTTTCATCTACAACTAAGGTATAAGCAACAACCACTTTGGTGTACAGGTCAGAAAGTTGACTATTAACCAAGAGGTCGCAGGTTCGATCCCCGCACTGTACAAACATTTGTGTGCGTGAACATGTCTGCTTGTACTGGTCTGGGTGTTATATGTATTTATTTATGTTTATTTGTAATACGGCTGTTGATTCTGATATCTGTAACACAAGTACTTAAGCTACTTACCAAAGGAGTCAGATCAATGTATGTTATGTTGTTGTTGAAAAAAAATCATTTCAAGAGGGATATCTTTGGAAGAATATTGTTTGAGATTGCTTTAAATGTAACTAAAAAGCTCCAAGACATTATTAACATACTGGCATCGTCTAGCAAGACACCAAGACACCCTATAATAACACTACTTTCCCCTAATGTATTAGGTATACTAACAAATAATCTTAGATACCAACCTTGATGTCATCTAAAATGTATTTAATTTTATTGGTTTGGTTTGCTCTTGACCTAGGACTAAGCCCGACGAGGCAGATACTGAGTCGACGATGGTATGTTTCTGAGATTTCTTCTAGTTTCAAAATGTTTGAAGAAGCAACCCTACTCGTGAGGAACACGGATCTCGCCAAGAATGGGTGTGTGGTCGAATCGTAAATTTGGCGCTGCGGCCGGCGCAGGCGCACCGACGGCCACGCCCGCGTCGTAGCAAGTGGATCGGCTGAGATCTGCGCAATTTATGTTGCTGATTTATATATAGATAAAGATGTATATACATCTTAAATTTTATGAAGGCCTAGCAGCTCCTGGGTTTTGTCGCTTGCCTACTTATTTGTATAAAGTCAACCAGAAGCTTCTTGATTATATCAGTAGGTCAGCTGCTTAAAACGATTGTAGGTTTATTTTGAAACGTAAGGTATAGATTGCATACCAACTAGTGAATGTCATCTGTCTGCCATCATTTGATCATCACATCAGCCTTTCGACGCCAACTGCTGCAAGGCCTCCCCCGAGGATCTCAATCCGGTCCGGCGCTTCCTGCATCCAGCGGCTTCAAGGATTGCTCAGCTAAAGATGAGTGGGCAGAACACAGCGCTGCGAACCGAGGACCGTTGGGGCGGAAAGGTTCTCGAACAACGACCGCGTACCGGACGACACTCTCTGGGCAGGCCCCCTACACCGTGGACCGACGATCTGGTGAAGGTCGCGGAAAGCCTCTGGACCCATTTAAGATAGAGTTAAACAAATCTTAGAAAGATTGAGACCGAATCTCAATTCTGAAGAACTACATGAATAATTTATTTATTCTGGTATTTAGCACTTTCGTTTATTTCAATACACGATTGCATTTTTATCTCCTGATGAAGCATATTGTAGTATTTTACTTAACACTTGTTAGCTGCACACACAATCAACAGCAAGACTTAACGATCCGTCGCATTCCACATTAAGCAGCACTTTACTGCTAATAATACCGGAAATTGAGCACCCGTTTTGTGCAGTGATCATTTACATCACATAGAGGTGCATAATTAAACTATAAATATAACACCAAGAGTGAATTACGCACACCCACTACTCCAAGGTACAACAGAAACGAGTATTTTTTTTTCTTATATTACATTTATGTTAGATCATCAATGGTCTAGCATTTTTGAATAAGATGTGAAATTGCACCAATAGGCACGATGACACCATCAATTGTTGACTTACTCTTCATAATCTGTCAAAATGGTCTCCCTCCATAGATTTCGTATGGAAATATTCTAACCTGGCGTCACGTTAGAGAATAAAAAGTCGGAGTCAATTAACTTAATATTTATTGTATTTAATGTAATTAAAATTAAGTTACTTTACAGCTTTTTGTGAATATATTGATTTTATTAACTTCATAAGTTTTATTTGAACACCATAGTCTAAAAATATTTACGAGAGGTGCCATGCCATCATGCTTATTAGAAGTGTAACTTAAAAAATATATTAAGCATGGTAAATATTATATTTACAGAGAAAATATTAATTTTATTCATGGAATATATTTTACCTACTTTACAAAGTGTAGGCTATGCATTTCGTACAATATGCTACGAAATTTTACGCATGTTTGCTAATGTGCTACGTCACGCCTTACGGTTTCATTCATAATTCTATTACGTTACATAAAAACGCATTTATTAAGAGTAGGTAAGAACTTCACTGAATATAATTGTGTGTTCCAGTTGGTGGATATCGCATCTCGTATATTTTTTTAATACGAGTATAAATTGAGATAGGTCTGCTTTGGACCTTTCCTCTGCGCGTTCACTTTAGATTTTCTTGAGTTGTAACTCATAAGTGTTTGACGATGCTGCTTTGGAGTCTTATAAGATAAAAGCCAAATTCCGTACAGTACAGTATATTTAGAACTGTGTCAATCACAAGTCAAGCCAAAGGCACAGATCAACTGCAAAAACTTACAAGTATGTTGATAGCGAATACAAAATAAACAAAAACATATTTTAGTGGCCGAGAGTTCATTGGCCAAAATTATATTGCATGGAGGCACACGTTTTCGAACACAGACATTTAAAGACTATATATTTTGGTTGTTTTATTACTGTGTCTCCTGACATTAATACTCAAGTTACACCTTCACAAATAAATGTTGTTTGTCAACGTACGTACCTGTTGCTCTGAAGTGATTTCTTCTCTACTGCTATCATCTGTAACAAGAAAAAAGAATATTGAGGAAGAGTAAGCAAACAGAAAAATTGCCTGATACTTTTATCTTTAAATACCAAAAAAAGAAGAGGCGCTATACCTACGCTAGGTAGTACCTAGCGCTAGGGTAATTTTTTTTTAAAAAGGGTATTCGGAAATATCACAATTGTTAATTTATTTATTATTAGCGATCATCCTAAAACTTATCATTTAGGACGTAAATAAACAGGCATCCTACGGAATATGAAGATTGACGCAAATAACTCATCTTTCAAGAATTTGTAAGAGCTCTCTTTATGTTAGGTAGGTAGGACATCAAAGATAGGTAGGTAATTATGTTAGGAGCCGAACTTCTATTAAAATGTAGTCTCAAAAATATTAATCATGTGCTTAATAAAAAAACGTCATTACTTATGAACTATAACAGCCCTCTTAAACATCTAATCGCGATCCATGCAAACGTTGAAATCGGGAAAGTCACAGTTAAATTAACGAGCCAAATTACAGTTAGAGCAGTCGCAGAACATCCGAATGGTCTAACTGCATACGATCTCAATGCACACTATGCCACAGTCTAGTTCACAACAAGATCTGCAGATGTCGCCGCGGGGGCAACGACCCCGTGCAATTTCACGCTCCTCTATGTGCTGACTCAAAAGTGACACGACAATGGTCTCCTTTGCCACGAGGAAAACGGAAAAGTCAGGTTAACGGATATCAGGTGATCTGGTAACGCTCTTCCTACTAAGTGGAAGTTACTACACTCAAATAAAACTTTTTAGGGTTCAGTGCCCTAAGGAACCAAAAAGCTGCTAAAAAGCCCTTTACCAAGCCGAAATCCCTGCACAAAGGCTACCGTCATTCCAGGTCGACTTTGGTTTGTCTCTTAAAACTTTATAAAGATTTACTACTAATCTACTGGTACTCTCTTCCTATTAGGGGGAGTTTAGCGATTTCTCATGACGCCTCCTATATAATTTTTTACAGCTATTATCATTTAGTATCCGTCATCCATCACATCTCAAAAAAGTATTTTATAAGCCTTCTTGTCTTTTCCGAACAGTAAAGAACTCTTGAACTCCACATACAACCAATAAATAAACCGTTTAATGGTTTAACTGAATACCAATATTGATTGCTTGTTATTAACAACTAATTACAGTCATAACGTCCCTTAGTAAATCACCGTGATGTTGTAGGGGTTTATATTTGCAATAAAGTTACCCATCGAATCACCACATGCAATTTTACAAGCCGTAAACTTGAAATTGCCTATTACTAATCATCACTCATCCACTTGAATTATTTTTGCAATATTCCACGCTAAATACTAGGCGCGGCGATTGACCTCATATTTTTATGACGTCCAGTCACGCGCATGCATTCATTCAAATTAAATGTATGGTCAATATCGTTGCAAAAGTATGACACTTATCTCTCACACTACTCTCTCCACCTATTAATACGATTTTCGCCAATAAATTAGTGGACCTCGTTTATTGAAATGCATCCATTCATTCGCTTTATTTTTTTTCTCTAAGTAATGTAAACTTCTTGCATGTACTTGCATCTTTTACTTTGACCTAAAAGTTTCAGTAGCACACAAAGAGAGAAAGCGAGGAAACATACACTCTATCACCGTATGTGGTTCTTTTATCAACAATTTTTTATCGCAAAGTTTTGAGGTCAAGGTAAAACCGACACCTACAAAATCTTACGTATGTAGGACCTACATACCTAGTTATCGTTTTGTGAATTAAGATGTCACTAGACTCGTACGTTTTGCTATCAATAAATAGCGGAACTATCACGAGGTTACAAAATGTACTCTATCAGTGTAAATTAATATAGGATTCTGATATGCACAGAGACGTAGAGAAACATTGTTTATTGGTTTACAATTAATTCATACAATTATAACATCGATGACCAGAAATAGATTTTTACTTAATAAGAGGACTCCAAATATTATCACCAAGTGATAAACACACGTAAAACAAGTTTTAAGACAAACTTTCAGTATTAAAGTCACCGTTCCTTAAACGTTTATTCTCAGCGCACGTTATCTGTTCAGCTAGATTTGCAGTACGTCCTACTTTTACAAATCCTTGTGGAAACAAGGGAAATATTGCTCTAAAAAGATAATGAATGATGTAAATGCCGAGATTTGCTTTGACAGAGGCGGGCACATTTGCACAGTACGTTCACCCTCGCGGCCGCGCGTGCAAAAGTCATCCCGCCATAACATTATAACACACCTAACACTTTTACAAGCTGAGCAAACCCGGCAAGCTCTGTGACAACATAACAAGACACAAATTCAAAGACACCACCGCTACCACACCGGACAACAAGCTTTGCAGCTAAAAATTCTTACCGCGGTTTCATGGAACCTTCTTCAAATCGGCTTCGTTCCACTATCTGATTTCCTTGATTGTACCAAAAAATTAGGCAACGATTTATTTTTTATAGTAATTTGCAAAATGCGTGTTACGGTTATACTAATTTATAGTTCAGTGCCTTCCCATGTATTTTTACGACATCTCATTTATTCATTTGGTTTTTTTTTTGTATAACTCTGTTTGTGAGGAATAAATTGGACTCAAGATTGTTGGTTATGCCGATCTTGTATGATATGAGTCTGGTAGACAACCAAAATGTTGTTAATAAGCCTCTAGCTTGAGCTTAATCTTTAACATAACTTTCCGCTACACGACCTCAGACAGTCAACTATTACATGCGCTCCCGGCTAGTGAAGCTTGTTATCTTTACCCGTAATATCCATATAAAATTAAATATAACCTGGATATTCATATTCATATTCTCTGGAGTAAATATTCTGTGTAACACGCAAGAGAAACCTTTAATGAATGCTCTACGAACAGTTTAATTTCGCGGCACCGAAGCAGAGTTGGCGCTGAGCTAAAGGGCAAAGTTGAGGACTCTCGCCTCGCGTTAACTAATGTTTGAGCTACTTTAACGACTGATTAAAGTTGATAGTAAGTTCAAGGTTGCCAGTTTAATGATGATTGGACACAAACACGAAACTACTTGTGTTTTGTTTACTAATGTTATGCTCGTGGCATTTACATTAAATCGAGATTTTTATTTATTTTATTTATTTAAAACTTTATTGCACAAGAAATGTACAAAGGGTGGACTTAATGCTAAAAGCATTTTCTGCCAGTCAACCTCAAGGTCATGCAGAAAGAAGGCAATGGGTGCAGTGAAAATTATATAAGAAAGGAAGTGTTTAATAACGCAAAAATAAATTAACTTAATATATAGATATAATATCAATACATAAAAGTAAATATTAAATTATATAATAATATACAAAAAAATAAATATCAATTAATTAATATGGATAATATATACATGTAATATATAATAATATTTATATATATGCAATTTATTCATTTACAAAACTTCGAACTTTTTTCTTGAACGACAACTTCGAGTCTGATCTTTTGATATCCATGGGTAGTGAGTTCCACAGTCGCGTTGCCGCCACCGTGAACGACTTTGTGACGTACGATGAGCGATGAGCAGGTGTGGCTAGCTGGAGATTGTCTGAGGAGCGAAGAGCACGGTCATGAGTGTCACAGAGGAATGTGAACATATCTCTAAGATACGAAGGTGACAAAGGGTTATTGAGAATGGTGTATAAGATGCACAGAATTCTGGTGTCTCTACGCTGACGAATAGGCAGCCAATTGAGTCGTGTTCTGTAACTGGAAACATGATCGTATTTACGAAGGCCGAAGATAAACCGAATGCAACTATTGAGGAGAAGATCAAGTTTATCAGTCAGTGCTTCAGTGAGGTTGGTACAGCAAGAGTCAGCGTAATCAATGATAGGGATAACAAGTGATTGAATGAGAAGAAGCTTAGTCTTGAAAGGAAGAAAATGTTTTAAACGATAAAGACCCCTCAGACAAGCGATCACCTTTCGACTGACCTCAGCTACGTGGACATTCCAACAAAGAGACGAATCAATCAGTAGCCCCAGGTTCTTCACGCTAGTGCAGTAGGGAATCGTTGTACCTTCATACGCCACTTGATCGATCTCAGTGAGGCTTATTCTAGAAATCAGTCCCGGACTACCCACAATAATGGCCTGGCACTTGGAGGGGTTAACTGAGGATTTCAGTAACATTCGATTGTACGTACAGTTGCAAGTCATCAGCGTAAAGATGGTATGAGCAGCGAAGACTAAGGGTAATGAGGTTTATGAAAACTGAGAATAGAAGAGGAGAGAGAATGCCACCCTGCGGGACACCAGATGTCAGATTATGCCAGTCAGAAGTAGACGTTGGGGTCTTGATTGACTGCTGACGACCACGCAGGTATGACGAAAACCATTCCAAGGCTAAAGGGCAAACTTTAAGATTAGATAACACGGCCAGAAGAAGATCATAGTCAACTGTATTAAAAGCATTAGAAAAGTCAATTAAAACCAAAAGTGTGACCTTAGAAGCATCCATCCCTTTCCTAATGTCTTCGGTTACTTTGAGGAGAGCAGTCGTAGTGCTATGAGCAGGACGAAAACCTGACTGGAAAGGGTTAAGTAAATGGTTCTGAGAGAGGTGGGCGGATAACTGTTTAAGGACACAGGACTCAATTATTTTTGAAAGAAATGGCAAGATGGAAATTGGCCGGTATTGACTGGGTGAACTGGGATTACGAACCTTCGGAAGTGGACAGACGAGAGCTTTACGCCATATATCGGGATAAGTGCCAGAATCCAGTGACCAATTGATTATGTGAGTAATTACAGGCAAGACAATATCCATCACTGGCACTATCATAAGACGACTGATGCCGTCCACCCCGGTCGCTTTTGATGTAATTGCGAGAATGGCTTTACGGATATCTGTGTCTGAGACAGGGCTAAATGAAAAAGGGAGAATGTCAGGAGTAGAAAGAGTAGATAAATATGCCAAAGTACGAGCTTTAGTGTCAGCGTCCAGAATAGGAACGTTCGTGAAGTGGTGGTTAATGGTATTAAGATCGAAGGGAACATGGGTATTGTCAAACTTAGATCTGCCAACCCCGAGCGTAGAAAGAAATTTCCAAATATTCGACGGAGAAGATTTACTGATTTCCGAGTGTATGTGACGACGTTTCGCTGACCTTACCATTTGGTTGCACCGGTTACGAGCATGTTTGTACATTGCCCAGCTTTCTTCAGATCTGTCCTTCTTGAAAACACGGAAAGCCTTATTGCGCCTAGACATAGGCTATTTGGATACCCCTTGATAGCCAAGGAGCCGGCGGTCGCCTTATGCGGACTGTATGCATGGGTGCATGTTTATCAAAGAGATTGATAATGAGTTTAGAAAACAGTTCCACTTTAAGGTCAACTGTCGCCGCAGTCATCACAGGGTTCCAATCAATTAGAGCTGCGTCTTTCAACAGATTTACTGTATTTATACGAGTATAGCTTCGCACTTGAACCGTCTGCGGCTTACTTCTAGGAGGTCGAATACGGTATGAAAGATATAATAAATCATGTCGCGAAAAACCGGGGGCCAGCAATTGACCATGCTTGAGCACAGATTGCTCAGATGATATGAGCACATGATCAAGCCAAGTGTCTCTAGTACCAATATTGTGGTGTGTAGGCTGAAATGCGAGATGCACAAGACCAGTAGATTTCAGAAGATTCAGGAATTTTTCAGATCGGGGCCGATCTCCAAACGGCTCAGTATTGAAGTCGCCCATGATGATGTGGTGAGAATATTCTGTACAAAGTGGCTCAAGGGCAAGTTCAAGTTGATTGAAATAATCTATCCCAGGGGGGCAATAAACGACTCCAAGAATAGCTTTAATACCATTTAAACAAATTTCAACGAAAAGGTACTCTGCTGAAGCCGAATAGTCAGGTGGTGATGTTGATACAATTTTAAACGATATATCTGATTTTAAGTAGATAGCAACACCTCCGCTACCTTTACCCACTCGATCATTCCTAATCAGAACGAAACCAGGCAAGCTGTATGCGACTGAGGGCATGCTAGGCTTAAGCCAAGACTCAGAAACGAGAATAGCATGAGTGAAGTCCGGAGAAAAACTATCTAAAAGCTCGCTGTGGTGTTTAGCGATGCTCTGAGCATTAATATGACAAATATTAAAAGTGTTTCTCTTATTTTGCAAACAGTTTTCAAGCTGTATGCCGAGCGTTTCAATAGAAGATGTCACAGAATCGAAAGAGTTATCGTCACAAGAATAATAAGAAAGAGAAGAACCTGACAAATGATGAAGTTCTTCGGACATAAATTGCAAGAATATAATACAATATTTTAGTTATAATATAATATATAAATATAATATATAAAAAAAAGATACTAACTATGTAAATCAGGGTTAACTTGATTGTCCCTATTGTTTCCCCTCCGCATCACCCATCAGCTATACTGTGCAGAAAGATGTCACTAAATATTGAACTTAATATAAAAGTATTTAAGAAAAAGGAATAACGAACTGTACACTGAAAGGAAAAATCCCTAAAATATAAATAATACAAGAACAAGTAAAAACAAAGATTAAACAAACTAAAATATGGAAGGAGAAACGGTATAACAACGTTGTGCGTTTTTATAATACAACCCAGCTTGTTCAAACCCGACATTTAGAAGAAAAAAAAAAATGTCGAAAATAATTGTCACTGTCAAGATCAAATCACGATTACAAATGAAATGAAAAATAATAAAGATACCGTCTCAACGGAAAAAAAACACACACTAAAAATATGGAAACTATTTCTTAGCTTGCGATGCCTGCTTCCGAGTTGTGACCTTTGATGATGAGCTCGAAGCAGTAGGCTGAGGAGTAGGTCGAGATGATATGCGCTGCGCTGCCGGTGCCAGAGGGATAGCAACGCCTGCGGGCTTGGGGAACTTGGTTATCAGTTCCTGTAGCTGTTCAGGTGTATTTACCTTCCGCCTAGTCCCATCGCTGACCTTGATCATGATGACGCCGTCGGATGTCCAGCACTCGCGCATGCCAAAGTGCGAGCGGGCCTTGATAAAAGTTGTTTGCCTGGTCCTAGTCAAGAACTCACAAATCGATATCGAAGTGCCCTTAAGGAGTGTCTTCTGCTTCCAGACCGCAGACTTGGTAGCATACACGGAAAAACGGACGAGTACAGGTCTACTGCGTTTGCCCGGACTATCACCCAGACGATGACACATTGCTATATGCGCGGCGTCGAACCCATTCAATTTCAAGTTTTGTCCTTATTGTGTCAACAACTGCATCATGAATACTGTCCACATCTTCTGGAATACCATTAAAGAGGAGAGCTTCACGTCGGTGGCGCATTTCAAGAGCATCAACAGTATTTACACAGTCTGTTATTTGCTGCCGCATAGACTTGAGAAGACTCCACACAAGGTCCCGGAAGGCATGGAAGTCGCTTGCCAACTTTGTCAACGAGTCCGTGGGTGAGGAGGCGGCTTTCAACTGTGCTTCAAAGTCCTCCATTCTTCTTGACAACTGCTCCTCCATTTGTGCCTGCGTCGACTGTAGGTCAGCAAGTAGTGCCATTGCAGTGGTGTATGAGAATTGTCAAATCAGTGCAGAGTGTGGTGTTATTTATTAGTGAGAAAGTAAAGCTGATAGGTGACAACAGAATCTTCAGTTACATAGGTTAGAATTCCACTTTATACTATTTTTAAAGATTAATTAAATAATAGACCAAAATTTTGCTATATTACTTTTTTGACTTCTACCTCCCAAAAAAAAAGAAGCCATTTATTATTATTATTATTATTTTTATATAGCCAAAAAAATTTTTTTTTCTCATACATTCCTACGTTAAATTTATTAAAAAGGCATTCAGAAATATAATGCGAAATACTACAGCTAGGCTTCATTTTTTTTCTGCTAGATGTAGCGTATCAAATGAGAGGGCGGCATGCGACAACAAAAAGAACAGATCGTATCACGTACATCGCAAAGGCACGTCGATGTAATAGCACTAATCAATTTGTGATCATCAGCCGACGGACCTCCGAAGGATACTACGCGTCTTAATCTCAATCATGCAAAGAAAAAAGTTTATGCTTTTTTTTGTCGGCGTTTATCGTGACAATGACCCACTGTGCAAGTGTGCGACGCAACTTAGATCAAATTGCGATACGGCATGAAAAATAGCAATATCTTTAGTTGAAACTTCCCCGCTCTTTAGATGTAGCCTCTTTTCATCCTGTGAAATATACAACTTCACACTAACTTAACCTAAAATCTTTAGGTCCCTTTAGGTTAAGATTGATCAAGAGTGGATTTATAGAAACAATTTCGTTCACTTTAGCTGATTAATTTTTAAGATGTTTGATTACTGTTGGTAATAGTCCCTTTGTAATCCCTTCGAAGTCCCAACCAAACAATTATCATAATTTATAACATTAAAACAAAAAGTTTTAAAAGGCCACGACATTATTTCAACCGCAGGATAATGGATGTACCGAAAAAAGTTAATCCGGCACTTAACAACAAACGTGACGTGAACTTTATATTAATGTTTAGTTTTTTGGTGCATTAACGACGAAGACAATTTTCTGAACGATCTACATTCTTGCCACGTAACTAAACCATTATAATGATAAGTAAAAAAAAACACTATCTAATTTCGTTTAATTTTCAATAACGTACTTAGATACATCCGTAGACTAAATTATAATATTATTTGCCTGACACTTACTACCTACAAACCTTTTGCAAACTGACTAAGGCGACATGTAATGTAAGTAAGTAGCCATGATCTTTCCAACTTCAGAGTCAGCTAATATGTTTAAGATGACATAAGCGTTGCAGTGCTAGCGACTAAAGCTAATGCCACACTGGATGATAAGCATAAAGAAGGGACGTTATGGACAACCTAATGGGTTCACTACTCTATTTTGAAATACGTTTCGATGACAACAAGTCGATTATTTGTTTGAACGATGCATTATATACCCAAAAGACGTAACATCGATGGTTCATTTCATCGAATTTCTTCCAGCATACCTAGCATTCCATACCATACCCTAGTCTTCAAATTGAGTTATCTGTGGTTGGTTAGTGCCTTTATCTTCGAATTGCAGCAAGTTATACCAAACAATAATAACTAGGAGAAAGAGCGCTAAAACTTTGTCATATTTCATTAATAAAGTAAAACAGAGTAGTAGATCGATCTAGTGTAAAATCCTGGATCCTTTGTAATCTTAAATTTCATAGAATGCTCCAGCAGTGTAGCACAATCCTAACTAAATCCATATCGGCTTTCAATTGTTTTATCAGGCGTATGTCCGATACGCGGAATTGTTTGTCTATAGATCCAATGTCGTTTTTTCAGCCCACGCGCACCTCGCAAGATTGATTGTGTGGGTGGGCAATTTCGTCATGTTATTCGCAATGTTTTAATTGAATTTCATGGCAGCAATTATTTATTTTGGTAAAACGGTATTGTCAGCTTTGGCCCTAGTTCCTACCGCGTGATCTTAAAGTAAACCAAAGTAAATCTTACATAACATCGAGAATGTTTTTGGCTTTTAACAATAGTGGTACTTACCTACATAAATTTAAAAAAAAATCGTGATTCAGCTAAGAATAATTGATTAGGTATCGTTATCAGCAATGTCATTACTTTGTGATTATTATTCGTTTACTATCAGTCAGGTTCAATATCGATTACAATTTTGAAAGAAATGTTAAGCTTCTGAAAGATAGCAAAATATTTCTGATTATGTTAATTCCCGATTTTCATTACATTCGATGCCATTTTCTTCCAAAATATAAAACAAATAAATCAACATAGTACTTGACAAAAAAATTACCTCAGTCATTTGCATCTCACAAATCTTAAACACCTTACTACGTAATCTGTAAGGTCTGATTTCTTATTACCCTTCGACGACTATAGTTTTCAAAAAATTTCTACACCAAACCTTTTTACTGGTGGAGCATCTTAGACCAAAGAAAGTAAATGACGAAATGAATAACCTTGTTTAGATCTCCAAATATACTTTTTTACATCTCGCCTAATTGTCTTGTGTCTGCCTCTTATCAGAGTGCATTCGAATGACCTTGAAGATAAGATATCAGCTAAAATCAGTTTGTTTACTACGGCCGTTGCAAAAGAATCTGTTGTTCAATTGAATTAAATAACCATTATGTTTCGTGGTCTACCAGAAAGATGGTGTTAAACATTGGTAAGATAAGCTTTTAGTTATTGTTTCTCTTTTTAAAGGTTTCACGTTTGATTTTTGTGTTTAGTTAAGTAGTTAGTAGCTACTTTTCATGAATCAAAATTTAGTGATAAACATCTTCCGAAAGTATTTTACTTTTGGAAAATAAATAAATGTTCCAGCCTTCAAAAATGACTTTCAACTTGTGGATCAGATCACATATTATAATATTCAAATAATAAGGTAGTAATGGTAGTTTAAAGAATTCATAAGGAAGATTTGAAGGCTTGCGAGTTGCACAGCCAAAGTTTTCTCGTATACAGTTTCCATACACACTAGGTACCTAAAAAAAGACTAAACTTGCGAATTAGCAGACTTTCTAACAACAAAAACTTGTCAACCTGTCTAGGCTTAGACGCGGGCTGTTTGGGAAAACAAACAGTGCCAATTTAAACAACACATTGTTTGGTCACGTGATGTTGTTGCCTACGCGCAGAACAATGTTTGATTTGTTACCGTTACATTTCGCCACTTAGGCATTTCTTTCTATTCGCATACATATTTGCATACCGATATTTGCTTTACATGTTTATTTGATTGGATTTGTTTCCTGCAATAAACCTGTCAGAAAAGCAAAGACTCAAGATTGGGTTGAAGGAGAAGTCGGAAGAAGATGCTATTACAGATGAAAGTGGCAAGATGGCAAGGACCTTTTTAATGGAGAATGATAATTACCTACTTCCTGGTGCCAAGAAGTACGAAAGTTGGGAAAAGAATACCTACAAGCCGTTCACAGACAATTAGGAACCAAATAACTAACAAATAAGAAAGCAATTTAAGGATTTTAAGGAGACGAAAATATTTTTTTAAGTGTTATGTCTTTTCGTTAAGCATATAACCTAGGTACATAACTTGTCATGAAAATCTATTGAATAATTCAGGTCGCACTAATCCCGCAAACCAAGTTCTAATCTGAAAATCCATAGCAAGTGGGACACGCACGATTTCATCACTCGCCCTGAATGCATGTTCAGATTTACGATAAGATAGGGCCAATGTTTATTTGACGATAACATCCAAGGTCGCGTGACCCTGGGCCATCAGGCCCACTGTAAAGGGAAGTAAGAATAATCGAATTCAAATAAGTGAGCACTTAGAGGTAAGAAGGGTAATGCGAGCACTCGAATCGAGAGCACCCTTGAGATGAAGAAGAGTTATGTTTTTGTGATTAAGTTATCTAGAGGCCGGAATAAAATATGCAAGGTGATAAGTTTGGATCGACTTTTACCTACTATTACCTAGAACCAAAGATGAAGAGTATAGGGGTACAATTGCAACATAGAAGGAGCTACCTGCCCGATTCGGAATTTGAATTATACGGGAAAAAGTACGCTAGGATAAGATAAGATAGAAAAATCCAATAAATTGTTAAGTAGAGCCAAACGTTGCTCTTTTTAATTCTGGGCAAATACATCCCCTTGTTTGAAATTTCAGATTTGTTAAAATAAGAAGATTTCTGATTAGGAAAACAATAATCCGATATAATCCGATCCTGCTCTAACAACTAACTAACACCAGATCGAAAAGCACAGAAATAAATTCCCGCTATACCCAACCACCCCGCAATCGCTACTTCTTCACTTCGTTACCGTTATCGCGGCCTTAAGATATCGTTACCAGGTTTTATCAGCGAATAAACGCTTACCGTTGTCAGATAATGACCCGGTTTTTATGTAAGGGGCAACTTAACGAGTATTAAGGCTCATAGCCCAACAATTTTGACAGCTTTTTACGTAGAGGAGATATATGGTACAAGCAGCTTCGTTATCTCATCACGTCACCATCTTTCACTGATTATTAATTTCGATCAACAGGCTCTAACATACCTCAATGCTACGAGTTTCCTGAAACCTGAATCTTAAAAAACACTTAGCATGCCCTTTAGCGTAACAACATTGTCAATGAACAGATCGATGGGCCGAAATAAAAGTTCAGTCCAGTGCGTCAATCTCAACAATGACAATGTTTTAACGAAATTGATTACTTAACATGTATCTAATTACGAAGATTTTCCTTCGTAGCGGCCTCCGATTTTTCATTTATCCTTTGAAATTCTAGGTTTCGGAAAAAAACTGCTTAGCTATCGAAATTGTAGTGATATTTGTGATATGAGCCTTAAGGATCGTGCTAAAGGGATGCTTAGTGTTTTGTAATAATCAGGCTTCAGAAAACTGGTAACATTGAGATAATATATGTTCATACCGATATGTTAGAGACTGGTGATCGAAATTCCAAATCAGTGAAGGAGGCTGACGTGATAAGATTACGAAGCTGCTTGTATCTCCTCTACGTAAAAAGCTCCTTTGCAGTAAACCCATTTGGTGTCCAACGATACGCTTGCTCATAGCTAACATGAAGTAGTCGTCAAAGAGTAGATTTCAACCAGAACAGAAAATAAATAAATATACAACAACATCACACACATTGATCTGACTCCGTGGTAAGTAGCTCACGCACTTGTGTTACAGATGTCAGAATCAACAGTGGTAATTACAAATAAACTTTAAATACTTACATATAACACCCAGACCAGTAAAAACAGACATGTTCATGCACACAAATGTTTGTGCGGGGATCGAACCTGCGACCTCTTGGTCAATAGTCAACTTCTTGGCCATCACACAAAAGTGGTCGTCAACCAGAACAGAAGCATCGAAAGTTAATTTTAGTGACAAAGCGGCATCGGATATAGGCTGCCCGGGGCGGGCCTTTCTCTAGCAAGCTGACCATTTAACTAAAACCGCAGCTTTTCAGATCGTCTCTTTCTAGATCTAGCTGATAAAAAGGCTTGTGGACAGTATTCTAAAGACTTTAAGAATAAGCTTCTAAGTGTGGATACTTTCTGTTAAGCAGTGGTGTCTGTTTGTTCTGTTCATTTCTTTACGTGTCCATCATCAATAAAAGCAAAAGAAACAATAATGGCAAGTAACACCTTCTATGGAAATTGTATTAGTAACTAACTTAGCCCATTGAGCCTTGTTAGGCCGAATTCGGCTCCGTTACAATAATATACATATGTCATATGAAATAATATTTATTTATTTAAACTTTATTGCACAAAAAACTATGTAAGAAGGTGGACTTAACTAATATCAGATAATTTTGTGATTATAACAGCTACAACAGTCTTTAAATATTCCTATTAATTCAGAAAAACTTTACTATAAGATCAATCACATTTCAACCAGCGTGTACCTTTGATCGTTATCATCGCATTCAATAATAGACCTAGCCTCACCGTAGCGAATGTAAGGTTATCAATATTTACAAACACGAACCGACGCGGCTACGACAAATATGCGATGCGGTTGCGCAACGGCGGTTAACCCACAGGTTAAGAACGTACTACTTCGAGCACAGCTCCTTAAGTAAACGACATCAAAAATAAGTCACGAAAAACAAACGCCAGAGGCGATCATGGATTTGCTATTGCCCAACTGAGTGCAGGCGCAATAAATGAAAATTACATTCTGGGTAGACAAACTACCTAACATGTCACAAGTCGAACGAAAAAAACGTAATCACGTCGCCATGAAAACGACGCGTTGCCATAGTAACTTAGTGTAGGCAAATCTCAATCACATGCATTCTTTAAACGACAACGGCGTCATTGTCATGGGAGCAAGATAACGACTTTCGTCATCGACTTATTAGCAGTTACTTTGTCTAAGGGTGTCCCGCTGCGTGTTCCATTGCTCGTATTTTCGACCCAACCCATCTCGTTCGGTCAAACGGTCAAGCTGAAACTAGAAACAGAGACGGCAATATTCCAATCTACAGACATCACCTTGAGATCTCTAAACTGTTTATTCATAAGCTTTTCGTTGAAAGTTCGATTAGATAACTCAACTAAATCTGGAGCTTCACCCATGAAACACAGTATCTTTTACGTCTATTTCGTAATATTTCACCCTAATTACGAGACGAGTTGCATCAATCCGTGCCCTATTGCAAATGACAAATATTTTGTGACATCTCTAGATCGTATCACATGAATAGAGCCTATTCAATTTTATCAAATGTCATCGCATTTTTATTTGTTCGCATCTCTGTAGAATTATACAAAGTGGACCGTTAATACAACTGTTTATAAACAAATGACTGTTGGGCTGTTTCTAAGGCGAATGCTACACGTAAGATACGTCAATTTAAACTGACGGATACCAAGATTTATTAACGTGTAGTAGGGTAATGTATTGAAGGATCACGTTATTTATCACAGAATTTCTGGAAATCCTGCGATCCGATCCCAGATCCTGGATCGTAAAAATTATCTTGCTTATAGTGTCGCTTGTCAATATTTATCGCGCTCAGTACGTAGCGAGATGATTGCCACACAAGCTCTAAGGCGATAGCCAATAAAAACTCAGCTTTGAGAATAACTTCTTGAGTTCTTCTTCTGGGGTTTCATAATATTAAGGAGTTAAATTCACATAAACCCGCTACGGAATCATAAAAAAAAAACCTTCATCTGTCATGACGTATCGCGTTATTTGAAGAATCGTCAATGTCAACCCGTGTGAATGCGCCCTAAGGCGTCTGTCACTGCGAATCGGCTTACTGTGAGCACGGTAAATATATTACCGTGCTGTGAATGCCAAGGCAAGGAACCCCAGAATTACTCGTACATTATTTAACGACGCATAGTGTACCCCTAACCTCAGCGGGAATATTGTTTTCTAATCTCACTTTTACAGCCATTGTTTGAGTGATTCGTA
The DNA here is from genome assembly GCA_963921415.1 of Pyrausta despicata. Taxonomy (NCBI): domain Eukaryota; kingdom Metazoa; phylum Arthropoda; class Insecta; order Lepidoptera; family Crambidae; genus Pyrausta; species Pyrausta despicata. Next base: position 3,156,718 of record OY992848.1, on the reverse strand, counting down.
AAAGCGAACCACCAAATTGACTCGTCAGATCCAGCTGACAGCCATCACTCAAAACTAAGAATGAAAGTGAAAAGGAATTCACATCGGTCTATATTACGATTCAGTTAAATCGGCGCTGGCCCTTGTTGTATGTAGCTATAAGAATTGTTGAATTCTGCATATTAATAACTCTCGTCAATTAAACCGAAGACAGTTTCAGTTCAGAATTAAATAATAACTTACTTATCATCATAAGTTTGGCCGTGAGAATGGATCTCACTTAACTGTGCCCAGCCGATGATGACCACTGTTGGTCGAACGAAAACGAAATCTGAACAATATCGGATCCACAAATAAGGACATATCGTGAAAGTGAGTTAGCGCAAAAACCGCGCGTCACGAGCGCCCCGCATTGTAGTCCGTCCGAAAACGCGATGGTCACTCTTAATAACCGTTTAGAAAGTTGTAATTCCGTCATTAGGCATGATAATTTCCGAACGAAGGTCAGAGGTCCCGGCGCGGCAGATTCGCGCTACCGCGCTTCACACGCAAAACAAACAATTTTGCGAATTATACAATTACGCGATCGCAATTTTCATTACGCAAGTGATAGAGCCGGTCGGCGTTCTCACCAGCCCAGATAGGAAACACTAAAGCCAAAACTAAAAGGTGAGTGCACGTAAGCGAAAAGTAATCAAAAAACAAGTTAATTTTTGCTCAATACTCTACTTTTAAATTCCCTTTCAAAAGTAATTTCATTTGCAGCGGCACGCGAACCAATATGACCACGAATTTATTCGCTGTCATGAATATCGGTCAGAATGCAGGTGAGAGTAGAAAACAATGCGAGGCCTCGGATACATTCACACGTGTTCCTGATTGGAGCATTTGTTCGAAATTAAAAACACAATGTTGTCTGTGGTTTGTGATATCTTAGAGGGGCATCGCCACACCACACCCAATCATTCGAAAATAACCGCTTATTGTACTTGATCATAGACTATAGATCGAACGAGGGTGCTTCAAAAAATTTCACCCATTAAGACAAAACGCGGCTACCGAAGATCAAAATTTCAAATGTGATAAGGCCAGTCCATCAGTGATGCGCGAACAATGGATCGTGAACGGAAAAAATGAGCAGTAATTTCGGAGGCTATGAACCATTTGCGGGAGAACACTCCTATGAAGATGACTTTCGATGGCGCATGAATGCCGGTTATCGTCGGCGAAATATGAAATTGGAAAAAGAAATAAATCACGCTGCCATGATGGAGAATGCTGTAGATAAAAATAGAAAGCCAGCAGCGTAGAATGGAAAAACGGTCGTTTATTTTTAAGTGCAACAATACAATATTCTTATCAACGATAATACTTGCTATTGTAAAGTCTCGCTGTGGTGTTTAATTTTAATACAAGCTTCGATTCATCTTAGTCGCGACGACCTCGAAAGTCGTTGCGGTTACACATATTCACATTCCCGGTTAAACATAGAGATATTTATTGAAATGAATGCGTGAAACAGCTCAATTATTGGAAATAGAACTAACATTTGAAAATGAAATAACCACACAGAAAGAGAAATTGTAACTCAAACAGCCAATCTAGACACTCATTGCAAATAGTCTGTTATCGGGAATGAAAGTGGCGGCGTAATGAATAAATATGTAACATAATAAATTGAAATCGGCAAGTATCATGTGCGCGGGCCGCAGAAGTAAATTGCGCTAACAATTTATGGCGAAGCGGTAATCAGAGTACATTTATCACTTAGCTTACGGGAGGCGAATCAGTGATATTTATGAATTTAATTCAGTACACGAATCCCGATATAAACGCTGGGGTTGGTTATATACCTACCGATCTAATTGAAATCGGAAAACCAGCAAATGAATAGCAGCGGTTGTAAACAATAAAAGCTTGATGGAAAACCCATGGTCGAAAAAAAAAAGTGTTATCAAACTAAAACAACGACCTTGGTACCAATTTATCGTTTGTCGTAGGTTCATGTTACCCCTCAAGAGTGTTTTACAAAACCATCCAAATCTGTTTAATGATTCACAAATGACATTGAGATCTAAAATGTATATTACTATACTATATATTAGAAAGGGTTGCAAACATTTTGCAGATAAGTCGAAGTTGAATTAGCTTAGCACCCACTGTACCGATACAGACATATCATAATATCGCTTCTGTAATGTCATTTATAATCATGCCATCTCGTTCTGTCTGGCTTATTAATTCATTACCAGTAGTAAAGTAATGTGAAAGCAATAATTAAAATGGACTTGCTAATATTAGCATACCTCCAGAGGCTTTGCTAGTGGTCAGCGGTCATGTTTATTCATGGCACAGTGAACTTCTTTAATGAAATTAACACCTGGATGATCAATCGAACTTCCATTACTTCAATGAGAAATTAAATGATGTGCCCTGATGTGTGATGGCCGTTTGTCATTTTTACTTGAACTTTCGTTATGCTGCCATGATTTAACTTACAGCAAGAAAGAGAACACATTCTAGAACTCTTTTCCGATAAATGATCAAAGATATACCGCAGCTTTCAACATCTTGTTTCCTAATAAAAATATGTATGCAAAACACTGACGTGGCCAAACTGCATTATTCTGATAAAACGGTATGTAACTACACCAAATTAGTGCTAATGGATTTAACAAGCAATTAACCAATAAATTACCTTATCAAAATGATGAAGATGACAGACAAGGAAACAAATGACGCCATACAAAAAGTAACAATGGCCATTTATAAGATGACTGAAATTGATAGAACCAAAGCTGCTAATTGCGTCTGTAATAAAAAAAATGTTCTGAAGCTGTAAATATCTCTATTAACGGTTTGAAATCGCTATGTACACGGCATGACAAGTTGCATTGAACATGAAACTAAGTAGACGGTAATCCGCAAAGCGTGCACACAGCACCCTTACAAAATGTATGTTTTGCTCTAGTCATACTACCAATCATGCTATTAAGACTTAATACCCTTTACAATAGCAACGCCGGGAGAAATCTTGAAGTAAGCCACTTGGCAGGAGTACCTAAGGCGAAAAGTTTATCGATGGAGTTGGCAATTTCGCTAATTTGTTAGGCTAAGGAGAGACTTTGTCGTGACTACTTTGATGAATACAGAACTAAAGCCGTTGCGAACGGATAAACATATTACGTAATACAGTTCTAATTAAATGAAGGCAATTCCTATTCTATGATATATGGTTTCTATTGAATTCTTTGATAATAATCGTTCAGCGCAAAGGGTTTTTTATCATTTCTAAACCAATAGGATAATTGAAGTCTTAACGTGTTCGCAATCTTTCGCTCGCTGTACTTAAAAAAATATAATTTACAACGCAGTCTGACCGTAAAAATTCACAACAATGAGGTCGTAAATAATTCATCGGCGCGCAACAATGGCACCTGCGGGAGGCGCATGCGCATCCCATGGGAACTTTCGGAGCGCGTTCCGCTCGAAGGACCAGGTACCCACACCACTCATTACGCGAGGGTACTACAGGAAACGCTTCTAAGAATACGATAAGAATTAAGAGTTACGTCGCCTCGTAAAGATAGCCCGAATTTCACGGTGGTAGCTTTTATTTTCTATGCCTATTTTACAGGGTTGGGTGTCGTAAAGTGTGAACTTGCGTTAACGTAATTCAAGCAGTGTTATTTTAGTGAGCTTAAACAAAATAACGTCTAAAATTACACTTATTAGAACGTTCTCGTCAGTTTACTTGTCAGTCGCAATTACAGTGGAACCGAAAATCACAACGATTTCTTAGAAAGTACTGGTTCAATTTCAGACATGTGTTACGCTTGTTAAAATGCCAACAATGACCCTGAAGGCTGGGCTGGGTACCGGTAGAAATTGTTTCAATTTGATAAAGTAATTTACTAGTTACATGCGCTGAGGCAAAAAAGGCTTTTTTATAGGGCATAATTGTTTAAATGCTAGCTAGTTGGTCGCGTGTTTTGGTACCGAGCCGACACGCAACTGATCAAATTGCCAAGTGAATTCGTCGCGAGGCTCAAGCGCCTACTGGATGTTTCCGTGATATATTCCTATTGAGAAGAGCATATGTAGGTTTGAAATCTAATTGACACGGGTCACACAGGTCAACTCTCCCGAGCAACGTTTACGTAAACGAGCCAAGTAAATTAATCTTCGGTCCATCTTTAGAGAAAACTACCAACTCCAAGTGAGGATTAAGATCGAAGATGTCTGCGACTTTTCACTTAACGCGGACTGAATTCCGCAAAACTGTGTCAAGATTGCCTGAAGAGCGTGAGAGTCCATCAGATGGACCCACGGAATGACAGACGCATGTGGTGTGTGTGCGAAGCCAAAAAGTCTCTATGTTGGTTTAGTGTGTATAAACGAAGAAGAGCGAAAAATAATGAATAAGTGTGATCATAATCCCACAAGTTGGTGTCAGGTCTCTGAATAAACAATAGCAAATGTATATGGAGCACTAAATTTAGGATTTTCTGGTTCAACAAAGCTTGATAAAGTTGCATTTAATGTTTTCTAAATTGCCCATGAAAAACTCATCTATCTTTTCTCGACACCAAATATGCATTAAACTACCGTTCGAAAGACAATCCCGGAATTATCTCAAATTGAGATTCTCAATGGACTAGGCGTGCGATTACCCAAAAACAAAAGTGTGCCGGCTACAAAAAACTGTTGCAGCGTTTTGTCGTGGACCGGTAAACTAATCTACAACATTGACACTAAATTTGCTAGTAATGACAGTTCCGTAATTACAGGCTCTGGCGGAACGCATACCAGCGACGAGAGGTGGTCTAAGCAAGTAGAGCTTTGAGCGTGTTAACGAAAATTCAGTATGTGAATGTAATGAATTTAAATAATATGTGCTTATAAAAATAATTACATTTACAATACTCTTAAAGTTCTAGTTCAATAAGAAGTTTGCAAATCAAATCTGAAGTACTTTTTAACATGTCTGCAGAAGAGTAAACAAACAATGTTGACTGAGACCATATCGAGTAATGAATGAAATAACTACAACAGTTGTTATTGTTTATCTTACGCTCAGAGTTGCAAATTCATTGATGAAAGGAGGCAATCACTCCACGCTAACTCCACACATCTCATAACTTTCAAAAACTAAACCTACAAGCCATTAACAAGTAAATATGCAAATTGAATGACTTTTGTATTTAAAATCCCAAAGCAATTCTATCTGCGCTGCGTAAAGCTTTGATAAAAAGGTGGAAGCAGCTGGATTAACTTAACAAATATTCTCCAAGTGTTTAAAAAGATGTTACCTGTAGCACGGTTGTGAAAAATTACATGAAGTTAATAGAAGACTTACTGATGTCACCAGATATCTTCAAGTCATAGATCTGTAATTCTGCAACATTCGTACGGTTGAGATTATTTCATCCGTGTCCTTTGACTTAAGAAAGATAGAGATATCTAATATTACTTAGTTCACTGAAGATCTGAAAATGTAGTAAAAAAAAAGAAAAGTGTTATAAACGCTATGTCAATCACGCTTTGTCACGGTTACAATCCAGTAAATGTGGGTACGCTAAGATTTTGTCACAGCGATTACGCCAACAACTTTATTTGCTACACACCTTAAAGTACTTAATCAACTGCTGTAACTTTTAAAAACTGCTTTTGCTTTACTGATGCTAAAATTAATGTGTTTTGCTTTTGAGACAACCTCAAACCTCGTAGCGTAAACACAGCCTGAGATGCTCGTTGAAACGTAATACATTTTGGCAAAGCCACAACCCCAGGCGATATTCATCTTAGATGATATCAAGAACAAACCAACGGAAACCTAGCAGTTTTGACATTGTAATCGACAGCTCATCTGTGTTATTTAAATCTGTCCCAATTTCCGTAGACCGCTCGTTAGTAAGGGCCGATTCGGTCTCATCACTGAGACAAAGCAGCGGTTACCGTTAGGCAGCCGCCGCTCAAGAGGAAAGTAACACAAGTGGAACGAGAATTATCACTGGTGTTAATTGAGGCTATCGTCCAATCCGAAATGAAATCTTTGCATCGAAAAAACGAAAAGAATCCGCCGGACAATCGCAATAACGCAGACAGCATTCGACCACTTTGATCAACGGATACGAAAGCCTATAAATATATTATATTTATTTAAATGTCTATTTAAATGCTAAACATTATGCTAGCTCCAAAAAGTTCGTGACCGCGAAGGATTTTCTACCTGACAGGTCATTATGTTTTAGTTTATCGATCGACTTAAAGTCGTATCCTCATTTACACCCGGCTGTCAACACCATCATTCAACGACACCTCAGGCTAAATGAAATGCCGTTTTTTTGCATCATTAAAAGTTTATTGAGGGATTTCTAAACGTAAGCAAGATTTTATTAAAGTGCATGATTGATGCAAGAGAATCCATCATGAGCGCCTGTTGAATACATTTCTTGATATGAAGCAGTTACTGAAGCATGCTCTCAAGTTCACAACTATCAATTTTCACGTTCAAATTGAAGCCGATGTGTCAGAACCAGAGGCGGACCTGTCTGATGTGGTCAGTCGAGGGTTATCCCTTAAACCCTGTTGCGTTAATCAATTATAATACCTTTGCTGACAGTTTTAAATAAATTTTAATTTAAAACCTAAGTTGCCAATTCGATCGTTTTAAATCACATTATTTTCCTTTATAGCCTCTTATCTTATTTCCGTTGCCAATCTAGTTTGACCTTTCCTGTTGATGAGCCCGTCCTTAAATTTCTAACTCTTCAATAACACCTGGTAAGTCTTCACTGGTGAGTGTGACCTACTCACAATTTTGTTATTATCGATTTCTAGGATTCAAATTAACAGATTTCTCGGAATTTCTTATAACGAACTAATTAATAACTTTTACACGGACCATATTGATATTTTTGATTAAACTGTCATGTATTTAATTTCCGATTAGTTCTATAATTTAGTGACACCAATATCGATCAAATTTTACTAGTTAATTTCTATATCGTGTATCTAAAGCAGCTTCCAAATTCTGCAGGTGTGTTATTTTAACTAGCGGCTTACTTATTTTTTTATGATTCTGGTGAACGTAAAAACAAAGTCGTACAATCGGTTTAATCTGATTTACTCCTTGGTACGCATCTCAATTTTCCTTCGGCAATAATGTCAGCCCTATTTTCAGGAAACGTAACGTCACGCAAGAGGGCGCAACTCGGGCAACACGGGCTCTGCGCGCGCGCAGCCTTCGACTCAATGACGTAACGGTCGCGGGACGGACGACCGCCACAAAAACAAACGACTGCCCACTGACATTGATTTTGAATTAACCGACTGAACGGCCATTGACAGATAAACGTGGACGGTTAAAAACAAATGAAGCGCGAACAGCTGGCGCGACGGATGAAGCAGAAGAAACGAATAATAATAAAGTAAAATAGGCTGGACAGATAAAAATTAAAACAGTAAATCAAAAGGATTACAATCACAAAAAAGAATGTCTTCTTACAAATATACATCAAAATTACCTTTAAAAAAATGTGCCAAATCACTACTCACTACTCCTGAAAGAACAACATTAACCGATCAGAAAATTGTGTAATACCTAAGCATGTTGATGTTATTACCCGAGGAAAGTTTATCGCGTAAGTGTACAAATATTTAATTAGATAATCCGGTCGTGACATTGAAGCCGTCGTCGAGGTAAATTATTAATGAGCTCCTGTTGCTCAACCCCATCTATTTCAAGTAGATGTTTTCTTTCGTCTTTATCAATACGTCCAGAAAGATCACTTGATGATTCGTCTAATGTGTATGCTCCCACATAGGAGCCGTGCAGCTATCTTAAAAGAGTTGACATTGACACTCTACCTGCGATTAAATCCCTGACGAGATTGACGTATCGTTGCGCTTTTGTGTTTATTGCACAACGACAATTACGTTTGATTACTTTAATTAGTGCTACCCGCCCACTATCAGAATTTAAACAATCTTCTCTAAAGCACTTATCTTTCCATCTTTGCGTTTGCTCTTACAATTTCTGACAATGTAATCTATCGATTCTTAAGAGGGTTGCGAATATTGTTGCAATCAATTTGCGCTATCAATTTCTAATGTGGTTGATTATAATGACGCATCTCATAAGCCCTTGCGCGTCCTTGCGGTTAGTTCATCTCTACGGTGTCGGATTGCTTTCCGCGCCACGCTAGCCGCATGTGATAGCGTTTAATTTCGACCGCAGTGTATTGAATTAACCAGTATATCATCCAACATTAGCATAGCTTTATGTTCAAGTTTGCATCGTTGAGTTACGGGATCTTTAGGACATGAACTAATGCCTGCGATCGATTTTCATGATTTTTAAAACGCCCGATGAAACAATAACAAGATTTGTTCGTTTGTACTAGAAACTTCTGTTTTGAAATTCTTGATTACTAGATGACTGAATAAGGATTAGCATAAAAAATCAATCTCAATTTCACAAGTGTTATTGTAATCACGTAGTCATTATTTAGACATAATTTTGACAGCAGTATGTACCATACTTACATGACTTTTTAATAGAGCGTAAGGTAGCATAGTGCTATATCATGAATCTTAATCTAATTTCTGCACATAAATTCTTAACAAACTAATTTTGTTTGGAGTAACTTGTTGTGCTTTACTAGTGCTTACATTTATTAATTATTTTACTAATTTGTATGAATTATTCGGAATGATTAAAACTGGTATCAAAATGTGTGAACGCCTCGTCAACATAAATTAGCCGTTAAAATAAATTAAATAATTTCTACCAGTCCTATAACGTTAAAATTACCATATCTCTGCAAGATCTTCACGTCGTCTATTAAGATGTGAGAATGCATGTGTTTATCTATTTTAATTAAGCTATAGCAGTATACTGCAGCATGACTTATATCTTATTTGGTGCGCCTATCTGATCATGGTCCATACCAGGACTCTAGAATTCACCAGCATCTATGGTATTTGATGCATAAGATAAGGCACCGGCACTGCTTTTAGTTTTACTAATTAATTAAAATTTGCTGGAGATGAAGTTATCTGACGTCGTCGTTTTATATCAGGTTTTATCTTTGTCTTTAACCATCTTCTGCACTTGATCAACGTCGTAAATGTTCTTCAAAAAGAGCATGTTCGTACAAAATATCTCCAGCCAGTGTTTCAGTATCTGGGCCATGATAACTATGGAAAATCATATTATTATCACAGCCCGTTCGATAGGATACGGATGGCGGCTAAATGCTTTGATTTGATCTAATTTAGAAAATGCGATCAGAATCCGACGCGGTCGGCGCAGATAAATGTCATTGCAGAATTAAAATTTATATAAATTGGTATAACAAATTCTTGAAAGGAAAACTGCTTAGGAATATTTAAAAAAATACAAATACATTCTCAAAATTCCTGTACGTACTTCGGACGTTACATGATAGTTGAATTGCGGTAAGCATAGTTATCTTTAAAATCAAAATAATTATCATCTCTGACTCAATTCAAATGAGAACATTAATCATTTGCGTTCCGTGTACGTAACTAACAAGTTTTTCTAATAAATCCCTGGTTTACATAAAATGTGGTTTAACTCTTCCTAGGCGATTAGCGTTCTAGAGAAATAACGTTATTTTTGCCCCAGGGTACAAGGATAGGAGAAAAGTAGGTACTAGACCGGACCCCTGCAGTAAACCGCATGAATGTTGTTATCATAATGACTCCAAAACATGTTAATTTAATAATGCAAAGATAATACTTAGGTAAAGAAACAACATACTAATTATTATTGTCATTGTAAAAGTGCTAGTTGTTAGCCTACTTACAGAAACAAATGGATTTTATTGGATTTTTATTAGACACTTAATCATAAAACAATATAGGTACTAATCGCTTAAAGCTTCTGCAGAATATATCGAAAAGCATGGAGTGATATTGTACACAATTTCAAACAGTCAAAACATTAATTGTGAAATACGTGAACATACATGTTTTAGGGATTGATTACGATATTTCCAGTATCTAATCGCCAAGCGTTGAACGATAAGAACAAGATTTTTGTTTCATATGACGAAATCCATGTTTCTACTTTAGAGGTTTAGTAATACTTATTCAACTATCGAACGATCGAACTTTTAACTTCGTTATTTCAAGGTTGATATTTTGACAAGCAGACCTAACCGGAAAAAAGGTGTTCCTGATCAATTAAGATACGTACTTTGTCGAAGCCATCAATCAAAATATAGATCGCAACGCCAACGTTCATCGACGTATCCATTTCCATTACATGCAGAGCTTTTATAACTCGAATACTTATTTTAATGGTGGTTCAAGGTACAGTGGTAATGTATTGGTTTGGTTGTAACAAATGTCAACAGAACCACCCACGCCAGACCAAGGTCGCCGCTCCTCCTACGCCCCAGTTTGGAGAAAGGTATCTATTGTGGAGCCTGCGAGGCTCTACTTTGTACCGTTTCGTTCGTATTTTTAGAATCTAGCCGTCTTGTTTACACGGGCGACGAAATAGGCATGAGTGATAGGGACAGTGTGGTTTGGAAACACGGACTATGGTTTTCAGAGTAGATCCTCTGAATCATTGTGGCCATTACGCTGCCGTTAATAGATTCAAGTCACATTGTCAGATGTGTCGTTACGTTTGATGAGTTTGGTTTCGCTTTCAGGTTGATAAGTCGCACGGCAAAGGCACTGTTGTTGTTTTAAAGCTGTTTGTCAAGTTGGCAAGTAAAATTGTTTTTATCTTTACATGAAAATCTTTCCACACAACTCGGGTTTCAATGGTTCTTAGCAAAGTCTTACCTATGACTATGTCGACATTGTTGATTTTGTATTTGTAACATTTAACAGTTCTTTTCGTATTTAAAACCTAAAAAAATATGAATCTAGTTTAACAAAGGCATACTAAATACAAAACTTAAACACATTTCGCGTGATTAACAAAGCTGGGTACCTACCTACCACGAAACAAATAAATTGCACCGCATGCGGCTAACGTGACTGACTGTGCAGCGAAGGCCGATGCAGGCATCTGCAGCCCGCGGGGAATGCACCCGATATGGTGTGCAGAGTTGCAGTTTTTGCAGTAATGAACGTACCTACACACGACAGCACATCAAGATAGACACTACGGCACCTTTCGCACTGGTAATGAGATAGAATTTCGCTACAAAACTGGGTAACCCGATGTACTGTCGTTTGTAGTAAACTTTGTGACGATTTGTGAGATATATTTTTACTGAACCATTACTCGTTGAATATGAGAAACCCCATTTTGAATACCGAATTGCCAGCTACGGGGGAAAAGTAAGCATTACAGGAATTTTCTAGGATTTGCATGAAACTTTCCCTTAACAAACTTTGTCCATAACCTGGCTTAAGAATGCGAAAAGCATCAGTAGCAATTATCACCATCAATTAATACAAAAACAAGTGATCACTTAATCTCATTCTTAATCTGAGCTCAACGAACACTTCCAACCATATTGTATCATTAAAATATATATATAAATAAAATTACACCCTGTATATATAAAAATTGAAATTGTGAAAGGTGCAATTTTAGTGGTTGTTTTCCCGCAGTGAATTGATTTTATATCAGTAGATAAATCGATTGTTTAAGTTATTTTTAAATAAAATCAACAAAATTTTTCAACATTATGTATGGGCGGGCGCGTTTCATGGAGCGCTTGCAGTATGGAGAACAAAAAAAGAACCTGTTTAAAAATAAAAATAACTACCATGATTCGATATTATAACAGAAAGTAATTCGTTCCGCAGCGGGAAAACATCCACTAAAATTTAACCTTGTATATATCTATGCACTAAGCAGGAACCACTTATGAAATGTAGTACCCAGCTCCAATACAAATCTCTGTATGTACTTAGATATGAGGCATACCACAAACACCGGTCCCGTCGTCCTTGATACACATTTGTGTCGTGTCATTCCTTCAAGTGACGACAGTGCAGTGTTGGAAATTTGAATTTGAGCATGCAAACGTTTGCAACACCTGAGCGCTATTCAATTCTAATACACCACGCCTGCACCTAGGTTCAAACATGTAAATAGACACTAACTTACTAACTATGACGTAAGTCTCAAATTCTGTTATGTTACTTATGTTAAACAAGCGAGTTACAGAACATGCGAATTGTTAATGCTAAAGGCACATTATTGCAGACGCCTTAACAAGGGTCACGTGGCAATGACCTGGTGCTCAAAGTTTGCCAATTTAAAAATATCTTCTGAAATGGAAGTTTCACTGATCGGTAGTTGAGTGAGTTGGTTAAAAGAATGAATTAACTTTTTATAAGCAATAAGCGTTTGTAATTACACCTGTCACCATAGCATGTGTTCCAGGCAGGTGCATTAGGGCTACGAATTATAACAAGAAATGTAAATTTCAATTCAAAGCAAAAATAACTGATCCATAGATAAGCGGTTTTCAAGTAATTACGATCAATAATAAGTACCATAAAAAGAAAAAAAAAAGAAAAGACCACAGAATTTTATAATTTTATGATAGATTACAATATGGGGGCCACCTACCACCTATTACAGCGGGTAATCGAAAAAGGCCTGTCCCTAAGTTTGCTGTTATTTAGCTAGACTTTCAGACCACCCAATAGACTAAACAAAAAAGCAGAGTTATCCCTTGCCCAAAGATAAAAACTCACATGACGGTCCACGCCACTTGATTTACCCAAATCAGTTCGTGACGCTCTTAGATAACATGACATTGAATCGATACTGATAAAAACCAAACATCACTTAATTCTACATTGACAGCAATGAAGGTTAATTTTATGGTTTTCTGGCGAACCCGGCAGACCTTGTGTCTACCCGCTATGTTATAAACCTTCCTCTTGAATCAGTCTGTCCATTAAATTTCAAATTTCAAATCCATTTTTTGTGTGTTCACTTTATAACGAGAACACTCCAGTCCGTTACTCGGAATCCTTTTGTGCACGTTTAATAACTGACATTTAATACGGCCAACATTTATCTCCTGCCTATTTCCACCCCATAAATAGGAGCGCAGTGACGCAACTACCAAAATCAGAGCTTCACATAATAGGGCAGAACATTTAAAAAAAAAACAATTACAAAAAGGATGGCGGCCATAAAACGGTCAAAGGCATTGTCGCCCACTCGCAAGAGACTGTTGTAACAGTTACAGTATTATGCAAAAGGAAACGATCCACGCAGATTCATATCGAAAGAAACACAAATGAAGTGCTCGTACATTCACGACGACCACTTTCAGTTTATCTACGATCGCACTGATTCGTTTCGGCTCTGATTTGCACCTATCATCGGCTTTCCCACGGTGTGATTGCGCTTGTTAGGCTGTAGTTAGCTGGCATAACTATGTTATTACTATGTTCAGAGAAAAAACATAATAAACCACGAAGACAGGCGGCGCCTCGCAGACGGCAGAATGACCGGCGTGATTGCAAGTGTGAAGTTTTTGATGCAATTCATATTTTTACATCGACCCTCTACAATGCAGGCATGCCCTGATTTGAGTATTTGACAGTGAAAAATCACAGATATTATTCGTACTCGTTATCAATAACCATGCTAACAAATATCTAGGTACAACTTTAAACTAGTCTACGTTTATTGTTGAGTTATTGTAATATAACTTTCTTCAAACAAAAGAAGCATTCAAGCATCTCCGTTCTCACAACAAACCTCATAATTTCTTATTGTCTCACGGAAATATTTTAATAGGTTTTTCTGTAATAAATTAACGAATTGACCGGCCCGCCCGGGGGCGGTGTCGATTGCCGAAGCTCCACTGATTAAGATACGAAGAAACTTAACCATTTCGAACGTTGAATCAATAACTCACAATGAAAACATCGTTTGTCCGAGCAATTACACGGTGCTTACAAATGGGCATCGTGCTTTGCGTTCAAGAGCGCTGCACCGCGGCGCGGGCGCATGGAGATGTACGCTTGTGGAAATGTCATTGTTATACTTCCGAGCATCACTCATTTTAAATCGATTCATATTGAGTAAGAGCCGGGTCGTGGATCATCAATTTATATAAATGCCTCATTACTCGGTAAATACAAAGGCGTTACGTAAGGAGAGGTCCGGTTCAACGGACCCGGTTGCCCAACGCCAGGTTGGGGTGTAATTTTTTAAAATCGATGCTCGAGGCCCACGTGTTGGGCAACGTACCTGCATCTACGATCAAGTTCGGACAATTAAAATTTCGAAGATTTGTAACTAGTTTAAGATTAGGATCTAAGCTTAACATGTTACGTTATAAATATTAATTGGAAAGTGTCATAACTTGATGAGACCATAAACACAAAATATTATACGTCTTTAGGTTCTGAATTTGCTATCAGGAATATTTTTTGCATTAGAAATTTTGCTCATTACTAATGAAAATGTTATTGTATATCTTTTGTTTTGAGTCTAGTTATGTGGTGGCTGAAAAAGGCTCCTTATAGTTACATTTACTTTTTTGTAATCATTACAGAGAACGCAACGTGAACTTAAAGTAACACACACGATTATTATGTCTTTAGCCCGAATTCTAGCACAAGCCCACAATATTACCCGACATTATCGAAAGTGAGTCAATTCGCACATGTTACGGAAGGACATTACCCATAATTTACACTCAATGTTTGGTCAATAAGAATTCATTACGTTAATATGACTTTCCCTTGAATGGCAATTGCGAAGTAAGGTGGGATATAAATAAAGATATTATGCGAGATTGGATTGGGTTTAATCATATTGCATAATGGGAAAGGCACATACGTACCTACATAATACAAAAAGATGATGATATTAACTTCAGTACGTATATCAGTGCTAATCACGAACATTCAACATACGAGCATAAAATTTCGTACCCAGAGACTTGTTACTTAAATCCACCGACTATTTTATTGGTGGAAACTTAACACCGAAATAAATTTATGCTGCGATATTTTCATGAAAGTTCATGAAAATAAACAAACTAAGCAAAATGCATAATAATAGGATACAATAATTCATGAAATTTTCTAACTCAATTTGTTTAAAATATACGTGAGTGGTATAAGCAGTTTATGAAAACAAAATCGTCCCGAATCGAAAGTTCCCCGCGAATAAATGTGAACATTTGCAATTCACTTAGATAGGTAAAAACTTAAGAAGCTTTAAGTGTTGTATCAACATAAAAAGTTTATACTAAAGCTTGTTTAACTTTATAGTTAAGATTGTGGTTTACCATTAACTTTATGTTATCTTGAACAGCAAGTGGATGTTTCGAATTAAAATATAATTAATCAGTTATGTTGTTTAGCAATGAAAACATTATTTTCATAGAAGACTGAAACATTTGAATTCTTACCTTTACATTAGACTACTGATACGACATTATGCGAATGCAAAAGTAATAGTTATTTGTTATACAAGAGTGCAAAGTTGCTTTTGAACCGCGTGTTCAATTTTGGTGACCGAGCAAGCGAAGGATTCTAAAATTAGAATCCTGAGCGTTAGCGAGGGAATCAAAAGAGCACGAGGTGAAAAATCTTTGCACTCGAGTGCAACACGTAACTTTTCATTCCACCTTAGCGAGGAAATGACTAAATTCAAACAAAACCGTTGACAATCACAAGATAGGTACTTTTATTTCAGTTTAGGTATTAACTACTACATTATGACTGGTAAGGTATGTATTACAGAATAATCTTTTAATTATAACAAAATAATACTTAGGTATAATTAAGAAAAATGAAAGTAACGTTGCTACAGTTATTTAAATTGAGTGTAATATTTTTGTTGGGTACTGTAATATTGGTGTTAGTCACTCGTGTACTGTTTTTCGAGTGTTTGCTTTCTTGTTATCGGATAATTCTATAAAATATGCCAGCAAAACGTTTTCTGAGAAAGTTTTGGCTCCTTTTGCTAGTCGCCACGTGTTGAACATATCGTACCTACCTACTGTTTTGAATACTTCTCGCGTGATGGTTGAGGGAGAAAGCTCATTTGTGCATTATTAACAGTTTCAGTCATTTCTGTTGGCGTCAAACAAACTTCCTCGTCGCTAGAATCACTCATTTGAGTTTTTTCACTTGTTTTCAAATTTCTTGTTTTTAAAAAGGTTTAACAATGACGTGAAAAAATGCCGCGAAAAGAACCGCCTCCAAAGCAAATTGAAAAAAGAACACCAAGAAGGTTCCGAGTAAATAAAAAAATGTTGTATTATGTATTTAGCACCATAGAGGTAGCAATAAATAGGTTTAATGATTTTTTTAATTCACAAACTTAGTGCACAAGTAGTTCTAAATTCAAATTTACTTTAACCTCTAGTGAATAAAAACGGCTTTTGCACTCAGATATTGAAGAGCAAAAAGACTCTTTCCGAGATGGTGGGATGAAAATAACGTTAGTCCGGGACTATGTGTATCGTATAAAAATTAGAAACTTATGTTTATATTTCTTAAAATATCAAAGTAAATAACATTATAGCTACTCGTCATACACCAATCAAAATTAAACTATATCAGTTCCGATAAGTCCGAGTTACACAAAAATGCAATTAAACTTGTTCGTTTTGTGGCACTTAGAAAATCGATAAGACTTGATAACAATCACTGATAAGGGCGTATCAAAGGTTCCTCATGGGCAATAAACACAATCCTTTATGTACCTATCTTTATAATTATTTTACTCTTGGTGATTATTATTTCTTCGAGACATTTTCGTGAAAGAAGAATGCTAGAAAAAGAGTTTATTAAAAAAACCATAAGCATTGTAAGTTGGGGTCTAAATGGTTGCATAAAATAAAAATAAGTACTTCATTTGAGTTTAAGTAAATGTTATGGTGAAAGTTCATGTAACACAAGCTCGGAACACAATTACATGGTCGATTCAATTTTCCCAACATGATATTTATGACATTCTCGACACCCATTATGTACGATGTGACAAGTTAGCGCAACGAGCAAGTCTTGAGCCTCGAACATTTCACATTTACGGCAGATTAGGACATCGGCATGTAATCTCCGTTGACCCCAGTGTTTGAACTCGTGTTAAGCTTTTATTCCTTCCTCAATGCTGTGACATTAAACACGGTTCTTAGAGTATACAACTTACGAGTTACGATGCTACACCCACTGCATGCTGTTTTATAATGTTCATTGAAAAAATACGTGTGAAAATCTGTTTCTTAAAACCGTATGTTCAACATTTTGGGGAAAATAAAAGCCAAGTAGCATTTACATTCAGTTGAGTATCATACCTACTCATGGAAAGCTAAAACGCCTCTTGGGTGAAAAAGAAAAACGCTGCGGTTGTCATGGCAACGTTTTAATGTGCTATAGTTTTAATTCTAATATTAAATCGATAGATAGCCCATGTCGTCAGTCGTCACTCAACTGTCTCGCTAAGGGCACAGGCACACCACTACACATTGAAGTTACATAGCGTACTCAGCTGTTTGAACACAGTAGGAATATAAGGTTAAGTTTTAAAATTGATTACTCTTTGCGAATTCCAAGATTTTTTGCTAGGCTTATGCATTATTGACCTATAACTTGAATCCGCGCCAAAACAAAACTCGTAACAGCAGTCGATGTGTTATTGGTGCTTTGGTGGTCACCATTAGGTAAACAGTTTTTAACTCAACTGTCATTCCGAATCAAATTTTGCACCTTAACAATAAGTGTAGCCTATGGTTTATTTATAATCCTATTTGAACGACGCCGGCGCACGTGGCCCCGGTCATGATGGTCTAGACTTCGGAAGGATTATCTTGATAGCATTGCAGGTATACTGCGAAAAACTACTTTACATTATTTAACGGCACAATCAAAAGGTAAATGCGTGTTTCGGATAAGAGTAACGTTGATACGGAGTAGCGACAAATTTGTGCCTAAACAAAAATCAATCATCATCATTTAATCATGTTCATTGTTACTATCTTATGCCTTGAACACCTGTTGTTTAGCTGACTCGAGTGAAGGAATCCATGACAGAGGGACACGAACGTCTAGCTCCCTGGACAAACGCAAATTTGTATAAAACAGTAGGTAGGTAGGTATTTGGAGTTGTATCTTAATATCTGATTAGGTAATTTAATGCTTCGAAGCGCACGTTAAGCTGTCTGTCTGATGTAATAATTTCAGGTGCTCAGGTGCCTATTGAGTAAAGAAAAACATACTTTTATGGCAATTTTAACAAAAAAAAAATACACAAGTAACCAAAAAATCAAAGTAACGTTTGGAAAGACTTAGTAAGGAATTAAGTAATCATTTCTTGTTGTAAAAATTATTGCAAAGATTGTGACGTTCATGTCAAAGGTCTCGTTTTGTCGATTACAAAGTAACAAAATCATTCGTTCGTGCTATGAAATGTATTTTTAATCGTGACGAAGTGAATCACTATCGCATTTTTCTGGTGTTATCACCAGCCTTGGTGTCGTTTCGAGCCGACATTGAACTGTATTTAAATTAAACTCTAATTACCGATTTCCAATTAAGTTTAAAATTAATTTACGAGTACTTCAGGCCGCAACAAGTTTCTAAAAGACCTTTTTTAATTTAAGTCATTGCATTCAAATGCACATTATTTCCCTACTTAGGTACTTATATAGGTATTTAAAGGCACACTTCTTTCAGTGTCAAAATAAGTCATTCATACTGCTAGTGCTATTGTTTTTTGCGTCTCGCTTATCAATATTTGCACGCATAACCTAAAAAGTAAAAATGAATATGCAACAACTTATTCGTAGAAGAAGTCTTCTAAAAGAGAAGCGAAATGATTGCATCAAATTTAGTTTGTATAAGTAGAAACCATTCTTAACAAGATGACCGAAATATTTGCGTTCCCACGCAAAAACTGTTTCAGTGAACTTTGTTTTAAATTACTATTCACCCCACAACGTTTTCGAATATATTTATAACTACTTTAAGACGTATGTATTGTGCCGTCCGGGGCTATGATTCGGGAGTATACTTTTTTTTTAACTTGAAAAAGCTCCATACGTGTCCTAGGATCAGAAGTAGAGAGACTTAGGGGTAGAGTTGTCAATAATATATAAAATAATAAATAATATATAAAAAAATACAATCCACTTGACAGAAAGAAACTAACATTGCTACATTTTCACTGACGTCAAGACAAAGACTTTGGCCATGAAGGATATGGCAATTTATGTTAGCCCTACCCCACCTACTTACTACACCCCACAAATAGCCCTGGGAAATTTCCCGCCACGTCACGGTGACGCGTGACGTCACGCGCATCGATCGACCTTGGGCGCGCAAGGGCGTGACGCCCTTACGGCCGCGCTGCAGCCTGGCAAGCGGTAGGGCGTGACACGTGCACTCTGTATAGAACTTCGTCGCGATTTATTGTAGCCTACCTAGTACTTTCCGAATCCATTACTTTTGTAGTCAAATCAAAAAACAAAGAAAGAAGGAGACATGCGACGTTTAAATTCGTATGCTCATAATTGCCTGGTATTATGCGAATCGATCAAAACATAATTAATCAATTATTTGTTACGGAAAGTATACAAATGATGCTTACATCATTTGTATACTTTCCGTAACAAAATACATTGCAGTGACTTAAAACATGTTGAACACATCTAGTTTCAAGAGTCCATTGACAAAATTCGTCAATCTGAATTTTACTGATCTCACTGACCTCCTTGCTTATAAGGACAATAGATGTTAAATCCTTGGCCATTATTAGCTTATGCACCTGCCGATAATATGAGCTTCACTAGAAGATATTATGCGAACAGCCATGTCTCTATCTCTCTCTCTCCCTCTCCCCCTCTCTCTCCCACTGCTCACACAGGCCTCACCTCAACTACTACACTACAACTACTAAAGTGGTACGAGCCATACTCCACCACGCGGTCTTAGTGCAGATTGGTGGCGGGGTATGTGTAAAGTAAGTGACCAACCTTACTTTCAGATGTTATTAAAGCCGCCCGAGGGCCTCTGACCAGGTTAAGCAACTAAAATCTATCAATATTAACCGGGACCAACAGCTTAACCACCAAAGCGTTGCCACCACTGCGCCATAAGCACCTATTTTTAGCAATAAATTTAAAACGGTAATTGCTTACACTTACTTAATTGGATGTTTGTCTGATTCTCCATTAAGGTTTACAGTTGCGAATCGATTGGGCGAGGCTTGCAAGGGTCATTTTTCGTCCTTGGTACACAATTAGGCACATATGCAAAATATTGCCGAAGGAATGAAATGCTATTGTTTTGTATGAGTAGCTATTGCTCTCGATTCGTCAAGTGATGATCCTCATAATCACAGCAAATTTGCATTTGCTGTCAATGTCTTTTAAAAACACTTCTATTATTTTGGCATACAGAACCGCTCGTTAAAGAATTAAGAAAATATTTGCACTACAGCCGTAACTTAAAAGGGGTTAAAAGGGTTTAAATGGCGATGATTCTTTCATGACCATCAAGAAAATAAGCCCACAAAAATTTCAAACGTAAAAATCCATGAGAGTAACTAAAACACATGGGGTGTTATTTTTCCGACGGCCAGTAGGTAGGTATGTTAAAATCGACAAATGAAGCAAGCAGTCAAAGTTGCTAGTCAAAATAAAAGAACTGATGTATTTGTAATGAGTTCATTGTTGAGTATATTGTGGTCTAAAACAATCCTCTTTTAAGCGGGTCGTGCTCACATGTCGTGATCGTGACCAAACGCAAAGCCCCGTCACATACCGCATCGCCACGGTTCTGCCATAGCGTTTTACTCTATTTGTTTATTGAGTAATGGTAATGCTAATGCTAAGGGCGCTTTCAATTTATGCGTTTCGTGCCGTACCGCTGCAGTGCCGTAGCGGTGCGTTTGCCGTACGGCGCACGCACGGTCATTGGTTTTCTTGCAAAATGTAAGGAGAACGCTCGGCAACCGCACTGCTGACTGAACGTGCGTGCGTCGTACGGCAAACGTACCGCTGGGGCACTGCAGCGGTACAGCACGAAACGTACAAATGGAAAGCGCCCTAACAGTGCGTAGCGACGGTAAATTTAAATTGTTTTTTTTAAGGGTTCCTCACATTTATTCGCGGCTGAAAACTCTTTTGACTGTTCAAACTTTGAGTATACTTGTAATTGTATTATTATTATTTACTCACACCACGAATGACGCGTATTTTATTATAACTATGCAAAACCAAATCCCTCGCGATTTCAACCCGTCCAAATTTGATATCGGTACATGTTATCGCATTATGAAATCATGACTCATTGTACTGTCCATTCCATGCTCCATGCCTGTCATATCACACGGATCTTTCGCCACACAGTATCAACACTTGCCCGCGTCCATACAAAAATATTTATTTTGCGCTGGTAAACTATTTATTTTCAGCTTATTGGAAGCGATAAGTGAGCAAACAGTGAGGTGTCACTCGCCCTCACTCCAGCCTACCTGTACACCGTTCTGGGAACGTGACTTGACTGACAGGCTACAAAAAGCCGTAACCCATAGGAGTCTGTACGAAAAAAAACGCAGAAAAAACCAGACGCTTCTTAATTCTCATACACCATTGTTGTGACTAGCTTTTTTCGAGCGTCGGAAGCGGTTCTGTGAATCCAAATCTATTTTATTGACAGCGAGGAATAGGATTCCTATGTAAATTCGACGTGGCAAAGACGCGCGCCGCCGCATATTTTCGCGAAGGAATTCTGGCGTTTCTGGATGACAGATCGATTTTGGACTGGAATGGATTAATATTTGTGTTAAATTTTAGTTTGGTTTGTTATGAATGGCATGAACAGAGTTTCTAGAAAATATTAAGGAATTATAAACATGTCTTTATTAGTAAGCGGACCGACAATAGATAGATAGATAGATAGAAATACTTTTACTGCACAGACTTTTTTTTCAGAAAGCGATACAAGAAAAATATATAAAATATTTGTACAAATAAAGCGGCCTTATTGCGTAAAGCAATGACAATGCCTCGGAGGACAGCTGAATTATAAGCACAGTCACAACCGAAAAATAGGATTCATCAATTCAATAATTGACGCGTTGGTTTATTTTCTAGTAAAAAATATCCTTATGTTATGCGTAGATGTAGCATGACATGTTAATATACGTCCTTATAGGTTTGATATTGCTCCAAGACCTTTGAAGCCGATAAGCGTTAATGGCAAGTTCCAACCGCCAGGTGAATGGCGCAGCCGTGTGTAGAAAAAAGGCTGATAAATTATAACCGGTAATGATGATAAGCTTCGCATAAAAAGCGGTACACCATAACACCACAGCTAAAGATAGATACACTCCGGTGTATGCTCGCGAAACAAAAAATAATTCCGGGACCGAGGCCTCTTTCCCACGGGGTGAAATCTCGACACTGAACTGACAGAACAATAACTTCTCGCATATATATTGCGGATTAAGAAGCAAAAAGTACAGACGCTACTCGAGGTACGTGTATTTCAATTAAACCTGAGGCTGATGCGATCGCCAATAATACCGTTTAGTTGTAAACTCATTAAATTGTAACTGTGCCGGCGGGTAATATTAGCTCTAAGAGCAAATCTATTGACTTAGTTTTTAGGTAAGAAGGAAAATTATTTTTAAATAACGTGTTGTTGTTATGTAAAAACTGATAGGTACTCGTAACAGGGCGACCGATAAGATTCTAAAAACTGATTGAGCGTAGATAAAACGAACTGCTCCTGACAAGTGTCGTGACGTGCAGTTTTACTCGAGAAAGGCAACAAACGATCTAAAGGCCACTAAACCGTTCAACTGTTAGGAGTCTACAGTATTCTGATTGGAGAAGAAGAGGACTAAATAATTTCATGATTTAGATTTGGATGGTCGATAAAACCCCGGTGGCTATAAAAGCTTGGCAACTGAAAATCAAGGCAGGCAATCGGTAGTCAAGTGTACTATTACTACGCTAGTAGCGTAGCGAAACGCTACGCTTTGCTACAATAGAGAAAACTTTGAGAAGTTTGCGTGAGTAAGCTCAGGGCAAACTATGACTGACTGTGCCTCCGTTTAAATGGGGTCGATTACATTAATTGTTTAATAAAGTCTGCAATTTGTGTAGCTGTTTTCGATGATAATATTATCTTCGTTAGACGTTAAGACGGCAAGGAAAATCTAGTTGTGTTGAATGGAGTTGCATGATACCTAGCTTGTTAGTGCTACCGTCCGGGAATAGTAGGTACCTATGTTGCCATTGATGTGATTAATTTTTAAATGAATGCTATTCGAAGTTTATAAATACCTAAGATTGTCAACGAAAAGCCGTTAATAAATCTTGAAGGTGAAGGTTACCACGCAAGATAATACGAGTATATGAATGTTAGTTTTGTTTGCAACATGCACAACCCTATAAAAAGAAACACACAAAGCCCAGCCCAAGGAAATGGCAACGAATCGATCGATATTACGTTACCAACCAAGCAAACCAGTCAATGACTTAACATTTCTAAAAGAAGCCGCCCATTCCGTTTGGCTAATCAGCCTTGAGTTTACGAGGCCTACACAATTTCTATTGTCGACCTGTTCGTTGAGAAAAGGCTTTGTAGGAGAAATGGCATCTTCGCCACAATAGCCGATTCACAATGTAGTGCGATTCCGCACTATTGCGTAGGTAGTAAAACTATTACAAACGATTGATACAAGAAACGCTAATTTGACGGTTATTTGAAACTTTCTTTGATGCAATCCAGTTTTATTTGAATGAGATAATAATAAATCATACGAATTAGGCCAATCGCGTCTTTCATAAATAAAAACTTCCAGTTTAGACAAGTCGAATTGTAACGCGACAAATAAAACAGCCGAAGCCGGTCGAATGGAGACCAACGCCATACATTAGCCTAGATACATGGAAATGTTCATATAATACCTATCATCGACACAGACAGAACGCATCTATGCGGAGAATGCACGCACGGAATACTTAATGACGAATTAAAAGAGAAGATTAATTACTCATTACGATAGAGCGTTGAATCAAAAAGCTATAAATTTTCATTCATTTAAAAGAATGGAAGTTTATTCACTTCTACGTGAAGAAAAGACCAAATATCTAGATAATGTCTATTGGCTGAAGTCTGAAGAGTACCAAAATAAAAATCATACTCACCTAAAGAACAAAAACCGATCAAGTGCGAGTTGGACTCGCGCACCGAGGGTTCCGTACAAACCTGTATATAAGTAAAAGTTCACCCATCACGGGTATTATAGAAAGATAAGTATTTAATACAAATTTTAATTTAATATCTCAACGCGTTCATGAGATAAGGAGTAGTAACTTTGAAATTTTCAAAATTGACAAATATTTTTTTTTATATGATGAAACTGAAAATTTACGGTTTTCGTAATTTTTCCTATATCTGTACTATAAGACGTTACTCCGTACTAAATTTCAAGATTCTAAGTTTACGGGAAGTACCCTGTAGGTTTTGATTCCCGTGCGAGTTTTGAAAATTTGCGGCCTAAATGGCTGTATCTTTTGATTGCGTTGGCTTAGAAGGTTGATTTTTCTACAGCTTCCAGGGACAGTAGACTTAAGTATCATATAGAAATTTCAGTTTGATAACTCCACGCGTTCCTGAGAAAAACGGTCTTGACAGACGGACGGACGGACGGACAACAAAGTGATCTTATAAGGGTTCCGTTTTTTTCTTTTGAGGTAACGGAACCATAAAAATGATAACCTTTAATGATGTTACCCGTTATGCCATATCGTTTCTTAAAGGTAGTAAGTAGCAGCTGACTAAACTTTTTAAATAGGAATAGAACTTTTGCAGATGTTTTGTCATCCTCCGTTTAGTGTTTTACGTGTTTATTTACTAGAGAAATGCAGCAACGTAAGCATATAATGTTGTTTCTAGGAAATGGATAAGCATAAAACAAGGTATTCGTATAAAGATTAACGGCGATTTGCGAAACTACTAAGGAAATAGGCTGTTCCGAATTCCTGTGACAAAGGTGCGGTTGTTTTCCACTTATGATACCTACGTTTCACTTAATACACTACTTTTATAGAATACGATATCCTGAAAATGCGTTAAAGTTTCACCGGAGGACTATTACGCCAATATTTGCCAAAATAAATGGGAAATGTCAATTTTTACAATATAGTTGAGTAAATGAGACTCACAGTCGAGGGATGAAAAACTCTTTAAAGAAACAAGAATAAAAACAAAAAAAATAGAAGCCTTGAAGGAAGTTCATCTGCAAAGTAGTATTAAAAGGTTGCACAATTTAATCAATTTCTATACAGAAACTTAAGACTACTTAACTACACACATTCGACGTTAGTGTCGTGAAATAAGTTCTAAAACTTTTCCATTCTCATTCAATGTTTTTCGTTTTCTATCGTTTTTATCTATTCATATCAATTATATCTATATCAATTTAACTATTTTTATCTATTCGCCTAGTTTTTGATTCTACATAGTTGATTTGATTACCTTCTGTTTGCCTAGCAGCAACTCGTTTTACACCATTAATAATTTGGTATTGTTTATCGACGTAAGTAAGATTGATAAGAGATAAGAATAAAAGTTGTGTTGAAGAAATAAAAAAAACATCTGTGTTCTAAGAGTCCTTCCAAAATACAAAGCCAAAAAACTGTTTGTTGTTGTTTACTTAGGCATAAATATATTCTTATAAATAGAATAGGGTAGAGGCACCTTGTATCGGTCCTCTCCTAATATCGGCCCTTTCGAGAATATTTACAATATCTATGAAAAATACTGCTTAAATTATATTTTTGTATGCACATAACAGCATAATACCCTTACGTATTACCTTATTTTTTGGTGTAGGTGCCACAACATAATAATTAACAGTAAGCGTAAAAGTGCGGGCAGGTACGGATGTGCGTCTTTTATCGTCATCATCAGCAGCGTGATCGGTTGCAGCAATAAGATAATATCAAAAGATGACAAGAAGGCCAAGTCGTTAATATCGCTCTAAGCCTTTGACCTGGTGGTCTGTGAATAAACAGGGACCTTGAAAAAAGTCAAATTTCATGTAATGACAGCCCAAGACAGACTGTTTGGATCAGGAAAGTGAGGAGACCCGACCGCAACTGAAATGGGAACAGGAAAAGAAGGAGAAGATCAGAATCATAATCAGCATGTGACGTCGACTGTACAAGCTGAAGGGATGGACCGCTGCCGAATGAAGGCCTTTCCCAAAGATTTTCAGGTCAATAGATTATCAGCTGCCTGCATATAGTATGGCCCTGCCCTTTTAATAAGGTCGTCGGTACAATTTGCCCATGGGCAAATGGTCTCCAGTCTAGAAGCTCCAATCTCCGTTGGTGAAGAATCCAACGGCTATCGGATGCGTGGTAATCGGTGGAAGACGAAGACAATTCATGATGACCCTTGAGAACTCTTGACCCATGTGTACAAACGTACACATGGGTCAAGAGATCGGTCTAAAGTTCTTCAGTAGGATTGCATCCTATTTTAACGAAATGCCCACCACACTCCTGTTCAGTTATACTCGTATTAACAGGAATTTTGAAAGACGTTCTCAACGTCAAAAACGAAAAAATAAACCAATAAATGAGTAAAAAAAATGTTTGTACCTAATTTGCAATTATGAGATGAGTTCATGTAACAATTTGTATAACGTTATAATTATTATTTCCATACTTTTACAGGCGTTACTCCCCTTTGAAATGGTATACCGATATAAGGATCACAGGCGGTGGATATTAGCGGCCCCTAACAGGCCGATATTACGAAAAAGGGGAAAACTCGCAAATAAACATTTATATTATTTAAACTAACGGAGACTTCGTCATTTTGCAAAAACAATGATGGAGTTTCAGTATTCCTTTATCCAAAATAGGCATCACATTGCAGTTTAAGCTGTTATTGTAAAAGTTACCAGCAATCAAAAGTAAAAAAAAAGTTGAAGTGGCCTATAATTGGTACCTCTACCCTAGGTGGGTAGAATCAATTAATTAAAATTAATGTACCGTAATGTTTACCTTAACAAATACTAAATGGTGTCTCGTAAAAGTTAGAAAGAAGACCTATTTAAGCAAAATAGAAGTTAAGTACCTATCTGAAGTTCCTAAAAAGATAAGTAGGTAGGTTTAATTCTTGTTATTGCCCTGTACTTGATAAGACTAGAAATGCATGGTTTAAGAGGTGATGGGCAAGGAACCACACTAGTCATCGTCAATTTACTAACGGTTGTCCACAGAGCCATATCTTCGTTATCAGCAGAAGAAGCTGATTTATCAATACGCAACAGCAAGTAGTGTCAACGATACTCACCGCCTGGATGGAGCAGGGTGCTCGGGTGGACGCTGCCGTCCCGGTGTAGGAACACATGGCGCGGCTCCGTGGCGGCGTAGCACACGGCGCCCTCGGCCAGGCACTTGTGGAAGCAGCGCGCCGCCTGGTGGAACAGCGCCCATGCGTGCTCCTCGCTGATCGTCGAGTTGAACGCCTGCAGAATCTGCTGCAGGCTGATGCACTCCGCGCCCTCCACCAGCTCCGGCCCGCCACACGCACCAGCCTTGCGCATCATCGCGCTACCCACCCGACAGACCATCCATACTTCCGATCACAACACAACACTGCGACACGATCGATCGTCACACACGGAAACACTGAAAATTTTATTTACAATCCACCAGAAAAAATCACGCGTTCATTTCATAAACATTCATGACTGTCACCGGCTCCCCCCGAAACGTCACTGTCACTTTTAGTTCGCAAAGCGGGTGGTGCGATATTTTTTTTCGTAATGTTTTGCTGGGTGGTTCGTGTTTGTCGCGAGAGCGCGTGCGCGAGCGGCGCGGACGTGACGCGTGGTGTGCAGTCGGCGGTCGCGGCCAAACTGCCTACGCTGCGAACGAGTACGGAGCGCCCGGCGCCGGCCGCGGTGAACCGCGAGCGGAGATGTGCCCGGATCTACTTCCTCCTATGTCCCTCGAATCACTTTTTCCAACCCTTTATAACCTACACAGTGCGGTTACCTGCACCCGTCTCAAGGGAACTCATTACAGGTAAAGCCTCTCGCACTGTCAGGACAGCTTTCCCACAATCACGATTAATGGATTTTCTCACACGTCCTCTATAGGAAATAAACCAACACTCACTGAAGTAATTAAGCTATGATAACCATAATGGCCATAATGATCAGCGAGATCGATTGGATAACAATTTTATTAACATAGATTATTTTTAGCGAGCGTTATCAGCGCACGTCAGAAGTAAGGGGTGATAAGATTGAAGCAAAACAGCTAGTTCAGTCAGTTCCTTTATTGAGTACCTTGTAAAATAGCACTAACTACGTTATAGTATCTAATTTTCTAATTAATTTTATAATATTAATTCTTCCACTGTTTGATAAGTGCCATACTAACTTTGACCGTATACTTCATGTATACTTACTAACTTTTGCGAAGTTACTATCGTCACATTTCAGTGCGTAGAAACCTTAAAAATGTTCGGTATTCTATAAACATTTGTTTATAAATGGCACTGGTGGTGCGTTGTAAACTATTCAATCAATTTACTTTCTCACAACACTTATCAAGCAGTAGCATTCATCTTTACACACTAAAAATAACAATTCATGAGATAAACATTTAATTTACACATAAAATAATATTTGTGATCGTATAGAATATCAATATATCGCCTCAATTATTCTAATTAATGTATACGTAATAATAAAAAATGAATTATTAAATTAGTACATAGGAATGTAATTCTAAGTTTATTCATGATACAGCCCGCGTCATGTAAAACGTACGCTGAGAGTCAACTGCGCACTAGACGGTCTATCTATGGGTCTAAATGAGGGTAAGAACTGGGTAGGGAGAGGGCTTTTTGGAGCGAGCGAGATAGCGTCTGCTCCCATGATAAACTCGTCCCCTCCAGCGCTCTATTTACGTGACGCGGAATATGCGTGTAGTATACTATTTCTTTACAATACATAATACTCAGTCCCAAATAACACCAATCTTAAGTTACCAAGTCCAATAGTAATACTTTTCAAAAATTTGATCACAATTTGTATATCATTTTTCATTATATAAAAATGCTATTAGTTAAACAGAGATCGGTTTTTTCGACAACAATTTAGTTCGACACAATTACCAACAAAACTTCCAATTACCAACAAATCCCTGTGCCTTGGCTGCCTTTTATGTAGGACAAAAAAGTCTAATTTTAAATACAAACTTGAATACACTGTCATGAATCGCGATTTAATGTCTGATTATCTAGACACTATAAAGTTTGCGATTTATTTTTACGTTGCAGCGATTTGAAACTCCTGGATTGTATAATGTTCCTATCAAAGAACTCGAGGTTTATTGAAAGAGAATCTGTGTCTCTAGCGATGGCTGTTTAATTGTTGGCACGAAGCCAGTGGCTGTAAGCAAATGACACCCAAACAATTCCGTGGGTTCGCGAACATATCTGATTTTAGTTCTCGGTAACACAGAATCGTAGTGAATACTCCCGTAACATCGTTCATGTAAAATATAACAATATAATTAAGTTCAATCGACAGAACAAATTGCAATAATATTGTGATATTCAGGTATTTCTAAAATGTAATATCAAAAGCACAACGCTGCTATCGCTATTAACATTATAACAAGATTAATTCAATCAGTGGTTCTCAAAATACGCAATGAAACAATTTTGAAAATAAACAAACCAACGTAAATCTTTAAGGTTGTTCCCAGTAAAAAAAAACTACACAATCTATTAAAATTTGATCTAATCTAATCAGTTGCAAATTACCTCGAAGAGCTACATTTATAGTTCCATTTTTATTTTGCTAGTCAAGTTAGCATTGCCCTGGAGAAAGCCGCACATTATAACGCTACAACAAAAATTCGAACAGTTTGAGAACCACTGACTGCAGCACATGTACATAGTCACTTAATCTTTAATGTCTGTGTCGGCGAGGCTCACCACTGCGTTTCTTATATCACTTCTTTTTAAGGCTCCACAGTGGGTCTAAGAAGTTGAGAGGATCCTTCATATCTCCGCTCTTAAGTCCTGGTGATTGCTTCATTTCCTCGAAAGATTCCCGCGAGAACTTCTGCTGTTTGTTATATTTGCTCGGTTGGGTGGGGTTTGGTGTGGGGACTGTTGGGTTCGGCGTCACGGGGGGCAGGACGGCTGCCCCCGATGGCGTCGACACCGCCTCGCCGTTGAACATTGTTGTACCTGTGAAAAGGATTTGAGTTTATTTCTGCTTCTTTTCAGCAGTAGCCCAAATTGTCCCGAAGCAGTGGTAGGGTTAATTTATATTTTGAGACGTGTAATAAAAGTGTCCCTTGTGCGTGGGTCTACTTTCTATTACTTATGCCAGATTTTGTGTGATTAAATCATTTGGATAAACAATATAACAATACAACTTGTGCTAATCCCGCCAAAGTACGAGTAATTGCACAAATGTTCTATTTTAAATGTAATTGGGCTGTTGTATTGTTGTGTTTAAAGTTTTAAAGTACATATAATAAGCCCTAGCCTTATGAACGACGTCACTACCCCACCGCTGCCTTTATAAGGACCGCACAGGCCGGTAGCCAGTCATTTGCTTGTCGGCGCTCGGATCGTGCACATCGCTCTCGGCGTGTTTCCCGGTATCGTGAGTCAGTCTATGTATTTGTTAGGTAAAGTGTATTTACAGTGTTATTTTGTGTTATAATTGGTGTTATGCTTTTAGACTGATTTTGTTTGAGTTCGAAGTAAAGATTAATGTTGTTTTCACGCAGTATTTTTGTAATTAGAAATAAAAACCTTGTAGTGTAAGAAACTTGTTTTTTTTTAATAAATTCCTACTTCTGAAGCTAAATTCAGAAGTGGGATTGCTTAAGCACCTATGCCCATACTGTTTTAAACGTAGTTTACCGTGAATTATATCAGTCTAAAAGAAAAACACCAATTCTATTTTGAACTATTGTTTTTCGTTTCGGTTTTGTTCTTTCGTGTATTTAGAACATTATCATGCCTAATCGACGGCAGAATAGAACACGCCGGGGCGATTGCACACGTAAGTCGCGTAGTAGATCACCAAGCCGCGAAAGCATACGCAGTTCGCGAAGTAGGTCACGACGACAGACCGACGTACGCCGATCGCGTGATAGGTCGCGCTCGCGCAGGTTGACAAGTACGCGCGCGTCTCGCAGCCGGTCACGCCAGAGGGACGGCGTGCGCCCGCCACGCGATACGACCAGACGAGACAGTTTTCGTTACTCCAATGACCGTGATGTACTACACAACACTTTACATTCGATCATGTCCCGTCTTTCTAACCTCGAAAATAACAAACCTTGTGCGACATCGACGGTTACCCTTAACCAGCCGGTGGTAGATCCTAGCAGTAGCGCATTATTGACATCACGACCTCGCGATATTCATAGCTTAGATTCAACTAATAACGAGTCCAACCGTATAATAAGCACGCCTAGTGCACAAACATCAGAGGTCGCAAGCTCCCATTTACCGCAATGTCGTAACAGCGATAGTTCGAACCCAGGTCAGGAAACGGTTTCCGAATCGACCCGCCTTTTAGCTGAGGCAATTAAATCATTGAGTTCTTCACGTTCGCAAAACTATTTCGTTTCTAACTTCGACCCCGCTGTACATGACATTGATACGTGGTGTGATGAAGTCGAACGGGCCCGGGTCGCGAATAATTGGCATGACGCAGAGTGTTTATCACGTGTGTCGAATTGCTTGAAGGGCGACGCCCGTACTTGGCTTAATGAGTGGGTAACCAATGATCGCACGTGGTCAAGTTTTGTGCGAGAATTTAAACCTTTGTGTCCGCGAAAGTTGGACTATGCTAATATTTTGTTTGATACGATGTCTACAACCTCAGATAAATATCCCTCTTATGCCGAGTACGCCCGTCGTACCTTATTGAAGCTGCGTATAGTTAAGGGCCTCAGTGCCGAGTTGATGGTATTGATCGTTATTAGAGGTATTATGGATCCCCAAGTCAGAGCCGCAGCGGCAAATGCTAATTTGACGACGGAGGATTTAGTTTCGTTTTTGTCGATCTATGCAAAGCCTGTCCGCAACAAACATGATTCAAGACCTAGTAATGGGAACATTAATAAAAGATGTATACCGGTAAATAGCGGCAGTCATCTGAAGTGTTTCGGGTGCGGACAGACTGGGCATAAACAGGCTCAATGCTCTAAAAGGCCCAGGCCTGAGTCACACCTTCCTAAATCGAGTTCGGAGGTAGGCGCGAGTTTGGATAAGAACACGATACGCTGTAGCTATTGCAAGAAACCAGGCCATAATGAAAACGTTTGTTTTGCCAAAGAACGTTCGCAATCTGGAAAACGTAACATTAACTTATGTACTGAACCCTCCGCTCGTGTTTCAAAATCGAGTGACGTAGTTACTGCGGTCGTTCAAGGAATACCTATTGACGTGCTGATCGATAGTGGCGCTTTAAATATTTCCTTAATATCAGTGGATGTGCTCAAATATTTTTCTTGTGTTAAAAAACCGGTAACGTGCGTATTAAAAGGAATTAGTGAAAGCGTGGTTAAGGCCGATACCGTCGTCACTCTAACTCTTGAGTTTGACGAAATTTCCATTGAAGCGGACCTGGTAGTAGTACCGAGCTCATCAATGTGTTGCCCGATTATAATAGGCACGGATATTCTTAACCGCGATGGTGTTACGTACATACGTACGAAAGAAAGGCAGTATTTAACACACTCGCATCGTAAAATAGTCTCAGTGAACACCATGTCGGTTGACGAATCCGTGACTCCTATTAACACCCCCCTTCAGGGCACGGAACGCGAGAATCTTTTAAAAGTGATAAGTGATTTTTCAAATTTTTTTATATCTGGTACTGCAACTACCACTGTCACCACAGGTAAGATGCACATTAGTCTTATTGATAAGACTCCTGTAGCCTATCGACCATATAAACTCTCACACCAGGAAAAGCTCAAGGTGAGGGATATCATTAACGACCTGAAGGATAAGGGTATAGTTCGAGAGTCCAACTCGGAATATGCGAGTCCTATCATCCTCGTCAAGAAAAAGGATGGTAGTGACCGCATGTGCGTGGACTATCGAGCTCTAAATAAACTGACGGTCAGAGATCGATATCCCTTACCATTGATTGATGACCACGTGGATAGGCTGGGCAATTTTAAGTACTTTTCGAGCCTTGACATGGCAACAGGGTTCCATCAGATCCCTCTGGATGAGGACTCGATACATAAGACTGCCTTTGTTACGCCCGAGGGGCATTTCGAATATCTTCGTATGCCTTATGGCCTCACCAACTCGCCAATAGTTTACCAACGTATTATTAATAATACTTTGCGGAAACATATTGAAGCTGGCAATGTTCTCGTCTATGTAGACGACGTCCTTATAATGAGTAATTCAGTTTCCGAAGGCATCAAAACGCTACGCCAGGTATTAGAAACTTTAACCGAAGCAGGTTTTTCTATAAACTTACGAAAATGTACTTTTCTAGCAACTGAGGTCGAATATCTGGGCCGTTTAGTTAGCCAAGGTCAGGTGAGACCGAGCCCACGGAAAGTCGAAGCACTGGTCAATGCGCCGATCCCCAACAACGTAAAACAAGTAAGGCAGTTTTTGGGTTTAGCCGGGTACTTCAGACGTTATATTCCAAATTACGCTACTGAAACCGCATGCATCTCTAAATTGACAAAAAAAGATGTTAAATTCTGTTGGGGATCGGAGCAGGAACAAACTCGCCAAAACATTATCGCGCGCTTAACTAACGAACCCGTATTGTCGATATTTGACCCCACACTTCCAACAGAAGTTCATACTGACGCCAGTAGCAAAGGCTATGGCGCAGTCTTAATGCAAACCCAATCGGACGGTCACAAACGCGTGGTGGCCTACTATAGTAAGACTACACAGGGGGCGGAAAGTAGGTACCACTCCTATGAGCTGGAGACTCTGGCGGTCGTGAGAGCGTTGCAACATTTCCGTCATTACCTAATCGGTTTGAAATTTAAGATAATAACTGATTGCAATGCTCTCAAGTCCACCGAGAGTAAAAAGGACTTACTTCCACGCGTAGCCCGATGGTGGGTCTATTTACAGGATTTTACCTTCGAGATCATGTACCGTAAGGGGATTATGATGCCTCACGCTGACTACCTCAGCCGGAACCCTTGCATCCAGGTGTGTCACATAAGCAGACCTCGCAACTGGGCACAAATAGCTCAAAGTGCTGATAGCGAGACACAGGCTTTGCTAGACCAATTAAAAGAAGGGCAATTGGATTCTCGCCGCTATGTGCAAATTAATGGCATCTTATATTATCGCTATGCAAGAACCGGTGAGGATCCAAAGCCACTGTGTTATATACCAAAGGGGCATAGACTGAGTTTATTAAGGGTTTTCCATGACGAGCACGATCATATTGGGGCTGATAAAACAATCGACCTCATCCTGAGACATTTTTGGTTCCCTGGGCTTCGTCAGTTTGTGACAAAGTACATAGCGCACTGTCTTGTGTGTATTTCAAGCAAACGAGTACCGAGGGCTCCTCACCAGCCCATCTCCTCGTGGCCGAAACCAGACGTCCCTTTCCATACTCTTCATCTGGACGCTTTAGGTCCCTTGCCAGAATCCGAGGGGTATAAGTTCATCCTACTAGTGGTAGATGCTTACACCAAATATTGTCTTCTTTACCCCATCTACAGACAAGACTCTGGCGAGCTGAAACGAACCTTCGTGAATACTATTTCACTGTTTGGTGTACCTAAACTGGTCATAACTGACCGTGGTCGGATGTTCGAGTCAGCTGAATTCACCAAACTGCTGGCTGACTATGGTTGTGATATTCACTATATCACACCAGAGATGCACAACTCGAATGGCCAAGTAGAACGGTATGTTCGAACGGTACTTAACATGATTCGGATCGAAGCTAATCACAAGGGTGCATCGTGGTCTGAACAAACATGGAGACTGCAACTTATCCTCAATATAACTAAGCAAAAGACCACACAAACCTCACCTTTGAATTTGTTAGTAGGGATAAATGGCACGACCCCTGTTATTCAATCACTAATACGAGATGTAGCAATTGACTGTTCACAGAACCGAGAGGCATGGCGGGAGCTGTGCAGGTCCCGAGCTGGAGAGATGCTGGACAAAAATCAACAACAGCAGGATGCACGTGTCAATCGTGATCGACACGTGCCTCGTAAGTTTGCTGTTGGTGATTTTGTGTTCGTAATAAAATACTCTCAGTCGACAGGCAAACTGGACCCCGGTATGCGCGGGCCCTATCGAGTAGTGAGGGTCCTGCCCAGCGACCGCTACGAGCTGAAACTGCTGAGCGGATCCTATGGGAAGACCACTCAGGCAGCAGCCCAGTACATGGTGCCTTGGCGTGGAGAGTGGTGCCCCGAGACCTGCGCTGCCTTCTTTGAAAGTAAGTTGGTTAGATTGGGAGTGTGTGGGGTTGTGATTTGTCTTGCCAGATATTTCCCAAGTTAGATAGGTTGGCTAGGTAGATAATTACTTATTTTAAACTACGATAGGTTAGCTATAGCACATGAATACACATATATCACTCAACACATTTAATTTTCAGATAGGCTACGTATTTACTATTTTATAAACTTTACACATTCCTTATACCCATTACAGCTGTTTGGCAAGGTAAATCATAATCACCATGATAACTGAGACCCACATAGTTATTTTAGTACTGCTGTGACATGCGGACTGTATGCCTCTGTCAACCCTGGACATGCGGACTGTATGCCTCTGTCAACCCTGGACATGCGGACTGTATGCCTCTGTCAACCCTGGTCATGCGGACTGTATGCCTCTGTCAACCCTGGACATGCGGACTGTATGCCTCTGTCAACCCTGGACATGCGGACTGTATGCCTCTGTCAACCCTGGACATGCGGACTTTATGCCTCTGTCAATTTGGATATGCGGACTGTATGCCTCTATCCACCCGGACATGCGGACTGTATGCCTCTGTCCATCCAAGACATGCGGACTATATGCCTCTGTCTCTCACTGTACAGGCATGCCTGATTTCTCTGTTCACAGATGCAGTTCAGTACATGACCGAGTCCCAATCCGCTGAGCGCTGTGGAGTACATAGTTTTGGTTTGATTTCAAAGAGCGCTCTATTTACTTATTATTTACTGAATCATATGATTATGAGTAAAGTCAGTGTGAAAGAGATGTATGGCAGTGTTAATATAACTGTTACAAATGTACACTTCATAACGTGTAATCCTTTACTACAGATGGCGAAACGCATGACTCCGATGAGGGGCAGTCTCCTATGTGTTCAGATGGTGCAACTCCCGCAGTTGCTGGACCATCTTCGGCACCACTCGAGGGACCAGTGTCTGCGCGCAGCTCACCAGGTTCGTCACGGCATGGTGGCGTCGAGGACGACTCCGCGTCAGGAGAGGCCGAATAAGCCCTAGCCTTATGAACGACGTCACTACCCCACCGCTGCCTTTATAAGGACCGCACAGGCCGGTAGCCAGTCATTTGCTTGTCGGCGCTCGGATCGTGCACATCGCTCTCGGCGTGTTTCCCGGTATCGTGAGTCAGTCTATGTATTTGTTAGGTAAAGTGTATTTACAGTGTTATTTTGTGTTATAATTGGTGTTATGCTTTTAGACTGATTTTGTTTGAGTTCGAAGTAAAGATTAATGTTGTTTTCACGCAGTATTTTTGTAATTAGAAATAAAAACCTTGTAGTGTAAGAAACTTGTTTTTTTTTAATAAATTCCTACTTCTGAAGCTAAATATATATTATAGTTGGTGATTAGAGCTCCTGGTAGAGTGAAATTCTGGAAATTTGAGTGTTGAACTCCAGTTATAACTACTGGCATTGATTAATCGTTAGCACATATCTCACACACGTTTTTTCAAAGAGAGATAAAGTAAAAAAACGAGTTCAATAACAAATAGTTTTTCAATAAGATGTACGTACAGTGCCAGCACATCGGGTTTCCCTTTTATTGCATAATTGCCAATATGACAAATGTTTATGCTGCTGGATTTTTTAGGGTTCCGTAGTCCGACAAGGAACCCTTATAAGATCGTTCAGTCGGTCCTAGTCTGTCACAGCAGAATATCTTCTACGTTTATGGACTGATTTTCATGTAACTTGGTTCGAGGATACTTCACATATAGATCTCATTTTTTAAAAGACGAAAAATTAAAATTACCCCTTTTTAAGGGTACCTTGTAAGGGATGGGTGATTTTTTTTTTGAGTTCACTCTCTTGTGTTGGGTATTGTTGAAAAGAACTACAAAAATAAGATAGGGTTTCCATACAACACTTTTTTATCAGCTTTACTTTTTGCGATTTATAGCCAAGGTCGTTTGCACGGTGTCTCCCCCCTATAATTGGCTAGATGACACCACCAATCGTTGACATACTCTTTATTATCTGTCAAAACGGTCTGCCTCCATAGATTTTGTATGGGAATACATGATCGTGACGTCACGGTCATGTGTCAGAAATCGGAGTCAATTGAACGAATATTTATTGAGTTTTACGTGTTTAAAAATTGGTTTCTACAACTTTTTGGAAGAAAATTTTTAAACGCCATGATCTTGAAAATATTTAAGATAGGTGTCATCATCCCAATTTCTAAAGTCTTGGACCTATAAACTTCAAATGTCACACGTAAAGAAACAGGCACGGAAACTCTTATTTAAAATTGTTTCGGGTATCCTGTGCTGAATATTTCGAAATTATAAATAATATAAAAATATATACTTTACAATGATGACATTGACGGCTAGGGAGATGATGATGATACAAGAAATGCAAAACAGCGCTTCGCCAAAATTGACTACGGAACCCTACTTTATGCGTGGTCCGACACGCACTTGGCTGGTTTTTAGCACTCTCTCACTGACTTAAAAACTTACCTGAGCACAGTACTCCCTGCACGTAGAAAAGCACCGTTTTATACGCGTCCACGAGATACTTCTTGTCTTCCAGGGCGTTGGTTCTGTGCTTGTAGAGACTCACACAGCCAGTGTTCAGCATATCTGTGAAAAATACCACATTTAAATACCAACATTTTACTAGTTACGTAGATATGCAGGCAGGTCTGAAGTAAGTTGATTAGCTGTCTGTTTCTGACTATTTGCACTTTACTGTTTTTACAGCAATAACAATATACAACAATAACAAATAACAATATACTTAAAAACTGTGTTAATAAGGTAAACTTAGAACGAGAGAAATATTACAAAACTATGCTAGATAGGTTCACTTCTTTACACATTTGGTAACATGCGAAGCAGTGAACCTATTAAGAACAGACTACGCTTTAGTAAAACAGCTCCTATTGTATTCCCTAATAAAAGTACAGTACCTTTGTTTTTATAAACAGAGGAGAACGCAAAAAAAATACTCAACATACACAACACAGCTGGTTTCTATGGCAACTGATCACTCACCGCACAGGTCCAGCTGCCCCGCGCGCACCTGGCACACGGCGGCGACCAGCAGCGCCATCACAGCGCAGCGGCCGCCACCAGTCGAGCACTGGAGCCACGCGCCACATAGTTGATTGCTGAGGCGGCTCTCGTAAGTTTGGTATAGGATCTTGTCTGCCAGTAGCACCAGGGGCGCGCAAACGATCCTGGAGATCAAAAAACGTGTTTAAAACTCATCTACTATGATAACAACCAGCTCAATAATGAGCCAAATTCACTATGTAAGTAACAATAAAACCTGTAAGTTTGAAATTTGACCTAGATTATGCTTTCGTGTTCCTAGTCAAACTTTGCGGTCATAAGTTAAACTTCGTGGTAACTTATGAACATGCAATTTCAAAGAATGAGACGTCGGTGCTGAATATTTCTTGAGACCATTCAATATTAAGCATAACACTTAATGCAAATATTATCATGACCATAGAGTTTTAAAAACATAACTATATGATGCCAGATGCTAGCATCTTGAAGGTTATGTTAATTAGATAATGATAACTAGTTATAATAATTATATATAATTTCCAAAAACTGTCGCTTCCGATTTGAAATTAAATAAATATTCAGTCCATTGATTCCGATTACTGATACACAAGAAATACATCACAACTCTGTTTTCCCCTACAATATTCATGGAGGGGCAGCAGATCGTTTTGGCAGGTCCACGAATGGTGATGATATCATTGCTATTCTTCACGTAGAGAAGTCTACGAAACAATATACAGAGCCCCAGGATCAAAGTAGAAACCAATGGAACTTGATAATTTTCAACTTCAGGGCATATGGTTACAAATGGTTGTCTGTGATCTTTGAAAGCTGTGTGGTGGTATTTAGTTTAAGCTTTTTCATTTAATTCTAATCTTAATAACTACTTATATGCATGTAAATTTATAAATTTGACAATGTTTTTTTAAATATTTTTTTATCCGTGTATTTGTACATGTTTCTGTGAGTGAATTTTTGAAATAAATGATATACTATATGATTATTAAATCTTCAGCGGTGGATTTAAACTGATTACACAATTTGAAAAAAAAATTAACTTATCAACTTACTTGGCTGGGAAAACGTTGACTTGATAATGCGAGACATACACCACACTCTTATCCCGCGATACCGTCAGCTTGCGCTCGGTCCAGTGCACGGTACACTTGACGTCGTCCAAGGTCACCTTCACGTCGTCAGGCAGGTCCAAGGACTGCCCCTTGGCGGTGGGCCAGTAGGACTTGCCTTGCATCTGGTGGGACATTAATAACGCATTAAGTTAAAGTTGACGGAATCATGCGTTACTTTGCGGAAATCCAAAGAGAGGATTATTTTGCTTTAAATTTTCACTAAACGACGCCAGCACAGGAACCAAAATACATCCAACTGTAATCACCTGAAAAAGTGAGAGCTGGAAGTCGCAGGACTCACAATACCTACAACTCACAACGTGTCATAGAAGATGCACCTGGAATCACAACACTGACACCAACAAAACACTCGACGCGTTTCGCCACTACACGTGGCATCCTCAGGAGATGTTGTCGCTTCGACAGACTACGAGCGACTAAGTGTAAGTTTTTTTTCAGCATTAAGTTAAGTAAAAAGAGGGGGGTATTACAAATTTAACCGCAAAATCTGTTTGTGTTTTGTGTGTGTATGTCTGTGGCATCGTAGCTCTCGAACGGAAGAAGCAGAAACAGATTTCGAAGCGGTTTAATTTGAATTGATAATTTAATCACGGTAGTTTTTAGCTATGACTGGTCACAATCCGTCCAGTTTTTGAAGCTCAACAGCTGTTTTCCAGCTGTGGCTCACTCGGTTTTTTTTAAAATTGTAAGTTTGTTTTTGTTATACTTTTTTTCCAAGTAGAAAATAAAGCTCACAGTGCATGGTCTAAAATGCCAAGGTAGTTACAGTGTGCATTATGTATGAGTTATTTTACTATGAGGTCATTAATCTAATGACTGGGAATAAGATTGGGTCTGGCCGCTCCATTTAATTTTCTTACCAACTTTGTGTAACAAAATTTCTCCACTTTTTTAGCAGGTTTACTCATATATTGATGAGAATAATATAGATAAAAAAGAAAGTTTTTGTCGAATATCAAAAACTTCACACTTAAAATTGATTCCATTCTGCATAAAATCAATCATACTTCCAGATATGTTTTTAAGATAAGGTTTTATCTTACACCTGTAATATTTCAAAGCATAGATAAACATTTGATGTATTAGAAAGAATATTTACCTCAATTTCGCTCAGTAGACAGACGACACAAGTGATTTTGTTTTCTAATACTGCTTTCCAGAAGATACTGTATTTATCTTCTGGGGGGTTGCTGGAGATCACTAAAGGAATGCACCATGATGCCAGGCGCTGAAACAAAAAAATAATTTAATAATAATAGTCCTCCTGGCCGATTTCGACCACGGCGCCCAATCTCAACAGAGAGCAGCCAACTACGCAGGAGATATTATAGTGCAGAAGTGTGAGCGCAATACACAGGTGCACTCACTGTTCCATCACTCTCAAAGTTCGGTGAGACGGCAATCCGACATGACCGGAGAGAGATCAGGCGCAGGACCAACGGCTGAACGTGCTTTCCGAGGCACGGGGTTGCAACACCGCCAACTTCCCGACTCCGAGCTGTTTTTGAGAAATTCATGACAGAAAATCTCAGAAACAATTTTCAGCGACCTGGGATTCGAACCCAGGACCTCTCAGGATGTAAGGCAAAAACTTTGCCACTACACCAACGAGGCAGTCAATAATAGTAATGATAATAATAGTCTGATAATCAATTATATAAAAATGAATCCCAAAATGTGTTGGTAAGCGCATAACTCAAGAACGCCTGGACCAATTTGGCGGATTCTTTTTTTATGATATTCCTTAAAGTACGGGGATGGTTCTTACGAAGAAAAAATTAATAAAACAACGGGCAGGATAACGTCTGTGGGGACCGCTAGTTTAATATACAAATCACTAAACTACACTTCCCCTACTTTTCGGGTTGTGGTCCGCAGTTTCGGATGTAGCCATCTACATTACAGCTGTTACTGTTACAAGCTTGACCTTACGAGCGAAAGTGCGGGCGTGACCCAAAAATGTGAACGAAACGTTAGAGGAATCATCATCATATCAGCCGTTCGTCGCCTACTGCTGAGCATACACCTACCCCGCGGATCTCCACCGCGATCGGTCCTGCGCGCGCCCGCATCCAGCGGCTTCTTGTTCACGCGCACCAGAGCGACCTCTACCGTTCGCCATCACAAGCGCATGCCAAACGGGGGCAAGCACGACAGCGAGCGCTGATACGGCTCCATAGGCTAGATGGCGCTGTTAGCCTGGTACCGCACATGAACCGCAGCATATAAGATTTAGATTCTGAATAATATAGATAGATAAATCAAGATGATGTCTATCGGACCACGGTTCCCGACCATAACACCCGTCAGTAGGAAGCGTTTCCCTTTAGCTTCCTAACGCTAAATCTGTTGCGTCAAAAAACCATAAGACCTAAGAATCTTCTACTAAGAATACTTTGCAGATACACATCTGTCGTTGTTACCATCTGTCATGACATGGGAGATATTACTATTGGATCGTATAGAATATCTTCCGTCGTTCGCAGCTCTGTAAACATACATACGTACCTTGTAAAAAGAGGCGTTTATGTACGCATCAGGATTAGATTTGAGGGTCAGTCTCGTGTCATCGTAAGGCACCACGTCTGAGGGCCGGTGCCCCTCGCCGTACTCCATTGCAACGGATTTCGATTTGTACATAATGTTTTGTTGCTGAAAGGAATAAACACAAAAATTGACATCACATGTGATTTATAGTAGTAGTAGTCCTCCTTGCCGATTTCGACCACGGTGGCCAATCTCAACAGAGATCAGCCAACTACGCAAGAGATATTATAGTGCACAAGTGTGAGCGCAATACACAGGTGCACTTATTGTTCCATCACTGTCAAAGTTCGGTAAGACGGCAATCCGACATGGCCGGAGAGAGATCAGGCGCAGGACCAACGGTTTAACGTGCGCACCGAGGCACGGGGGTGCAACACCGCCAATTTCTCGACTCCGAGCTGTCTTTGAGAAATTAATGACAGAAAATCACAGAAACAATTTTGGCTCGACCTGGGATTCGAACCCAGGACCTCTCGGATATAAGGCAGAAACTTTGCCACTACACCAACGAGGCAGTCAATAATAGTAATAATAATAATAGTACAATAATTTAATATACAAATCACTAAACTACACTTCCCCTATTTTTTGGGTTGTGGTCCGTAGTTTCGGATGATACATTACAGCTGTCATTGTAACAAGCTTTCTTTGAGAAATTAATGACAGAAAATCACAG
Organism: Pyrausta despicata; assembly: GCA_963921415.1. Taxonomy (NCBI): domain Eukaryota; kingdom Metazoa; phylum Arthropoda; class Insecta; order Lepidoptera; family Crambidae; genus Pyrausta; species Pyrausta despicata. The sequence goes on along the minus strand of OY992848.1, from coordinate 3,113,845 downwards.
AAACAATTTTGGCTTGACCTGGGATTCGAACTGCCTCGTTGGTGTATTGGCAAATTTTCTGACTTACATCCTGGGTTCAAATCCCAGGTCGAGCCAAAATTGTTTCGATAAAATAACGTAGTAAATTAATAGATATCTCATCGGCCCACTTACTTGTCCATCCATAAGCTCCTTCCACTTGGCATCTAAGCTCTCACTCGCGGAACCCGTGCTCGTCATAGAATCCACCAACTTTTTCAATTGTTTTACTTCCTGAGTAAACTGGTTCAGCAACATCGGGTCTGAAATAAGGTCCATTTTCGCGGGCCTCTCGATCACGTCCTCTTTGGGTACTATCTTAGGCTTAGCCTCAACCTTGGGCATCATAACCGGCTTCTTGATAGCAGTCTCCGATATTTGAGGCACTTTTATCTCAGGCATTAGAGGTTTATGCTCGACGGTAAAGTCGATATCCGATAGTAAATCGAACACTGATGGCTCAGTGTTCTCTTCAGTTTTAACTTCAACCGGTTTTGTCTCAACCGGCTTTGCTTCAATTGGCTTAGCTTCAACCGGTTTTTCAACTTCCTGAACGGTCGACACGGAAGGTTGCACTATTTGGTTTGAATTATTTTGCTCAATACTGGGTTCAGCAATTTCCTCTTTCGGGGAAGACACTGAAAAGGAATAAAGCGTGAATAAATAAAATGCAGAATAAGTTTTCAAATACATTTATTGAAAAGATTAAAACTTAAGCTATTGTGTTAGTTACATAGGATAAAATAAAGGATAGCATAAATTAATATCGAGTAGAACATAATAAAAATATCTAAGTATTAGTAAATTTACAAAAATAATCTTCATAAAATAAAAATAGCGTTAACCAAACCCAAATACAGTGTTCGTTAATTAATAAGAACAAATATAAATATATTGAATGATTTTCTCATGATGTCTTACCTTGATTACCGGTAAAGGTAACACTGGTGTCTTTCATTTGACCCGACTGCATGTAAGTCGACTGGTTCATATTAGCACCGTAGTTCGTCGACACTGGTTCGGTAGTAGGCAGGGTATCATTTGCCTGTACAGTCTGGTACCCGTAGGGAGCGTTGTAATAAGTCTGATTGTTTGTCTGGTCTGCTGGCATGTTCTGTGGCTGCTCTGATGGCGATTGCACGGTACCACAAGCCCCTGCACTCGTGTATTGCCCGCTGCTTTCTACATTCGATTGGCCGCCATTATAGTTGACATAGGAGTTCTGAGATCCATACGCGTAGTCGTAGCTACCAGTAGACGAATTAAATGTGTATCCAGGATGATTCTGGAACGTCTGAACGTAGTTAACGTTCGCGTCGTTTGGGTAAGTGTACGTATTGTTCGCTTGGAAACTTTGGTCCGGTGAATTAGTGAAGTTAGTCTGAGCATTTTGATCATAGTTTGGGTAGCTGGGTTGGTAGCTGATATTCGAGGCGAGAGCCTCTCCCGTGACGTGAGATTTTATCGGTTGATCAAATGCATCTATTTGAGATAGCGTAGTGGAACTGACAAAATTAGGGTCTTGTACTGTTGAGTAGCTGTAAGGCTGACTGGTCGTTATAGGGACGTTGACAACGTTCGTCGTGGACGTGACAGCGCTCTCTGTGTTCGTGTAGATCGAGTATCCTTCGGGCATATTCGGGTAGCCAGATGTCGCATAGCTGTAGTCCGCGCTACCGTTTGATGTAGAACCGTTTGGATTCATCTGTTGTGAGTAGCAAGCAACTGACGCGTTAGGATTCACTGTCTGATTGTAACCAGAGGCAGTAGAATTGGTCGGCTGTGTGTAACCAGTCGAAGCGTTTGGATCGACCTGTTGTATGTAGCCAGCAATGGGATTCTGTTGGCTGTATTGAATATTCGGATCTGTCTGTTGACTATACCCTGTAGACGCATTGGTTTGTTGAATATAACCAGTTGACACGTTTGGGTTGGTCTGTTGGTTGTAACCAGAAGCCATATTTAAGTTGGGTGCTTGATTATAGTCCGTTGCTACATTTGGGTTGAATTGTTGATTGTAACCTGAGGACACGTTGGGGTTCGTTTGTTGATTGTATCCAGAAGATACGTTTGGATTGACTTGCGGCAACGTCTGCGGTTGCTGCATAGTCTGCGTTTGCTGTGCGAACTGCGACTCTCCAGTATACGGATAGTTCAACGCAGAGTTATCTGACGGCAACTGCGATGGAGTCACGCTAGTATTAGCGCTCTGAGGGGCGTGGCTATACGTCGACATGCTAGGAGTAGCCGCTTGGGGATACTGCACGCTGTAGTACGTCTGAGAATAGTCCGAGCCGTAACTCATGTTTGCTTGACTCTGGTCCGGTTTTGAGTTCGATATTTGCATGTTTGCAAAGTTGACATTCAAGTCCGCACTGTTGGGAGAGCTGTATGACTGCATCGATGGGTTAGTCTCTGGCACCGATGTGAGGTGACTTTGACCGTATGGGTTGTACTGGCTGGTGCTCGGTGCGTTAGGCGGAATGTTACTGTACGGATTGGAGTGTTGCGAATCGGTCATAATAGTTGAGCTGTTGTTAGTCGCTGTGTAGTAGGGATTGTTGTACATCTGCTGATCGGACATCTGGCTCGAATACTGCGCAGGTGTATACGGCGTAGAGTACCCGTAGTTTCCGTCATCGGGTTTATCAAAGCTCTGTTTGCCAGCTAAAGGATACCCATAATTGGACTGAACGCCGTAGGGGTCAGAATCACTTGGAGCGTACGGGGATGCGTAGCAGTAAGGACTTTGCATGTTCGGTGGCATAACGCCGTCAGGTAGCTTCATTTGTGACGGATCCGTGGCTGTAAAAAAGTTCTATTTAAGATCTCTGAATAAAGAAAAGAAAGTCACTATGACTAAAAAGAAAAATCTTTACCTTCGGAGCCAACTGGTGCAGGTCTAACGGATGTAGGATAGATTGTTTCGGGATAGTAAGAATCCGCTGTCATAGGATCGATTTGAGCTATAAAAAAATAATAGGATTAACAATCAACAAAAAAGAATAAGGTTATTATCTGGTAAATTTCGCACAACAGTTGTTTCATTCATTAAAAATTATTGATCTTACTTCACCGTCAAAAGAAAAAGACAAGTTTTCATAGTATAAGTCATCAATAAATTGTTAATTAGGCAAAGACAATGATTACAATTTTTGACGTAACGTCTTAAATTAGGTTGTGGCTCGGAGTCACTCATGAAAAAGTGTAACACCCGCTCACGTCTGTTACGATGAGTCACCGAACGAGAGAGAGGCCCGCCGGACCGGCGAATGCCTTGCGTCTCTCTCCCACTCAAACATGATCGGTGTCACGTAAAATCTTCGCCCGTAAAACAGACTTTACAGGCACAACCATTTTTTTAAAGAATACGAATTTGAACATAACATTGACCGAAACTACATTGTGCTAGGACCTCCATGCCTAAACGACTTACGTCGTGACACAGCAAAGAAATGTCTCGTTTTTATGGCATGCAGAATTGGAGTACCATATGAACAATTTTATTTGTGTACCTTCGAGGCGTAATCGATAACTGCCACATACCTTGTGGCGTAACACTTCTGGGCACTGCGCCCCTGTTCTTCATATATGGCAGATAGTCCTTCAGTTTGCGCCCGCCGGTGCTGGGCGGCGCTGGCATCGCGTCCATTGTCTTTGATAAGCTCGAGGTGGTGGGGGTGGACACTGGAGGCAAGAGAACTTTAATTACATCTGGAGTCGTCTTGTGATGTTGCTTTACGCTCAATAGCAGCGCTAACATTTAAGGAAATAGGACTGAAATCTGAAAAACAACGCTACTGCTGATCTACTCGCAAAACCGCGGTATAGCGATTGTCATCGGTCGATTACGGTGACGTTTTGATTTTGACGGTTAACGTCGAGTTCACTTAGCGCAGAAAGCTTAGCTTTTAATTCTATTTTGCAATTTAAAGGATCAATAGAACTTCAGTTATGCAGATTTTGGACAACGGTTACGTTGCAATGAAACTATACCATCACCACAGTTTACTGTTCACATATTTGTGATTTATTAAAGCGGTCCTTTCCGCGTTACTCCCACACATCCACCTCAGCACGTTCAGCGGTTTCTTGTAGAACTAATATAGCCTACTTATAGTACAAACTCACCTTTGCTCGTCTGCTTGGCGAGTTGTTGAGCACGTTCTTCCTCTTGCACCTGGCAGGTGCTGCGCAATCTCGCTAGAAGCTGGTTAACGTTGTGCAGTAGTTTCTTGTAGAACTCCTGCCCTTTTTGAGACTTGCCTAGCAGCTCTTCATACGTGTCGTACGAGGTTATGAGGGCTGTGGGAGGTAGATTTTGAGTTTATAATAGAATAGAATAGGTAACTCTTTATTGCACACTACAAGAAAAATACAAGAATCGACGAAGAACATAATTAGATGAACAATAAAAGTTTATGATTATAAACAAGATACACCGTTTGTTATGCAGCTGACTAGCCGATAAATTAAACAGTCGACGAGTACACCAACAGAACTCAGAATTATCAATCATACCGCATTATCATAAAGCTCAAACCGATAAGTCTTTATTATTTTCAACAAAATTTTGGCGCTCGTTGTCTATTCACTATATATTTAAGTTTCCACCATGCAATCATTGTTGTAATGACTGTTTGTGCCATGATAATAAATAAATAAAGTTCGACTTTTTGTAGAAAAACAAAACAGCCTGCAAAAATTGTCACCAAAATGTAATTAAAAATTCAAACTGTACCCCTCCACTACAAAAGAAATAGGCAGTGATTATACCTTGTTTAAATATAAACTGATCAATTCAAAGTGAATGACAGTGCAACCTAAACGAGGCATATGTTTCAAGTTCGTTGTATATTATTTAAACATGAAATAAATACTGCCCATTTCTTATGCAACAGTGAAATAAATATCTGGCTTTGCAGATGGTTTCGCAAACCACGTCAAGGAAGCTGAAACTAGGCTCTAACCAGGTAGAAATGCTTAAACTTAAAAAAAATAAGACAAAGACAAAAAGCACACACTAACCATTGATGAGCCCGTCTCGCTTCCGCAGCACGTCGGCGAGCATCCGGCGCGAGTCGCCGTACGACGCGTACAGGGACGTCAGCTTGTTTATAATGTTCTCCTGCGCAGCTAGGTTCTGCTCGATTATCCGCTTCTACGAGCGAAATAAGGAATCGTAGAAAATCGTTAATTAATCGTAGAAAAGGTTTTAAAGTGCCTTAATAAAAGACAATAAAATTGACATCGAATAATAAAGACTTGATGAAATATTTATCTCAAACCCTACTCGGTGCTCTTTTTTACATTTAAACCTTCCCTGGGCTTCCAACAATATTTCGAGACTAAAATTACCCAAATGGATTCAGCCGTTCTCGAGGTTTAGCAAGGCTAACGAACAGCAATTCATTTTATATACAGGGTATAAAAAAAACCTTAACGAAGCCGAATACCACATATTCTACCAATTGTTACGATCATTTTTTTCCTATACACCATATAGTTCTTTCAAATCACGAAGTCGAGCAGAATTTACTTGTGGTAAATATGTGTCCGTATATGTGTCGATGTGTGCGTGAAAACGAAAGCGGGTATGGTTAGCATAAAAATAATACCAATATTTTTGTATGTTCAATTGATAATAAAATAAAACAACAAAACTTTTAAACTAAAATGTTTATTATTTAAAATAAATAATAAATAAGGGAATGTATTAAAATAAAATTATGTTCTTCTACATTTGGGTTTAAGTTTTAATTTAAGCGAAACATAAGACTTAAATAAGGATATACAATTGAACTCAAGATATGGCAAAATTATGAAAATAAGGCTAGGCTGGAACTATTTAATAACAAATTTCTATCTATTTTTACGTATGTGAAAAATGTGTCGCCTTAATCTTCTTCGGAAAAACTGTTGCTTTCGTTAGTTTCAAAGTCAGTCGTGCTGCTATCACTTGATTCACCCACATTAATTACAAATTCAAAGTCATAATCAAAATATTTCATATACTCCTTTTCAATTTTTTCGACATGCTTGCATGTATTAAGCCAGATGTTGTTATCGATACTGTTTAAACCTTCAGCTATTAAATTTTGAACTTCTGTCATATTTTGACCAATATTTTTCGAGGCAATCTTATTTTTCAGAATACCCCAGATGTTTTCAATGGCATTTAATTCGGGGTGATATGGTGGCAGTCGTAGTATTTCGAAACCTTTGCTTTTTATTATCTCGTCAATTCTATATGAAATAAAACGCTGCTTATTTCTGATTATTAAATCATACAATTCTACATTGCGGGACAGTGCATTGAAAGGAATACCGTGTTCCGTCAGCCACTTTTGCATGTCGCTCTTGCGCGAATTTGACGTAGGTATACTACTACTTCGAGTATTATGGTAGGATGCGTTGTCCATCACTATAACAGATTTATCTGGTAAATTTGGCAGCAGCTTTTCATTCAGCCATTTGCTATAATTATTGAAATTCATATTTGAGTGATAGTCTCCAGTTGTGGATGATGCTTTGTATATTAACGAAGCATCTTTAATAAATCCACTACTGCTACCCGCATGCACTATAATAAAACGAGCACCGGTACTCAATTTTTTTAAAAATGACTTGTCTTTTGTCTTAGTATCTAGTTTTTTTAAATTCCACGTGTTTTGACGTACGTGCGAAGTTAGCACATATGTTTCGTCTGTATATATAATGGGACGGCCTTCTTCACGGTATTCATGAATTTTTTTCAAAAAATTAAATCTCCACAATTGTATTTCATGCCTTTCTTGTAAAGATTTACGATTGTTTTCAATTTTGTTCCATTCGTAGCCCATTTTTATAAGCAACGAACGTAATGTGCTCAAACATCCGTCAAAACCAATTTTTTCTCTTAATGCTGACTGAAGTTTTGCCAAAGTTGGAAGTTCATTGTGTTCTATATGAAAATTTTGAATTGTAGTTCGAATAATTTCTCGATTCATATTATCTAAATTAAATTTACCGTCTCTTTTTCGTCGCTTTTTCATGGGTGAAGTAAACTTGGTTGATGAAGATGGCAACTCTTTCTCTTCTTTTAAAATCCTACTTACTGTGCGTTCACTGACGCCTGTTGCTTGGGCAGTTCGTTCTAATATGTTTGCTAATGGACTTAGGTCACATCCATCAGTGTTATTTGCTTTCATAAAATTATATTCATCTTTTAGAAAGTGAAAGACTTTAGCAATGATTGCTCGACCCTAAAAACAATAAAATATACAATTGAATAAGTATCAAAAGTCAAAACTAAACTATTACTTAAATTAAAAAATAATCATTTTTATTTAATGTCAAAACTAGAAAAAAAATATTTACCTCGCTATGGATAACTTTGCGCTTTGACATGCTGACAGTACTTCACGGCAATTAGCGTCCGGAAACAATAAACACAACTAACCTGAGCGACAGCGCGCTCGCGACTGACCGCGTCGTCATACACGCACACTATTGCATTATGCATGTACACGTTTAAAAACAAATAAAGACTACTCGCCTTCGTGAAATGCAAGAACTGTACCTGGGAAGTTAACGGTTACTGAGATATTGATGGTTAAAGTTTGAAAAAAAAATTGATGATTTTTACAGAAATGACTTCTGTCCGGTAAAACTGACCTTTTTTCCAAAGAAACATGATTCAAATTTTCACTAGTTCTTTCATAAAAAGCCTCTAAATGGCACACTCCGCAATGAACAGCGCACACTCGAACCGAACCGCGTCGCGGTGGCGTAAAGCAACACGCCCCGCGGTGACTTTTCCGCGTGCGCGCTGTACATTGCGGGTTAGAATTAAATTATTTTTTTTGATGTGAAAAAATAAAAAGTTGTTTCCCAGCCAAAATTTCTTTTTTATACGATTTGGTTTGATGTACTGAACGCGTGGTTGACGGCTTCGTTTAGGTTTTTTTTTACACCCTGTATAAGATATATATCAGTAGCATTAGTGCTTATTTACGTAGAATCGCAGGCGCGGTGGCGGGCGCGGTCACGAAATATCAAACATATTAAGTATTATCCAAGTTTTCACGTACGCAACCCACGAGATCTACGTGAACAAGCACTCTAAGCTCACTTGAAGCCAATAACCCATATAAATGTTTGTCATTAGCATGTTGAAACATAGAAATAGAAAACCTATCTTCAAGATTCATACCTGCAATATACGCTTTGCTTTTTCTACTATAAACCTAGCACTTCATGCCGAGAATTTCGCTGATTTCATCACACACGCGGGATTGGCCCGCAAGCGGAAATTTTCACACAGCGTGAGACACGCATTCAGTATTCCTGAATGTAATTGCAGAAAAATATTGACCCAGTTACTGAGTTCCACTCTTTAGCAGTGCGCATCAGGAATGTAGATGAGAAGCGCTTGGTTCGTATCAGTGGAACATCAACATGGTACGGATGTTATTCCGCGGTAGTTGGTAGTCCGGTGGCGACATTAAGGGCGACTATCAGCTTCATAGCTGGAATTGAATAACTCTACCTACCTGCGGCGAATGCTTTTCCAGCTCCTCTCTGAATATGACGTCAGTGGGCTCGTTGCTCCTGGCCAGCAGCTTGGCGGTGACGTCATCGTTGGTGACGGCGTCTCGCAACTGTTGCACGAGCGAATCACGTTGAGTTTGCATCTCGCGCGCTTTGGCGACCACGCGACGCATTTCCTTCATCGTATCGCGGTCGAGGCCATCTGTGTAATGCAGATTGGTTGGAGTGAGACCATCGTTTTGGATGTAACAAGGGTATGCACGGCCACACGTCAAGTTAATCACTGCGATATCTTATAATTACGTAATAAGGGTGATTTTGCAACGACAATGAGTAGCTTGATGTGGAACCGTGTGTACAGAAAAGGGAAAAACAGTCTAAGACGTTTTTTTAGGTCATAAGATCAAAAGTGGTGTATTTCAGAAATAAATTTTAAAACAGACAACAGAAAAACATAACAGTAAACATTGGAATGATACACTTTTGAGGCCATTTAAATTAAAAGAAACACTAATTTTAGAAGTTGATTGGACAATTCCACCATCCTGGGATCCTGTTTTAGCCAAGACTCGAGCTAGACCCCGCACTGCAAGACCTCAAGATACTGTTAGCTCTTTTTGTGTAGATAGGACCGTAACTTAATATTTTTGAGTGATGGCAGTTCACATTTTTTCGAAACTATTTAATGACAACACCAGGCACCTTAAACTACTTTGTGACTGAGTACCAGTGGGGTAAACAACTATTGTAACGTATTCGCAGCGTTTACATGTCGTTGACTTGTCAATATGTTTGGGGAATCTGTCAATTTCTGACGTTTGGACGACACGAATACGTTACGAAAATGTTCGTGCTCACCCCACTGTGGTCCGAAACCTCAGGTTAAAATAAATTGTAATTAAATCACGAAATGATCCGTAAAATTGACGACCGCTTGGTGCAGTGGTCCACAGGTCGGACTTCTAAAACCAAGGGTCGCGGGTTCGATCCCTGCACTCACCACCACAGATCCAAACTCAGGCCAGTGATACGATTGGGTTTACTTAAAGTGGATCGGTTCAGTAAATTGTATACCCACCCCCCATGTCTGCCAACTACACTACAACTTTTTGTTAGCCTAGTTTGAAATAAATTCATTCTCAAGTACGTAGTTATTTTCTTTGACGCCCTTAACGTCACAAGTACGTGCAAAAGTGTGCATGAACATGTGTGTTTGTACTGGTCTGGGTGTTTTCTATGTATAAAATGTATTTATTTACAAAAAAAAAAGTATTTAAGTATGTTTATCCGCTGTCTAGTACCAATTTGGGACTAGAGAATGTGATTGTGATTGTTGTGAAATATTTATATTTATTTATAAAAAAAGTGTATCATTACAACAGAAAAATATTAGAACTTGATAATTTAAAAAAACACCTCACTCACCAATATTCTCAATGCTCGGTATCTTGCTCTGCAACACATCGAGCGGCTGCGACAGCAGTCTCAGGTTGGCGATGTGCAGCGTCATCGCCTTGTGCAGCACCTGGTTGCTCTCGTTGGTGCGCGCGTGCGCCTCCTGGTACTTGTGGTACTCGCGGGACAGTTCCGTTTGCACTATGGACGGCGGGCGAGGGCCCATGATCTTCTGGAAGTCTTTCTCTTTTGATGTCTCCTCCTGTAAATGGAGGTTAGCGTGACAAATAAAGAGTGTGCATAATCAGCACACTACTAGGCGAAGTTAGGTAGACACAGGCTGCCTCGTTGGTGTTGTGGCAAAGTTTCTGCCTTACATCCGAGAGGTCCTGGGTTCGAATCCCAGGTCGAGCCAAAATTGTTTCTGAGATTTTCTGTCATGAATTTCTCAAAATCAGCTCGGAGTCGGGAAGTTGGCGGTGTTACACCCCCGTGCCTCGGAAAGCACGTTAAGCAGTTAGTCCTGCGCCTGAACTCTCTCCGGTCATGTCGGATTGCCGTCTCACCGAACTTTGAGAGTGATGGAACAGTTAGTGCACCTGTGTATTGCGCTCACACTTGTGCACTATAATATCTCCTGCGTAGTTGGCTGATCTCTATTGAGATTGGCCGCCGTGGTCGAATCGGCCAGGAGTATTATTATTATTACTAAGCGAAGTTTTGAAAAATGAGCCTGACGCGAAGTCATGTTAATGTGGTTTCACGTTCCAAAAGGGGAAAAGGTGTTAAACAGCAGATGAGACGGAAACAGAATTTGTAGGGAGCTGCGAATAGCGCCGTAGGGGAAAAGGGCCCACGCAGTACCCACGCGTTCTCCCGTGATTCTGTTCGTATGCCGCAAGGCAAACAGAACCATGGGTTGGTGGAGAAAATAATCTATATATATAAAAGAAAGTGGTGTTAGTTACACTATTTATAACTCAAGAATGGATGCACCGATTTGGCTGAAAATTGGTGGAGAGGTAGCTTAAAACCAGGAAACGGACATAGGATACTATTTATCCTGTTCGACCGCGATTGTGAAAACAAAGAGATTCCACGCGGACGAAGTCGCGGGGGGGCCACTAGTAATATATACAACAACATCACATACATTGATCTGACTCCGTGGTAAGTAGCTTAAGCACTTGTGTTACAGATATCAGAATCAACAGTGGTATTACAAATAAACTTAATTAAATACATATAACACCCAGACCAGTACAAACAGACATGCTCATGCACACAAATGTTTGTACAGTGCGGGGATCGAACCCGCGATCTCTTGGTTAATAGTCAACTTCTTGTCCATTACACCAAAGTGGTCGTCAAATGAGCATAAACAGTACAGCCAGTATCAAGAGTAGTGAAACACTTTGGTGCCAAGTCAAAACCACATTTAAACATCCATTCTGCCTAGCAGTAAACTATTAAACTATTATTATTATTTTTATATATTTTCATTTTCTCCATCGTGGTTAGCAATGGGTAATTTTTAAGGCATGTAACGCGGGCTTCAGCCAAGCGAAACAGCCTGTTGTGAGTCGGATGACAAAAATTTGCGTGTGATTCGGCATGTATTAAGTATAACGGCTTTTTGGAAAAGAGGTATTATTATTATTATTTTCACTGCACCCATTGCCTTCTCTCTGCATGACCTTGAGGTTGACTGGCAGAAAATGCTTTTAGCATTAAGTCCACCCTTTGTACATTTCTTGTGCAATAATGTTTAAAATAAATAAATATACTATTATTTTGATGACATAAAAGTAAAGTGGTCAGGTAGTTTATTGTTGATCTATGAAAATTGTTTATATGCGTTGTACAAATCTAAGTAATTTCACATGCCTTGAATTTGTTCAAATAATATAAATTGGAAACATTATGGTAAGTCATAGTCAAGGTCATAGTTGTTAAAATAAAACACTGAGTGAGTGAGTTTTAATTTCACTATTTCATTTCATTTCACTAAGTGAGTTTTAATTTCACATTGTAAAGAAATTTGCATTGTTAATGCTAAAAAATAAAGTAACTTAAGGTCATAGTTTGTCATGCTTGAATACAATCCCAATAAAAAATATTGTCATTTTTGACCTTGTCTCTGTTCATAATGGTTGAAAATGCAATCAATCTCAATCATGATAACTTACTTGAATAAGACTTTTTATCTCAGTGAGTGAGTGTTCCACATCACTGATGATCTCAGCCAGGCTGTTCATGGAATCCACCAGGGTCTGGATTGTTTCCGTCTTTGCATTCATTGCTGCACATCTGTCCACTATTTCTTGGGGTATCCTGAAAAGTACCAATACAATTTAAGTATTTAAGTTTTGTCAAATATTTATTTTAATTTATTTATTTAAAAATTACAACAATAAATCTAGGCCTTGAGGTGCTTGTGGCGCAGTGGTTGCAGCGCTCTAGTAGTGCCACCAAAAGTTAAGCAACCTACGGCGCGGTCATGTTTGGGATGGGTGACCATCAAAGTGACGTCTATTTACAAGCATCTCCGTGCTTCACAAGGCACGTTAAGCTGTTGGTCCCGGTTAATATCGATAGATATTAGTCGTTAAGCCTGGTCGGAGGCCCTCGGGCGGCTGAATAACATCTGACAGTAAGGGTCACTTATCTTACACACACCCCTCCACCAATCCGCACTGAGCCCGCGTGGTGGAGTATGGCTCGCACCACCTCATGGTTGAGGTGAGGCCTGTGCCCAGCAGTGGGAATATATAGGCTGATGATGAAATCTAGGCTATCACTCAATAATGTGAAACTATGTGCTCAGTTATGTTTAAATTCATAATAACTATAATAAGATACATAATTGAAAAAAGTATAAGTAACATGTATATGGTTACCCTCAACACACAGTCATTTAGATTTTTATTAGTTACTAGCGAACCTAGCAGATGTTGTCCTGCCCGTTCTTTTCTTATCTTTTAAACCTTCCCTGGACTTTCACGAATACTTCAAGACTAAAATTAGTCAAATCGGTCTAGCCGTTCTTGAGTTTTAGCGAGACTAACGAACAGCATTCTTATTTATATTATAGTTATTGTCCTGCCCGTTGCTTTTTTTAAAATTTCTGATCTTTTAAACCTTCCCTGGACTTCCACGAATATCTTAAGACCAAAATTATTGAAATCGGTTCAGCCGTTGTCGAGTTTTAGCGAGACTAACGAACAGCAATTCATTTTTATATATATAAGATTTCTATGTTATTACACAGTTTTTACTAACCAGATCGTTATGAATCACCCAAACAAAATTAAACTCAACAACTTTATTACTCATCGCATCTGATAATGTGTTTCATCTTATCAGTCAAAGAACAGACTATCATTGTAAAAAATAAGGTTGAAAAATGAACAAATCAAGCATACTTTTGATCAACATCCAGTACATCTAGCTGGTCTAGTTGCAGAGAAGACATGAATTCCATCAGCTCAGTGTTCTTCGCTTCCACTTGGCTGACGATGTGACGCAGGAGTTTTGCCTTCTCTTCGGAATACATAGAGGCGGCTTCGTGAGCCACCATCGGGACTAGGCGAGAGAAAATGTCGGGGCCGGATATCTGCAATAAATGGAGTCATCAGAGCTAGAAACAAAATCGAATCGAATAATCTGACTCCCCCTTCCTGTGACAATATCCTAAAGGCGAGTAGTCGCGAATGACCTTGAACATTAAAGCGTAACAGATTCATTTCAAAAATATTATTTTTTTTGACATGTTGTATATATGGGTACACGTGTGAGGTTCAACTGTAGTTTCAGAGGCAAAATTAATTCACCACCACCAATCTTCCCAACATCGCGGCACACAGTGGGACAAAATTGGTAAAAACATACTTAGGTTTTTTTTGCAATAGCCATCTAAAAAAAATCCAGAAATTGAAAAACATGCTCAGGATTGTATTCTCTACTAGAGATCTAATTTATCTGAACATTGTTAGAAACCATATTTCCCACTTGCAGCACTTATTAAAACATTAAACACTAGTAAGGAACATAATCTATTAGCAGCACTCATTTAAATTTTGAAGGCAAGTCAGTAAATCTCAATACTCACTTCAGGATCATTCAAATTGATTGGTATAGCCTTAACCAGGCACACCGGCTTCAGGTCCATCAGCAAATCTTTATCTGGCACCTCCTCATGGTATATGAACTCATTCTCATTTTTGGCCGCTTTTTTCTTGCCTTCCACCACATCATTGACAAATGTGAGAGCTTCAAGTGTTAACTGAACTGGTACTTGGTACTTTGACAGTTTCCTGGCCTCAGACAGTTTTTCAGCCGCTTGCTGGTAGTAGGCTACTCGTTCACCCATTTTCTGTTGCTCTTCAGCATGCATTCCTATAAATAAAATAATGGTAAAAGCTAACAAACCTACTAGGTTTATTACAGTCAAATTGTTATGACATATTAATTATTTTTTAAGGACCCATTGCATAAAATGTTATTGCTGTATTTAGACAAACTACAATACTCGATAAAACTTCAAAAATATTTAACTAACCTTGATAAAGACAGACAATGGTGCCAATGTAGGCCACCCGAAATGACAAATATCTGTGCCAGTAATTGTACAGCTTGGTTCCAATGATTTCATGAATACCATTTGATGAAGTTGAGTTACCCAGGAGAGCCAAGGAGTTCTTGTAGAAAAACAACACCTGTATGGCCACTGCCCCTGTAATAAGTACATTTAGATGTTTAACTGAATCTTGGTTCAGGATCAACCAACTTTTTCTGTAATACTTAAATAGGAAAAGCCAAATGATTATTTACATAGAAAACTTCATTAAGAACACATTAAGTGGTATTCAATTAAATTCTTTATTCAAAACAATATCATTGTGTGGAATAGTACAGCAAAATTAAACTAAAAAATAATGTAATTACGCTATAATTGAGTGAGCCACATAAGTATCTACTGAATAAAGGAATAAATAATAGTATGTAAGATTTAAAGTCTTTAGTCCTAATTTGTATCTTCCTTTGTTTAGCCACCCAGGTTAAAATAATTGTTTAGATACTCATATATCAATAAGAATGATATAAAAAATACTTATACTCACCAACAACACTTGGTTTCTTTGTATCCTGTATGCTCTTCATCAGAATACATTCCTGTGCCTGAGCAAAGCAAATTTCCTGCTTGAACCTCATGATTTCCGAACACACATCAACTCCAGATGGTTGAGTATACTGTTCCCGGAGAAGAAGAAATGCCCAAGCAGCATTCTGGAACTTGGTGCAGCAGGCTTTCAAGCTGTCAGCTGTGGAGAGGCTCTCAGCAGCTGCAAGCTGGGTGTAAAGGGCTCCTATGTTGTACAGAATACAGGCCATCTCAAACCGGATATCAGCTAAAGAACATGTCATATTAGCATACATATCTTTCCTGAAAGACGAATAAAAAGCTAAAATGCGTCTTTGAAGTTGATTTCACCATTTCGTATACAAATGACTTATAGCACAATGCAAAACAAAGTTTCAGTTTAAATCTATGTATAGTAACTAGAGATAATCCAATTATGTTCTTACCACGCGAAAGTACATGCCACAGGCTGCCCTTTCACCATTGGGAATCGGCTCTGTAAAGCTCGTAATTGGCAGAAATACCTAATCAGAGCATTGAGGCCTGCAGTGTCCAGGCTAGGGCGAACAGCGGCTGATCGCAAGCCTTCCAGCTGATGGATCTCATTGCTATAGCTTTCGGGATCTTCTCTGTACGCCTCTGCTATATACTACAAAACAACAATCAACATGAAGACAAAGAAGTGCCCCAATTGTTACACTGTCTACAAAGATTAGGAAGACCTATTTACCTGTTTCAGCTTGGGTCCAAAGTGTGTATTTTCTGGGCTTGTTTTCAGTTCAAAACTTATTGGAGGTAATATTGGTACTGCTTCCATTTTTATGCTGCAAATTTTTCAGCCGAAATCGTACAAACAACATGAAATAATTTCATCACAAAAATTATGTTATTTGTCGACTGTCATTTTGTTTTTTTTTAATGACATTTCTACAGATTATACTCTATGTTTATTATGGTATATCGGTGGAACCGTTAAATTGGTACAACACTACTAAATTTATTCTTAAACATAACGAATGAGCTGTAAATCATACTGAGCTCTGTTCGTTGTGCGTTTTGTCTATGGTATGATTTATTTTATTTATTTATGCTTTATTGTACAACAAAACTATGTAAAAAAGTGGACTTAACGCCGTAGAGCATTCTCTACCAGTCATACCTTCGGTCTATGGAGAAATGATTAGTGCGCGGTACGACAAAATAAGTAAAAGAGAAAACACAAAATTAATATACCATAAATATGACACATGAGATAAAATATAAGATAACATCTTTAAAAATACACATAATATATATTAATATTCTCTTACTAACTAAAGAAATATGTCGAACTCTTAAAGAAAGATCTTTAATGACGGTTGCGATAAAGTAAGAAAGTGGGTGCGAATGAGTCTCTTGAATGATAGTTTGTTGGGAGCCTGTTTTATATTTTCGGGAAGACCATTAATGGCCTGATGTGAAAGGAGTTAGATTTAAAACCTTACCTTTTGTACCTAGATCTGGTGTACCCCAGGGATCTAACTTGGGTCCTTTCTTATTTATTTTATTTATTAATGATTTGATCGAATCAATAAAATGTAATTGTCTTGCCTATGCCGATGACTTAAAAATATTCAACAAAATCAAGTCACTTGAAGATTGTTCTGCATTGCAGGATGACATGAATAATTTGTATCAATGGTGCTCAAACAACAACATGTCACTAAATATACCTAAGTGTCAATTGATAACATTTACGAAAAATAGGCTTACTATAGATAACACCTATACTATTAACGACATTGCATTGACTCGACAGGAAACGGTCAAGGATCTCGGAGTTGTGCTAGACGGAAAGCTCTCTTTCACGGATCATTATGCTCATATGATTTCGAAGGCTAACAGGATCATGGGATTTGTCCTCCGAACAATCAGGCCCTTTCGCAGGCCCGCTAGTGTTGTGTCTTTGTTCATCACTCTCATTAGAAGTGTACTGGAATATTGCTCAGTCATATGGTCCCCCTTCTATAGCACTCATATTGACAGAATAGAAGCTATTCAAAGGCGCTTTCTTCGATACATCAGCGCCAAATTCGGTCTAAGGCGAAGGCTAGATACTTACGAGTCTAGACTTGAGTATTTCAAATTGTGCACCCTTCAATCCAGACGAGATATAGCTAGCTTGTCGACGCTTTACAAAAACATTAATTCTGAATGGGACACAGAGTATTTGTTGGGCCATCTTTCATTTAAGACAAGTGGTAGTAGGAGAAGGCAGCAAGTTTTTGATCTTCCAGTATGTCGAAATAATGTAACGTTTAACAATCCAATATACCGAATGTGCAGATTGTATAATACTATTAGTAGGGAAGTAGATATTTTTTCTGAATCTCATTTAATTTATATAAAAGCATGTAAAAGTAATATATAGATCTCTACCGTTTATTTTGTGTATATATATATATATATTTTGTAACTGCCATATGAAAATGTTGTGTTCAGCTCTAATCGAAATGCAAATTGAACGTGATATTCTATACCAGTGTAGCTTAGATTAAGTCTTGATTTGTATTTTGTTGCTGTACCTTAATAAATAATTAAATAAAATTGGTACGGTCAAATGGAAAGGCTAAGGTCAATTTTATCAGAGGAACGGAGTTGACGCGAATGTGTCAAACTGAGAAATAAAAATCGAGATTTGAGATAAGATGGAGGATTGGGAACATTAAGTATGGTAATCAAAAGAAATCTAATATTACGTGGAAGCGAGTGAGGAAGCCAAGTAAGCTGTGAGCCAAACGCAGAAATGTGACCGTATTTGCGAAAACCACTCGCCAAAAGTGTGGATGGGAATTTTTGCGATTCCAACGTTTCTAACGGGCCAACGTTGTTAGCCCTCCCATGTCGGTATCTTCAAAGGATTCCTCGTTTGCCGTTTGAAAGTTTAAAAGTGTGGCGAATGTCAGTATGCCAAGTCCTAAACGTACCGACTGAAGAAGTAAAAACGGTTGGCCCCACTGACCCACTGACATTTGTTACCAACTAAACAATACGAATGTCATTCATTCACCATTGACAAAAACATATACTTTGCTCACTTGGCGTGACTTTTGAAAGTTTTATAATTACTTTATTAATTACTCCAGTGTTAAATAGTCATGTATTGTGTGGTATCTTAATACACGAATATTACGGAAGAGCGCGTCGTTATTGCATGTGTTCCCCTTTGACAAGCATTATAATATGAATCAAGGACGGCATAGAGAGTCGTCCAAACTGGTGACCCTCGAACAGTTCGCAGCTTCGTGAGTTCCTTGAAACCTGGACAAATACGAATATCTGCGCTACGGTGTCATTAAATAATTCAATGAAGAATAGGAACGAGTCTACAACAAGTTACTTTTCAATATGCGAAAAACGAGCAAGTTGGTTTGCATAAATTTGTCCAATTGAAGTCACATGGATGGACCGATGAGTATATATTGCAAGTATGGTGATGTTTTGTTTTGTTCCCGCCATTATCTTTGCTAACTTTTATTCATCCCGCCAAATTGAAGCTCATCAATAGCGTTTCCATAGACTATTTCCGAAGTAATTATTGTACGTCCGTGATGATGGCAGCTAGCTGGCGGCTGGCGGAGTGGCGGCCATGTTGCGATGCGGTGACTGACGTTGACATTGACAAGCGCAAACTCTGAATTAATCGACATATTTCTCTATGAAATCGACGCTTGGCTTCCTTCGTTTTCAAGTTGATTGAAATATTCTTCTAGAATAGCATACATTTATTTGCATTGATATGATTTAGATTTCAATTCCAAAACTAACCATGAAGTTGAAAAAGTTAAAAACTGATACCGAGCCGGATCCTGTAAGTACAATCACTTTGTTTATTTACATGGTCGACAGGTTCGGCTTTTGCATTTATTCTCTTATTTCTTGTAGGAGGTGGTTCCTCCAGCCGAAATTATCGAGGCGGACCTGTACAAGCGTTCGTACTTTGGTCCTGATGTGCCCACTCTGGAGTTGGAATGCTGGGAGGACGAGCTTTCCGAGGCACAGTTGCAAGCTTTTAAAAGTGCCGACGATGAATACAAGAGTATTCAAAACAAACTCGATGAGATGGTCAAGGAGACTGGTGGTGAAATTGTTTACAACGGTGACCAGTTTACTGCATATCAGCTACTTGGCAAGTAAGTACACTGAAACATACTTAACATGTTTTTTTACCCATAGCTTTGCATAATAATATATGCATATATTGGAATTCCATTCAAATTATAATGAAACTTTAAACCAACTAAATCAAGTGATATTTTCACTTGCTCCTGACAGTTGTTAGTGAAATATTGGATAAACTGTACTTTAAGGGACGCTGGTCTGGCGGTTCGTAATTTTTTGTCAGAAACTACATGATGCAAGAAGTCTTTTGGTGAAGTCGTTTTTTGAAGCAACCTTGTAGTTTCCGAGAAATAAATTATTAAAAATCGCAAAATTAGATCAAAATTCGACTATTTTACGTCACCATGACTGACTACCAACCTTAAAAAAACTATACGATCTGACAGTTGCGTTTCGTTACGTGAAAGTTGATTCTACACAGTCAATTTGGACACAATTTTTGGGGTCTTTTTGGGATATTTATGTTGCAAATACATTTTACATGTAAAATGTTATGTATTTACGTGTAATTTATTGAAAAGATTAATAATTAAATTAAATTTTAAATGAAATATCGTGTTTCTACTGTGCAAGAACGAAACTCAACGACGCCATTTTGTCGGAAGGCTCCAGTTTGCCAAAGTCCTGTAGGTCTTGTG
Organism: Pyrausta despicata; assembly: GCA_963921415.1. Lineage (NCBI taxonomy): Eukaryota > Metazoa > Arthropoda > Insecta > Lepidoptera > Crambidae > Pyrausta > Pyrausta despicata. Next base: position 3,093,958 of record OY992848.1, on the reverse strand, counting down.
ATAGGTTAGAAATTTAAGGCGAGCGCGAAGCGCAGCGGAGCGTGAGCCTTGAATTTCGTGGTTATTTTTTTTTTAACAGACAACAGGAATCTCTTTATTATACTCCTGAAAGGGGATAAGCAATTTTGTAGGGAATAGGCAAGTCTTCACTCTCCACTACCCACTTTTCCCTCCCCCCCCCAAGGGGTAAAACTTCCCCCTCTCTATCCCCTTTCCCCCCACCCCTTAATTAGATGATCTAAAACTAAATTTTAACACTTTTTATTACAGTCATAACCTCAAACTTCAATCATAAATATTTCAGAAACCAAGAGCTTGCTTCAAGAGGGGGGGGTAACCCACTTCCCCCCACCCCTCCCCCTCACCCCCTCCCCCCCTTCCTCGCGTCCTTTAATGTACAGTTTTACCCTTTTAGTACAGTCATAACCTCAAACTTCAATCATAAATATTTCAGAAACCAAGAGCTTGCTTCAAGAGGGGAGGGTATCAGGGGGTACCCCACTTCCCCCCCTCCCCCTCCCCCCACCCCCCTCCACCCTACCCCGTGTCCCTTAATGTATAGTTTTACCGAAATATTCTTATTGGAGACTTAAAGTGGCTCTTTAACTCAAGTTATAAAGATAATTATCATATATAGAGCTATTTCCTTTTATCTATTTATACCCAATATTTTGTAGTATTTTAATTGTTTTTTATATCTGTATGATGTAAACAGTAAGTGATACAAATAAATTAATGTTTGAGTGAAGATGCTATAACAAAATGACCCTTACATGCATTTTTTAATTACAGACAACCAGTACTGAAAGATTTGGAGAGACAGAGTGCAGACATCATAAGATCCAGGTCTAGATCCCTCTCTATCTCTAAAGAGAAGACAACTGGTAAAAGAGGTACGTTTATAGAAAAATAACCTACATCTAATGCATTTTGCAAAATGCCTTCTCTATTTAAAAAAATAATAGTTTGAAATTAAACAGCTTTTAAATGGCACATGATTAATGATAAATTAGATACCTAAAAAGTTCTAGCCAATTAGAGTTTCACAACTGGTAAAAACACAACTTGGTGGAGGGGTGTATGTAAGGTAAGTGACCAACCTTACATACACCCCTCCACCAATCCGCACTGAGCCAGCATGGTGGAGTATGGCTTGCACCACCTCATAGTTGAGGTGAGGCCTGTGCCCAGCAGTGGGACATATATAGGCTAATGATGATGATGATGATGTGAGATTGAACAGAGTAAAAGATTACGTGAGATGAGCAGATGTAAGAATAGAAGTGTCACAGTTCACCAAACACTTATAACAAAACATTTCAACATTGATATTTGGTTAAGATCAGTATTAATTTTACATTAGGTATAGAAATTATTGCAATAATCTTATTAAGAAACTTAAAAGAAAATATGAAAAAGAGCTTCTTACTAAATCTGCACATAATCATAAACAATTGTGGAAGAACATCAAAATTATAACTTATACCAATAAATCAAAAGGAGAGATCGACCATTTAACTAAACTTAAAAACAATCCAATAGAATCGGCAAATTCAATTAATTCTTACTTTGCAAATATAGGCCAACAGCTTGCTAATAATATCCAACCTAGCGGAGGCTTTGATCGATCTCCGCTAACTAGGCCCTCCTTTACCTCAGGAAACACCTTCGTACTACTAGAAACCAATGCAGAAGAAGTTGAAAAAATACTTATGAATCTGAGATCGGATAGCGCTCCTGGCTGGGATGACATTCCCGTTAACTTTTTAAAACTTGCAAAGGCCGAGATTGTCCCTGTGGTTGCTCACCTGACAAACCTGTGCTTTAGACAAGGGGTGTTTCCAGCACCGTTAAAAAAGTCAATTGTTACCCCAGTATACAAGAGTGGGAACACGGAAGATATTAGTAACTACCGGCCAATCTCGGTACTTCCAGCTATTTCAAAGATTGTTGAAAGACTTTTGAATACTAGGTTAATGAAATACTTGGATAAATACAAACTGTTGTCTGAATCTCAGTTTGGCTTTAGACAAGGTAAATCTACCGAACACGCAGTAGCTGCGCTTAGCCAACTAGTTACCTACGGAAAAGGTTGATATGGGAGTCAAATGCTTGACAACATTTCTGGATTTAAAAAAGGCGTTCGACACTGTGTCGGTACCGATTCTCATTAATAAACTGGAAAGTATTGGTATTAGAGATGTCGCACTCTCTCTCTTCAAGAGCTACCTCTCAGAGCGTACACAAAGGGTAAAATTAGAGCGCTACATAAGTGAAGACATCGCTGTATCATATGGGACCCACGCTTTTTCTAATATACATTAATGACCTCTGCAACCTAAAAATGGACCATGCCCACGTCTTTTCCTATGCCGATGATACAGCAGTAGTCTTCTTTGGAAAAGATTGGACGGATGTGAGGATTAACGCAGAATATGGCTTACGCTTGATTAATAAATGGCTGAGAGAAAATTTGTTGACCCTTAACACCACCAAAACTAATTTCATGTGTTATAGTATAAATAATAATACGCAACCGGATACTAATTTTAATTTAAGAATACACACTTGTAACCATGCCACTTCTCATTGTGACTGTCCCGCTATAGGTAGAGTTGAGAACACTAAATACCTGGGAGTCATGATTGACCAGAGGCTTTCCTGGCACGCACATATACAGCTTGTCTCAGCTAGAATCAGAAAACTGATCTGGATTTTTAAAACCTTGAGACATGTGGTGCCGGGAGGGTGGATGGTTGACCGTGTATCTTCGAGAAATATCCTTAAAGAAATATATTTCTCACTTGCTCAATCAGTCATGACCTACTGCATTTCGATCTGGGGTGGAGCAGACAAATCAAAAATGCTGGAGGTGGAACGTGCGCAGCGGTCCTTATTGAAGGTTGCTTTATTTAAATGTCGTAGATTCTCTACTGATAGTTTATTTAAGCTCTGTAAAGTACTGACAGTGAGAAAACTGTACATGGTCAGCGTCATACTAAGTCAACACAAAGCCACCCCCTACGACCATACCTGCGTTAATAGAGCAAGGAGATGCAAAAATGTAGTCCCAGTTATTACAGTTAAAACCACCTTTGCTAGAAAGCAATTTAAAAGTCGGTCTACAAACATTTATAATAAATTAAACAAAATTGTAGAGATACACAGTAAAACGCTGTATGATTGTAGAAAAACTGTTACGAACTTTCTAATGTCTTTAAGTTATGAGGACACAGAGAACTTTCTGAAAGACATAGGATAACTTCACAAACATTTACAGGTTAACACACACACACACACACACACACACACACACACACAAACACGCGCTCACGCACGCACGCACGCACACACACACACACACACACACACATACACACACACACACACTCAGAAGTCTGAATTACCTAATCGTACTTAAGGAAAATTTGTAATTTAGTATTTATAACTTAAACGCTATGGAAGGGCGAAGACACCTAATACAGGCATCTTATTTGCTTAAAATGTGTCTTCGGTCATTGTTTATATACTGTACATTCCATGTTATTGAAATAAATTATTATTATTATTATTAATGAACCAATAAATTAATGGACTGACTTGTCATGAATGTGAATGTTTTTATCCTCAATTTAATCATGTGTTATGTCTAGGACGTCCCAAGAAAAATCGTGAGGAAGAACGAAATTATTCACCATCACCCGAACGGACCAAGTCACCTGAATCGCGTCACAAGAAGAAAAAGAAGGACAAAGAAAAGTATAAGGAAAAGGAAAAAGAAAAAGACAAGGACACTAAGACTAAGGATAAGACATTGGCCCCATCTAGTAAGTTTTGGGCTTATATTCATTATGCTTGTAATCATTAGCTATAAAGAGCCAGTTCTCCCCTGTAACTTATACAAATTCTCAGAAGGTCTATTTTGAAAATCAAAATCATTCGAAACTATAACATGTACAGACAACAGGACATCAAGCTACGCATTATTCACCCTTTCTACATGCGCATGAGATGCAACAGTTTCCACCTTGATATGCCGTCATGTGTGGGTTTGTCAAAAAACGATAACAAACGAACAAACAAATTTCGTTTTTTGGAATAAGACCTCTGGTTCTATTGTACTTTTTTTTCCTCATACTATAACAATCTCTTCCAGATGTGCACAGTGTAGTGACAAACGTGCGTCCATCAGAGGCCACGGCCATTGGTGGTCTGCTCACTGGCAACACGGCTAAGACAACAGCAATTGTGGACCTCACCAAAGAGGAAAGCAGCAAAAACATTGCCGATTCCAGGGAGGTTTCATTCAACAAACTGCAAGGTGAGCCAAACTAGACAAAGTGTTAACTTATTTTTATTATAAATTTGTATTACATATTTAATAATTTGTGTCGATATCAGACCTTGTGTAAACAAATTTATCTGATCAACCGTGTATAAATAAAAAATAAAAAACTAAAGATCAGAAGGAAATTATGTAAAATCTTATAGATTAGGACAAGATTGTTGTACTGTGGAATCTGGTTGATTGGCAAGTAAAAACCTCTATTGCCGTGACTCATAGGGACCCAGACCCAGGGACATTGGCACTGGATTACCTCTGTTAGTAGTCCAAGCTCTGTTACTGGGATTTGTTATTTCGATTATGTTGACAAATATACCTCTATAATTGAGACAGCAGATGCATTTATAGGCATTGACTTCTGTAACTGAGACATTTTAAACAGAGTTCCTCTTGGAAAACATTCTCGTTAGTCAAAGTACTAGAGATTCTTGGTCTACAACCCGCAAATTCTGATCATCTTGGCTGTTTGTGTCTAAACTCAAAGACTTAGGTTTTGTTCAGTTTGGCTATCATGAGTTAAGTTCGAAAATAAAACTGAAAGATTTATTAGTTATTGAAGGTGGGAAGACACACAATTTGATGGGTGAAAGTTATTGAAATATAAATAAAATTCAGTCAAAATGTTCTTATTCTGTTCTGTATTTTAATCTTCAACAGAAAACTTACTTAAAAATGCATTTTTACGAAAAAAACTTTTTTTTTCTTAGACTGAACAGAATATTATCTCGTCTTTTCTTCGCCATACCTACTAACAAACTTACACAGACACATTGGTGATCCCAATCCAAAAATTCCCAGGCAAAACATTCCCATCTCTCGTGGTGGTGGCGCGCCCGTACCTCCGCTCCAAGGAGGCTCCGCCCGCGTCCGACCGCTCGGCGCTCGACAGCAAGGTCAAGTCGGTGCTCATGCACACGCCGATGAAGTTCACCGAGTGGCTCATACAGCAGGGCCTGGTCCGCTCGGAGCAGTGGTGCGCCATACACGCTGGGAATAAGTTGAAGCTCGGTGAGTTTGAGATTCTGCAGGTTACTAAGGCAAGATATGCCCATGACTCTTGGTGGTGGTGCGTCTATCTCCACTTTTCTTCACAGTGCGCCACCTGAAAATGAAGTCGTAGACAATTGATTTTTGGAGTGATTTAATTGTTTTAAGCATTATAGATTGATGCAATGTCACAGATGCTAAAGTTATTCTCTTAATATAAAATTATTCTCTTTCTGTAAGCTTACTACTACTCCTACTAGTGGGGATTGAAGGAGCATTTCACGCGCCGCACTTCAGAAACTCCTGTCATTCAGTGTTCTTTTTATATGGCGCGACTTAGAGACGAAAGTTATGATGAAACATCAATTTCACCTTTGTGGTGTTTTCCCCCCAGACAATAGCACATTTGTTGTCCTGCTCTTCGTGTCCCAGCACCTGCATACGCGAGGACCTCTACAAGGCCACTGACAATGCTTTGTGAAGGCTGAGTTTTAGGCTTCAAAAATATAACTGTGCCTATGTCGACACTAGACAAAGAATATTTCACCTTACTAAAACATCCCACTCAAACATACTCGCTCTCCCTACAGGCATGTACTCAGACGTGACAAAGTTCCCGTACTCGGGCGGCTACGTGTGGATATCCGAATGCTGCCCCACGCGGTTCGTGTCCGTGTTCTCGAGCTCGATCTTCGAGGGCGCCACGTTCCCGCCAAGTGTGCTTCTCAAGTTGATCTACCACTGGGCTTGCCAGACCAATGTGCAGAACGTTGTGCAGTGGGTCAAGGTAAGTTTACTGGCACCAAGTCGAACAAAAAAGCGGCACGGCCGTAACATCCTTTTTCGAAGCAATTCAGGCCCTTTTTGACCCCCTTATAACTTCATTGTAGATGAAACACCAAGTCTGAATTTTCAGTTGCTAAGCAAGCATTGTATATACACGGTATATTTAAAATTTATTAAATTTCCATCAGTTGTTTAAAAATTGTAACTTGTCATACTTTCTTCATTTTGTCACTCATTGACTGACTAACTGACCGTTTACCAAAAGTCTGAGGCACTTCTAGCAGACATAAAACCTTGAAATTTAAAACAATTAGTTTTTGTCTAAATTATAGAAAAACTTAAAACATTTCATCATTTCTGTCCAGTTTTCTAGATACATAACAGACGCGCGTAAATACTATTTCTCTTTACTGACTACAAAGTCATTGAATCGTGCCTCATCTGAGCGTATACGCGAAATGAACGCATTATATCGATACAATTACACAAACGCTTTATACGCGCGTATAAATTAGCTGTCTGCTTAAGCCTTTTGTGTTGTGATTAACATCCTGAACTTGTTTTATTTATCATTTAAATCACTAATTTAATTCGCAGGTCGACAACCTTTACGTGAAAGGTCTATTCACCTGGCTCCGAGCGATCTGCACATCTGCCGTCCACCAGCACATGCAACTGCTCGGCGGCGCGGGGAAAAAAGTTGAAGTGGGCGTCATATCCCTCGGGACCACCAGCCACGACGGCACGCAGCGGCAGGTCAAGGTGGAGGTGCTGGGCGTGCTGGACCATAGCGAGAAACTGGTGAGTGTGTAGTGTGTCATAACCCTCGGGACCACCAGCCACGACGGCACGCAGCGGCAGGTCAAGGTGGAGGTGCTGGGCGTGCTGGACCATAGCGAGAAACTGGTGAGTGTGTAGTGTGTCATAACCCTCGGGACCATCAGGCACGACGGCACGCAGCGGCAGGTCAAGGTGGAGGTGCTGGGCGTGCTGGACCATAGCGAGAAACTGGTGAGTGTGTAGTGTGTCATAACCCTCGGGACCACCAGCCACGACGGCACGCAGCGGCAGGTCAAGGTGGAGGTGCTGGGCGTGCTAGACCATAGCGAGAAACTGGTGAGTGTGTAGTGTGTCATAACCCTCGGGACCACCAGCCACGACGGCACGCAGCGGCAGGTCAACGTGGAGGTGCTGGGCGTGCTGGACCACAGCGCGAAACTGGTGAGTGTGTAATGTGTCATAACCCTCGGGACCACCAGCCACGACGGCACGCAGCGGCAGGTCAAGGTGGAGGTGCTGGGCGTGCTGGACCACAGCGCGAAGCGGGTGAGTGTGTAGTGTGTTATATCCCTCGGAACCACCAACCACGAAGGCATGCAGCGGCAGGTCAAGGTGGAGGTGCTGGGCGTGCTGGACCACAGCGCGAAGCTGGTGAGTGTGTAATGTGTCATAACCCTCGGGACCACCAGCCACGACGGCACGCAGCGGCAGGTCAAGGTGGAGGTGCTGGGCGTGCTGGACCACAGCGCGAAGCTGGTGAGTGTGTAATGTGTCATAACCCTCGGTACCACCAGCCACGACGGCACGCAGCGGCAGGTCAAGGTGGAGGTGCTGGGCGTGCTGGACCACAGCGCGAAGCGGGTGAGTGTGTAGTGTGTCATATCCCTCGGAACCACCAACCACGAAGGCATGCAGCGGCAGGTCAAGGTAGAGGTGCTGGGCGTGCTGGACCACAGCGCGAAGCTGGTGAGTGTGTAATGTGTCATAACCCTCGGGACCACCAGCCACGACGGCACGCAGCGGCAGGTCAAGGTGGAGGTGCTGGGCGTGCTGGACCACAGCGCGAAGCTGGTGAGTGTGTAATGTGTCATAACCCTCGGGACCACCAGCCACGACGGCACGCAGCGGCAGGTCAAGGTGGAGGTGCTGGGCGTGCTGGACCACAGCGCGAAGCGGGTGAGTGTGTAGTGTGTCATATCCCTCGGAACCACCAACCACGAAGGCATGCAGCGGCAGGTCAAGGTAGAGGTGCTGGGCGTGCTGGACCACAGCGCGAAGCTGGTGAGTGTGTAATGTGTCATAACCCTCGGGACCACCAGCCACGACGGCACGCAGCGGCAGGTCAAGGTGGAGGTGCTGGGCGTGCTGGACCACAGCGCGAAGCTGGTGAGTGTGTAATGTGTCATAACCCTCGGGACCACCAGGCACGAAGGCACGCAGCGGCAGGTCAACGTGGAGGTGCTGGGCGTGCTGGACCATAGCGAGAAGCTGGTGAGTGTGTTGTGTGTGTCACGTCCCTCGGGACCACCATTCACGAAGGCAGCATAAACAATGTAAGGCTTTACCAGTATGTTTATGCGAACCGCAGGTCAAAAAAGGAAAAAAGTTGACGATTGGCTTGTGTACGTATACATTCATTCGTAACAAGGTGACATATGGCAGGTCAGTTCAATCCTTTGTTTTCCTGTAATATAGTAATTTACGCTTAATAAAATAGTAAGCGTTACTAATGTGACAAACTAAAAACCTAAATTAATTGAAATGAGTTAACCAATAAAATGGTAATATTTTTTTTGATAGACATGATCCAAATGTTTGGTGATCCAAATGCGACCGTCTCGAATGTACTATTTCACAAAAAGGGTACCATAAGTCACTGTATTTTTCAACCACGCAGATTCGTCTCCGAGCCGTGGAACCTTTAGCGGAACACGAGAAGAACTACAAGAAACGTTTCCAAAAGATTCTCGAGCCTCTCACAGGCTGGGTGCACCCTTCATCTATGATCCTCACTGACTTGACCGTAGACAAGGGCACTCTCGTGTCTATGGGCTTCAAGAACGTGCACCAGTCGTCGTCCCACTCGGACGCTACGGCGCGCTCGGGCAGCAACAGCAACGCGAACATCATGGAGTACCTGAGGCGGATCGTGCCGAGAATGTTCCAGAACACGCTCTCGTTGCTGTCGAGGCAGATCATACAGCAGTTCTTGGACGAGCTCGTGTGGCGGGAGAAGTGAGTTTTGTTTTAGATGTTGCTAGATAGTTTGGTACATTTACGAAAGACTTTTCTTCGTTGTCTTATCGGACGCGACGGCGCGCTTAGGCAGTAATAGCAACGCGAATATCATAAAGTACTTGAGGAGGATCGTGCCGAGAATGTTTTATAAATTAATCTCCCATACAAGTAAAGTGGAGGGTACATTGTTTTTCTCCACTAGCCAATCGTGTGGGGTGTCGTTGAATAGTTCTTTTAAAAATATTATGAAGTTGAGAACACTTTTTCTCGATTTAGGGATCCGTTTCTGAAATATTTTGTTTTAAAGTTTTTTGTTGGGGGGTAAGTGTCGCAGAGTCGAGAACGCTCCGCAACCGCACTTCTGCCGCATTTAGTTACCAACGTCCTATGTGGCCTCGTTTTTAGATATTTGTGATTGTGAACTGAAAGTTGGCACTCGCAACTATGGAACCCTACAATGCGCGTGGACCCGACACGGATTTTTTAAGGCTACATTTATTTCCAGATACGGCATATCCCCCGGGCAAGCGTTCGACAACATAGTGCTGCACATATCCGAGCAGACGAAGGTGGAGGCGAAGGACCCGATCACGGTGCGCCTGAACAAGATCGCCGCCAACCCGTTCAAGATGTGGAAGTATCCGAAGGCAGGAGACAAGGTGAGGGGTATTGTGTTTGATAAGCAGGGCTTAGGTACCGGTTCTATATATAATGTATTGGGGGAATATAATAATATTTTGGGGGATATTTCGCGCAATTTGTTGAAAATACTAATTGAGTATTGATTGAATAGGTGGTTTCAAATATACAATTAGTCAAAACACCATTATCCTATAAATTTTGTATGGCGGTACTAGCTAGTAATGGAATAATTAGCATCATTAATTAGCATGTTATTTCATCGTTAACAATAATTAAATTATTTGACGATGCTAAATTGTGTGAATGCTAAAATTCACGGACAGCGACGTGTCGTTGCTTTCATAGATTCGCACGCACTGCTTTAGCAGGCTGCTAATAGCAGCTTAGCACTAGCAGGCAATTGAAACTAGCGTTCGCGTGCTGTCGGGCGACGATCGGCTTTCGAGCGTTACCCGAGTAAATGGCGAACAAAGAAAGAGAAGAGAATACGGCATACTTGCATTTAGAGTCGTATTTTGCGTTTATTGAAATGTTTATTTGAATGAAATTGTTTGTCTTTTGTGACTTGATTGAATTATCTAACCGGTGCAGTTTTCATTTTAATGAAGTCAAATTTAATTCTAATCTTAGTCACAACACTAAAACGTTTCATACAACAGTCACAATTTAGCAATTTAATATTATACGCTAACGCTATTTCTCAATTTCGATGAAATTTCATATTAGCATAGCAATAGCGCGTAGCATGCTATGCTATGAAATTCAGCATGCTAATTAAATTAACATCATTATTAAAATTATAATTGCCATTACTAGTACTAGCTTGTGAATCGGTGTACTTTTTGTGAAATTAAGATCAATTAAAAATCAAATATTGCGAATAAAAAGAAATGGTAATTCAATTAGGTTATTTGCACTATTGAACTTCCAATTCCATTGTAAAACATTCTAAGCCCCATGGTTTGCAATTTATGTTGGTTGGTGTCAAATACCCAATTTATAGAACATAGGACGACCGCTTGGTGCAGTGGTCCACATGTCGGACTTCTAAAACCAAGGGTCGCGGGTTCGATCCCCGCACAGTACAAGCATAAGTGTGCATGAACATGTGTGTTTGTACTGGTCTGGGTGTTTTCTATGTATAATATGTATTTATTTACAAAAAAAAGTATTTAAGTATGTTTATCCGTTGTCTAGTACCCATAACACAAGCCTAGTAGCTTACTTTGGGATTAGAGAATTGGTGTGATTGTTGTGAAATATTATTATTATTATTATTATAGGAATCTCCAGCGCACGTGTCGCCTTATTTCTATTCCAAATAAATCATCAAAAAAACTGTATCCATTAATTCATATATGATGTTAATTCTGACTGTGGAACCGGTTTAAACCAATTTCCAGTTGTAGCTGAACTGAATGTGACAGTCCTCTTTTTCAAAAAACTTGTGTCTATTTTGATAAATTATTCACAAATTGATTAATTTTGTTTTTGATTGAATATGATGTTGACAGATTTGCTATCGAAAACAAAAATAATAAATCATTCTCCAGTGTATTGGAACAAAAAAACAGTGTCATATAACAAATCTTACCTACCTCTTATCTCAGTTAAAACACCGCAGTATTACCTTTGTGAGGTGCTTTCATCTACATTTAAAATGAATAAATAATAAAAACTTACAACAATCCCACCAATTCTCTAGTCCCAAGGTAAGGTACGAGTAGAGCTTCCATTCCGTAATTACGTAACTACGCAATTACGTAATTACGCAAAGATTTTAAACTTTTGAAAATTCCATAACTGAAGGGTCGAATTCCGTAATTACGTAAGTAAAGGACTTTCATAAAATCAATGAAATATAATATGACTAGCGACCCGTCCCGGCTTCGCACGCGTGTTAATGGATGTTATTATACATATAAACCATCCTCTTGAATCACTCTATCTATTAAAAGAAACCGCATCAAAATCCGTTGCGTAGTTTCAAAGATTTAAGCATACAAAGGGACATAGGGACAGAGAAAGCGACTTTGTTTTATACTATGTAGTGATATTCATTATTTCAATCCATTCAATCACACATTAGCAACTTATTAGCAAGTTTCCAACATTAAACATTATTCTAATCAGGACCTTTGACATATAAGACAACCCACCTAGCCTACACTAAAACTGAATGTTGGCGGAAGCGCGGAAGCACAGACAAAACTCAACTCGTCTCCAAGCCAAAACATTAAAAAAAATAAGCAATTTTTTCCCGTTAAGGAAAAATTCACTCCGGTAAATATTAGGAGAGCTATTCTTGAGATTCGAGCGATGAAAACGTATTATTTAAGATCAGTAAAACCTTCCGCTAACAACTTTATTTTGCTAAAGTATATATGCGACTAAGCTATCTGAATTCTGAATCGTAAACTGTTTACCTACTGCTAAAGTTTATTTAAAGTAAATCAAGAATAATTAGCTCCTATTCGAACGATAATGTTTTCGAGTGATCTCAAGAATAGCACTCCTATACTTCATGGTCCGGTACTTCCCCGGCGGGGATCCCCGCGTTTTATTGTAGCCTTGCATAACGTACGGAATAATGATCTTTGATATGTATGTAATAGAGTATAACTTTATTATGAATAATCCGCAGGGAAAGCCCCCCACGATCTATGTGTAAGTTCGGCTCTTTGATTTATCAAAAAAAATAGTCTCATTCCTCATTTGTCTCTTATTACGTTCAAAGGCACGCTCACACCTTGAAATTCAAGAACTGACCTGATCAATTAAGTAATTTGTTAAGTGCCTGTCATGTGTTGTGAACTATTTTAGATTTCTGTTTGTCACTGGAGGCACAATAAATGAAGGCTTGTGTAATGTGTTGTGTTATTTATTATATACGAATTGTCCTAAAATATACTTACTAACTGTACTTATTGTATTGTATTACTTTATAGGAACTAGGAAGGGACTTCATTCATGTTCCTTTGATTTTTTTAATTAAGCTTCTGTTTAATATCTTTTTAACTCTGCATTTTTTTGCTATAGTCGGTCTGTGAATACACTGACAGAATAATAAAACATCGATTTCAAAAGTATCATAAAAATTACGTAATTACGGAATTACGTAATTGGACCCAAAAATTCGTAATTAGTTACGTAATTAGCATATCCGTAATTTTGGAACCCCTAGGTACGAGGCTTGTGTTATGGGTACTAGACAACGACAACATTTACTCCCATATTTTAAACTTCAGAAAAAAGACAAGGGCTCGGACACAGAAGTGGAGCCGGAGCCGGCGCGCAAGCGCGGCCGCAAGCGCCGCGAGCCCACGCCGCCGCCGCCGCCGCCGCCCAAGAAGAAACGCGGCCAGAAGACCACGTACGTCGAAGACGACGAAGAGGATGAAGAGGTAAATATATTTCTTTTCAACACACTTGCTCATAAAGTGGTTGTAATTTCACTGCAATCTTCTTATATATAAAAATGAATTGCTGTTCGTTAGTCTCGCTAAAACTCGACAACGGCTGAACCGATTTCAATAATTTTGGTCTTGAGATATTCGTGGAAGTCCAGGGAAGGTTTAAAAGATCAGAAATTTTTAAAAAAGCAACGGGCAGGACAACGTCTGCCGGGTCCGCTAGTTAGACTAATAATGACACCTATAATCGAACTGTGACTTTTTCATTGCTATAACTTACTAGTGAGTTATAGATTTAAAAAAATAAAACTTCAAAATCCCCATATTGTACGTAGCAGAATAGGCGCAACCCCTATGCGCGGATAATAAAGAATTAAACTTGATTCTAAGGCACTTCCTACTGACGAAACACCAAGTACATCCAATGATTGGATTTCACCTACCTACACGAATAATGAGCCATCTCAAATTACAATAGAACATGAAATTATTTCAATAAATAATCCATCTGATGAGACCGCTATGCCATCAAAAGCATTTAATTATAATTTTACTAACTGCACATTTACTAATTGTTTCTCTAAATTTACTTGTTATCTAATAAATAAAATATTTTTTTATTGTTATTTTATTCACAAGTGTGTTGAAAAACGTTGTATGATACACGTGTGTATTGATGATTACCGTCCTCGACTCTCTTAAGACGGCTCGGGTCTCAATGGCGCCTCGGCGTTAATCACCAATGTTACACACTAGTACCATAATGTACTGTTAAATTAATTGCTCAACGAACACACCAATTACCTAGCCCCAAACTAGGCGTTAGCTTGTGCTTTAGTGGCTACAATAACGGATATAAATACTTAAATACATTTTTAAACACCTATGACTCAGGTACAAATGCAGGTGCTCATCACACAAACATTTGCCTCTAGCAGGATTCGAACCCGCGACAGCCGGTTTTGTAGTCTGGACCTCAGACCACTAGACCAAAGCTGTCGTCAAATATGTAAAAATATGTCACTAACAATTGAAAAACTAGAAAGCTTGGTAGGCAGCGGTCGCGATTTCAAACTGTACAAAATCATCACCATATTACAAACCCCAGTAGTTGAGAAAGAAGCCACAATGCATGAAATAATATCGTAATAGCTCTGTCCCGAGCTTGTTGACAGACGTCAACCTATTTTTGATATGATCACGATCTTGTCGTCTAAATAATGCCTATTCTAATGAAACAGCGAGGATATAAAGAACACGATGTTCTTTATATCCTCGCTGTTTCATTAGAATAGGCATGATGACACCTGTTTTAAATATTTTCAAACCATGGCGTTTAAAAAACATAACCCCTGTGAAGTTGATACAACCAATATATTTCCAAAAATCTGTAGAAACCAATTTTGAAACACATAAAACTCAATAAATATTCGGTCAATTGACTTCGATTTCTGATACGTGACCATGACGTCACGTTCTCGTATTCCCATACAAAATCTATGGAGGCAGACCGTTTTGACAGATAATAAAAAGTATGTCAACGATTGGTGTTTTCATCTAGCCTATTGAAAAACCTGAAAGCATGGGAGGGTGCGGTGGCGATTTGAAACGGTACAAAACCGTCACCACATTTCAGACCCTTGTAGTTGAGAAAGAGGCCACAATGCATGAAATGATATCGTGCTAGCTCTCTTCCGAGCTTGTTGACAGACGTCAACCTATTTTTGACATGTTCACGCACGATCTTGTCGTCCAAAATATATCGTGATCTTTATATCCTCGCTTTGTCATTAAAATTATATTTAACAATCATCTCAATCACTCCCCTCAACCAGATACCTCTCGCTCTCCGCCGCACCAAAATCAAGCAAGAGCAAGCGGACAAGCCGAAAGACAAGACCAAAGACAAGGAAGAGGCCGCGCCTCGTCGCCGCAAGATGCCCAAAACGTACATAGACGATGACCTTGATGACGTGCCGCTGAAGACCATAAAGAAAGAGACGAAGCCAGAGGATGTGGTCACTGTGTCTATGGAGAGATATTACTTCGGACAAATAGGTGGGGATGAGCCGCGAAAGAAGACAGCGATCGCTGTGGAGGTAAGTTGAGGATTTGGATTTCAGTTGACTGATAAAATTACTTAAATAAATAAATACATATTTCACAACAATCACGCGAATTCTCTAGTCCCAAATTAAGCTACGAGGCTTGTGATATGGGTACAAGACAACGGATAAACATACTTGAATACTTTTTTTATACTCCTAAATCCTAACTAAGTGCTTTCCGTTATTTTTAATTTGAAAAGGAGGATTTGAAAGTGGCGAAGCTTAGCATGAAATTTCTTTCGTAGAAAACTGTCTGATAAAGTCTTAGGAACCTACTGACTGACTGACAGTTATCTGAAAATACACAGAAATAAAGTACCACTTATGGACGTATAAAAGCTAATTAAAGAACATAAAAGACTACACATTCATAGAATATGATTGCGCTGCCATTCTTGATTGCCATTTTCAATAGTTTCAAAGGCTATAATTTTATTCTAATGCTTGTTCCCAGTGTCCAATCTGCCACATAGAGTATACAAACAACATCGAACTGATGAAGCACATATTCAAGCACGTGGTCCCTCCACCCGAAGGTGTGAGCGAGACAGACTCCCCTCAGTGCGAGTTCTGTCTCGCTCGCTTCCGCAACGGAGATGACTTGGCTGCTCACTTGAGGAACATGCATCCAGCCGATACTAAGTCGCCGGAGCTGTTTACATACGCCTGCCTGATTTGTGAGGTGAGTTGGAAAGCTTTGTTGTAGGTAGTTGCCATAATTTGCACTGTTAAATGTAGACATTTCAATTTTTTCTTGGATCTAGCGACCATAACGAGAAGTTGACAAGCCAAGACGCAGCCGAAGTCGAGGGTTGACAGTCCGAACGAGTTGCAATGACGGTTCCGTACGTGTACTGAACGACTATTTTTAATACAGTTGCGAAAAAATAAAGCAATTTAATAAAATAATAAAAACACAATAAACTGAAATTAACTTATCATTTATTTATGATAAAAGTTTTAATTCACATACACATTGAAATTACTCGTAGTACAGTTTTTTGATACTAACTGGGGAAGTTTTAACTTGCATATTTACTGTTTGGGACAAACTATTATTAATTTGTATGATTGTTTATGTGTATTTGTCATACAATGGCATTTGCGAGTTTATAGAACTGGATGAATTATCATTAATAGGATTGTGTGATTTTTAATAAATAATAATAAAATAAAATACAATTTTGAAAAAAAAACGGTCGGTTTTTCCTATTTGGGACCACTGATTCATATATTTTTGCACTATTGTAGGAAAATCTCCTTCAAGAACAAAAATTTGAGTAACGTACAAAAAAAGGGGAAATATAGGGGATCATTTTTTTTTAAAGAATAGGTATATTGATTGTATTTCGTAAACTGAATGCTAAAGAAAAATATAAGTACTTATTAATTATGTCATATAAAATAACGATCATCGGGAGCTTCGTTTAAAAATCAAAACACTTCATTAGATTTTAATAGTTTCGAATGTTTACTTGTAAAACCGTCTGATTGTCGTTTTAAGAAAGCATTTAATTTTGGGTATTCACTTACACAACGTTGTTCCTTATTTTCAGCATACTTTTTATAATCGAAAACCTCGACCATATCGTATACGGTTTTAATTTTGCTGAGAGTTCGGAGAAGTATGTCAACATAACAATTTCTGAAAAACAATTTGCTTTTTTCTCTTCTCTCCACGCAATACAGTCGTTGTATGTACATATGTAGCGACTTTTTGACTTTTCTGGTAAAATATTCTTCGAAGCATTTTGGCAATTATACTGAGTTCCGGTGGTGTTAATTCAAACAGGATGTCGAAATTATATAATGTCGAAATTACTCATTTTGTGCAACAAAGAACTAAACTCGCAACGATAATTTCTGGAAAATGGCGCAATTTTTTCTTCACCCATTCTGGTAGGCAAAAGAAACTATACCCATACAGCCAAGTCTTCAGTAGAATGTTTACGGTAATCAGATTGCAAATGTATTATCATTACTACCCAGTTACGTTGTATGAATTAGTTACGAAATTTTTTGTGACATGTAACAGCAACACCACCCTTTGCACACAGGTCCGCTTCGCCGCAGTGCTGACCCTCGCCACGCACATGCAGAAGACGCACGTCCCTCTGGAGCTGCCGTATTCGTGCGGCGCGTGCTCGTACCGCGCGTCGTGCCACCGCGCCGCCAACGAGCACTACGCGCGCGCGCACTCGCACGCCGCACACGTGCAGTGCCCGCTGTGTCTCAAGGTGGGTGCTGCAGTACGGCACACTACTGGTGCAGTGCACACACGTACCGCGCGTCGTGCCACCGCGCCGCCAACGAGCACTACGCGCGCGCGCACTCGCACGCCGCACACGTGCAGTGCCCGCTGTGTCTCAAGGTGGGTGCTGCAGTACGTCACACTACTGGTGCAGTGCACACACGTACCGCGCGTCGTGCCACCGCGCCGCCAACGAGCACTACGCGCGCGCGCACTCGCACGCCGCACACGTGCAGTGCCCGCTGTGTCTCAAGGTGGGTGCTGCAGTACGTCACACTACTGGTGCAGTGCACACACGTACCGCGCGTCGTGCCACCGCGCCGCCAACGAGCACTACGCGCGCGCGCACTCGCACGCCGCACACGTGCAGTGCCCGCTGTGTCTCAAGGTGGGTGCTGCAGTACGTCACACTACTGGTGCAGTGCACACACGTACCGCGCGTCGTGCCACCGCGCCGCCAACGAGCACTACGCGCGCGCGCACTCGCACGCCGCACACGTGCAGTGCCCGCTGTGTCTCAAGGTGGGTGCTGCAGTACGTCACACTACTGGTGCAGTGCACACACGTACCGCGCGTCGTGCCACCGCGCCGCCAACGAGCACTACGCGCGCGCGCACTCGCACGCCGCACACGTGCAGTGCCCGCTGTGTCTCAAGGTGGGTGCTGCAGTACGGCACACTACTGGTGCAGTGCACACACGTACCGCGCGTCGTGCCACCGCGCCGCCAACGAGCACTACGCGCGCGCGCACTCGCACGCCGCACACGTGCAGTGCCCGCTGTGTCTCAAGGTGGGTGCTGCAGTACGTCACACTACTGGTGCAGTGCACACACGTACCGCGCGTCGTGCCACCGCGCCGCCAACGAGCACTACGCGCGCGCGCACTCGCACGCCGCACACGTGCAGTGCCCGCTGTGTCTCAAGGTGGGTGCTGCAGTACGTCACACTACTGGTGCAGTGCACACACGTACCGCGCGTCGTGCCACCGCGCCGCCAACGAGCACTACGCGCGCGCGCACTCGCACGCCGCACACGTGCAGTGCCCGCTGTGTCTCAAGGTGGGTGCTGCAGTACGTCACACTACTGGTGCAGTGCACACACGTACCGCGCGTCGTGCCACCGCGCCGCCAACGAGCACTACGCGCGCGCGCACTCGCACGCCGCACACGTGCAGTGCCCGCTGTGTCTCAAGGTGGGTGCTGCAGTACGTCACACTACTGGTGCAGTGCACACACGTACCGCGCGTCGTGCCACCGCGCCGCCAACGAGCACTACGCGCGCGCGCACTCGCACGCCGCACACGTGCAGTGCCCGCTGTGTCTCAAGGTGGGTGCTGCAGTACGTCACACTACTGGTGCAGTGCACACACGTACCGCGCGTCGTGCCACCGCGCCGCCAACGAGCACTACGCGCGCGCGCACTCGCACGCCGCACACGTGCAGTGCCCGCTGTGTCTCAAGGTGGGTGCTGCAGTACGTCACACTACTGGTGCAGTGCACACACGTACCGCGCGTCGTGCCACCGCGCCGCCAACGAGCACTACGCGCGCGCGCACTCGCACGCCGCACACGTGCAGTGCCCGCTGTGTCTCAAGGTGGGTGCTGCAGTACGTCACACTACTGGTGCAGTGCACACACGTACCGCGCGTCGTGCCACCGCGCCGCCAACGAGCACTACGCGCGCGCGCACTCGCACGCCGCACACGTGCAGTGCCCGCTGTGTCTCAAGGTGGGTGCTGCAGTACGTCACACTACTGGTGCAGTGCACACACGTACCGCGCGTCGTGCCACCGCGCCGCCAACGAGCACTACGCGCGCGCGCACTCGCACGCCGCACACGTGCAGTGCCCGCTGTGTCTCAAGGTGGGTGCTGCAGTACGGCACACTACTGGTGCAGTGCACACACGTACCGCGCGACGAGCACTATTACCAGTAGCGTATTTTATGTAGGTGTTCGTTATAAGCAGGACATAAAAGAATATAATAATGCCAAAAAGTCTATTTACTCTCCTTGCATAATATAAATTGAACAAAATACGTATATCCTATCACCTCAGGTCCTGCCAGTATACGAGGACGGAAACGAGTTGACATCCAACTTGCTGGTCTACATCGACCACCTGAAGCTTCACCAGGACAAGGACCTGGAAGTCCGCTGCAACCGATGCGTGCTCAAGTTTGTGCATCTTGGTGAGTGCGAATAGATTTGCGAAAAGTTAATGATTATTAACTTTTCGCACGTAAAGGTGGTAACTAGAGTACCTTATTAGAAACTTTAACACACACCAATTTCTATATTCTCTTTGCTGCTTCAACAAAAAAAAATAATCGGAAGATTAGTTGTAATAAGTGTTCCAAAGGTATTGGTTATCGGGTCTAAACGCGAACTTTTGTTAATGAGTATTTAGGTACTCACTGCACGACGTTTCGGCTGGATTGTGGGAAATGTGAGGGTGGATCTGCAAACTGCGGCCGCCCCGAGAAGACGACGCCGCGCGCCACCAGTCAGCTCGTGACCACGGCTGTGTGCAATCCAGCCAAAATGTCGAGTAGTGAGAACCTAAATACTCATTAAAATAGTTCGCGTTTAGACCCAATAACCAATAGTAACTGTTAAAATACACCGCGAAATTTTAAAATCATATATTCCAGAAGTATACTGTGTGCCTGAAATAACTGTTACATTGTTTTTCCCGTGACAGGTCAAATGAAAGAACATCAAATCCGCGAGCATTGCACGGTGGAAAATGCAAATCCGCTGTGCTCCGAAGAACATCTGATTATCCAGCCCAAGGTAAGTTTTTTTTATCAGCATGAAATATGTAACCTTTTCTTTTCTATCCTTCGGTACTTTAAAAATACAACAAGTCAAGTTATGCGAGCCCACAGTCAACAGCAAAATACGAATTTGCTTATCTGTATCATACCAAAATGTTTTTTTTAATTAGGATAGGTGTTCTCCAAGACTAAGCCCAAAAAGGCAAAGACTGAGTCTACGTTGGATTTATTTTTGTGTTTAAGGTCATCTCTGTAGTGATTAAATTTGTGATGATGGCATCTCCACAGTGTTGCTAACCTAATTAATTATTATAATCTGTGTGCAGAACAAGGCGCGCCCTCCCGTAAAGGATTCTACGAGCCACACGATCAGCGACACGTTTGAGGATCTGACACTAGTGCTGCCCGACGGCGCCGTCTGCCGCGAGTGCGACACGCCGCTGGATAGTGATAAGCACTTCCTGTTAGTGTTCTATTACATTCTTTACTAGCGGACCCGGCAGACCCTGTCCTGGCCGCTATTTTCTTATTTTGAATTTTTTCCATATTTTTATACATATGAAAAACAATAGTGCGGTTGTCGAGCGTTCTCGTCACCGACACCGCACTGTTTCCGCACTGTGCGCTTTGTATGAAAACAAATGACCGTGCTTGCGCCGTACGACAAACGTATCGCTTCGGCACTGCATCGCTCCGACATGGAATAACCGAATTGAACGCGCCCATAGTTTCCACCGAGTTTATCTCACGATCTTTACATCAACGTCGTCTGTGTATCTTGCGGACGTTGTACTGTGCCGCATTTAGGATCATTTGCCTCTTACTAATAATGTTTTTTTTTAAACTTTGATATACAGTGGTGTGACCCTATGCACCAAGTGCCCGTTCTCGTCGTCGTGCTACCGCGCGATGCTGGCGCACAGCGCGTACTGCGCCGGGCCGCACTCGCTCGAGGACGCGCCGCGCGCCGCGCCGTACCGCTCGCACTGCGTCTGCACCTACAGCACCGACATAGGTACGTGGTACAGTGTACACAGGGGCGTGATTGTGCACCGCGCGATGCTGGCGCACAGCGCGTACTGTACAACGCGTTAATCTATTTTCTCCCTATTTCGATGGCACGAGACGCTAAATACAGATAAATACGACTGTAAAATTTACGTGGCTGTGAAATTAATCTTGGTCATGTTTTCTATCCATCTTTTGTGCCTATTGCTTACTGTTTATGCAATGGTGCCCTCTGCACCGATAACTTGTGTGATCATTGCACGATAAATAATACTTAAATGTTATGATGATAAATAAACACAACCTTTTGTATCCCAGGCACGGACATGCTGACCCACTTGCTAACGTGTGGCCACAAGTCGGCCTACGCTTCGGAACAGGAAGCCCGCGACCACATACTCGGAGCGGCTGAAGAGGCGCAACAACAACATCAACAAGCCGCACCGCCCGCACAGCCCGCCGCCGACACGGTAAGTAACCGTCAAAGTAGAAGAAAAATTTCCTACTTGCGCCAATAAAGGAGTAGCTTTAAAGCCATCTTGCACGTAGCAGATTTATCTTAATACTAGATTTAAATTGCGTTTTATCTCTTTCGTTAGTAGAACAATTTACAGTAACACAACTCGTTTTTAATCTAGGGTCAAAATAAAAATGCCAAATTTTTACAATCTTTAGACCTTTTTGCTTTCTGCAAAAAGGTCTAAAGATTGTAAAAATATGGTATAGTCTATAAGAAGATTGTCTAACTTCTGATTAGGACATTCAGAAGTTCCTCGAAGCAGTAATAAGTAGCCATCGATTCTAGCGAGCTAAAAATGTAGTCATCAAAGCTTTCATGTTCAAGTTCAAACGGGTTTTTTTTAATATTTGGGATAGGTTTGCTCTTGACCCAAGACTAAGCCCGAACGAGGCAAAGATATGATGTCAAAGCAGAGATGATTTATGTATTCCCTATCCGGCTGGCTTGAACTATCTAGAGGCCTGTTTTAGTCCTGCAACTGAGGATAGGGGTATAATTTCAATACTGCTGCATTTTGTATATTTTCGGCTTATCTTTATCATTACTGTCATCTCATAGGCCTACGACATTATTAAGTGTATGATTTATATAGAACCCTGTGGACAACCCCCCGCCCGCCGACTACGCCCCGCCCTCGGTGCTCAACACGCAGCTGTCGCTAGATGACCTAGCACCGCCTTCTGTCTTGCAATCTGACCAGGTAACTAATGACTATTGTTAAATTTACTTAGTAAACGATGTTATATACTTTGCCTTAAGAGACTGTGTTTAAACCTTGTTTATATATAAGACAGACAATTACAGTAATATAAAGTTATGAAGACATGTGTAAGTAAAATTTCTTTTAGAAAAGCAACAGTGACTTTTTTATTTGTGGTCTTATCTTCGTCTGCGTCAAATACACAAGTCTAAATATTTTAACCTAAAAAATGCACCCTGTATATCAAACATCATCATTATCATATCATCCATTATTCGTCCGCTGCTGGATGTCAGTCAAGTCAGCTGACTTCTATTTCTGATACTCAAACATGATGTCATGTTAAATTATTTCCATACAAAATCTATGGCGGCAGATTGATTTGAAGGATTATTAAGTGTTTGTCCATGATTGGTGGTGTCATCATCCCTCTTTATTTTTATACTAGCTGTGCCCGCGATTTCGTCCGCGTGGAATAGTTATTTTGGGCATAGGCATATACTGTTGACGACATTTTTTAGATCATTTCAAGAGGAATAATTGACGTCAGCTTTGGTCTAGTGGTCTGAGGTCCAGACTACAAAACCGGCTGTCGCGGGTTCGAATCCTGCTAGGGGCAAATATTTGTGTGATTAGCACGAGCATTTGTACCTGAGTCATGGGTGTTTATAAATGTATTTAAGTATACCTATCCATTATTCTAGCCACCATAACACAAGCTAACGCTTAGTTTGGGGCTAGGTAATTGGTGTTCGTAAATTAAAAAAAAAACTTAATACATATAATACATATATTTTTGGTATCTTGAACCTTTACGCAGCGTACGCAACAAAAGCCGTCAAGGATGAATAATTTTCCCCGTTTTTTTCCCCTTTCCATTATGTCATATAGCATAAAGCCTTCCCCGATAAATGATCTATTCAACACAAAAACAATTTTTCAATTCGAACCAGTACATCCTGAGATTAGCGTGTTCAAATAAACAAACTCTTCAGCTTTATAATATTAGTATATAGATAAGATAGTATAGATTTTAGTCCCGACCCACATGCATTCATCGTTATGACGTACGGAAATTCTAGATGGAAAATTTACGTGTCATATCATATCATTCATGACTTAATAATTTTCAGCACGACCAAGAGCTGCTGAAAGACGCGTACGACCGGCCTCTGGCGACGCCGCGCCACGAGGAGCCGCACTACAGCCTCGGCGACTTCGAGCCGCTTCCGCAGGAGCCCCCACCGCAGCCCGACTTTGAACAACTCTAAACTAAGAGCAGCTCTGACAGATTTCCATAGACACAGCTGTCTGTCGCTAGCTTGATTGGGCATATGTAAGGGATAGATTGAGTTATAGTACAGAAAATGACAATGGTTTTGAGTCATCATAAAACAATTACATACATTACATTGCAATTCAATAGAAAAATGTTATAAAATTGTAAAGCTCTATTACTAAAATAATATCAGTGTAGTATGTAAGCTAAGATGAAATGTATTTTGTTTGTAGTTAAATAAATTAACAAGGACATAACATGACTAGTTTGAGTGCATTCTCTCTTAGTTTTATATCAGTGAAAATTTATGAGGATTTAAGTTGTACCTATGTACTAAAACAAAGCTTTCTAAGGTGGTAGGTATAGGCTCATGTCAATAATATTCTATTTAAGTCAATAAAAGTACCTACTAACATGTAGAGAATATTATAGTTTTTTTATTATATGTGACAGAATTATAATTGAAATAAATATCTTCAGCTATAATTTCTTCTTTTTTCTTCTCTTCTTAAAGCTTAGTGTAACTTTGTTGCATACCCCATAGTCTTCAATGTGACTGTAGTCACTGTCCAATATGATGCCATCATAGTTCAAGTCATAAGTCTTCCAAATATACTTCCAGGATATTTTTACCTTACTACCCATCCTAGACTGGTATATTTCAAAATGTCTGGCAATGGCTTTCTTCAGCTCTATCACAGTAGCATTCTGGGGGACCTGCAATCAAAAATAAATGTTTAACTCATATGGATAATGCCTAACTAGTCAAAAATTAATTAATGAGTGTTTGCAGTGAACTTACAATGACTTTTAGAGCAGGTTCATCTTCTCTGGATATGCTGAGAGTAATGGATTGACCATGCTCCACTGCGATCTAGGAAAGGATAACGCTTGTTATTTATGTGCAATTATTATTTACTTTTAATATCTTTATTTAATTTTTTATTACCTGTGAAACCACTTCTTCTAAAATAACATCAGATGGTAGATCGGACAGCAATGAATCAGACTTAATCAATGCTGATATGGATGAATTTGTGATTTCTATGAGATCATCATGAGACAAGGTATCAGCAATTTCATTCATGTTATCTCAACTTTTTCGATTTAGGTTTAATCCAAGAAAATAACAGTTTTTGTGTGTTTGTTTACATATTTCATGCATCTTTTAATTCTTAAAATGACTTTTTATTTTTTTGTGCTATAGACAAATTAAATAAACTAACCCTATGTCTGCAGTTCATTACCGGTAGTAAGAAAATTGAGCTGTGTTTTCGGTAGGTGATTAATCGGGAGCGAGACAACCCTAAATTTTTTTTATTTGTTTCATCTGTCAAATGTAATTTCAGTGAAGTCGGTCGAATTTTGAGGTTATTCCTTCCTATTTTAATTCTGCAATAGTTACTTATTTGGTGGCATTTACTACATAAAATTTAATTGCAAAACAATAAAATGGATAGTTTATCAACGGGTTCATTGAGCGGAGTCCAAAAGGAGGAGTTAATGGATCAAGTTAAACAGCAAATTGCTATTGCAAATGCACAAGAACTCCTAACGAAAATGTCTGAGAAATGTTTCAAGAAGTGCATCAACAAGCCGGGAACAGCGTTAGACAATTCTGAGCAAAAGTGTATCGCCATGTGTATGGACAGGTATATGGATGCTTGGAACTTAGTGTCGCGGACGTACAGCAGTCGGATCCAACGAGAGAGACACAACATGTGAGAGCCTGCTCGACCCGACGGCAAAGTCTCAAAAGCTATCGTACTGTAAATATAGAAAACATAGTAGTTCCAAGAGCCTGTCTCAAGTTTATGGTTTCGGCTGGCAGTTGTTATGTTATTGTGTTCAATAAAAATATTCTAGGTTGTTTATAGTTTTAATTAATAATAGTCCTCTCCTATAAAAAAGATTAAACACACATACAAGAAGTGCTATTTGCCCCATAATATTGTTTGTTACAATTTAAAACAAAGTTAATGAAAGTGGAAAAATGCAAATAAACCCAACATTTGATTAATTCATTTATTATTATAATTCACCCCTCAGCATTTTTTTCCTGTATTGGTACAACTTCATGATCCACATTTCTTTCAGCTCCTCTTCACTTGGTATTTCCTGAAATAGTTAAATAACAATTAAATCATATTGCATCAGCTTCAAACTCCAATTTACAGTAGCAATGTTTACTCAAAAGAAAAGCAATAAATTATAAAGTCATCTTTTTATTCTTTGTTGCCTTTTCCTTTAAACAAAGAATACTAGTATTCATTTAAGCCTTTTCCCCATCATTTGGGGTCAGCCCTCCTCTTTAAATTAAATTATGGGAACCATGAAATTTTATTATGTACTTGCTGATCATAACAAGTCTTGCGAGCAAAGAAAAACATGTAATTCTCATAAGGTAAATGTTATGAGGCTATAACATTTCCACTTACATTGAAATCAAGAATAGAATCATCTTTCTGAAGTTTAATATCTGCTTCAGGCACTGTAACTGTTTGTGCATTTAAATCAATCACAATATTCTGGTTTTGCTTCTTGTTCCTAGAGGACACAAAAGACTTCTGAACAAATGATTCACTGTTCAGCTCGGCCAACATGTTCCTATCATGAATTGATGGCATGTCTTCTTTGATTTCTACCTCCTTGTACTCATAGGTGGGGATCTTGGTCATTGTGAGCCCTACAGCCTCAGCAGCTTTGATGGCCTTCTCTAATTTCATTTCAGTGTCATCCAAGTTGACTGGCTTAGGTGGCAATGGGCGCTCTGAAAGTAAGAATAATAAGCTCAAATATAACAAATATTAAAATAACATTATATAATAATGATATTTTCTTACAAGTACTAACATTATCAGGCTTCAATACAGGTTATGGATAGGAAAGATTCATCTGTTACATACCTATATCAAATGAGCTTGAACGACTGCTCGAGGAACGATATCGTTTCGAAGATTTCTTACTCTTATGTTTAGTCCTACTCCTGGAACTTGAACGCGAGCGCGAGTCCCTTGACATCGATTTCCGCGACCTCTTGGCTCGGGACCGAGATGTCGAACGCCTTTTCTTTGATTCATACCGGTCTCTTGACAGGCTGCGAGAATAACTTCTCCTTTTATGCCTCGATCTACTGCTGGAACGTTTCCTTCTGTGACTGCTGGACTCTGAACGATCCCGCGATCGCGACCGTCTTTTATGTTTGCTTTTCGACTTCTTTCTTTCGTAAGAAGATTCAGAACTCCGTGAAGAGCTGCGTCTATCACGGTACCTGCTTTTTTCACGCGGCATTTCAAAGATTCTTACAACTTGAGACGCATTATAGAAGCAAGTATATGTTTTTAAAAAATAACCCCACGAAGCGATGAAAATGGTTAAAAAATAATGGTTAAATCTAATCTAGTCATCTACATTACCATATAATTCTAACTAAAACCAAAAACAATTTATTTGACGTTTCCAAACTGACAGTTGACAGAAAAGTGTTACCCGAACTTAACAATTAATTTAAATGTGCATTAATTTTAAATTGTGAACTTTACATTGTAAATGCTTAAAATTAAAAAACTTAATATTACCCCGAACTACATTTCATTTTACTACTTACTTAATAATCTAATGTGTATTGAATATACAATTAATAAAAAAACAGAACTAAGTGTATTCCTCATGCCCACTCTGTTTTTTATTCCATTGTGAGAACCATGTTACTACGTGCTAGTACCGAACCTTTACTTTTGAAACAGATTGTCATTTAAAGTTATTTTCTTTCTTTTGTTAATTTTAAATTTAAGTAAACACTTGTACTTTAGCTTCTGATTTTCATTTCAAATAGATTTTCCTTCTAAAAGTGCTAAAAGTCTTCTAGACCTACCTTCTATGCATAAATAGACTTCCATTCAGTAATTAAATTCAATTACACTAGTTGGTGGCTTCGTTGAATTAAATTATCTTATTCTATTAACTCTGTACCGCGAATACTCATTTCCGAGACAATTTTAAAGTTATCGTTCTAGGTTGAACCATCGGACGGTTTAAACTGACTAGGGGTCGAACAATGAAGAAACGACAACGTCAGTAATTCTTCTAGCACTAGCATTGCTACAAAGAAATAATTTGAAATCAATGTGTGTGTACCACTTATGTATTACACGAAGGAATACTGTGCCATTGAATGTATTTTTGTCTTTTCTTTAGATCAGCCTTTCCCAAAGTGGGCAATTATGCCAATGCATACATTACCATTTATTTATTTATGGCAAGACTAAAACCAAAACTTACCAGACAGATGGCGCTGCTTATAACAATCCGTTGTAGTTCCTCTACACGAAATGATCTCGTGAATAATATTATTAAGGAATTAGTGAGAGTTATTATAAATTAGTTTTTTAGAAATGCAATTTAAGTAAAACCCATGGACAAAACTATATTTCAAGTATGTTTTTGTTGCTAAAATAGTACCTCACAATATGTTCAAGCTAAAAACTCAAAATCATTATAGTGTGACGTTTGTAAATCATGCATGAAACGGAATATTGCGTAGGGCAGCGACCGTCAGTCGGCCTCGATGACGGAATGTGTGAAATTTTTAAGATGGTGATGAACAGTGTTTTTCGTGTATTATCCAAAAAGACTCTTTCTGGTGCTTTATGATTTCGCAAAACAATTAAAATGTGTCTACTTTTGTAACTACGCATACACGATTATTTTTCCGTTGGTGTAACGGACTCGGAGTGTCGAACGTGTTGGTGCGACCAGTGACATTGTTTCGTTGGATTGTGGTGTCCATCGAGATTGTTATGTTTAGGCTTTTATTGTGTGGATTGTTAACACCCTGGCATAGAGAGTTCTGATGATTGCTTATTCATGGAGAGACAGGAGAGACCCCG
This sequence comes from Pyrausta despicata, assembly GCA_963921415.1. Classification (NCBI taxonomy): domain Eukaryota; kingdom Metazoa; phylum Arthropoda; class Insecta; order Lepidoptera; family Crambidae; genus Pyrausta; species Pyrausta despicata. The sequence continues at coordinate 3,065,235 of OY992848.1, read as the reverse complement.
CGGCAACATGGAGGCTGCAGACTTCGCGGACACTAAACAGGTGAGTCGGCCACCCACTGTAATTGCCGGTTGTTCAATACTGCACTGTGCTGTGGTGAAATTGACCTTTTCGACGCTCGAGATTGCCTGTTTTGAGTTTTTTATAAAGGCAATTAGTTGGCGTTTTTATATTTTGTATTGTGTAACTGAAGCAATGTTTTTGCTAAAAAGGCTAAATGCTTAATCTGGATACCTTAATACCTCTTTAATTTTAGGCTGTGATATAAATCATGTCAGTCACTCGCCCATGTTACCTTTTAAATGGTGTAAAACAATCCAAGGTGGCCTGTGGGCGAACTTGGTCGCAACCCACACGGTTGATGAATAAATTATTGGCATTAGAACATTGTCATGTGCCATATGTGTCATATCAGAACTGATTGTGTCAAACTTCATTGTCTTGGAACATACTATGCTATTTGATTTCATTCCAGCTTTATTCTTTCACAGTTGGAATGTGCCATACTGTTAATAGAACAATTGTGGTAGAAAACTGTGTTGACATTTTTCCGAGGGTTGCTTTCATGTTTTGAATTTGTTAAAATAATCAGAAGTTTTTTAAAGTAATGTTTGTATATTCATCAATTTTTCTTTTTAATATAGACAATATTGCCTCTAAGTAAAGCTACAAAGGCATGAGAATTAATACTAAAATGAATAAAACCAGAACAGAAGTTTCTGGAAAGATCTGAACTCCCATTTTGTGTGTGTTTATGTGGAGCTCATGGGATGCTCATTTGTTTGAAAGACCAGAGGAACCGAGCCCACCATATTTTTCCTCTGGTGTAACTTATGTAAAGTCTGTTTGGTGAAATTTAATATCTACTAAGTAATCTACCAGTGATTTATTGTTTGATGACATTTACCTTATAATCTTATTATGAAAAATTACATAATATCTTAAAGTAAACATAGATTCCAAATATGAATATGCAATATAGTTTTTACCTTACAAATATGAATTTAGATTTGACTTCAATGTAAGAATAAACTCATTGTAATGATTGTCTATTTGTTTTTTTTTATTTATTGAAAATTATTTTTCTTTTGATTTTGTTGATAAATTGCTTGAATGCTAAGTATATGTGGCAAGAAAACTTGGAAATAACATGAGTGACAAGACAATCACCATCTTAAAAGTGTTAATGCACATTATGAAAGGATTTTTGGATTAATTATCTACTTTGAAGCAATTAATAATAATAGATACCTAGGTAGGGCATCATATCATGTAACCTGTTGACAGCTAAGAAGGATAAAGATTAACACTTTAATACATATTATGCTGTGAAATACTAATAGACATTGAAATGCTTATTAACTTTTCACCATTTGCACCTTTAATCATAAACTATATAAATTAAAAACTATATGTAGTTGGAAAAACAACTATCTTAATTTTTGAATTATTATGGTTTACAAATAAAGGTGCGATTTGTTCTACTAATAGTACATGATTATTTTATGTATCCATATATTAGGTCCTTACATATGAAATTGGCGTTTTGTCGTACTGGCCACTTTGATCACAAATTTTTCCTATTTGGTTAGGAATTCGAAATTCAAATTTATACAGCTATTTCCACATGTAGTTGTGTTTCGTAAACCGTCATTCATTTGTTTTTTTACTTATCTTTTTTCTGTTTGCATCGCTCAATTTACAAAATGGAAAATTTGAAATATCGCGTTATTTACGAGTACGAGTTCCACCGTGGCACCAGTGCTGCGGAAACGGCTCGAAGGGTTAATGATGTGTATGGCGGTTGTGTCGCAAAAGAAAACACAGTGCGTTTTTGGTTCCAACGTTTTCGTTCTGGAAATTTCGACCTGCAAAACAAGCCCCGTGGACGGCCGGAGACCCAAGTTGATAATGAAGAATTGAAGGCTATTGTGGAAGCGGATCCATCGCAAACCACGTCCGAGTTAGCTGCAGGCTTTGGCGTTAGTGATAAAACTGTTTTAATCCACTTGAAGCAAATTGGGAAGATTAAAAAACTTGAAAGGTGGGTTCCTCACGAATTGAGTGAAGCAAACCGGCAAACGCGCGTCAACTGCTGCGTTACATTACTTGACCGGCACAATAACGAAGGGATTTTAAATCGAATCATTACCTGTGATGAAAAGTGGACTCTCTACGATAATCGGAAGCGCTCATCGCAATGGCTGGACCCTGGCAAGCCAGCCAAAGCCTGCTCCAAGCGAAAATTGACCAATAAAAAGTTACTTGTAAGCGTTTGGTGGACTAGCGCCGGTGTCGTTCATTACAGTTTTCTCAAATCTGGCCAGACGATTACGGCAGATATCTATTGTCAGCAATTGCAAACCATGATGGAAAAGCTAGTTGCTAAACAACCAAGGCTGGTCAATCGCTCTACGCCACTGCTGCTTCACGACAACGCTAGACCACACACTGCACAACAGACGGCTAGCAAATTAGAAGAACTTCAATTGGAATCTCTAAGGCATCCACCGTACTCCCCGGACCTTGCTCCAACAGATTACCATTTTTTTCGAAATTTGGATAACTTCTTGCAAGGGAAAAAGTTCAACTCAGATGGGGCAGTCCAAGTCGCCTTCAAAGATTTTATTGATTCCCGTTCGAATGGTTTTTTTAGTAAAGGGATCAATGAACTACCTATGAGATGGCAAAAGTGCATAGATTACAATGGCTCATACTTTGATTAAATAAATATGCTATATAAAAAAATTTCGACTTTTTGTTCCTCCCATACAAAACGCCAATTTCATAGGTAAGGACCTAATATTTGATCACCTGTCAGAGATAAGTTGATAGAGCTAGCTGATACTTGATATACCATCAAACCAAACTGATGTTTTGAAAATAAAAACAATTTGACTCTGCTTATAGATAGCTTTTAAAGTTTTTGTCCTTATGAAATAATAAGCTAGATGAAACGGAAATCCAAAACGAGTGGGTTATCTTAAGCCGTCTGCGGTGTATTGGTAGGGGGCGAGAGGCTCGGCGCGGTGCGTGCGCGCAGTTGACCCGCGACTCGCGCGCAGGCCGCAGCGCGCACCGCGGACGCGAGTGATGCCACTTGGAGCGCCCGCTCCTAACCCCCCTGTGCAGTGATTGTGAACTATGGTAGCGATGGTCGCTTCAGCCTCCGGATACGGCACCCTCCGCCGCTTCATGAGCGCGCCGGCGGGTCAGCCGGGCATGCAGGAGGCCCCAGTCGTGACCAGCACATCTGTCGCCGTTTCGGTGAGATCTCCGTGCCCCGTGCAAACGGACACCTGATACAGTTACAACGCATTGGATTCCGCACTATGTGATAACGTTATGCGCTCGGAATGCTGTTGATAATGACTTGTTTGCCGATGCGTCTTTATCGCATGGCGTGCCCGTGAACGCGATCATTGTAACGATTCGATAAGTTTCTAACGATTAAACTTCTTTCTGTTTTTGACGCTGTAAAACATTGCAACATTCACATAAAACTGTCAATCTATATGTTAATGTTCAATGAAATAGTGACTAGTAACATATTAACGCAATAGCGGCTTGGAAGTATTACAAAAGCTTTTAGAAAGCGGCGTGTAACGAGTTCCATTGGTGTTCAAACACTTGATTTATTAACTCGAGACCACTGTTGCAAATAATACTTTTCACTTTGGATTTTGTGGAGCGATCCGAATCCACTAAACTACCAACTTAGAATTAGCAGCACTCAGCTGTTTTATTGAATACAGTTTTGTTACTTTTCAGTTAGGTATCAGAATAATCGTGAGCCGAATCGATCCGTCTGCCTTTTGGTAACAAAAAGACGAAAGATTCCATCAGTCCATCAGATCCGGCTACCGAAAGGGTCATTAACCCAACTTTCCTTTTTAATATTCTATCGTGTAATATTAACATCGATCGGAGAACCGGCCTTGGCCTCGCACGACACACGTGAGCCACAATAATTCTTTCCTTGATGATGTCACCGCGATCTGCTCGGGAATACGGGATGGAGCCAAGGTTAGGTCAGCAGACCGTGGCTGTAGCTCGTTGGTGGATACCCACGGCTCGTTGGCCACAACCGCGAAGACCGCTGGGATGTGGTAACCGACCCAGATCACTCTAGCTTACTCGCATTTTAGCCCCCTAAATAAAAGTGGACGTCGTGAGATCAACACTTTGATGTTATATTTGCTCAGCCACACGGATGGTGGTAAAAACTGCTATGGTAGCGGACCGCTTTTAATCAACCAATTCTAAGAGTTAGGCTCGTATTGCGTTGTTGCGCTTAACTGTTTTGAGTAAATAACACGATCTGTCTAAGGCATGAAGTTTAAAATTGCCAGTTGCAATGTTTCGAGCGGGTATCGGCCAGGAAATCGTAAAATGAGCCGTGATAATAATGGTCTGCCATTGGAAATGGAGAGTCGTAAGTCGTAATTCGAAGTGATTGTTCGGCTGCGTTTCGTTTCTCACCTGTGCATTTTTAGTAAATAAAAACATTAGAGTCTACTTTCTTTTGCAGCTGATATGATATTCAAAGGTCAAGCGTTTCCGAATTCAGTGTTATTATAAATCAATGTTACATTCAAATATTTTAATCACCGATAACCCTACGATGAGGAAACAAGTTGGAATGCCACAAACGTAAACGGAGTTGTAGGACGCAAGACCAGTTTGTCGCAAGAATTCTAAATCGAGTCAACGGAAAACTTTGTCCTTTCGACCGTTTTTATACGTGCACCTTGCAAGCTTAAATAAATCTATACCAGAATCGTTAGGAAAATGAACGCGACGTGCTTGTCTCTTTATCAAGCATATGGAGCAACACTTGTTAAGAAGATATATCTTAGTATTTTTAGGCATTAGTGATACAATATTGGTGTGGCCGAATATTTCGATATCTGCGTTCATTGTAGTGCCACCGTTGTCGGCGTGAGTGCACACTTCCGCCCACAGGCCTCGTATAAGGCGCAGTATAAGCAGGCCTTGCTTCGGCTATACGTGGGTATCTGCCACTCGGGATGTTTAGCAATATCATTCGTTCGTTATACGTCGGAAGGCTGCACTAGCGGCTAGAATCAACACACTAGGTCGTCCTACTAACTGAACCGCTCATTTGTTTAATGTCTATTTGATTCGCCAGTCCTTGCCATCTCCTTTATAGGTGGTGCTGGCTAAATAAAACAGTGATTACATCACCGAATTGGGTTAATGGAATTCCACAGCTTGTAAATGTTTTAACTACAAACTTATTTATATCCAAACGAGGGAAATCTTTAACAACCAGCTTTATCGCATGATTAATTTCGGGTCTCATTATACAATCATTGTTATTTGTGGTTTTCTTAGCAAACGACGATTTGCATTACGTAAATGGGAAGCTCTATAACCAAATTGAATTATTCAGGCCTTTAATGAAACTTAAAATTGATCGAGAGAATTGCATTTAAACAGTCGTTCTCATAATCAAAGTTTGCCTCCATTAAAGATTAGAAACGCTTTCATGGCTTACGGTCTACATGAAGATGGAATTCCAGATAGCTGGTAACAGTTTCTCTGCATTGATAGCGCGGCACTAGAGCTAAAACAAAACTGGTTATCCGTTATCTAGTACCCATAACACAAGCCTCGTAGCTAATTTTGGGACTAGAGAATTGGTGTGATTGTTGTGAAATATTTATTTATTTATTTATCCATTACACGAGACACCAAAATGTTTCCAACAAAAATAAAAGCAATAATCAAAATGCGATCTATTTACAAACATTCCACCAATTTCAGAAATTTTGTCATATAAAAGACTTGCGAAATATGACACATAAGTATTTATAATCTGAGTTGCTAGTAAAAATGCAACTGTAAAATAATAAGCGATTTAATCAAAGATGTTGCAGACGCTTAAGCTGCTGGATAATCGTTGTCAATCATCGTAGTAAATTAACTCTGGCTAATGAATGCCGATGCAAAATAGATATAAGATAAGATATTGTATTGAGGCTCTTGGTATCACAAAACAAAGAGACGTTTGATGGGTCCAGAGAAAGCCGGTCCGTAACTATCGTGCGTACATTCCTGTTCGAGCTTATATCTCATCTCATACCAGCGAAGAAATTGCCTTTTCAACGAGCCACATAGAGTTATTAAAGTCTGCAGTATTTGCAAGGATCCGGTCTTTCAACCTATGTCTTCTGCAAATTTGAATCGCCGATCGAACCAATTTATTTGTGCATTCAATTATTTCAGTCGGTAGCGTTATGCACGCCTACAAATTGCAATGTTAGCGAAGCATGTAATTAAGACAAGTGTTTTGTGTTTACTAGCTTAACTTCAATATTTTGCTAAGTAATCCCCCACTATCAATTTAACTAAGAAGTGAAATTGATGGTCAGAAGCTACGGATGCTGTAATAACCGACGTCCAAAGCGAGTGATTATTCGACTTACCATGAATGGGCCACTCTCTCTATTATATTCTGAAGTCACTAAAGAATTAATTATGAAAGTAATACCACTGTCTTGCATGTCAATTTTCCTCGTAAGTATTTTTATTCATTTATCTCGTTTATCTCGATGATCTGTGTTGTTTCATATCAATGCTTTTTTGATAGTCCGTCATATTGAATAAATTCGATACGTTTTAAGGAATATTTACACTTCTTTGACACCAATGGATTTTATATTATTAATTTTAACAATTAATGAGATATATCGTAGGAAGCAGGAAATATATTTTCCTGCTTCCTACAATATACTCGGTACAGTATTACTTTCTACATTTCGAGTGTTTGTGTACGATCCGTGTGTAGAATGGGACATAAATAATTAATTGAATCCCATTCAATTACGAATTCATCCACCGGCCAAGCACCTTCTTTTCTCAGTTCTCACACTTTCGAATATTCAGGGCATCTGGTCCATACTCGTCAATTGGGATGTTAACTTGAAAGTGTCGTCCGTTACTCCGAGAACCTTGGTGGTGGGTGGTGGTGAGATTCTTGTGTAACTCTTCGCGGGAACTCGGTGGAACTGGTAATGTCGTGCTCCGTCGGTATTGTGCAGACTAAGCTCCGTGGGACATCTCGAAATCGAGCCGTGCATGCATAAATAAATAAGTTAGCATCGGCCACTCTGCCAGCATCTTCGTTAACTTTAGTAGTCACGGACAGTTAATTTCGAGACTTATAGACACTTAAACGGTGTTGTTTTCACTGCAAATACAAACAATGAAAAGTAGAGTACTAGACTAGATATCCTTCGCCGCTGTCGCTTTCAGTCTGCTCTTGGTTTTAATTAACATGTCTGGTATCTCAAACATTTTTATAAATAAATATTTCAAAACAATCACACCAATTCTCTAGTCCCAAAGTAAGCTACGAGGCTTGTGTTATGGGTACAACGGATAAACATAATTAAATACTTTTTTTTTGTAAATAAATATGTACATATTACATATAGAAAACAACATTTTTAAATACCTTTTTTTTGTAATAAAGTACCTAATTCATTTTTTAAACTAAATTGATTGCAGGACTTGATTAAAAACTTACGTAGATGATGTAGTAATTAAGAATTTGTTTTTTTATGAGCGGGTACACATTGGGCGCTCTCCAACGCACGCTTTGTTAACGCGTCTCGAGCACCAGGGATACCTATACCTACCTTTATATATACATACCTATTTTAAGTGTACACATGCAAGCGAGCTTTTGGTCAAGCGTTCATAAGAAAACGTGCGTTTGACGAAACACCGAGCGCCCAATGTGTACCCGCTCTAAGACGTTTTATTTTGCGTCGAGATTCTCGTACAATACCTCGTACGCTTGCGTCTTTCAGCTAACTTGCCCCCGATTTGAATCGCAGCATAATAGACCTCCTTTATGATGGCTTTTTGATACGCCTGTAGGCCCTGTAGCAGTGAAGGCAAACATCAATGTTTGCATTCCAAAATTTTCGAACGCTTTGCCAAAATATAGCCTTGTCAAGGAATATTTTTTACTGTGTCATTCATACATAACATTACACCGACGCACATTTTTGAATAAATTTCGCATTAATACTAATTTTATATTGATTGGTTTGTTTTGAGTATGTTTTTGTGGTTTTACAAATTTAACAAATTTTCTTAGTGGGTCGTGGTTATGTCAATCATATTAGCATATGGGCTCAGCGATATTTGTCGAAGTCTGTTCAAAACTGATCACAAATTATTAGTTAAGATTTTTACAATATCGAAAGTATTAAAGTGAACGATGATCAATTTTACAACGTGTAATTGGTCTGTTTTGAAGTCAACAATTTTTTGACAAATGTTTCTCTTCGTAACGTTTCCGGTGTCGCGCAAACAACTTTCGATACCAGCAATTACCTCAGCATCTAATCACATATTTGCCTATCAATATTTTGGCCAGGTTCTGACGTAACCGACTATATAACAGACAAGAATGCCGCCACTCGGCCACTCATATCGATCGCCAGTAGTTGGGCGTCTATCATACTCTATAATGGTGGTTATGAAATGTTTATGCCTACTGACGTCTGCTACTTTGGCGTGGAGACATCTCTCACTTTCACCAAGATGAATAGCTCTGTCTTCACCAAAGCCTGAATAAACTGGGTCACATCACACTGCATGCGCACGACGTCGTACGTTGAGAGTAAGATTCCTATCCAAATCTTGGTCCGTCTGTCTTATTAACCGTCTCTTAGTCTTAGAAGTAAATGGTCATTATGAAGATGCAGACGGGGAATTCTAAGGTGGCTAGAAAAAAGAAAGTTTGATTGGAAAGATTAAATGTTTGTTTCGTTTTGTTGAGCATCTTAAACGTAAGCGTTTATAAAACGTAAATTGAAAATATTTTTATTGATACAGCATTTACTCAATTTCTCTTGAGCGAAATGGATGATGTTGAATGCATGACAATCAACAGAATTTGCCAGAATCATGAATGTCATTGTTCTTATCGTACACGATTTGGCTTTTATTTTTATCTTTGACAGCAATTTCGTAAATATATTTTCCTATTGTTTATCTGGTTGATTTCTTTAAACTACGATGAAAGCGACTTACCGTTACTTCCTACATGCGGTTCATAGCATAACGAGCCTTGACAGTGTAATGCCAGCGTAGGCTCCGAGGCCAAAGCAATTTTCAACAGACAGAGTCAGATCAAAGTATGTGATGTTGTTGTTAAAAAAAACGTGATTTTTTACTGCCAATTGAAGGTATATGTGTATTGGAGACATATTTTATTGGTTGTCAACCGAATAATATCTCTATATATAAAAAAAAACTCGTGTCGCAATGGTCGTTCCCGACTCCTTCGAATCGGCTTGACCGATTCTCCTGAAATTTCGTGAGTATATTGAGTAGGTCTGAGAAATCGGCCAATATCTATTTTGCATACCCTTTTGCCGTGTTAGCTAGAAAGAAAGTTAAGTAGAAATATAAATTAATCATTTGATTTTCTGATGTAAAAGTTGTAAGTTGTACTGTTATATCTATGTATGTGACATTGTGATTTCAATCTGACTCTTAAAGGTCTCCGACTACGCGAAGCAAATATTGATAGTTATTCGTTTATGTAATAATCGTCATATTATAGCGAAGGATATGCTTTATGCCGAGGTTGCGTGGGCTCTTTATTTATAGTTGTCATTGGATATGACTTCATCGCGACAGCTCTGTTGTTGACGATGCGGCCCCGGTCCGCTGCGAGGAGTTTACTGTTTGCTAACTTTGATTTACAAACAGGTTTCAGTGTTTTCCGTTTCACTGAATGCATCGTATACCAATTTTCGGTGTCATATAATAGATATGACTAAGATATTTTTTTTTGCAAAAAGCGCTGATTGTCAGTTCAAGAGAATTATCATGACTAATGACCGGTCGAGTGGATCGAAAAAAGCACCCCTCTGACTCAGAAGAGGCCTAATCATTTTAAACTTCCTTTACTATAGCTGTAATTGTAATACCATTAGTTCCACTAGATGGAATGCTGAATACTGCACTTGTTGTCCTTGGCCAAAATAATCAATTTGTTTCGAAGGATTTCATAAACTTATCCATAAGTCTCTATTAAAATAAGATAATGTTTGAATATCGGTGCCTTGAAATTCTTATCTTAGTGTGTTCCTTATACTAACGATTGTTGACCTTATATAATGTAATTGTTCAATTGCTTATTTTATGAGTAACTTTACATGGTCATAATTTTTACCATGAGTAAAGACTTCCTTTGCACATTTATGGAAATAGGATGCATATCTATAGACAACCTTGCTGTATACCGGCGCGCCGCCGCCGCCGAGCCTTTTCTTGCTCCGTCTCCGCCGACGGTTAGCTGCCGGCGCGCCGGCCGACAACTGCTTTTGGCGGATAACTATCAAAATTTTGCTTGTATTATATTGCTTTTGTAGTACAGAATATACAAAACATAGGTATTGATATAAATAAGATCTACGACTACAGTCATCGATTTAATGAAAGTTCAAGTCGCACGATACCCCCTAGCTAGGGGCATGGTGATACTTACCTTAGTGTTCCAAAAAAAAAAACAGCCGTGGAGAGAAAGCGAGAGTACCTCGAATGCCGCGCCAGAAAACAGAATAATGGAGTGGGCTCTACCTCGTTCAATCTCATTCATCTGCTGCTCCCTTGGCACGGTATGAACGTTGGCTGAGTCACAAACATGAAAAAGATAGGAGCGTTTATGAAATACTGAATATAACTAGCATTGGCGATGATCGTTCTCTGGGCATCGTTCCCAGGCGCCGCAGATGAGACAGATTTCTGCTACCTATTGGCGTGCGTAAGAACGTCATTAGCGTATAACCAAGAGAGGCAAAAGTGGCAAATGCCGCGTCTTGGATTCTCTCTGAATGAAAATTCGGAGAGCAGAACCCAAGGCGCGGGGTTTTTTACATTTCATGTGAGTCTTAGCTTATTGCAATTTATAATTTAAGATATCTAATAGCTATATCTATTAGATATCTTAAATTATAAATTGGAAGCGTGACTTTTTAGTCACACCTAAAAAGTCACGTCAGTTTAAGGTCACGCCGCCGACGCCGCCGTCGCCGCCGAAAACAAAAATCGGCGCGCCGCCGCCGGCAGTTTGTATATCGGCGATCAGTTCTACTCGTTAGGTTACTTCGTATGAGGTTGTTCAATTGAAAATTAATTGATCTGTAGTACAGCAAACCGCATAGGATTCCTTTTCTCGTGGTTGCTTGCTCGACTGGTTCGCCATATTTGGGCAGTTGTGATTCACTTCTTGTTCCGTTTTCGTCAAATATGTCAGTTGGTTCGATAAAGATTTAAGATGTGGTTTCGATGCATTTTTGCGCTTCTAAGATTACTTGGGTTTTGTTAAGAACGTTTGTTTCGCCACTGAAATAGCAAGCGTGAAGTTCCATTGAGTCGATTAAATAATATTTCGTAATCTTTTTCAATTCCGTACTAGCGGACCCCGCAGACATTTAAAACTTTTTCTTCGTGAAAACCATTCCCGTACTTTAAGGAATATCATTAAAAAAAGAATTGACCAAATTGATCATGCGCTTACCAACACATTTTGCGATTCATTTTTATGTTATGGATTACACAACTCAAGTTCACAAATCTTTCGCACCAAATAGGCCTGCATTCTTGCATCTCCCAAGTTTTTGTTAGAAGTGGATATCGGCTGGTCCGTGAAGGTGTAGGCGGCTGCGTGGGCGCTGCTGAGCCTGAGCGCGTGGGCCGCAGGTGCCAACGTACCTTTCCAGCTCCACGCACCGATCGACACAAATCTATGATAATTCATTCAAATAACTGTACTCCGCTGCATTACTTCTGGCTCGACTAACCCTTGACCTCTTCCGTTCGTTTTGACGTTTATGTTCTTTGTTTTGCGTAACCTACCTAAGTCGATACCATTCAGTATCGCTCAGCGGATATTACAGCTTACGTTTCGTATACGTTACGGTATTCGTTCCTTGGCTGTTTAAAGCGGTTTGTAAGTTGCCAATGATTGGACGTTTATCTTGTTTCTCCATTATTCGGTGGACTAACCACAAATTGTGTTTGCTAGTTTCTCTATTATTCTATTTGACTAAAATATTTCTAAAAAACACTGATGACTAGTTTTTGTTCTATGTTTTGGTGGTCTTTTTTGCTTTCGTCAAATTCCGTTGACGCTCTTTTACATTGTTTTGTCGAATAATGGTTTGATTTTAATTAAAACCTCATCCAGTTGTATTCTGTAGTGTCATAGAATAAAAATTAATCAATCACAATATTGGGTGTGAAATTGGAAACTATAAATCGATAGATTCTTTGTTTGCACACGGTTGCATTTGATTGTTGCGTCCAAATATGGCACAATATAATGCGACTGTTGCGAACGTTCTTCTAGTCTACACGCTAGTTATGTTCTTTCGCTAATTCCCACAATTCTGCCGCCAGCTGTTGAATGAAGAGTTTTTTATTCGATGACAGCAATAATGGTTCGTGTCACGGTCGGGTTCTTGGCGGTCGATGGAAATGGCTGTGGCGACGGCATACGACACGTCGGAAGTCGGCTCTTCCTCGATCCGTAGGTAAATGAACTGAGCCGAAACCTCTCGTTAGCCACAAGAGAGAGTGAAATGCGAATGCAGTGGCGATTCCACTAATTGCTCAGCAATTAACTTATACGAACTGAGTGTAGAGAGTGGCCTGCCCGCTCCACTTGCTATATGTTATGGCGTGGTGCATGAAACTACTTAATAGACGGCTCTTTACGAGCGAAACGCTCCCGACTCTTGCAAATTGGATTTACTCAGACAACCGCTGTTTAAACACTTGGAAATTTTATGATGTTGCTGATAATGCCTCAAAATTCATTACAGACTATCAGTCTATAACCATTTTCCTAACCATTGGGGATGCCTGCATGTCAGGCATATAGGATCATGTCTAAGTAGAAGGTTTGTTGTGATGGAAAGTAGGTCAAAGAAAGCGAATGAAATATCATTTTAAATTAATGATAATGAATTCAAGTTTTGTAGATCTTTTTCACATGTCAGAAATGCTGAAATTGTGAGGATAAACCAACAAAAGAGCGTATTAGTTTTAATTGATTTCGTTAAGTGCATTAAGATAAACCCAATAACGTATTTGGGTGCTTAGGAAATTGCAGTCAAATCCCAGCGAGCTGTCTTCTTGTGGTATTTGTGTCGCTAGCTGCATCTTCTGGTTTGAGTTAACGCTTGATGCGTTTTGTGCGATCGGGCGTCCAAGCAGCTTCCTATTTGGGAGTGTCTCTGCAACGACCTATTTTTAACTCTGGCATGCGCCGGCACGCGCCGACCTCTCTTATGATTTGTCGGCGTTTGATGCCGTCATTGATAGCTCTTCCACTCGCCCTTTATTAGCTCTGCTTTTCTTAGATATACCCACACAATGTAAATAAACTTCCACACTTTTTCACTTTTTTCGCTCCTCTTGGATAATTATACCGACTGCCCGTGAGTTTGTTTACACATGGGTAGTGCAAGCCGGTGTTTTTTTGCAAATACCCTATTCAGCACAGTGCAGTACCCTTTTGCATTGTCCTCTACATGGAAGATATCTCATCCATCTACTTCATATACCTCTACATTGTATCGATCAGATACTTACATATGAAATGCTTTAATTAAATTTCTTTGTCCTCATGTTAATGGGCGCTCCACGAGATTTCTTAGAGCTAAATATCGCTTTGCACTAATAACAGAGAGAGAGAGATGATCCGACTAGAGCACGTTGCGTGAATGCTTTCTCACTTGCGTGATGACGGCATCGTAACTGCATTTAGAATATTCAAGAGCTGTTCCAATTTTTAGTATCATAACCACTAACGGCTCCATGTAGTTATCTAACTGGCCTTGACACGACATTGGAATCTGGTGCCTAGGTTAATGGTGGCACGATTGTTTCTCAGACACTAAAATCTAAATGCTTGGCTATTCTTGGGACGTAGATTGCACTGCATGCCTCATGTTTCTTGAGTCCTACGAGCAGTTGATTGAACGAAATTGGGTCTAAATAGATTTCACGATATTTGTCCACCTACTTATGACGACGCATAATTTATCAACACGAATCCACCTGCATAAATAAAAAAGCCGTCGAGCATAAGTGTGTCGCGTGCCTTCTTTTTGTCATCATCATTACCAGAGCGGCCACAAAAAGTTATTTAGACTTTCCACATGTTGTCATCTGCTGCATGCCTTGTCGCCCGTCTTGGGGTTCTCTTTGTGTACAACCTGTTGTATAAGCAAGCGGCTGCAGTACAACCCGGCTCTATGTTTAGGCTAGCTGGCCCCAATTCCTGTACTCTTGCACCTGTCGGTCGACATCTGGAGAAAATAAAATAATCGAAATGAGTAATTGCAGTTCGAAACCATTATTGCAAGACGATCATAGTATTTTTCTTTTAATGCACCTATTTATAACATCCATATTGATTGATTTGCATGATTAATAAACTAAACACCAGCTGATATATACGAGTATTCTTGTAACTCATTTAATTTGTAACTAAAGGGCTTGATGGGCTTGTATGTAAAGATGTAAGCATTTAGGTTGTGTATAAAAGGTACCTACATCAAATACGCTGTTGTATCTCCACTTACTAAAAATAGGTCAAAACAGAAGTTTTCAAAATAAACCGTCTAATCAACCAATGAAATGGAGTGCCTCGAGTCTGTACTTATTCCATTACTGGTTATTCAATTTAATTAAGTGCGAAATGTGTCACTGCTGGGACGAAAATATCGCATCATTCATTTATAGTCTGAACAGCTATTGCATTGCACGTGGATGCTGGCAGCCCGTATTGAATGTCTCGGTTATCTGATGACCTTTGCAGTTATCGTTTCATTCAACTTCTTGAGTAAATATTGTTTGTTTGGTATTGAGAAATATTTAAGCACCGATTTATCTTAGCCCAGAGCTTTTTGATAATTATAGACGTTTGAAATTAAATTTAACGAATAGCGAAAGCACGTACTGCTTGGGATTTCTTGCGGCAATTGGTAAACTTTACAATTTGCTAAAACATTTGCTTCTGCCTTTGAGTCATTGTACCAATTACACGCATAGGTTGGCGTTAAATAATGCGTAATAATATCCTGTCCAATTCCAAAACAGGTATTTCTTATTAATTTGATCGAGTTCAACTTAAATATTCTTCTAGCGATATCTGCCTCCAATTTCAAGAATATACATAGGCCAATTAGGGCAAGGCTCGCTGGCTGTGCGGCGCGGTTGAACTCGACACAATAAGCGGACGTTGCCATAACACGGTTGACAATAATCGTGGCAATAGGCTGTCGACAGCCCGCTCAATACCCATTCATACGGTGTCGGTACATCGTTAACTACTTGTCAGCCCTGTCAGCTCTTGGACCTTTGCAATCATTACCGCCCCGTCATTACTTGTGAGGCTAATGATTTCTTTGACGATCTAATGACTGATGCTTATGGTAGAGCTTCTAATTGGTTTCTGTTTGTTTGTACTCTAAAATCCTTGTAGCAATATTTTTTAACAGTGTTTTTATTTGTTTCAGTCAAAGCAGCGAGCGTCGATCAAATGGCTGTTATCGAAGGCCTTCAACAACAGGGTCCCAGAGAATCTTGTGGAACCGT
Organism: Pyrausta despicata; assembly: GCA_963921415.1. NCBI lineage: Eukaryota > Metazoa > Arthropoda > Insecta > Lepidoptera > Crambidae > Pyrausta > Pyrausta despicata. Next base: position 3,049,577 of record OY992848.1, on the reverse strand, counting down.
TCTACAGGGATCATGAGGTAACACACTGAGAAAATATTTCATAATTACTTACATTCATATGGAGTGAAATCCAGAACTCCAGTAGGTGTACTTACTGGAATTCGGAATTCCAATTAGATTGTTATGATTGTAGAGGTATTTATATGTGTATGTGATTGAACAAAAATGTTTCGTCATCTACGTTTTTAACATGATGTGCACATGCAAGTTGCCACTCGGTGTAGATTAGTTCCTTTGAATTCTCGTAAAGCCATTTTGTTTAAGCTCGGCAGCCGTATCCCGCTGCGGTTACGGTCGCAAAGTTTATCTTACTAGTCTTTTTATTTGCTATAGCTAACTTCCCAGGTTTATTGTGTTTACCGATGTCAGCCAGTGGCTAGGGGTCTGTGCGTCTGGGCTGAAGAATTATCAACTCGATCTCAATTAGATTAAGCACTTCCCTTTATCCGAGAGTACTTTCAATTAGACAGTAATTTGAATATATTTCTACATTGTTCTATTGTCTTTCTAATTTGATGCCTAACTTTGGTCATAATAAATCTTTGTTCGACTCATTCCAGTTGGCCGTTATCAGCGTGTCTAAAACGTTATTACTTCACCAACAGATTTCACTAAACATAAAGATACAAGAACGGAGATAATGGGCCGTTGACCCTCACACCTGAATGTTTATTAACCGTTTGCTTCTCACGTTTAATTTTCACTACCATTGTATCTCCCGTCGACTATTTGTTTGTTTCTGCTGCCACCGTCGCGTGGTTATTCAACCTCTGCCACCACACCATATTACATAAAGGAATTTTAATAGGCCTTGCGTTTCCAACTGCATAATTATTGAATGTCGTTATTCAAATGCTTCACAATCATATTGAGATGGTGTTTCTTTGTTGTGACATTCTTATCCGTTTCAAGTCTTGCGAGGCTACTTTCGAGTTTGTGTAAAGTACGGATGATAAAATACCTATTAGAATTGCCTATAAAATTAACTTAGTTACAGCCCATTGAATATTCATAGTTTCGTTATTGAGTTTCTTCACTTAATTCGGTATTTAGGCCAATTAGTATGTAAGACATATTTTGTTCCACGCGCTGCTCTACCTATGTATTTTGTACGCTAATCGCTGGACGTGGCTTAAATGCACATTGTGTAATGAGCACACACATACCTTCAGAAGTGTTTTTAGGGAGATAGATCATCCCTTTGATATTTGCCTCGGTTGTGCAATCGAAGTGATCGTCCTAAATAACAGCTGTTCATATCTCGGAACTTGTAATATCGGCCTCTATAAATAGCGCTATTCGTTGCACATTATTCTATTACGAGACTTTCTGTTTTGTAATGGTTATGAAGTCAAGCTTTATTGTTGGTTATTGCTTTGACATTGACTCGTTGGCTGTCCACTTGTAATTATTTTATTACTTCTGTCAGGAAACTACAGATGCTGCTACCAATAATCGTCAGAAACCAAAAATGATTAGTTTTCAAGATATCTACTTTGGAAACAAATTAGTACCTACTTTTAAAAAACAATGGCCTAGAAAGAAGAATATGTACATGTATTTTGTACGTGTGGGTATATTGTTTCGTGAAGAATCGCCGTTGCGTAACAAGAGATTTTGGTACTTTCACACGAAACGTAGCTAAACCTAACTTGCTAGCCCACGAAGCTACGTTCGTATGTCAGGTTCGTTAGGAACACTTGTTACCGAGAACACATGAAGAGACACGAACAAAGTTGTACGTGCAGATTACTAAAGTTTCCCACTCCATATATCCCTAGGCCCAGAGATCTCCAGAGGGAATATAAAAGAAAACGCTCTGCCTAGACCGACCCGGTTTCAACTTATTGCGCTGACCTTCTTGCGTGACCTCTCCATTTCCTTCGTATTCGTTATCTGTACTCATATTTTAGATTTCCGTTTGGTACAGAACAGGGATGGGTCCATTCGTCCATTTGAAAAATTGAATTCTGTAGGCAACGAAAGTTTTAGTCAGATTCGTATGTAGTAGTTTGTAGGATGTGTTTATATTGTATCAGAATGAGATTTTCGTTGGCTGTGTTTCGTTTTTTCTACTACTAGATTTTTACTTGGGATTCTTTCCGAGTTGTCGTTTTCACTATTTTTGAGTTGAGTTTCTGACAGCGTGTATTTCTGTATCATACTTGTCTTAATCTTTGGTCTTCGCAGCATTAGCAGTAGATAGGGTTGTAACCTTGGAACAAAAATCGCAATTGGAGTAAATACGAGGCATGATATTGATCCGGAGCATCCATGGTAACGAGGCCGGCTCAGCTGGCGTCACGCGAGCCCTCGCTCAGCAGCGCTCAGTACTGGCTTCGTGTTCCTAGGAGTGTCTGTGACCGCGGTGTCGTTGTCATGCGGGGCCTAGCCCCTTGGACACATGGCGTGTGATAAGCCGGCCGAATATTGATTCACTGGATATAATGCTGCAAAAATGGAAGAAGAAGGTTTTTTGGGACACCTTTGTTTAAAAATTGTAGTTTTTCGAAACAGCATACATAATGGTGAAAATTATCCTACACAGCTGAGGCAAAGATATGGAATTATCTTAAACGTCACTTTAAGACTTTTCTGATAAACCTTATCGTGTAATCTTCGCGTCGAAAGGAGTGCATCAGTATTCAGTGAAGGGTTTATTTCTGAGAAACTGTCTCTCAATACAGGTCGGATGGATATCGGTTGTTGTGAACAAGTTCACAAGGACCACCGTGTTTGTCACTGAAATATCCTCGCGCTCGCTGAACGTGTAGAATCTATTTAGATACATAGCTCACTTATTATTTCAAAGCGTGTACTCGCATTGCGTTATGAAACTAACATTTACTCGGCATCAGAAATAATTGGAAAAGTTAGGTCCTTTACTTTAGTCCAGACGGGATTTTCTTTTGCCGGTAATCGGGTTGTGTGTGTGGCAATGGCTAAGGCTTAAATATTGCCTATCGATATTTCGATTCAGCTTACGTCCGTTCAGGTTGGAGCCATTAGGGAACAACCCACGCACGTTTCGCCTACCTACTCAATTACAGTTAGGTTCAATGTTTATGATTGATATTGATTGATAAGTTCTTAGATGTCATGTCATCATAACTTAAAATAATTTGATCGCTTAAGTAATTTGCCTCGTATGATTCGTGTTTTCCTCTGGTTATGGCATCAATAATTTGGTCGGAGTTGGCTGAACCCGAGAGGTCATTGGGGGCATAACAGCTTTGTCTCGCGATGAGGTGAATAACCAGACCATCAGTCGACTAGTTTACTGCAAATTTCATGTGGCCGTACGTGCATTGGAACTCCATAAATTCCATTGTTTTTTTTAACTTATGTTTTTACGCAGCTTGTTATTTTAATGAAGTCCATACAGACCAAGTTAATTAAACAAACATTCGCTACACATGTTTTGACGGTCGAACGCTCGAGGAAGTAGTTGCGATCATGTTCCACAAATAAAATATCAACTCGTGTCCCTTTGAAATTCAATAGCACACGGTATTCAGCTCCACCGGTGTTGGTCTCCGAGCGTTTTCCCCGATGGAAATAACCTTATGAATGCATATTCGTCTCCACTCCGCAACTAGTAAACTTTGCTCCTCGAAACTCCAATTTAGGCCTGCTCCAAATACAAACGTCAAGGGCATAAGGCTGATATTGGAATGTCACAAAGTTTTTCAGCAGATCCAGTACAGAACTGTCGTTCCTTAAAAATAGTCGTGCCGTTTCCGCCTTCGGGAAACGGCTATCCTTTTGTTCTTTTCTTACGCAGCTGGTTTCACGTACCTATTTCACAGTTATTTTATTGCACTTATTTATAGCGCGTTAGTTGCACAACCAAATATTACCTAAAATTTAGCTTTGCAAGGGGCGGATTCAAGAGAGATTGTCGGTCCGATCAGATTTTCTCACGTTTCGAATGCGATTACTTTCATTGAATGATTCAATGTTATTGCCATTTAAAAGCATACTGACTGAGTCAGCCCAACCTCCGTAGCTATCGACAGCTTCTGCGTGAATCATTCTTCTATTGATTCCTTTTGACCCGAAGCTATCCGAGTTACTTGCTTTAAAAAAACATTGGAAGAAAACTATGAATGGATCTTACAAACAAAAGATTGCAGACCTTATATCACGGACATCAGTGCAGATTAATTTCGTGGCCGCTGGCGCCTTTCTCCTTAACCCGCGGCGCCGTCGGAGACTATCCTCAGTGCATTTGTCATTCGCTCGTGGTCGTTTTGTCGCCTCGACCGCTGCGAGCCGATGCTTTTGTTGTGTTATATGCGTAATTTGATGCTTTAACGTTGTTTACTTTATTGTTTAATGCAACAATGATGTCTAGCTTATCGTCGTTCTTCTTTTTTTTATTTAGTCCAATGTCAGACATTTAATAAGTAATGTATGTCATAAAAAATAATGTTATCGTCTCCCTGAAGGGAAAGCTGCTATGTAAAAAGTAAGCTTACACTGCAGAGGGCTTAAAATATTTGTTGTGGACTGACCATCAACCCTTATGATTGAAGCTTAATGGAGGGAGGTTTGTGTGGTGTCTTCTATTCTTCGCCATTTAATAGCGGTCAGACATCCTTTATACTTGAAAGATTGCTATAGCGAGATGCAAGGAACGAATTCCACTAGTACTTCGTCGCCACATACATATCCTAGACGCCAGTCTCTACAGTCTGCGGGATGCGTTTAACGCAAATTGGTATCAGCTGATCGTCATGAAGTCTCGTTTTGTCCGATTTGTAAGTTCAGAAATTTGATGATTTCTGGATTGTTTTACAAGAACAACGCATCGTATGTTTTGATTGAACGAGCGATGTTATGTCCACTCAACGACAATGGCACGCGTCAGGACTCGTAATGGTAGCTCAGCTCACTGTGTACATTACCAGTGCCACCCGGTGTTGTGATAGATTCGCCGTATCAATAATACATTCGATCGTCTGCGCCCGTTTGTGTGCATGAATAAAATATCGTGTTCATGTTGTTTGTGTCTAGGTCTAGTGTACGGATATTTTCTATGCAAAACCCATATAGAACGGGATAATGTGATATGCCAGGATTGTTAAGACGCTACGTTGGTAAACGGATACCGGCACAGGTATTCCACTTGATAAAGCTTGGATAGACTATCAAAGCTCTTCTAACATTATCTCGTAGTGTTTTTCGTTTTATTGTTCCCATATAACCAGAATTTTCATATTCGAATGAGTCTTCTGTATGCAAATCTTCTGATAGTGACTCGTGGAAGCCAGCAAAACGATTACCGTAATACGCTGTAATTTTGACGAGCGACGACCTCGTCCGGATCGCGGATGATATCCGCAAAAAACCGTAATTATTGACCGAACAACTGCTGTCCATGGACTGTTTGCTTTAATGGCTCTTCCTATTCGACAGAGCGTACTGGCTATCTTGTACAAAGTGGTATTTTCATGAACCACTAAGTTTAGCCTGGATTGAAAGTGGCACCTAATTGGTTTCTATGGGTTTGTAAAGTAGAACATAGGTTTAGTTCGTGTGTTCTTTTACCGGTGTATCGTCTTTTACATTACAAGGAAGATTTTAACACTATTTCTTTTCAATAATAAAAGTCCAGATAATAACTCTTTAAGCCTTAAAATTTGTAACAGACTGCGCTTTGTCTCTGAACTAGATCGTCTGGGTGGTCGCCAATTTAGCTATTTAGTCCCGGTTTTATCTTGACCTAACCGATCTAGATTAAAATTTAGCTGTATTGGGGCCACTATTGTCTGCGCATTTCACACGTTGGTGTCGTTTCATTCGACCATGGCCAATGACATGGTAATTTCGTGTAACGCACCATTGCGAAATTAGCACCAGTTGTTTTTTATTGTAGCAAATTTCGTGTAACGCACCATTGCGAAATTAGCACCAGTTGTTTTTTATTGTAGCACCGGGCACCTGATTCAGCTTGCATTTTTTTGGCTGTTGTGTTGCTATGTTTATTAGTTTGAGAGGGTTAAGCTTACAGTCGAACATTTTCGAACGATCTCATCATATTAAAGGTTCCTATTATATCAAGTTTGCTCGTGAATGTATTTAAGCTAAGATTACTGGCTTAGCGATACGCTAGCGTAAACATGGTTTACTTTAATCTTATTAATCCTGTCAGTCAAACACGAGGTGGTGTGGGTAGCTTTCAAGGATTGATAGCACAGCAAATTAGATGTTCCAGGTCAAATAGCCATGGCAAGTGTCGTGTCACCGCCTAATATGGATGATATATACCGCATAATAATCATGAATGCTTCAAACATAGTTTGACTCAGTGAGATAAGGGTGGTTTAAAACCCCCGTGACGTCATAGTGTCTGTCTGGCTCGCCACACCCATCAGCAAGGTTAAAATGTTGTCATTTATTTAGTTTGCCACTGTCACACCCTTTAATTACGTAATGCTGAGAATATGGCGTAGGTATTTAACATGCAAGTTGTATAATTATGTTTATTTTACTAGTTTACTACTATGAAACTATTTTCACAGTAGCTTAAAATGTAAAGAGTTCTCTATACTCTTGATTATTATATTTACGTTATAAAGTCAAGTAGGAACCGTACCGTTCTCTTATAATGCTGTCACATCATATTCATCATCTTCAGACCTTTTATAGTAGTGATGACAGCTCTTCAGAGCTGCCGAGATGCGGCTTACCCCGAATTGGGTCGCGACCTTACATTGATCTACATTCAAGAGGCTCCGCGTATTCAGGCATTATGACGTGTCCAGCTTCTGAATTAAATTTGATACCATAATCGGTTTCATAAATGGTCGTATATGCCCGGTTACGTCATGTGCCGCTATAATATTTCCGATAGTTTATTTCGGGACTTATTGTTGGTCGTACCGCCAGCCCACACCTACTTACGTTGAATGCGTAATTAAATAATGTGGCTTTTTCGCCCAGATCGCTATCATGTGAAATATTAGTATTCTGGCTTGGTGACTAATTCTTAAGAAGGCAATACTGTGCCCTTTTATATTCGAGTAAAGGTTTGTCCAAATTCGGCAAATGGGAACGCTGATTGCATCACAATTTGGTGCTACTCTGACACAATTAGGAATCACTACTAAAAACTAAATGTTAAATAGAACATTATATTGCTTAAGAGACTCGTGAACCTTTGTAGCTGGTTGAATGTTCCTCCCCCGCCACTTTCATACATTGACAAGAGTCTACTATTTGTATTACTAGACTATACATTTGGTTTCATATCAGGTAACGTAGGTCGATTCCCCATATTCCAGAGTGAATGCTTCTACAATATATCTAAAATATTTCAACGTTTTTCCCCCCAGGATCAGGAGCATCTGAAGCCACCAATCGTGGGCGGGCTCGCGAACGCCGAGCTGTACTGTCTCGCGCTCGCGAACATGTACTCCGACCCGAACTACCACAGTCTGAACCACTGGAACATCCTGCAGACCCTCGCCAGGAAGGGGGTGCACGTGGTGGAACCGCCCGACTGCGCGCTCACCGAGACAGTGCTCATACAGAACAACCCGCTTCGGATGGTGAGTGCTGTAGTTTTCTGACCTTCTATTGTGATGCTGCAGACCTGCGCCAGGAAAGGGGTTGCTCCTATAATTGCTCGGCCATATCAGATGCCTGACGGTGGCTTATATAATAGTAATAGTAATAATAGTCCTCCAGGCCGATTCCGACCACGGCGGCCAATTTTAACTGAGATCAGCCAACTACGCAACTGCTTTCTGACGCACGGGGGTTTAATACCGCCAATTTCCCGACTACGAGCTGTTTTTGAGAAATTCATAACAGAAAATCTCAGAAACAATTTTGGCTCGACCTGGGATTCGAGCCCAGGACCTCTCGGATGTAAGACAGAAACTTTACCACTACACCAAAGAGGCAGTCAAGTGGTGGTCACTCAAGTGGTGGCATAAATACTACTAGACTATATGACTACATATAGATAGACTATATGGATAATCAACCCACACCCTAAGCGGTAGCAAATCCACTATTCTCGCTTTCTAAAAAGTTTTCTTTTTGATTTCCAGGGCGCGCACATGGCAGTAGTGGAAGCTATAATGGTCCTATACGCGCGCGAGGTGGTGACGCTGGACCGGGTGTCGGCGGCGGCGCAGCGCTTCGGCACCAGCCAGCCGCCGCTCAGCGGCTCCTCTATTCCGCACGAGGATGGCATCCTGTGCTGGATCAATGCGGCGTGCTCGGCGCTTAACAAGGCTGAGGTTAGCACCTTCATCATTAGTTAGAAGATCCCGGTAGTAATTTTAGCCCTACCTTTGGAGCTTGTAAGGCTGGAGCTGGTGTCAGCGACGGCGTCGCACACATTGTCGTCTGATGCTTAAACCTTAGAGAGGTGGTCAGTCCATCTTCACGGTGGATATAACGCCACACCTTTGTTTGTATAATCTGTAGTCAAGGTGATAATACGACCCTGTCCCCCTTGCTTTAATCCGACTACGGCACACCAGAGATTAGCAACCTTCGTAGTTGCGAAGGATACACTCATTTCTTTCCTACTTATAGTCCGGTGAATTTAATAATTGTCTGCCATAGATGAATAAATAAATATTGCATGGCTGCACCGAAACAGGCTAAAGCCTGTGTGCTCGTGTTCTTGTGTTCGATGGCCATGTTCAACAACGTCCAATAGGAGCTTTTTAGCCACAAGTACTAGCCTCTTTATATTATCCGTCATTGCACCACCCCTCACTTTGCAGCTATAAACAAAGATACCGATTTGTAGTGTTTATGTTGCACTTCAGATAACAATCGCATTTCGCATGGTATTGTATTCCATACATTCCAAATTGTCTTAGTGGATTCAGATTAGTTGATGTATTATGTTACAGATGAGATACCAAACAGGTTAATTGAAGTTAACCTCCTTGAACCGGGTGCGAGACAATAATGCACGCCTTGCCTTGCAGAAGTGTGCACTGACATTTTACAATGAATGAAGTACAAGGACGACTTCTTATGATGCATTTGTTTTCAGATTAAAAGACTCGCGGATTTTCTACCTTTGTAAATTTCAAGCTTTTTCCCTTATCTATGGTCATCGTCATACTCTGAGACATTTAGTATTTTTTAACGAGAATATATGCACACGGAATACGGAAAGGAGATATTATAATACTAAAAGAAAATTAGCTTTCTACATTTACATTACATACCCGAACGGGGGACCGAACGCAGGACCTCAAAAGGTGCCGGTACCTTGTATAAAAGGCACTAGACCACGGAGGTCCATTATGAATAATAAGTAAGGAATAAAAAAATACACAATTTGAATTGCCTCTATTATGTTTCCAGGAGGACTCATCCCAGCACGTGCCAAGTGTGAACAACCTTCAAGACTTGTGCGACGGCACGGCACTTGCAGCGCTGATCTCTTTCTACTGTCCCGACGCGTTACCAAGGTCCGCCGTGCGCGTGGGCCGCATGGCCTCCATACAAGACTGCCTGCATAATCTGATGCTTGTGTACGACTTCTGTCAGACGAGTCTGCCGCACAACGTGTTCCATATGATGCCAGAAGATGTTACGTACATGAGAGGGTGAGTGTTGGGGATTCTTTTATCTCTTTCTGTTGTCGTGTTTCAATGCGTGTGGGTCGAATGGCCTCCTGCAACACTGCATGCTACGACTTCTGTCAGACGAGTTTACCGCACAACGTGATCCATCCATATGATGCCTGAGGATGTTACGTACATGAGAGGATGAGTGTTGCGGAATCTTCTGTCTCTTTCTGTTGCTGGTTTTCAATGCGTGTGGGTCGAATGGCCTATTTACTAGACCGTGTGCACAACGTCATGCTACGACTTCTGTCAGACGAGATTACCGCACTACGTGCTCCACATGATGCCTGAGTACGTCACGTACATCAGAGGGTAGTTTTCTCATGTCCTCCAAAATAGTAGTATGTATATTCTTCGCATTAACAATGCAAATTTCACGAGCAATCACCGAGCTTACGAGAGGTGCGGGTTCTAGTCCCGCCTTTAGCAGTCCGTTTTTCTTTAAGTGTGTTTTGATTTCACTAAAGAGTATTTTTTACATCCAGCAGGTTGGATGCGGCATGCTTAGTGGTTTGCGACGAAAATAAATAAAAAGATGAATGATGTCATTTAATCGACAATTCAATTCAGAATCGCGTCGTAAAACGTCCTATTCTTCAAATTTAATTCATGAAAATGATGTTACTTTCATTACGCCTTCATTTTGTTTTTAATTTACATGCTCAGTTTTATTTCTACGAACTTTAAATGAAGTCGTTCAGATATTCAAAACATGTGCAGTACACGAATAACGTGCTCAAACTAAATACCGATAGACGTGCGTGTAAAGTCACTTTTTCCTACCAAGCTAATAAAGATTGTTGGCTGTCAATAATGTAGTGAGTAGATATGCGGAATGCGCTAGGCTAATCGCACTGACACACTTTGAATAGGTATGTACCACCTACAAAGTGTAAGCGATCTAATACGCAGACTCCTATAAAACTTAATAGGCTGTAACCTGCTACATGTTGCAGTAAAAGCGTTTACTTCTGTGGTAAGTTAGCTCATTTTTCGTGTTAGGTAAATGTTGAAATAATATAAAATTGTTTTGATACTCACAGCTTTATTCAAAACCGTATTAAGTATCTACTAGTTTATATATATTAAATGTTTAATAATCAAACTAAGATATTATAAAACAACAAGCCAAATAGTATAAAAACAGATTTTAAAAAAAGGAAACAAGAAAACAAAAATTTTAACTTAAATTAAGTTTGTATGTTTTTGATGTTTTAATTCAGCACTGAAGAAATAGTGTTGTGTTTGGAAACTATAGTCTTAGCAATCAGGTAGGTCAAAGATTAAAAAAAAAACATTGCTTATGAAAACTTATTCCAATTTTTACAATCAAAAATCAACTTAAAATAAACCAAAAACAGAACAATTCTACCGCACGATAATTAACTGGTTTTCTAAATTACCACCACACTATATTACACACGAAATCGCAAAATGGCTCCGTCGTCAACAGACGAGGTCCGAGAGATCCTTCCGCGTCGAGCGTCAGCGAGCAAATGGGCCGTCACCGGTTTGCGGCTTGCTTATATAGGCGAGCGGCCAATTGCTAGTCATCACTGTCCGATTCGGCTAATACGGCCTCTCCTGACAGTGGGTTGTCCTCGACCCTTGGACATGGAGCGGTGCCACTGGTGCCAGCAGCGCCACTTGTTGAAGGTCCTGCCTCCTGGTCGTCATCTAGCGAAGGCATCGAGAGGTCAGGTCCTCGTGCTGCAGGGGTAGGCAGAGATTCCCCATGCTCATCATCTGAAAATGACATATGAAACACTTTTAAAATTTGTCGTAATTAGTAAGTCATTGCTACCTAAGTAAGCATTCTCCTTTCATGATAATTCTATCACATAATTCATTCATCATCACAACAGACACTTTCATACTCAATCTTACAGAGTTCACCTCAGGGATATCCCAAAATACAAAATAGGGCCCGTTTACTCCCATCGTCCATGGTGCGGTGATAGTGGCTGCACCATCGACCAAGCTGCGGCGTGGAGTGCTCCCGCATTGCAGACCAGGTCATATACTCCAGGCTAACGTACGTGGCGTCCTCCTGCCGACGATCTAATCGTCTACCCACTTAGTGACATTCACATGGTGGGTCTGCCGGTCGCCGAAGCGAGACCACGCATCGAATGATACGACTGCCGGTTGCCGTAGCAAAACCATGCATCAAATGATACATCTGCCGGTTGCCGCAGCAAAACCACGCATCAAATGATACATCTGCCGGTTGCCGCAGCAAAACCACGCATCAAATGATACGTCTGCCGGTCGCCGAAGCAAGACCACGCATGTGCCAACACACGCTAATCAGTACCGCTCGTTCATCCACAACCATATGCTGCTTAACAAACCCGACGACAGCCAATTCGCTAACTATTCCCAGTATTAAAGTTTAGATGACTGGTGAACTAAATCAACATTACATAGAACTTTTTTTTTTTTTTTTTATAATTATTTCGTAGCGAACCGGTTAGAACTAACTATAGTGAGGGAATTGACGTCGCATGAATGCCAGCGACATCTTAGGATTAACGATACGAGCGAATACTCACTGTCGAAGAACGCAGCACACGTCTCCGGACACCACTCTCCTCGCCATGGCACCATATACTGCGCCGCCGCCTGTGTTTTCTTGCCATAACTCCCGCTCAACAGCATGAGTTCATAGCGGCCTCCCGGAAGTATGTTGACCACTTTGTAGGGGCCACGCATTCCAGGATCTAGCTTTCCTGTGGACTGCGAGAATTTTATAACGAAGACCAGATCACCGAGGGCAAATTCCCGAGGGCTGTGTCTACGTCGGTTCACATATTCATCCTGTCTGGACTGGTTTTCTTTAAGACGCTCACTGGCTCTGCTTCTGGTGATTTCGCGCAGAGCTTCTCGATTTGGTTTCGAGTTATCGGCAGCTATATCACGCACAACTGCTCGGATTACCGGCGTTGTAGCGTCCGTACCAACCAAGAGATTGAGAGGTGAAGTACATGTCGACTTTTGTTTGGTGATATTCAGAACTAGCTGGAGTTTCCACAGTACTTCTGACCAAGACGAGCCCTTATGGTTGGTTTCAATGCGGATCATGTTGAGTACGGTTCGGACGTATCTTTCCACCTGGCCATTTGCTTGGTGCATTTCAGGGGTAATATAGTGCATGTCACATCCCATATCATTAACCCATGTAACGAACTCCCGCGATTCAAACATTCTACCCTTATCGCTAACTATTAATCTTGGAACGCCAAACAAGGATATTGCCTGAGTCAGAACACGTTTCAACTCAGCTACATCTTGACGACATATCGGATACAAAAGACTGTATTTAGTAAATGCGTCAACTACGATAAGTACGAATTTGTGGCCGTCGGACACCGGCAGAGGGCCTAACGCATCTAAGTGGATGGTGTCGAAAGGAACGTCTGGCTTCTCCCAGGAGGTAATGGGTTGATGTGGTGCTCGTGGCACACGTTTCTTAGAGATGCAAATTAAGCAATGTGCCACATATTTTGACACAAACTGTCGGAGACCCGGGAACCAAAAGTGTTTCAGGATAAGATCTATGGTTTTATCAACTCCTACGTGCTCGTGCTCATCGTGAAACACTCTTAGCAAACTTAGTCGATGGCCCTTGGGTACGTAACATAAAAGTCTAGGCGTTTCGCCGACCGGAGTGTACCGATAGTACAGTAAATCATTGCGTGACACATACCTATTTGCATCTAGTTTCCCGTCCTGGAGTTGCTCCAAAAGCTTCTGAGTCTCATCGTCTGCCGCTTGAGCTATCTGAGCCAAGTTCCTTGGTTTTGAGATCTGATTAACAGTGGCTAGGACAGCAGGATTGCGGCTCAGATAGTCAGCATGTGGCATCATTATCCCCTTACGATATTCGATCGAGAAGTCGAAGTCTTGGAGATAAATCCACCACCTGGCAACTCGAGGGATGAGGTCCTTTTTGTGTTCAGTAGCCTTTAGTGCATTGCAGTCGGTCACGACAACAAATCTCATTCCCACGAGGTAGTGGCGGTAGTTTTGTAAAGCTTTAACGACCGCGAGGGTCTCAAGCTCGTAGGAATGATACCTGTTCTCGGCGCCTTGAGTTACTTTGCTGAAATAGCTAACTACACGTTTCTTACCGTCAGGGTGAGTCTGAAGAAGTACCGCCCCGTAGCCGACGCTACTGGCATCGGTGTGCACTTCAGTCGGCAGCTTGTGGTCGAAAATTGCAAGAATTGGCTCGCTGGTTAGATGCTTTATAAGCTCTAGACGGACCTCTTCTTGTTCTTTTCCCCATTGAAACGTGACGTTCTTTTTGGTCAGGTTCGCAATACACGCAGTCTTGCGTGCGTAATCTTTAATGTAACGGCGAAAGTACCCCGCGAGACCAATAAGTTGCCTTACCTGTTTGACATTTTGTGGTGGTGAGGTATTAGCCAAAGCTTCCACTTTCCTAGGGCTTGGTTTCACCTGACCCTGGCATACTACTCTACCGAGGTACTCAACTTCGGTAGTGAGAAAGGTACATTTCTTTAGGTTAATTGAAAACCCTGCCTGAGTCAGTGTGTGAAGTACTCGACGTAAAAGCTCAATGCCTTCAGGAATAGAAGAGCTTAGCACCAGGACGTCGTCGACGTAGACTAGTACGTTACCTTCATTGATGAGTTCTCGCAATGTATCATTGATGATACGTTGGTATGTGATAGGAGAGTTGGCAAGGCCATACGGCATTTTTAAATATTCGAAGTGGTCTTCGGGTGTTACAAACCCAGTTAGGTGGATACACTCCTCCTTTATGCGTATTTGGTGGAAACCAGTCGCCATGTCCAGGCTTGAAAAGTAGCTGGCGGCGCCCAAACGATCGATATAATCATCGATTAAAGGAAGAGGGTATCTGTCCTTTATGGTAATTCTGTTCAGCGCCCGATAATCGACGCAAAGCCTGTCTGACCCGTCGCGCTTCTTAACCAAAATGATCGGGCTTGCGTATTCAGACTGGGACCGCCTGATGATGCCTTTATCTAATAAATCAGATGTTATGTCACGTACCTTCAGTTTCTCTTGGTAAGAGAGCTTATATGGCCTGTAGACCACAGGCGTTTGGCTGGTTAGCTTGATGTCCATTTCTCCTGTTTTAACTGTTGTGGCGGCAGTTCCAGCAATGAGAAATTCGGAGAACTCGTTCACAACGGCCATTAAGTCTTCGCGTTCCTTACCTTGCAGTGGAGTATTAACTTCAAGTGTACCTTTAGGTTCCACGGTACTTACTTCGTTCACCCTTGTTACTCTTGAATGGGTAAGGTACTGTTTGTCCTTAGTGCGCACATAGGTTACCCCATCGCAGTTAAGAACATTGGTTCCGATGATAACTGGGGTGTTCATATAAGACGAGGGCACTACCACTAGATCAGCCTCGAGTGAGATAAAATCAAACTCTAGGGTTGCCGTGACGTATGTATTACACACTATTTCCTTATCACTGACCCCCTTGATCACGTAATACCCTGGCTTAGGCTGGCATGAAAGGTATTTCACGGCGTCAGAGGAGATGAGCGACACGCCCAACGCGCCACTATCTATGAGCACGTCCATGGGTACGCCTCCAACAACCGACACTACTACATCGCTACTATTCCGTGGATATTTAGATAAATCAGAACATAAATTAACCTTTGCCTGATTACGCGACTCTGACCTAGCTTTACTAAAACATTTGTCTTCGGTGTGGCCACGCTTTTTACAAAAGGTACATGTTAACTCGGAAGATAGCTTATAAGAAGCCGCAGGATCCGAGGATGTGTGAGCAGTTCTTGGTTTCTTAGGGCAGTTTGATCTTATATGACCCTTTTGTCCGCAGACATAACAAGTTTTTTCCAGATTCACCGCCCTGCCTTGATGAAAACGTTTTTGAGATACGATTTGAGAACGCTTTTCGTTGTTGACTTTAATGGGTTTCGAATAAATTAATAAAAAGGGCACAAGTTTATCAGATGTCAGTTGCGCGTTTGCAGTAGCAGCTCGTACTTGCGCATCATCGATGCCGCGTATCACGATAAGTGTTCTCAACTCCTCACTCAGTCCCGGAACTATCCTAAGCCGAAGTAAAGTACGTCGAGCGTACTCCGCGTATGTAGTGTATTTGTCTGACGTAGTTTTCATAGCTTCGAACAGAATATTTGCAAAGTCTAATCTACTCGGGCAAAGGGGTGTGAATTCTTGCCTAAAGTTAGACCAAGTGCGGTCGTTGGTGACCCACTCGGAAAGCCAAATCTTTGCGTCGCCCTTGAGACAAGAAGCAACGCGAGACAGGCATTCATGATCACTCCAATTATTTGCGTGGCGAGCCCGTTCTACTTCCTCACACCATGTTTCAATATTGTGTATCGTTGGATCAAAGTTGGATACAAAATAGCTTTGAGACCTATTGGATCGCGTGGTATTAAGTGCTTCTATTAAGGCCTGTGCAAAAGTAGATGTTTCTGAGCGCTGAACGGACTCCACAGACTGTCTAACGGACCCTTGGACTTCTACGTGGGGTCCGGGCGGAAGTGGAGGTGTGTGTGATTTATTGGACACGTTTTGAACGTTATGCCCATTCGCGGGTGATTGAAGAACTGATGGTCGATCGTAAACAGTATGACATTTTTGATGGCGCGACAAATCCAATAATCTATCGTGGTGAACTACTTTCCTACGCCTATGGTCGCTTGGCGACCTGCGCGAACGCGAGCACCCATGGCGAGAAATATTTGTGCTCGACGAACGTGACCTTATGGGCGACTTGGACCTAGACATATCGCGCGCCCGACCCCTGGCCCTATGATTGCGTCGTGACGCCCGACTACGGGATGAGCTTCGCGATTTAGATCGCAACCTACTACGACGCGTACTACCTCGAGAACTTCTACGCGACAAACTTCGCGAGCGGTGCCGCGTTCGGACACGGGAGCCACTTTTTGAACGATGTCGTGAACGACCACGCTCTTTTGGCCGTGGCATTTTACTTTTCAAGAATCAAAAGGGTACTTACGTGAAACCACGGAACGGACGGAAAATTAACACAATTCAAACTAGTAGAAAAAAAAAACACAATGCGGGTAGACTTGTTTCCCTTTTTGGAAAAATTCACAGTGGGCTTAATGTTAGATCTTTATCCCACTTCTGATCTTAGCAATCAGGTAGGTCAAAGATTTAAAAAAAAAACATTGCTTATGAAAACTTATTCCAATTTTTACAATCAAAAATCAACTTAAAATAAACCAAAAACAGAACAATTCTACCGCACGATAATTAACTGGTTTTCTAAATTACCACCACACTATATTACACACGAAATCGCAAAATGGCTCCGGTGTCAACAGACGAGGTCCGAGAGATCCTTCCGCGTCGAGCGTCAGCGAGCAAATGGGCCGTCACCGGTTTGCGGCTTGCTTATATAGGCGAGCGGCCAATTGCTAGTCATCACTGTCCGATTCGGCTAATAATAGCATATTCAATCTAATAACTAATAAAATTCTTTACAATTATTTGAAAGTGTTATTCAATCTAAAATACCGTTAAAAGTTAACTTAAAAAGCCATCCTTAGATACCTTCTTTATAAAGTACACCCTTTATTTGTATTATCCCATTAAGTTCCGCTCGAACATTAGAATACTGCATGTGTCTGCGATCTTCGGATTTGACTGGTTAATAATTGTATTCTTTTTTGAATGTTGCAGTTCAATGAGACAGAACTTAGTGGTGATGTTAGCGGATCTCTTCAACATGCTAGAAGTGCACCCCGTCAAGTCCGTGAAACACCCCGGCTCTGGTGAGTACCCGAACACTCCATACATCTACCTACCGTATTGCATGATACTTAGACCTTAATGGGAGTATGTGGTCATAATATCAAAGATTCTATTGCCTACTAATTTGATCAGCGCAGAAACAGGCTTTTAATTAATCTTAAAAAAAGTAAACAAGATGGGATTTTTGGATTTGAAGTTAAAAGCAACGTAATTTTATTTTGCAATTTAACATGTATTTATTTCTTGTATAATCGTTATATTTTATTGTAAAATACACTTTTTTAAAACACTCAAGGTAAGTTGATGTTATAGAAAAAATGATTTTTAACAAGATCAATCATAGAAAAATATACCCAACATTTTTATATTGTCACCCTGTCTTGCTTTGTACGCAACAAACATTCTGTGGCTGATATTGGCGCATGAAATTAACATTTTGTTTTTAAATAACAAAGGAATGTAACTTCTATAGTGTCTTTAGGTTTTACGCAATATAAGCAGTAAAGGTTTGCAGATATTGCCGATCGTTTTATGGTAAGTCAAGGCAGGGTGACGAGTCACCTAATTGGCTAAGTCATTTATCTTTTAAACACATACAGGGTTATACCGTATCACACAAAATAGTTTGTAAACGCTAGTTTGTGTCGTATGTGGGAAACGCACACAGGTTCACGTGATTATTATTGCGTACGTTTCTCGCGTGTGTGCGGGTCAAGCTATCGAGCGGAATTATTGTGTGGGTCGTGCGTACGCGCATATGTGTGTGCAAGTCGTATGTCAGGGCGTGTATGTTGTTGTTAGTGTTTCTCGGGTTAGCTTACGTTGAAAATTTTAGCAGTGTATACACGCGTTCCTCCCTTATTCACCCGAAAATAAACTTACTAATGAAAGATTTGAGCTTTCCATTTTTATGTAGGTTTACTCTCGATTTATTCAATTTAATAAAGCATTTATATGTAATTTGGCATCAAATACAAACGAAATATATTATGAGGGACACCTTGCAAAATTACATACTTTACAAACGATCTCCCCTCGCGAGACGTAAGCTTCCCCGAGCGCTTCGGGCGTGCGCCCCGTGCGCCTGAGGTTAGACGCCCCGCTGAGTGGTCGTGGGTCCGCAGCGTGCGGCGCGAGCAACGCGCACGGCGTGCGGCACGCGCGCTGCCTGCCGCCGCCGCCACCCGCGCCCATTCCCGACCTGCGCGCCGACGACCCCGCCGCGCCGCAGCCGCATCATGCCAGGCCGTTCGCAGGTACCGCACTACTGTTGCTGTGTGATGTTGTCTGTTCATTCGGAGATGAGGGTGGATAGGAAACGTTTGAGAATGTAGGAATCTCTTCGGTAGACGCAGTGTCCACAGTGCGAGCTTACCGCGGTGGCGTAGAAATACCTATCATATGAAACGCGTGTAGCCAAACTGAAATGACTAAAGCAAGGTCTCCGCAGTATTGACAAAGGCGCGCAGTCAGCTGACCTAGTTTATTTGGATTTTTGAATTAGTTCAAATTTGACGTAAGGTTGATTATTAGCACAATAAGTGTACGGCATACGCTTGACACTAAGGAATCCAAAAAATATATGGTACATTATGGTAACCAATGAATGAGCCGTAATTGTTCTAGATTCTAATGCTGTAATGTTGTACCAATTTTACATTTATAACTGTTATATTTAACAATACATAATTCTAAAAAAAATATGTCAAAGTTGGATTACGTTTGGATAAGATCCAAAATTTTTATCCACCAATCCTCTGTTTTAATAGACAACCATTTATGCCGTCCAGTGTGTGTGTGTGTGCTGTCCTTGTCGTGTGTGTGGTGTCCATTTTCAAAGCCAATGTTGTTGTGTATTTCCTAGTTTCTTTTATTTGTATTCGACGATTGTTTTTGTATCTACACTTTTTACTCCCACATAGTTTTGTTTATATTTCCAAATGTGTATATTTCAGAATCTACATTTATTTTTAATTCAAAACTGTACTAAAACCAGATTCGACTGATTTATGCTTCGCCTTCGATCGACCGGTTATTGGTTCTAACTTTATACACACTTATTTTTAACCTACTGCTTTCGCATGCGACTTTCAGGCTCTCGCTTCTTTAATAAAGCACACTAACCATAGACAACAAGGAGTCGTTGACATTATGTCCTCAGGACTCCCAAAGTAATGCCAATTAGATACACACCGAGCACATAAAACATATTAATGTAATTGAACATTGATAAAATCAACCATATTTATCATTCTGTAGTACTACACATCCAATTGTATTGATTTTTTGTTGTAGAGCATTTGAGAAAATTTAAAGATGCATTGATATTTTGCCGTTAGTCCCTTTATGTTTAATATATGTTGTGTTTGTGGTAATATATGTTGTGTTTGTGGTATTTTGTAACTACTAGTTCACATTACACACCACATAGTAACATTCGAATTCAAACATGAATCATTTATATTTAAGTTCTTTATTTACTTACTGTTTGGGTATTGTAAGCTAGAGCTCGCTCCAAAATCATAACTGATTACTTCTTTCGGGTTCTATTTGAATCATTGATATCACGGCTAAAATGGGGATGTTTTAGAGGGGACATATTACAAAGACAAATAGAAAAAAACATTTTAGTTCAATGAACTAAGTGCATTGTAAATTCTTATTACTCACTCACTTAAAAGTCTAAAAAGCTGATTTATTATCAGCCATTTTCGGAGTAAGCTCTAACTTACAAAAGAAGCCGTCTCTTCAAATGACCTAAACTCACACGCCACCACTGTGTACAGTGCCTCGCTCACCTTCGGCTCGGGGCGTGTACGGCCGATCTGCGTGCTCAACGCCCGAGCGACGCAGCTGCAGCCCACAAAGGGAAGAGTTTGTGGTCCACAGAGGCCGGCCAGTCACAACGCTTGCCACCATCTCGAGGCAGCACGATGACACATGTAAGTATTATAGCTGCGACTTCTTGATGCGATTTGACTTATTTGATATACCGGGGGCCAGCATGGCACGGTAAACACTGCGGTATCTTTTGCCCTTGTAATTAAATAAATAAAAAAAATTCTATATTAAGGCTTGACCATGACCTTGAGGTTGACTGGCAGAAAATGCTTTAAGCATTAAGTCCACCCTTTGTACATTTCTTGTGCAATAAAGTTTTCAATAAATAAATAAAAATAAAGGCTTACATGGTTTACGTTATTTGGTACACATAATAATTAGGTACTAAAAATGTAAAGAACTTCCGCGTTCTAAACTAGGACTTTCATCCTGTATCTTAGACTACAGCGAATCCCACACATTAATATTAGAGGTGTACTATACGGGCCTTATGGAAAACATTATATATGAAAACCAGTAATTCGGGCGATTTTGTTACAAAAATGAGTAGCCTGATGTGCTGGCCACTATACCTAGAGTTCTGGTTTTAATTTTATTTAGTAATCGGATTGATAACGAAAAAAAAGCAAGTTCTATCTAAGGTTAAACCTTGATCTAAACCTTGAACTTTCCTGTTCGTTGTCGAACTTGACGCATTTGTCTCTCACATACAACAACAACAATCTATACATATAATAAGACTGTAAAAGATCGATTTCTGTACATTGAAGATTTTTATGAAAAATTGTTACAGGGGGTCTTAATTACCGTAATAGAAGCCAAAACAACAATTTTTAAAAATTTTGTCTGTCTGTCTGTCTGTCTGTCTGTTTGTCCGGGCTAATCTCAGAATCTACTGGACCGATTTTGACGGGACTTTTTTTATTTGACTCAGTATCACCTGGAGAGTAAACTGGGATATAAATAATCACGCCGATGAACTTAGGGGGCAGGCAGGAAATTGAATCTCAGAATCTACTAAACCGATTTTAATGGGACTTTTTTTTTATTTGACTCAACATTACTTGGAAGGTAAAGTATCAACTCAAAGCTTACCGATAGGTGGTGCTACTTTTGAAGAAAACTTAACCACGCGGACGAAGTCGCGGGCGGCCGCTAGTTAGTTGTAAATAAATGTTAGCTTTTTGATCGAGATAAAAAACAACTCAGGATTGATTTAGGAAGACATCATCAATGTGAAGATATTTGCAGAATAATATTTAACAACTCCACTTTCCCTCAGCATCAGTGACGTCCGAATCAGCCGTACCCGCTGGCCGTCCATCCAACCGCGAGCATTCCGGCTCGTTCGCGGGCCGGCGTTCGCGGCGAGGATCCGTATCTGACGACTCGCAGCTTACGGTGGAGAACTTTGGCGGCTCGCAGGACCGCCTGCACTTCGCCGGTCGCAACCCCGAGAAGGAGTTGGCTACTGTGTCCAACGTGCGAAAGATTTCTGCGCCGGCTGGTGAGTGGACGGTTGAATGGTCAATTGGCTTTGCTCGTCAGTGTCACAGCTCGGTATTAATCGACTCACAACATACCGTGGAGAACTTCGGCGGCTTGCAGGACCGCCTGCACTTCGCCGGTCGCAACCCAGAAGGAGTTGGCTACTGTGTCCAACGTGCGGAAGATTTCTGCGCCGGCTAGTGAGTGGAGGGTTGAATGGTCAATTGACTTTGCTCGTCAGTGTCACAGCTGATATTAGTCGACTCACAGCATACCGTGGAGAACTTTGGCGGCTCGCAGGACCATCTGCACTTCGCCTGACGCAACCCGGAGAAGGAGTTGGCTACTGTGTCCAACGTGCAAAAGATATCAGCTCCGGCTAGTCATTCTTTGGGCTAAGAGGGTTACGATGTCTATTGATATACCTCTACTTTTGGAGTTGTTAGAACCCGAATTAAGTTTAAATTGATTTTTCTATCTGTCAGATAGAAAAATTAATCGCAATCGTCAATGAATGATATCGTCATTCCAGGTATAAGGTACTTACTTTACTTTTAATACGTAGCTTATCAATATTAGCTAGTTTTTGTAGCTTTTATCTTAATCTGTATTTTTAGCGTGTTCCAACACTTACTGCCGCACTCTGAGTCGTTCAGAACCGTCACTTAGCAGGTTTAATGGTAATTAGTTAAGTAGTCACTAAGACTTATTCATTAAATCTTTCTGAGTGCGGCAGTTAGTTTTAAATGTGTTACTGTTTCAAGTGCTATTGAATTGTCACGTAATAATTCCGTATTCCAGGCCCGCTAGACTACAACCCACCGCTGCGCTCGTCGCGACAAGACATCCGCGGCTCTATACAGTTCTTCCACGGGGACTTCCAGAACGGCACTCAAGAGGATAAACCCAAAGTGGAGCGGCAACAATCGCAGCCGCAGACTGACAACGACCAGCCGTACTTCCCTATAAGAAGACAGCTCAGTAGTGATACTATCAGTCTCAACCAACTAGGGTTCAGCTATAAAGGCGGTGGCGATGGGTTCTTCTTGAACGATAGAGACGCGACCGATGGAGATGCGACCAAAACGAGCTTTGCGGATCTCAACAGGATCAGGAGTAATGGGGATCAAGGTTTGACTATGTTTTGTGTGTGACAGAAAATGTTTGTTATCATGAACAACGGCTAATCATATTGGACTCAGTATAATTTATCTTGATAAAAGTCTGCAGGTAAATCAAAAATTCCAATCTAACATCGGGCGTTAAAGTAAGGCTGTATGGATTGTCTGATTAGCAACTAATGTGAATGTCTGAATGATCAGTGGCCTTTGATTTTCTGTCGACACATTGATGTAGCTTCTTAACGTCTAAAACACTGCAGACATGTGGTTTTTCATTTCCGCTTTTTATGTATGCGCTTATGCTTAGCGCTGTATGTCTTTAGTAATGCATTCGACCACATATTCCCATTACCTAAATTCAAAATTTTGTTTTAACACAACACATCTGCATTGGACAGATACAGATATAACAGAGTGCGTACAGATTATGTAACATGTTATATAACTTCTGTTATATAACGCGTCTAACATTGCTATATAAAAACAATTTGTTGTGTTTGTTGTAAAACATGTGATGTAACAATGTTTTATGATATAATTTTGTTACATTGCCTGTACGCACCGTTAAAAATTGTCAAAACAATGAATAATTGATATATCGCGTGACGTCATTGACCATTGACTACATCCATAGTAAAACATATTTATTTCCCATAATGCTTAGGTGTTGATATCTTTTTCGTAAACCAATGCTGCCCAAATTTTCCAGTATTTGTTAAGTATTCCAGTTGTTTTTAAGTACTTCGCCTGTTGAAATATTTGTACAAAGTAACGAAGTGAACGTTTTAAAAATATTATGATAGAAATATACAATTTTGGCATGGCACTTATGTCATCAGATATTTAAGCCGGTGACCGTACAAAGCTTAACGACACGTCACGCGACATATCCTCAGTACACATCGCTGGTTCACTAAAGCCGATGCATGCGTCGGCAGGTGGCGGACAAGAGAGCGGTAACGAGCGACGGAAGACGTCGTTCTCGACGCCGGCGCCCAACACCACCACGTGGCAGCAACAGTTCATGCAGCAGGAACACCAGCCCAGTGAGTTTGCTGTCTGTTATAGGGGTTCATAGATGTAGGTCAATTTTAATATTTGAGTTGTGACAGGGTGTTTTCTTGGAAATCACAAATGTTTGAAGTCCGCAGGGGGTTCTTCCGGAACCAGAATTTTTTTGAAAGGTTTGAGCAAAGTTTGATAACCTCTGAACTAAACCATAGTTATTAAAACTTGTTAAATCGTTAAAAGCATTCATGTTGCAATCTTAAGATTATATTTTTGCATAAGAAAAAACCAAACGTCTGTGAGAGGGATCGAACCTGCGTCCATAGGAATCTAGCCAGTGTGCGTATACCCCTCCGCAAACATTGGCAAAGCCTGTTGTTGCTACTGCTTTCCTAACCCAATAGGCTATCATATTGACGCAGGTTCGATCCCTGCTTTAGACAGCTAATTTATTATATTGCAAAAATATAATCTAAAGTTATTGAAATGTCCATTATTGTATATTATAGCGCCACTTACTTTGTATAGTAAAAAATAAATAAATTTTGTTACCCTATAATCGAACGCACTTTCGTTTTTTGTAGTAGTAAAATCGACCTATCTGTGGGGTGGAAGGTTGATAACCTGTGATACAGGAACTATCCTAGTTCAGGTATCAACCCACCATAACCATTTTTTGTTATGTTAGTTAAGCATTAAGATTGTATAATTGTTTATATGGTGTCAATAAACAAATTTATTATATTATTAGATTATAGTCAAAAAGAGTACCTTTTTGATTTGGTACATACGCAATCGATCCATTTAACTTGCTTACCTTCCTTCAAACACCATTGTGTCTCGACAGACGGCGACGAGCTATCGGACGACGGCCAGTCCGGCACTGGCGGCGCGATGGCGGCGCAACTGAACAACATTCGCCTCAAGTTGGAAGAGAAGCGGCGGCGCATCGAGCACGACAAGCGACGGATGGAGTTGGCCGTCAACAGGCAGCGGCAGCAACTGGGGCAGCAGGCCTTCCTGCAAGCCGTTACTAGGGTAAGTTACCCTATCAATTTATTGGTGATTGGTAGGCTGTGAATAGGACTTGTTACCCCAAATGATGATCTGAACTTGGTGAGATGTCAAAAGATTGAAGTACCCTTATTTAAATTGATAGTGAGTCTGGGGGGAGTGTTATTTGTTTGTTCTTGTTGCCTTAAGGATTCGTACGGGTCTGAGTTGGATTGTGTTAAATAAATCATCCATCCCATACATGGGTAATTTAAAGGTTTTTGAAAAAGGAAAAGGTTTTTTTTTGTTTTGCATGGGATCGATGGGTATCATATTCTTTACTGTGTGGTAGAAGTATTAAGATGGTGGATATAATGTTATAAAATTAAAGATATATGGTGTTTGTTTGATTTTTATTTGTTTGGATGGGATGTGGGAACTTCATTGTGTGGGGGTGCACTTCATTTAAAGTGGAGAAATTGATATTGTCTGACATGCAAGTTAAACCTTTTTGTATTTCAGGTTATTAGTCGATTTATGTTATAACTTCTATTACAATACACACAAAACTTTGGTCTAACAGTTTCATATCATACACATTAATTAAACTTTTTAATTTAGTATAAAATACGTCATCTTATGAAACTGACAGATCAGCACTTTGTTACTAATACGACTCTTCCTTACGATTTGACATGTGGAAAATAAACGTACTTTTTCTATTTCATTAGGATACGTATTTGCAAAGCCAGCTGGCCGCGCTGGTGAGTGGCCGGGGATGCGCCCCTGGGTTTAGTTTACTTCTTCAATATTTTATTTACTTTACCATCCAACAGTACTCTTTTGTTTCCAATCGATTGTTATATCCGATCCGCTTAAAAGGCTTTCATTTAATTACATTTAAAATATCATATTTTGATACATTTCGTGATTATACCGATAGGTACGCAGTAGATACATATTGAAATATTTACAAAATTAAATACATACATTTTTATTCATATTGGCTTCAGTGCTTAAAATTAAATTATTGCAATAGTTTTTAGCCTCATCTTGTATAGTAGATTGAGGCAGCTTTTTTCTAAATTAATTATCAGGCAAGTATTTGCGTTGCCTTTGCATAAAAAATTACTTCTTTCTATTATCGGATTTTTTAATTTTTTGTCCTTATTATAAGCATTTGTCAAATCTTTTCCACTGTTACCAAATAATTAAGATCAACTTTCACCTACACTTCTAGAGCAGTCCTAATCACGTGATTAAAATTAACCCTAGTTAGTAAATCTACACGCAACTGGTAACTAAGCCCATTTAGGTAATGGTGAGGAAAGTATCAAAGTCGTGTAGGTATCACTCGAGTTACATTAGAATGTACAACTTCAGAGCATGTTTTTGTTGATTGGCATCTAAATTGGCATATTTATTGTACAGCTTCCTTGATGACATTGGCAATACAATGTTTGTCTGTTAATACAGTTTTGGCCTTTCGCGCAATTGGGTATTTGTCACAAATCAAAATAAATTTAAAACTTCTATTTCTCAAAATTAACACGTAATTTAAAGACCTTAACTGAGTTAACTATTTCTTATTATCTTAAGTTCACAAAACGTACACTGATTGACGAGTGTGAATTATGACGTCACAAGCTAGTATCATTTTCTAAATTTGTAGGAGACTGGCGTTTTGACAGTACATAAAAAATACGCCAACGATTAATTGTGTCAAATACCTAATTGAGAGTGGGCCATATATTTTTAAATTTTCAAATAAAAGAGTGGATAAGGCAGTTTTAACAGAGACCGACTGTATTTCGTCAAATCATATCTCGTAGCGTCCATTTTAAATGCCAATCAACCTGTGCATGCGCACCGCGTCCGCGAGACGTCACTCCCACCGCGGCTGTCACTGCGTCGTGTTGCAGGGCAAAGGTGCGCGCACGCCGCCCGACGACGCGCCCACGTCGGAACCGCACAACGCACAGGTATATGCGATTAGTGGCACGCAGGGGGAATGTTTGTGCACCTGTGTTCATCGTGAATGAACGATTAGAGAAGGGATGGCGAACCTTTTTGCACCATCGTGTCATTTTTAGTAATGAATGTTTAAAGAGGTTACGTGCCAATAAATAATTTCGACTTTGATTATTTGGAAAAATAATACGAATAAATACTATCAAAACTTTTTATTTCCTAAAAAGGTAAACTTTACAATGTTTTTATGACAGGCATAGTTAAAAAAAAAACTCAATTCGTGATGAATTTATATTTATATGTGCCATTGGTTCGCCATCCCTGGAGTAGAGCTTCGACGGGAACACTTGCGCCATACTGTCACCGCGACTCGCGACTGTGTGTGTGCTTGGAAGAATTATCCACTGGAAACGAAATGCTGAATATATAAAAACCGCTTCGACCAATTTTTGCGGGGCGGGCGAAGATTGAAAACTCTAGAAATGTTATGAATAATTAGGTTGTCATTCAGTCACATGTTGAAAATTTATTAGTAAATAAAAAACAATCTAGTTACTAAAGTATAACCTAATAAATACATCGTATTGACGTAACACTAATAATAATAGTCCTCCTAGCCGATTTCGACCACGGCTCGAGCTTTTTCTGGGTATCCGACCTTCTTCTCGGACGGCTGCATCTATCCAAATGAGTTATCTTGTCAAGTCAACTGGAAAACGGTTTTATTTGGATTAATGTAAAGTATTCGCTTTTATCGATATTTACATGCCCTATAAAAACAATTGACAAATGACCGAATGACTGAAGGTATTATAAACAAACCGAATTCAAATGCAGATATTAAGAAGCATTCCCTTACATTATAACCTTCTAAAAACGGCAACATTGTAACAAATTTCGGTGATAGGGTTAATTTATATGTTAGGACGTGTAATAGTGCTCCTTACTTACAAAAATAAATTGGTTTTATTGCGTGTCCAGTGGTTTTCGTTTAAGTTCATGGGTCCACAGAGCGGGTCTAAAGCGGTGGCGATGGCGGGCGCGGAAACGTCAAACATATGATACGTGCCTTGTGGCTGTCACCACCCACACACAGGCTTTCATTGATTTGGCCGCGTTGATAAGCTGATATCCTGTAATGTTGCGAGTTGTGCGTGGCGACAGTAAGTCGCATATGTGCTCTGCTGGTGGTTGTATTGCGAGCGTGTTAGTAAACTCACAGGTGCAGAAACATTTCCGTCGAGTAGTTTGTTATCATCTCCTATTCCGTGCTTGTTCCGAGTCCAAAAGTTATACTTACTTAGTTTTATTTAGTGTTTTGATGCACAAATGTATCTTAATAGTACATATGGCATAAGCTTTATGTTGTAAATACGTTATAACATACGGTTTCATGACACATTTGTTTTGACTAGGTATTATACAATAAACGGTCATAATAAGGTCTTCTAATTTAACTGGTCAAAGGCAGTATTCATTCATTAAAATCAGCATGACTTGTGTTATTTGATGGCATGCGAATTGCAAATTATTTTTAATGTGGTGGTGGATTTAAATTATCTGAACCTCTTTACGATCTCTGTTTTTAATCGTATAAAATAGGATATACACAAGGATACAATTTGGAAAATACCATTTTTTTATCACAGGCTTTGACCTGCCAGTGTTCTTTATTTATTTAGTCTCCAGTCTTACAATCTTTTGTAATGTTGTTCCTTTACTCAGGAGGATGAGCCGAGCCAAACTGTGGACTCCGTCGCACTGGAGCAGTATCAACAATCTATAGCCAAGTAAGTCACGGCTTCAAAAAAGTACGGTTGACACAATTTTTTCGATTATATCACCGATTACCAATGACGTCTACGTCAATCAAATCTAATTTTCCATAAAGTTAAGAGTTCGCAAGTGGCAAACAGTTCTATTAATTTCCACGCGATTATAAAGTCCCATTTGAGTGCTCTAATTTCAGAAGCCAGCTCTTAAAAAAGCATTTCCCCTAAAACCATACGAAAAATACTCCAAAATAAAATCATGCAATCAAAATAGAATAAAATCATTTTATTTCTGTATATTTATCTGTATAAGGTGCACTTTTACATGATCTAACATATAAATTAAGCCTATCACACTGCTTTGTTACAATTTGGGCTACTGCTGAGAAAACTAAGCGCAACAAACTTAGTAACTGCCATTGCCTCTTTTCAAATTTGATTTTCAATAATTGTTGAAATATGGAAATAATACGATAGTTGACACCACCAATCGTTGACGTACTTTTTATCAACTGTCAAAACGCTTTTCTTCATAGAGCTTGTATGGGAATAACACACTTTGACGTCATCGCGTGCAATGCCGACTGAGTGACTAATTATCATTTGAATTCCAATTAAAAATCAAATAATACGAACTGCAGAAAAATATTAGTGTAAAGGCATCTGAAATTATGAATTATTTTAGAGAAAATCAGTTTTTGAATATTTCTTTCATAGTGGAAACAAGCCTATTGTATGTAATTGTTTACATACAATTATTTCCATATTTCAACACGTAACTTAAAAACCGCTTGCAGAATGAACACGAGCCTGCAAGACATCCAAAGCGACATCGCGCGGCTGGCCAGCCAGCAGACGCAGATTCAACAGCAGCAGGCCGCCAAGCAGCTGTTCCAGCCGCCTCCCCACCAGTCCCCGCAGCCGCACCAACCCCACCAGCCCCTCCAGAACATCCAGACTCACCAGCCCTTCCAGCAACCGCAGTCCCCCTATCAACAGTATCAGCCCCAGCAACCGAACATTCCACAGCTGGTAAGTGTATAACTCATGTACAGAACAGCACGACAAGCTGAGCATGGAAAACGAATATGTATAGTATGGTGTACATGAGTTGATAAAGAAATGTAAATATAAAGTGAGTGCCTTTTTTTGTAACAAACAAGTGAATCCTTCTCTGTTTTGAGTCAACCTAATTTCAGGATGAATATTTTAATAACTTACACATATTTGAGTAGTCTTACTAATATTAAATAATATTAAACCTACTCCTGACTTGCAAATAAAACAATCACTGAAGCTAATAACTATAAAATTGTACCATATCCGCCAAAAGCTGCAGCTAATGAGCAACTAATTGCAATATCACATGTACACAAAATGAATATCGGTGTGGGATACACAATTTTCGTGTTCAAATCTTAATATCACATGAATTAGTCACGTGCTATCAATCATATATCTATAGTCTTATCCACAAAATTATCACAGCGGTTTTGCGGTAGATCTGAGGCCTAATTTCGCTAGTCAATTGTAACGGAAACGTAATTGAAACGCCTGTTTTCAGTTCAGTATAGACGAAATGTCAAAATCGGGAAACACAAGTACGATTTTGTTACTATTGATTAGCGAATTGAGCCCCTGCTGCGTCAGGCTTACGACAGCCTTTGGGATGTTGCTTGCAGCGCTTTAATTCTGCTGTCGTAAAATTGACTAGAGACTGAAAAAATAAATAAATAAATAAGTATAACAACATCACATACATTGATCTGACTCCGTCGTAAGTAACTTAAGCACTTGTGTTACAGATATCAGAATCAACAGTGGTATTACAAATAAACCTAAATAAATACTTATAGCACCTAGACCAGTACAAGCAACATGTTCATGCACACAAATGTTTGTACAGTGCGGGGATGGAACCCGCGACCTCTTGGTTAATAGCCAACTTCTTGACCATTACACCAAAGTGGTCGTCACCAAAATAGATGATTGTGATTGAAAATTCGTTTCTCTGCTGTCAAGTGCGGACTTTATCGATTTGCTACGAAACGTCAGCGTCTGAATGCATTTTTGAATCGTCAACACGACTCGAAAATAGTTGGCACACCCCCTCACGCTAACTCCGCCCCCCGCCCGCCCCCAGCACAGCCAGTTCAGCTCGCAGCACAACGTGTCGCGCGCGCCCCCCGCGTTCGGCTCCACGCCGCACCTGCCGCGCGACCTGCACCACTACTACCACAACTACGATACGCCGCAGCCGCCTCAGCCTCAGCAACAGTTGCAACAGAATTACTACCAGGTAGTGATGCCCGATCTGTTGTTAGTTGTGTTTTTTTTTAAATAGGTTCAAGTTCAATGGTCGCGGGAAGTCGGGAAGCGTAGCACCGAACGCTTTGGAGATCCACGAGGGCTACATTATTGTATTCAATTATTTTCGTCGCAACATGAATATTATTAGGGTCTTTGATATTGGTTTGTTGGAGTTTTTTTTTTGGAAATTCTGCCAAAAAACAGTACACGAGCGCGTTGATGTCTTTTGTTCACAAAACCCAGATACAAATCGTTATGTGTACGTATCACGCTGAACGAATTGTACAGTTTCTTCATGTTATGTTGGGTTTTTAGAGCAGATGTAGGGTTGTAGAGTAATTTAATAATATTAGGTTTGTAGTTCACGTATAAGAGTAAAAACAAGATCAAAAGTTAAAATAAAAAGTTGATAAAGTACCATATTGTCACAGGGTTGCTCGGCTGACCCCGGACAAAGTGTGTTGAAAGGAGTAAAGGTTTTGAATAATAGCCGAGATGGGCATTTAGTAGGATATATTTTATTAGAGCCGTGTTTACACCTTTAACACCTGAACAATATACATAGGCCACAGGCCTCTGATAAAACTATAAAAATAGCTCAGACCGGTAGATACTGGGTCTGGTTCTATAGAAAATTGCTATCTAAGAAATTCAGTACATAATATGACTAATAAAGAAAAA
The DNA here is from genome assembly GCA_963921415.1 of Pyrausta despicata. Classification (NCBI taxonomy): domain Eukaryota; kingdom Metazoa; phylum Arthropoda; class Insecta; order Lepidoptera; family Crambidae; genus Pyrausta; species Pyrausta despicata. Next base: position 3,017,996 of record OY992848.1, on the reverse strand, counting down.
CCACCTTGTCTTTCCTTTAAACTATATCAAGAAATCCAATTATTTTTGATAAATTAAGAACTTAAGAAATTAATACCCGTTTATAATTAAATTTTAAATTTCAAATGCTACTAAATTGAAATAAGTTTGGAATCTAAAGTTTATCAACACTTAGCTGAGCTCCCAGGACTGAATCAGCTGACCAACGAAGTCCCTTTAACAGCTAACTTGAACTCCAACAATTTCAAGGAGGAAGACGTTCCTTAGAGGTTTTCCTTTCTTCATAAGAACGGCCAGGGCAAACTCCATAAATAAAGCCCCGAGCCAAAAGGTGAAGCCGGAGAAGATGAAAACAGGAAGAAGAAGAAGATCCAAATAATGAAGGCCACTGAAAGAAATGTACAATTAGTCCACACTCCTGCCCGAGCTTCATTCTAAGATTCAGTCAACAACTTCAGATATATTTACCTGAGGTTACTAAATGATGCTGCCTTACATGTTTGCTGAACCAAGCCTCAGCTAAACATACTAATGTGCCAAGAACAACCTGAAATAATGAACATGTGGAATTACGATATTACTTTTTTTTTTTCTTTATCAACATCTCGGTTATAGAATAAAATTTCCCGAAATACATACCTGGGCCAATGCTTAACAATTGCTGTATTGCTGTATTTGTATGTAAAAACAAAAATCTGAAACAAGAAATCGATGTTTTAACTATTGTGTTTCACACATGGCGCTATTCGTAACCTCCAAATTTCAAGGCAAGAGACTTACCATTATAAAAAGATATGTGCCGCGGCCGAAACTAAATTAGAAAAGACGCCATGACTCTGGGGCACTTTATTTTTTTGAGTTTTTATGGGGTCAAGCCCCGACCGAAATATCAGAAAATCTAGTAGCTTTTTTTTTCTTTTTCACGCCATGCTACTTTTGCCGCGTCAGCTCCCAGAGTGCTTTCCAAAACGGAAATCCTATACTTGTCAAACACCAAGACATTGACAACACAGCTGTCACAAATCCACTTTCCCTTTGGGCAAAGGGATCAATGCCATACAGCCTAAACATAACGCAAAAAGTACCATCGTTATTAATAACCAAATTTCACAACGTTACAATATGACTTGTACTGTACAACACTTATTACGTCAAAATAAGTGTTGGCATTTTCAGAACATTTTGCAACTACTTGTATTTTTTTTTAATTCTCTACCTGTCAAACGACCGGTTTGAAATTGTTATTTAGATTTACACGTAGCCAACATTTAATTCATCTCTACCTCGTTCAAAACGAGTTGGCGATTTTGATGTAGAAAAATGTCTAATGTCAAAAATATACGATACCAAAATCGGGCAACACTATCATCTGCACCAGGTCCACCAGCAGCAGCAACAGCAACAACAACATCAACAGCAACATCAACAGCATCAGCAACAATCCCCGTACCAGTACCGGGACATCGAGCAGGAGAACCGCTTCTACCTGCACGAGGCCGCACCGCTGCCGCCCCAGCGCAAGACGTGGGCGCAGCACGCGCAGCAACAACAACAACAGCAACAACAACAGCAACAACAACAACAACAACAACATCAGCAGGAAAATGCAGAAAGGGGGTGGCAGGTTCGCTTTTACACGCTTTTTAACTTGAGCCAACTGGCTTGGCCCTTGCTATGTCTCACTAAGGCACGTCGCTCACTCGTTAGTCGAAGCACGGTCGAGGCAGGGGCTCGTCGGCCAATGAGCACGTCTCCTGCGCCCGCCTCGCCTGTGCCGCTTCTTTAGTATGTAAAAGCACAGCCATTTGTTTCTAAAGAAAACCTAGATACGGCGCGTGCCGCTTCTGCGACGCGCCTTTTCTCCGCCTTGACTCTTGAACGTGTGAGCGACGCGCCTAGAACCGGTCGTCGCGTGTTAAGACTCAGATTATCTGATTGATTTGATAACAGTCCCATAGTACAGACTGAATTAACAGGGGCCTTTTCAACAAGGAGCTCGGAAGTTACTTAAAACTCGATGTGTTTTTAATTGAATACAGCAACTTTTTGAGGATTCCTTCTTTGAATTTTCTAGTATATATAAGAAATTTTAATCACTGAGTACCTTGAGTACACAAGCATGTGTCGCCCGTGCCTTGCTGTACTTATTGCATCTACCTCAATAATCCACAAATCCACGATGCACCAACGCGGTTTCGGTATCCTTTCACTCATAAAATCAAACACGAAACCAACGCCTCAATTTAATTTCACAGCTTCACCAACACCATCAACAACAGAACCACCAGTACCAACAACACGCGGAGTCGCCGCCGCGCACGTGGCGGTCGCCGTCGCCGCAGCCGCCGCCCGACCGCAACTGGAACCCGCAGGGCTTCGTGTTGCACGACCGCACGAACCAGCCCTTCCAGGTACCAACAACATCAACAGAACCACTAGTACCAACAACACGCGGAGTCGGAATTACTACAGTCGCAGGAAGCTAAAAATATTCTTTATTTTTAGACGTTAAAGTGATTTTTCGTGTACTGGAAATCGAACCTGAAGTCGTTTTAGAGAATACTAGCTGTGCCCGCGACTTCGTCCGCGTGGAATATTTATTTTGGGCATCATTTTATTGTTGCAAATTTATTTTTTTGTTATTATTTTAGACAATTTATTTTTTAAGTTTTTTAAATCACATAATTAGCTTAAAGTACTTCTGCGTTAATTATTTTTCTTTCGACTGCCTCGTTGGGTTCGAATCCCGGGTAAAGCCAAAATTGTTTCTGAGATTTTCTGTCATAAATTTCTCAAAAACAGCTCGGAGTCGGGAAGTTGGCGGTGTTACACCCCCGTGCCTCGGAAAGCACGTTAAGCCGTTGGTCCTGCGCCTGATCTCTCTCCGGTCATGTCGGATTGCCGTCTCACCGAACTTTGTGAGTGATGGAACAGTGAATGCACCTGTGTATTGTGCTTACACTTGTGCACTATAATATCTTCTGCGTAGTTGGCTGATCTCTGTTGAGATTGGCCGCCGTGGTCGAAATCGGCCAGGAGGACTTTTATTACTATTAATTATTTTTCTAGTTTTATTTTCTTGTGTCAGAAGAACATATTAGTTTTGTCCGCAACGCGTTTGTTGCGATCTTGACGACGCGACATATGTGTGAAAAGCAGTCTTGACGTTAATTAATTGTAACGGTGAAAGATAGCATAAAGGGAATAGAATTCTTTTAAAATTAAAAGGTAAATAATTTGGAATCATTGAGGTGCGAGGTATAAGCACTGTTTGACCAACTGCTAAACCAGTCTAAACTATTGCAACAATCACGTTACATATTGCGAAGAAGTTAGATTTGAAGTCGGGTCCCTGTGGTTTAAGATTTCTAAGTAAAATTATTGGGGCACCTATTTTTAACTTAAGGGAATATGGGGGAAGGCCACTTGTGTTCAAATAATTATTTTATTAATTTCGTCTACGCCACAGTTTCTCACTCCCAATATTGCCCATGGATGATCTTTTTTTTCTATTTCGCTTATTTCAGGGTGAACTTTCGATATAAAGTCCTCAATGTTACTCACTCTTAATCCTTAATCTCGTTCAATTGCAATTTTATTTTCAAAGTGAGGTACTTTTGGGTCTCCTATTAAAAATAACTTTGAAGGAAAAGTTATACTACCTCCCTACCACTGCCTCGTTGGTGTAGTGGCAAAGTTTCTGCCTAACATCTAAGAGGTCCTGGGTTCGAATCCCAGGTCGAGCCAAAATTGTTTCTGAGATTTTCTGTCATGAATCTCTCAAAAACAGCTCGGAGTCGAGAAGTTGGTGGTGTTACACCCCGTGCCTCGGTTCGCACGTTAAGCCGTTGGTCATGCGCCTGATCTTTTTCCGGTCATGTCGGATTGTCGTCTCACCGAACTTTGAGAGTAATGGAACAGTGCAGTTTGAGAGTGCACTTGTGTATTGTGCTCACACTTGTGCACTATAATATCTCCTGCGTACTTTGCTGATCTCTGTTGAGATTGGCCGCCGTGGTCGTAATCGGCCAGGAGGACTATTTCTACCTCCCCATAAATGTGCTCTCATATTTGTAGTTAATTTTAAGATGTTCAGAAACTTCCATATTGGGGTTTTTTTTAGGCAAGACTTTACAATGTCTGCCCTTGTTCCCCTTACTATTACTGGTACAGTTTGTTGAAAGTCCCCCGCAAACATAACAGTAATTTTATGATGATGATATTATCACAGCTTCTTATATCTCTAAGAGTCCTATTTAGACCCTCTACATGAGCTCTATGGATCATGGAACATTCGTCCCAGATTATTATACTTGGTCACTTCTTCAGGTCGTCTGTCCATCTAGCCGGGGGGCGTCCCACACTACGTTTACCTAAGAGTGGTCTCCATTCAAGAACCTTCCTGCTCCACCTCTCGTCGGTTCTGCGACAGACTATCCAGCCCACTGCCACTTTAGCTTGCTACATTTTTGGACAACATCAGTTACCTTAGTCTTATGTCGTATGACCACGTTCCGGATCTTATCCCTTAATGAGATCCCCAACATAGACCTTTTCATTGCACGCTGAGTGACGTGTAGTCGGTGAGCCAGCTTGACTCTCCGTAGGTTAAGAGTGGTAGGACGCATTGGTTAAACAACCGGCTTTTTAAGCACTGCGGCAGGGTCGACGTGAAGATATGACGCAACTGGTCATTAATTAAATCTCATTTTGGTTCATCATGGTAACTCGTAAAGCTACACCCCCCTCTCCGCGTCGCTCGCAAGTAACGCCTGTCTTCCTTACAGCGTCATGTTCTGCACATCATGCAGCGCGGGTGAATTTTATAATGGTGTTATTTTAAAATTGTAATATCTTCTAAGATATTCATTGACATTAAATGATGTCAAAGACAATTTTGTTCAGAATTAAATACTCTTAATCAACAACTCATTTATTTGGATAAAGATTAATATTATTACCTTGATACAACTCTTAACAAATAATGCATTAATTTCGGCCAAATTTGTAACCACAAAAACGGTTCTAGTGACTTGATCTTGAAAGACAGACATATACTGTCGCAGACATTTTTTTAGATCATTTTAAGAGGAATAATTCGTTCATACAAATATTTTTGGTATCTTGAACCGTTTTCGCAGCGTACGCAACGGAAGCCCTCAAGGATGAATAATTTTCCCCGTTTTTTTTCACATTTCCCATGATCTCTTCGCTCCTAATAGTTGCAGCGTGATGTTATATAGCCTATAGCCTTCCTCGATAAATGGTCTATTCAACACAAAAAGAATTTTTCAATTCGAAACAGCAGTTCCTGAGATTAGCGCGTTCAAACAAACAAACAAACAAACAAACAAACAAACTCTTCAGCTTTATAATATTAGTGTAGATAATAGTTTCCTAGCCGATTTAGAGATATTATAGTGCATAAGTGTGAGCGCAATACACAGGTGCATGTGAGAATTCGAGTGCAGGACCAACAGCTTAATTGCTGCTTTCAGAGGCACAGGGGTGTTACATCACCATCTTCCCGACTCCGAGCTGTTTCTGAAATCTCAGATACAATTTATGTCTCGTCCTGGGATTCGAACCCGGGACCCGGGACCCGGGACGGGCTGTAAGGCAGAAAATTCACCACTACACCAATGAAATCGCTTCATAATGTGCTGCCAAATAACAACCATTACCATTTTTGACCAATTAATTATCCTCTTCTAGGTGCACTACAACAACGACCGGTACCAGAACGGTACAGAGAACACGCGCGACCCCCAGAACCACTTAAGCTACACTGTGATAAACCCCAACCAATTCGTCTCCCAGTCGCCCCCGCTGGCCGCCAGCCCGCGAAGGTCGAAAACCCCTCAACGACAAGGGTCTTTACCTGAAGTCACCAGGCGACCGGAGTCTGTTAACCTTCAGCAATTGCAGACACCAGTTCCGGCCCCACCGCCTGACGATATGGAGCCTCAGAACATCTCTTTTATTGGAAACGCGGAAGACGATGCCCTCAGACAAGGCATAAATCGGCTAAACATCTCGTCCGGTACCAGAACGTATCGGATCCCTTCGCCAACGCGGCCCTCGCTTGGACGAAACTCATTTCAGCAGCTGGAGCAGGAGGAAGCCGCGGAGAAGACCGAAAAAGGATTCTACATTTCCTTCGACACGGATCAACCTAAACGACCGAAACCACCGCTCCGAGCGAAACGAATGTCGCCGAAGAAGGAAAAGTCTGATCTTCAAAGTCCTGAACGCAGCCCGGAGAATACGTGGAGCGAGCGGATGAATCAAGAGGCAGAGTTTGTGGTTCACAGAGCTGTGGAGCCGCTTCGAGCGGCTGAACGAAGTGAGAGGACGGAAAGAAGGGAAGCGCTGCCTCGTACGCCGGCCGCGGAGCCTGCCGCACTAGTCATTGGCGAACTCAATCCCGACCCGGTGAGTTTCTTGTGATCTTCTTTCTACTTCTTCGCTGTCGTAGGTTTCTCGTGTAATAATAGTAACAGTCCTCCTAGCCGATTCCGACTACGGCGGCCAATCTTAACAGAGATCAGCCAACTGCGTAGGAGATATTATATTATAGAAACAATTTTTGCTCGACCTGGGATTCGAACCCGAGACCTCTCGGATGTAAGGCAGAAATTTTGCCACTAAACCAACGAGACAGTTTCTCGTGTACGGTGTTAGGGTTAGTGTGTGTATATGAAAAGCATAGTAACTCTTTTGACTAAGTGTCCACCATCGTATTTCGCTGGAAAATTGATGACATCTACTGGGAGGGTGGTAGTGGGGTGGTACTTCATACATAGTGTACTTAAGGAATGCACAACGGTCGCCTTGCTCCCTCTTACTGTACTTCTGTCCTCCGCTAATATTTGAATTCCTCGGCTTTATGAACAAGTGTTGCCCTTAGTACTTGAATAGGCTAGATGACATCATCAAACGTTGACATACGCTTTATTATCTGTCAAAACGGTCTTCCTCCATAGTTGTTGTACAGAAATACAAAAACGTGACGTCACGGTAGTGTATCAGAAATCGGAGTCAAATAATTGAATATTTATTGAGTTTTGTGTAATTAAAAATTGGTTTCTACATCTTTTTAGAAACATACTGGTTGTATTAACTTCACATGGGCTATGTTTTTTCAACGCCATAGTCTTGACAATATTTAAGATAGTTGTCATCATGATTATTTTATTTAAATTGTTATTAAACGTTGTATTTAGCTTTTCAGAATATGTGTTTGCTTTAGGGTTGCTACCTTTTTTTTTGAAATCTAAGTACATTGGTTATTACAGGTACGAAAAAAAGTACATAGTATCAAAATAAAGTACAATTTATTTTTCTTTATTATTATATTTTAAAACATATTCAACAAATAATTATACTTCAAAAGTATAATTATATTAATATTTACGATTAAACTTCAACATCAAAATCACAAAAAAACCAAATCATGCGAAATAAAGTATTTTCGTGTACTTTCTTTTTCTCATAAAGTACAGAGTACAATTGGCTAGATGGCACCACCGATCGATCGTTGACATACTTTTTATTATCTGTCAAAACGGTCTGCCTCCATTGATTTTGTATGGGAATACATCCCAAGCTGCACGACAGGCTGTATAGAAACTGTATTTTAGTATTATTGTATTCCACAGACTGTATAGTGAGGCTGTACAAGGGCTGTATAAGCGCTTATACAACCTCTATATGTAAAAATTGGGCCACTTGTTATACAGCCTTATGCGTAATTATAGCTGTATAGTTGCTGTATAGCTAAAAAATAGGCTGTACTATAGCTGTAGAAGAGCTGTAGTATGGTGTTAAAGAAAACCATAGGCATATAGTTATTCTCTTATAAGTTTCTTAAAAAGATAATAGTTCTTCATTGGTTTCTTATGAGAATTACAATGTGGATTTTATGAAAACAACCGCTTATTCTTTTTAGTTATGATAATGGTGGACTGTAGGTAGTGATAATTGTAGATTCAACGTGCCGATTTATTTTTACTGTGAAATAGTGCATAGTTTTGTGGAAAAATATTCACGCGCCCGCGAAATACCGAAGAATTCACGAGGAATATTACCAAAACAAGTAAGTAAGTTTATGGTTTTGAGGTTAGAATCATAAGATAGTTAAATAATACTGTACAACAGGTATCACTTATGATTTATTTATCTGAAAATCATAACTATAACTTCAGCAATACTCAAAATAATGTAAGAAGTTATATTTTCTTTTGTTGTTTTGTTCGAAAATGGCGACAGATTTTATACAGCGTAAAAGATATCTGGAGAGTATTATAGATTCCGTGGTTTTACTACGCACTTTCTGGATTCCATTACACAGCTTTTACCCTTTAATAGCCCTTATAATATAATATTTTTATTATATAGGCTGTACATCAGTTTTTAGCAAATAAATTATACAGCCTTTTAGGGTTATGTGTTAAAAATGAAAAACCCTTTTTATATCTAAGTTTTGCAAACAAGTGACGCTTATTTCGATGGGTGCCTGGAATAAAGCTGCAATCGACAAATCGCAATTTTACAGGAAAAAAGACTTAGGACAGTGTGGCGGCTGTAAGTGTGTTGACGTCACGGGATTGGTTGAATCACGAAACACAATATAACAGTTATTGTTTATTTCATTTCACAAACGTCACAGGAAGTCTTACAACACAACAAAAATATAGAAGGAGTAGGACGAACGGTTTTTCATACGAAGAAAACATAAAACATAAACGAATTGCGTTATAATATTAGCCGCGCGCGATCAGCTGTTGTCAAGAACCGTTTATCACTCGAGCATAGATCTGACTATCGCGCGGGCGCACATTCCACAGCTCGCGGGCGCTCGGAACTACTCGGCAGAAGTCGCCGGCGCTCGCGAGCTGTGGAATGTGCGCCCACTGTCTGTGTGTGTGTGTTAGGAAGCTAAAGGGAAGCGCTTCCTACCGACCGGGTGTTATGGTCGGGGACCAAGGTCCGATAGACATCATCTTGATTTGTCTATCTATATTATTCTGGATCGAAATCTTATATACCGCGGTTCATGTGCGGTACTAGGCCGGTACTAATTGGCCGGTGCTAGGCTAACAGCGCCATCTAGCCTTATGGAACCGTATCAGCTCTCGCTGTTGTGCTTGCCTTTAGGCATGCACTTGTGATGGCGAATGGTAGAGGTCGCCACACCACTCCCCTCCGAATAACCGGAGGTTGGTTGAGCCAGGATGAGCCAGCAGTCTGTGCGTCTTGAGCTTGCAAGTGCCAGTGTTAATCGGGTCCACCACGATGAGCCGGGATGAGTGTGCGTGATGTCCTCGGTGAGTCGGGATGTGCACACAAGATGTCCGCGGCGAGTCGGGATGAGCATGCGTGATGTCCACAGTGAGTCGGGATGAGCATGCGGAAGTCCACGCTGGTCGGGATAAGCGGCCTGTACTCCACGGTGAGTCGGGAAGAGGCCCGCCTGTTGTCCACGGTGAGTCGGGATGAGGCGGTTGCTGCTGACCAGGATGTGTGGGGACGAGTCCAGAGGCCACGGTGAGTCGGGATGATCTGGATGAGGCTGCCGGAGGTACCAGGAAGATCCAGTGCGGGTCTGCGGATGGTCCTCTTGAGGCTGGTGTTGGCTTGCTTGAGACTGCTGGCGGAGTGCTGTTGGCGAGAGGAAGGAGAGGGCGACGACGATGATGACGGCAGGCTCCAGGGTGTTGATCACGTCGGGGTCACCAATTTGGCGCAACTGATCCAGAGTTAGGAAGCTAAAGGGAAGCGCTTCCTACCGACCGGGTGTTATGGTCGGGGACCAAGGTCCGATAGACATCATCTTGATTTGTCTATCTATATTATTCTGGATCGAAATCTTATATACCGCGGTTCATGTGCGGTACTAGGCCGGTACTAATTGGCCGGTGCTAGGCTAACAGCGCCATCTAGCCTTATGGAACCGTATCAGCTCTCGCTGTTGTGCTTGCCTTTAGGCATGCACTTGTGATGGCGAATGGTAGAGGTCGCCACAACAGTAATACAGATTAAAGCTGTATAACAGAATTAATTTATTATTATAGTTCTATAAAATCATATATGACAGAAGTTATGAAACTATTACACTGACAAGAGTGTATAGTTAGGCATTAATAATAAGCTTTAGAAAGTAGTTTTAATATACCATTATACAGAAACATGTATAAAGTGATACCATTTTATAACTTATAGCTGTAGTAAGTAAGTGATTACATGCAAAATACAGCCTCTATGCAGCTTGAAGGATAACATTAGATTTAAGTTTCAAAAAAATTGGTTGCCTGTAAAGTCGGTACATGGGCGAAAGTTTTACGTGACAACGACTTTGAGTGGTAAAATAATTTTAATGTGAATATTCATTCGTATAACATGAACCGGTGTGTATGCCTATCTCTCTCACTCTCTCTCTCTCGCTCTGTCTCTCTCGCTCTTAGGCGGGTTAACTGTGCTCGAGTGAAAGGGACGCGTGCCTTTCACTTTTTATGTATGTCTCACTCGCTCTTAGGCGGGCTAACCATGCCCGAGTCGAAGGGACGCGTGCCTCTCACTCGCTCTCATTGTGAGCGCGGGACGTGAGCGGAAGCGGTCACCCGGCAAACCAATTTATAAGACGTTGTCACGTCAAAATGCTTAGGGTTTTAAAGTGGAGTTTAAATATTCTGTTTTAAAGCCTTAAGTTTACACGGAATATTTTATAAAAACTTAGTACAGCTTTAGCTGTATAATAATGGTTTAATCACTTTTATAAGTAAATTGATACCTTTATGGGTCACCAGTAGAACTCTTAAGTTCTAATAGTGCTGTATATTTGATGTCGGCAACGTTTGCGTGCTGCTTGGGATGATCGTGTCGTCACGGTCATATATCAGAAATCGGAGTAATTGACCGAATATTTATTGAGTTTTATGTGTTTAAAAATTTGTTTCTACTGCTTTTTAGAAATATATTGGTTGTATACTTCATAGGAGGATGTTTTTTAAGCACCATGGTCTTGAAAGTATTTAAGATAGGTGTCATCATCCCAATTGCCTGAAATAACGTACAATACTTTATAATTGAGTACGGGTGGCAACCCTAGTTTTCATCGTGTTGTTACGTATCCCGCATCCTGTCACATTGCAGACGTCAGCGGAAGAGATGGAGCGCAAGAAGGAGCGCATCATGTTGCTGTCGCTGCAGCGCCGCCAGCGCGCCGACGAGGCCCGCGCGCGCGCAGACCTCGCCGCCGCCGCGCGCCGCGCGCGGGAGGAAGCCGCCGCGGAGCTCAAGCTGGCCAGGAAGGAGGAGCAGGCGAGGCGGAGAGAACAGATACTCAAGCAGTACAAGCTGAAGAAGGCCATCGAGGAGGCCGAGCGAGAGGTGAGTGCTACGTTCATCTGCGTCTTGACATCTTTGCCTGATTTGGTAAGAAGTCCATTGTACAAAGGCGGAACCTACAGATTTCCGGATAAACCAGTTACGAGAGAACTGCATATACTTTGATATTGTAATATTTGGAATACTGATTGATTCTATACTGCAATGTTTATTTCGACCTTACTCATAGTTAAGCGTTAATCTATACATATAATAAGACTGTAAAAGATCGATTTCTGTACATTGAAGATTTTTATGAAAAATTGTTACAGGGGGTCTTAATTACCGTAATAGAAGCCAAAACAACAATTTTTAAAATTTTTGTCTGTCTGTCTGTCTGTCTGTCTGTTTGTCCGGGCTAATCTCAGAATCTACTGGACCGATTTTGACGGGACTTTTTTTATTTGACTCAGTATCACCTGGAGAGTAAACTGGGATATAAATAATCACGCCGATGAACTTAGGGGGCAGGCAGGAAATTGAATCTCAGAATCTACTAAACCGATTTTAATGGGACTTTTTTTTATTTGACTCAACATTACTTGGAAGGTAAAGAAGGATAGAAATAATATTACATATTGATAAATTCTGCCCCCAAAGGGATAAAATAGGGGTTGCGAATTTGTATGAAACCCGGTCGCAAAAAACTAACATCCACGCGGACGAAGTCGCGGGCGGCCGCTAGTACTAAAATAAAAGTAAAACTTTTAAAAAAGAAGTGAAGTTCTTTAGAAAATCAAACTACCAGTACTAGTTTTACAATATTCACTAAGTCATTTATTTGCTTCCTTTATTTTTACCAAAGCGTTTCTAAAATAGTATTTTAGTTATTTCTTTACTACTTATGAATACATGATTCAATATTCTCATTTTATTTGTAATTAATTGGTCGTTCTTGAATATGAGAAGTGATACGATCTATCATTGTCAATATCCGTTTATTATATTCTGAAAAATTGGTGTTTTACTTAAATTTGGCTAAAGTAAGCTACGAGGCTTATTTAAATGTGAAACATTTAAATAAATCTCGTAGCTTACTTTATGACTAGAGAATTGGTGTGTAAAAAAAAAAAAAATCTGTGAAATTTTCTCGACCATGTTATATTGCGATTTCATCTCGCCATCTTCTATTTATTTATTTAAGCTTTATTACATAACAAAACTATGGACAAAAGATGGATTTAGCGCCGTAGCTCTACCAATCATACACGCACACCTCACGTTCCAGGGCAAAGTGTTCGACAAGTCCGAGTTCGAGCAGCTGACGTCGGGCGGGGGCGGGGGCGGCGGCGGCGGCGGCGGCGAGCGCGGGGCGGCCCGGCTGCGCAGCCGCGCGGGCGCGGGCGCGGCGCGCGCTCGGCCCAAGACCATCCACGTGGACAGCGGCGCGCTGCACCACGCCGACCAGCTGCGCTCCAAGCCGCCCTCCACCACCAACCTTGCTGGTATGCACCGCATAAGTAATAGGCCAGATGACACCACCAATCGTTGACATACTTTTTATTATCTGTCAAAGCAGTCTGCCTCCATAGATTTTGTATGGGGATAAATGATTGTGACGTCACGGTCATGTATCAGAAATCTGAGTCAATTGACCGAATATTTATTGAGTTTTGTGTGTTTAAAAATTGGTTTCTACAGCTTTTTGGAAATATACTGGTTGTATTAACTTCACAGGGGCTATGTTTTTTAAACGCCATGGTCTTGAAAATATTTAAGATAGGTGTCATCATGCCAATTGCCTTTAAGCATACACGGAACACTCTCACGATCGGTTCCAATTATTGAACCTACCTTTACCGTAAGTTGGATAGCTGTTGTATTAACCACTACCTGAGATTTTACATTTACTGAGATTATTTGCATTGAACCTACCTTGATTGATATTTGGATAATTTACATATTAAAAACTACCTGAGATTTTACAACCGAATTCGTTAAATTGACAGTTATTGAACTTTCAGTTAAAGTAGGTAGAGTATTGAAACCGAAAAGCTATATTTATTCTATTAGGTTGATATTAAATTAGCCTTCTTTACTTTTCCTATTGATCAAAAGAAGATGAATATTCTATCGGTCTATATAGAGTCTGTTGTCATACACTGCGTGTTAAACACACACTATTATAAAACATATAAGTACATACTACTTTAAAATTCTTATCGTTGATCTAATAATTTACACAATGAGTACAAATATTACACAAAAACCGAAAACGCAACACAAAATCGCAATCACAAAGTCAACTGCTATGGTTGGGTCAAAAAAACATCTTAACCAACCAAAACAGTGGGCAAGATGTAATAATAATGTATGAAAATTAAACGATTAACACCAAATTATGCACAAATGCAATTATTGTTACTGTTGTAAATATGTTTTGTGCATCTTTTTACACCGAAGTGTTGTTTATTTTAGTTTTAGCTTGATCTAATTGTCCAAATCAGCACTAAATGTTAGCTTGTCCCTTAAAATGCAAACCAGTTTTAGCAGGCAACTTTATGGCTAAAATCCGTGATAGTTTTCTGTTTGATTTCCCCCAATGGCTTGGCTGCCTTAGATGTGCTCCTTTTTTTGTAATATTATGCTGAAACAATTATTCGTCTGCGGACATAAGTTGTGTCAGAATAATGTTAGATCTAGTTATCTTTTGGCATGATATTATAAGCGCTTAAATTTGCGTTATTTTTAACATTTAATTTTTCTCAATATCATGCTTAAAGACTTCCAAGAAAGTCCTAAATCCCAGTTATGTTATTATAACAAAACAGCGTGGTGCTACTGGCAAAGTGGATAAAGTAGTATTTAAACTGTTTCGATGCAAAACTGTTCTTTCTGGCTCTAGTTGAAACGTAATTTTGTATTTGGTTTGATTGTGGTTTTGCTAAAGTCCCAGCTAGTGTAGCTTGGTAGTTATTTTTACTATCTACGTGTTTCGCATGGCTAGTTCTCGTAGTTATTAAATTTGATGATATGAACGAAAGCGGACAGTTATTTTTTTCACCTTCGAGTTACCTTACCGTCGTGTTAAACTTCGTTTCCGCAAATATTTTATTTCACTAGAAACTGACGCTCCCTATTATTTCCAAATGATTTAGAGACTGTTAATGATGTTGGTCCCGGTTAATATCGATAGGTATAAGTCGTTAAGCTTAGTCAGAGGCCCTCAGGCGGCTAAATAACATCTGACAGTAATGTTGGTCACACACTACTCCACCGCACCACGACTCGCCCGCGTGATGGATTATGGCCCGTACAACCTCGTAGTTGAGGTAAGGCCTGTGCTCAGCCATGGGACGTATAGGTATAGGCTGCTGAGATGAATCTAGAGACTCCTTGCCCCCGCGGTAGTCGAACTGCGGTTTTATGTCAATACATTTCTGTTCTGTAGCCACTGCTGTTGAAATCGGGCAAAATTTGACAAAACCGCAGTTCGACTACCGTGGGGGAACTGAGTTTCGAGCTTCATCTCATCTTTAATATAAATTAAGAATAATAAACACACACCCACATACGTCAGGCAGCGGGCACAAGCCATTGACCGGCTATTTGAAGTTCTGCATCCACCGCAGTTAAAATCAGCTAGAGGCAGATAGACCTAGTTTAGCATTTTCGAGAATTCCGCAAAAAATAAACGTGAATGGAAGCTTTGCAAGTATCCCCATGCGTTTTGTTGCTCCCCCCTCACGCTTGAGTGTTGTGTAGCGGGCGGCACGATGCGGCGCGACTACTACCGCGGCTCGCAGGACTCGCTCGCCGAACGCGCTGGTCTCTACCGCGGTGAGTACATCTTATGTTACGTGGCAAAGGCGAGAGGTGCGTCGCAAATGTCTGATATGAAAATTTTGATGATGAAAAAAACTATTAGCAAAACTTTTATGGCCCTTGTTAAGGTTATTGCGACGTAGCTTGTCGGCCTATGCAAACAGAGTGAATATGATGTTTTGTTATGTATAAAATGGAATACTAACTTTCGTGCTTTGGTAAGACCTCATATTCACCTTGTAGATTTTGTTTAAATAAAGCTGTCAATATTGTTGTTTTTTACACGAAATTTGTTAATAAACGAATATTTTTAAGCTTGAGCTTCTTGCATGGTTTTAAAAACAATCCAGAACACTTAACATAAATACATCATTCAATTATGAAAAAGTCATCATTAATCAAATCATTTAAAAAATCAATTAAGTTTTCAATTCCATTAATATTTTATATAAAATCTATATTTTCTAAAGTATGTTTACATAATTAAAATAAATCATAGCAAAGGTTACTGAGGGTATCAGGTGTTTCTTTTTTTATGGAAAACTTGACTATTTTAATTTCTTATATCATCATCTTAATTAGTCTGTTCTTTGAATCACTTATTCAGGAAAATTGAATAACATAATTGAAAGTCATTCAAGTTCACATACTTTTGTCATACAATTATTACGGGTCTAGCCAAACTACCTATGGCCTCATATTTACCAAGCTATTTACCAGGATATTTTGTGCGTCAAGTGTCAAGTTTAGGTTTTTCGATTGTTGGGGAGCTCCGATGTTAAAAAGGGAGTTCGGGTGTTAATAAGGTTTCAGGTAAATATGCTTTGGTGCAATAGGTACAGATACATTGCATTGTCGAAGTTTACATTAGCTATCGATTCTTATTTGTAAACGCACGAATTTCGGTAGCGAATTTTATAATCGGTTGTGTAGTTAGGTATTTGACACAACCAATCGTTGATGTACTTTTTATGAACTGCGAGAACGCTAGTCTCCAAATCATAAATAGATCTTAAGAAATCGTTACTCAATGAAGGTGGTAAATTATGTATTTGTTTTGTAATTTATTTTGATCGATTACAAATACCCAATTTATTTTGTAACACTTTGGATACGCGGCCAATTGACTAAAACCCGAAGCACCAACGGATTAGGTTTCAGTGGGGTGAGCGCGAACATTCTCGTAACGTATTCGTGTCAGAAACTGACAGTTGACGAGTTAACGATAAGTAAACGCTACGAACGTAGTTAATAATAATATTAAAATCTTTAATGCTTACAAAACTAACATTCATTGAGACAAACAAACATGACAAAGCAATTGGAGGTGGCTCAGCTTGTGCTAACTTGGGATATGATCCCAAACAGCGTTGGTTTTCAGCCACAACCATCTCTCCATAGATGTTGGGTGAGAGGTAGGTCTTTAGGTCTTAGGTTAGACAGTTGTTCGTGTTTACCCCACAGGTGAATACTCGTAACTCACGAAAGTCGGTTTGGGGTTTTTAAGGTATTTTTTCATGATGCTATTTGCTGCATATTACAGTGACGCCGGCGGAGTCGCCGGTGGACGAGCGCGGCGGCGGCGGCGGCGCGTCGCCCGCGTCCGCGTCCAGCGGGCCGCTCGCGCGCCGCGGCTCCTGCAAGACCTCGCGAGGTACGCGCGCACCACACCCACGCACCACACCCACACAACGTACCCACCTCTCATACGAGTACCAACTTGACGGCAGGAGTACATACGAATTTTTGGTGAGGCGCCTCACTTTACGATGCGGACGAAACTAGTGGTTGCACTTTTAGTTTAATCTTATCCAAACCAAAAAGTGTGTTATGCCGTATGCTGACAATTGATATACAAATTAGAACCGGACTCAAACTAGCTAGACTAGCTATTTACGTACATTACTTCAAATAATAAGTTAAGCCGTGTTTTTGTATTTTCAGGTACCACAACCATATGACCTTCTGATTCGTATTGTTCCATAAATTTGTGATACTCTTGCTTAAAGTCAGCGTTACGTGTGAAACGTTTCTCCATATGTTGTAAGCGACTGACAGCTTGAGGTTTGACAAGCCGTATTTACTTATTACTTGGATACGACTTTACTAATCATTTATTACGATATTAAAAAAAAAATGTTGATCTATTAAAACATTTCCTCGTAAAAACCTATAAAAATGTAATGAGATAAAATTTCAAACAGCAAAAAATTCGTATGTATTCTTGTCCCGATACCATTCGACTACCCTATTCCCCTCAATCCCTCTTATACAACTTTCCTGAATGAAATGAGTCATTTTTTTTTCTCAAGTACAATTAAAAAATGGATTCCATTCAAACCATTCCTTTCCACACACTGAAACGAGTGTAACATTCCTACAAAAGAATGTTGCATACGTTTCACATTGTCGTCCCACTCTTGCTAGCTAAAAGCCACTAACAGAGTTCGCTTTGCAGTGCCCTTGTTTTTGATACATAATGAAGAAACAATCCCGCTGTAAAAGAGTTTGGTTAACAGAAGCTACAACTGATTCTAAACCCACATATTAATAATAACTTCAAGATTCATAAATTTAATTCTGGAATAAAGTTCATTTACTGTTTATTGTCTGCCTAAATATTTTTTATGAGTGTGTATTGCATCTGATGTTGACCATCCTATTTTACAGTATACCGAATATATCCTTCAGAATTATAGATTTATTCCAATGTCAGTTCCTTAGAAGGACCTAAAGATATCAAACCGAAAACATAATTTGATTCGGAAATCTTCGGGTCTTTCCATTTGAACAACTTGGATCTATTTTTGTTTAATGATTTTGCTAATCATATCCCCATCATACAAGCATTTTTAATCATTACCCGTCAGTCATTCAACCCATATTGTAACAGTATGTTAAAATATTCCAAATTTATACTGTTGATGTATGGATGTACATAAAAACATCTCATCTAGATAAAGAGCTTGTTTGGTTTTTTTTGTAGAATGCTTTGAGAGTTTTATTTATTGTTTGATTTATTTATTTTTTAGATGTGTATGATTTCAGCAACGCATAGAATTAGATACACTCCAACATGCAAAATTATGCTTTTTATATTTTATTTGGCCGTTTATGTAGTTTGCAACTGGACTGAATTGAGAGGTTTTTTTAAAAGCTTTTTTCCAAATTTTCGCCCTCTAGACCTTCCGCGCATTTGTAAAGTCGGTTCCAACATGTACATACATAACTGTCAACTGGAGTTTGAGTCATGTGATGAGTTTGTATTGTCGCGTGGATAGCATTAATTTTGTTTGCCATTAATCTGTGTATCCAATAATATGAGACGCGGCGCGCGCTGGGCCGCGAGTGCCGCCGCGCGCCGCGTACATGTCTAGGAAACATTTCAGAGCGTGTGAATGAGGAACCACAGTCGGCCCGTGGAAGGTCTAAATATTCCACTTACCAGAGTAACTTTAAGGCGGGAAGGAAGTCTAGCTCTCTTATGAACCTGTGCGGTAAGAGACGTTTGTACCCACCCGATAAGCTTGACTCACCTTGGTGTAGTCGGTTTACCGCTTCGGTGCGTTGGGCTCCTTTCTGTTGCTGCCGGTGGCGGGGTGGCGAGTTCTGTGTCTGGGAAACGTATACTGCACCAAACAACCGGTGCACGGTTGGTTGTGACTATTGCCATCTGATAAGGATGTTACTTTTCAAATATTGTCTCAACCTAATTGATGTCAAACTGTTTATAGAATATGGCATATATTGACCAAGACTTCTTTCTATCTTGAAGAGAAAGCTCTTACTTTATGCTAATTAGTGTACTACTTTACACGCTAGTATAACCGAAGCTACTTTTGCAGCCGTAGTTGCAATAATTGCACTGTAATAGACACACTCATAGTTGAGGATATTTTGTGTAATAGAATACTAGCAAAACTTGTTTCCCTTTTTAATCATTTTTTTTTTTCAGTAAAAAATCGCACAAATAAATTGTCATTTTGATGCTGATTATCTGATTATTAGGCCAAGATTTAACGTAGTGAAATCTACATGGCTGTTACCAATTTTCAAATATGTGTAATAGCGAGACTAGGAGTGTAAAAAATATAACGCAATTAATCGCGAACATATGTTTACAGACATAGAACTTCTTACACCACCCTGTCAGATGGTTTCTTTCGTCTTGTGCACTTTATATTACATTTCTGTTGGGTCATTGGCAATATTTAAGTATTGAAATTTATATTATATTTTAGCAAGGTTGTGGTTTATTTTTATTTTTTTCTAAATAGAGTTATTATATTAATTCGGGTCTTTGTTAGAGCATGTTACTATATCTGGTGTTGGTGTGACATCGTCGGGCATTTCATCAAACTTTATCTGTGTCTCTTGAATCATTGTTCTCATAAGTAATAAACGATAACTAAGACAGATAAATCTGAAATAAAGTTCATATGTTAACAGTTACTGTTGAAAGTTACAAGTCTTATAACATATTTAACATACACTTTAATAGTGTACTGCTAATATTATAATTTATTTTTGCGTAAAATACAAAATGTTTCAAAGAGTCACAAAGCTTATATAATATTTTGTTGCCAATTTTAGTTCCGCTTAGTAGTAGATGATATTATAATGACATGTTCATTTAGTATTTTACGCTTCATATAAACGTAGTAAGTACTAAAACCAATCAACAAACAGGTAAAAAGGTAAAATTAATCAGAAAATAATTTTCAATTACTAATTTCAATTTTTATGCTAGTGTATAAAACACTAACATTAGGTAAGTTCTCAAATTAATGTTAGTAAAAATATTTCATAATTAATTTATACTTCATTCGTTCTGTGAGTCATTCAACTATAATAGTTTGTGAAGGGAACATAATGTGATGTTGATGTCGTTTTGTCGGGTGTAGTGTTTTGTGTAGTCCGGTCGATAGTTAAAAAAGTTTAGGAAATACGTATTTTAGTTAGAGAGCACGTTTAGTAAAACAAAGGAAAGTCGTATTTTTGTAGTGTAAAATGCTTTGAGATTGTAGTCACAAAGTTTAGAAGTTAGAAAAAGCAAAGGTGATTGTACATACAACTAGAAGACAGATTTGATAGTATTTTTTTATTTTACTAATACAAATGTTTTATGTAATTGTGATCTAAAGTAAAATTGGAACCTTAGTGAAAAACATATATTGAGTATGGATCTGGGGCTAGCGAAGCTTATATTAATGAGTTTAAATTGGGTAGCTCTTGCTAGTTGTAGGGAAACACAGAGAAAGTTTCATGAACTAACTAAACAAACCTGGGTAGGTGGGATTGAGATTGAGTTGAGACTGCAAATGTGCGCAGTATACAGGGAAATCATTTTGAGGGAGATTATTAAAGTATAGGGCGAAATAAGTTACATAGTTGAGGCAGCGTAGGCTAAGCCCAAATGGCTACAGCTCGCTTTTAACTGGATCAAACCTAAATTTAATTTTGATTACATGGGAAAAGGAGAATAGTTCAAGTAGATAAGAAATAATCAGGTACACGGGAAGTAAGAGATAGAGATCACTTTATTGCGCACCCAAAAAAAAAAACAACATACAAAGAAAGATGCACAGTTTAGGCGGTCTTATCGCTAAGAGCGATTTCTTCCAGATAACCCTCGGGTTGTCTGGAAGAAACTGGGTGCCTACATAACTTTTGCCCTTCTAGATAGCAAGCTGGGACAAATTTTGTAAAAAAAAGGGAATAATAAGTATTAATTATCTGGGGGACATAAGAAGAAGGTAGCTTAGGAAGTTACAGGGTGCGTAAGATCGTTTAGGTATCCATGTTAATTACTGGTATAGTTTATTGTAGCCGATGATGCGATTAGGATAGCGTTAAACTGTAAAAATTACCTATACCTACCTAAATGACCTATTACCACAAAAAGGAAAGACGATTTCCATTTCTGTCGGAAATTGCAAGTAGCTTGTGCCTCACAGATCGGAAATTAGGAAATTAGGTAGGGAGGAAGACTTAGGCACAGTGCTAGTAACGTTCTGTGGAGGTAGGGGTCGGTGACTACATGTAGCTTGTGGCCGCAGACAGCGGGCTGGGCCGCGCGACGCCGCCGCGGCGCGCCGCGTCGCCGGGGCTGCGCGCGCTGGCGTCGCCCGCGTCGGGCCCCGGCTCGCTGCCCGGCGCCATCGGCAAGCGCCGCGCGCACCACGACGACTCGTCCGACGTCTCCTCCACGCACTCCTCCATCATGGACTATTCGGGTGAGTTCACAGTACTGCTTTGTAAGTGTAGGCTTACACTTTTGGTGGTAGATACTTTTTTAGTCGGACGAATCTGAAGATAGCAATCACGATCAATCTATTGTTGTCTTAATGGGTCAAGTTACACTCTTGATACATTAACTCGGATAATTTGAGACTTTCGAATTACGTATGACAATGTTATTTTGTAAACTTAAACGTGTAGGTACACAACGGAAGTTGGGTAGATTTTAAATTAACCAGTAAGCTACAACTAGTTATACAAAGAATCCTAATAAAAATACAACAAAGATGTTAACCGCGACTTTTTAGTACATTTTTGTATTTGTGTATTTTAATTAACATACACACTTTGTTATTTTCTATAGACCTGTTGGTGACTCGTTCTTTGTAAAGAATTTCAACAGTAATCCGTCTTTATGAATTTATCAACATTTTACTTTTATAGCGAACACTCGAGAGAGCGAACGACGTAAAGGTCTATAGTAGTTATGTTTACTTAGTACTCGTAGATAGATAGCTTATACACCGACACGTATCGTTGTGATACAAGCGATGTCATACCAACACATGTCGTGGTAGCCACGTCCACCGTAAACTTAATTTTAAACTAAGATGAAACGTGACAGTTTTTTTTATGTCGTGCAGTGATGCATGGTTTGACGCGTGGTGCATCTTGCCCTAACAAAACTGCATTGACTCTGTCATACATTTACCGCTTTCTGACATTCGCTTGCTCACAGATTTGATTAACACCCAAACCACGGCACTAATATTCACTCGTGCATTTGCATTATTTCCATATTTTTTTACATATTTTAATTACACTTGACAAAATTATGTATATACTTTATTTGGAGATTTCTATTTCAAATAAAATACACCACAATAAATGGTTTAATTGATAGTTTTTATAAGTAGTTTATAAAGTATTTTGATTTTGATTAGCGAAATAAATAATAACTTCACGACTTTGACACACTGATAACCTCACGTAAAAACGTTTTTACGACTTGCTTCTTGGAGAAAAGATATTGAGACCAAACTATTTTAATTAAATAAAAACGATTATATTAAGTAATTTATAAAAGAAACTAAAATGTTTACAGTGCAAATGATCACGCCAAATCAAATCCATTTACAGCTAAGTCTCTCCCCCATACCAACCTTCGTCCAACATTCCAGGCCCGCGGTTGTACAAGCAGCCGAGCCAAAAGTCCAACCGCGGCATCATGCTCAACGCGGTCGAGTACTGCGTGTTCCCGGGCGCCGTGAACGCCGAGGCCAAGCGGCGAGTCCTCGAGGAGATCGCGCGCTCCGAGAGCAAGCACTTCCTGGTGCTGTTCAGGGACGCGGGCTGCCAGTTCCGAGCGCTCTACTCGTACTGTCCCGACACGGATCAGGTGGCCAAGCTGTACGGGACGGGACCGAAGAACGTCAACGATAGGATGTTCGATAAGTTTTTCAAGTGAGTTTGTTTCTCTTTATTTTTTCGAATATATAAATAAATAAGTTCGGGCAGCGATGCCGAGCTACAATTTGAATAGGACAATATGTCAATGTCGAGTGCCGTATTTTGTATAACTTTGACAAACTATTTAACATCATTATTCCCAGGGTTGGCCTGGATAATTATCGTGATAATTATCTTGATAATTATCGTTGATAATTATCATGATAATTACGTGATGATAATTATCGTTGATAATAACGAGTAACTGTTATTGTACAAAACAAAACGAAATAATATATATGTGTATCCAAACCACTGACCTGAAGTAAGTACCACTGGTGTATGTGATAATGATGTATGTGATTTAAATGTGATTTTATTAATAATAATAATGAGAACAAGTATAAGAACAAGAACATTTTTTGTTTGAAAATATTATAGATAATTAATTATCTTTAACTTAAATAAATAAAATGTAAAAAATGCCTTTTTTTCTAGCTTTACAAAAAATATATATTAACAAATTTAAAATTGCATTATATTTAATTAAAACATTAGTAAATGGCACTCAAAAATTACAATAATTTAGTCGTACACATATCAAAATTAATAGTTTTTTTTTTAACAAAAGTAGTCACAGGTAAAACTAAAAGTAATATCTAAATATAGAAAAAAACTTTCATTTATATAGACGTTATTTGATTTCATAGTTGGATAATTATCAGATAATTATCGGATAATTATCGGATAATTATCAGAGAAAATAATTATCTTGATAATAGCCAACCCTGATTATTCCATAGAAATCTTCTGAACTCTATAAATAAAATGTTACCATCACAGATTACTACAGGATTTTGGGTTTTATTTTGAGACTTTTTTTATTTTTTTAAATCTCAAATTTCTTTATCTTGCTTAAGTAGTAGTTTATTTTGCATAAATACGTAACGATTCAGACATTTGGCCAAAATCTCCTCTGATGGTAAGTGACGATGTGGCCGAGAATGGTCATGTCTGTCTAGTAGCAGCCTATTCACTCTTGTCTTGAAAAGATCCACGTTGTGTATTGTATACTGAATATTATAAAAAGGAAATATTTGATTGTTTGTTTGAAACCGACAGTATTGAATCGGTTAAAAAAAGTTTTTACCATTAGAATTCTACATTATCCCTGATGAAGAAAGGTTATATTTCATACGAGAAATAACAATAAAAATAATTGTCCGTGGGAAACAAGGACGGATCGCTAATAATCTACAGGGTGTAAAAAAAACCTTAACGAAGCCGAATACCACATATTCTACCAATTGTTACGATCATTTTTTTCCTTAACACCATACCAGGGAAGTTAACGGTTACTGAGATATTGATAGTTAAAGTTTGAAAAAAAAATTTATGATTTTTACAGAACTGACTTCTGTCCGTTATAACTGAACTTTTTTCCAAAGAAACATGACATAAATTTTCACTAGTTCTTTCATAAAAAGCCTCTAAGTGGCACACTCCGCAATGAACAGCGCACACTCGAACCGAACTGCATCGCGGTGGCGTAAAGCAACACGCCCCGCGGTGACTTTTCCGCGTGCGCGCTATACATTGCGGATTAGAATTAAATTATTTTTTTTTGATGTCAAAAAATAAAAGTTGTTTCCCAGCCAAAATTATTTTTTCATACGATTTGGTTTGATGTACTGAACGCGTGGTTGACGGCTTCGTTGAGGTTTTTTTTACACCCTGTATATATTTAACTAAGTAGAACCGTATTCGTATTGATGTGAAGTGAAAAAAGTTATATCTTATTTTTAATATAATAAAATTGTTTTATCTTATTTTTCAGGTACAACTCTGGCAGCAAGTGTTTCTCGCAGGTGCACACGAAGCACCTGACGGTGACGATCGACGCGTTCACGATACACAACTCGCTGTGGCAGGGCAAGAAGGTGCAGCTGCCCAGCAAGAAGGACATGGCTCTGGTCATCTAGGCCCATGGACCGAATCTAGTCGCCGAACGCACGCCTAGTAGGGCATTAGTGCCGAGTCCGTTATTTTAAAAAGTCGGTTAGTGCATTTCCTCGCGAGCTGTGTTACGTTACGTTATTACGCTTTGTGAGGCCGGTGCCTGTGTCATATTGTACAGTTAGGACGGTAGGTGGACGTAAACTCGAATCGAGTTAGGTTTTATTTTGCGTTAGCTTCGATCGGTTCGCATTACATTATTGAAAGTTTATCATGTTGAATTTGTGATCGCTGTGTTGTGTTATTTATTACCTGTCTAGTTCTGCGGCCCGTCGCCCGCGCTGGGTGCGTGCGAGCGCGTCGTTGCATCATCGGCCACGCTATTCTCGTCTATTAAAAAAATATATGATTAAAGTATGAAAATGCAATTATGATTAAATTAAAAGACATTATGATAAGACTTATATTACTTAAATTTGATTCAGTGAATGAAAACATTCTAGAGACATGTATGGATGATGATCTCTTTAAAATAATGATTTTTATAATATAAATGTTAATGTTCAATCATTACTATCGCTGTGCGCATCCACGTGTCGCGGGCCCGGGTTCGACTCCGGCGCCGGGCGTCGGGCGCGCGTGTCGTCGGTCGCTTCGTCGTCGTATGTATGTTGATTGCTGCGTTGGTTCGCTACTCGGACGGTGTTACTCAGTGTATAAACGCAATGTTTGCCATATGTATTAGTGAGAAGGTCGATACGTTCCAAATTGATTAAATTGTCTCAAATGTACCAGCCCCAGTCGGATCTCTGGTCGTATTAGATACTGTGAAGTAAACTGTCCCTCACGTTAAATCAAATAACATGTTCACAAACTAATATCGCTTATTTGTTATAAATATTAACTCGTTAGTGATTATTTCAATTGACTGGAGTAAGATTAAGATGATTACGTATTCGTTTAACTGACCCTCATTTAACGTTATGTCTATTTCCATTTTTTTACTGCTTGTATAGCTAAAATAAGACAAGGCACATTTTACGTGGTAATTGTACTGCCTTATCCTGTAAATAATTGTTTTTGTATACAGCTATTTATTAAAAGAATGTTAAACGAGAATTGATGAATATCATTTTTTCATTGTTTAATGATTGGTCATCAATAATAAAATATACTACCGATAGTATATGGTATGCAAATATATTGTATTATTAAAAAGCATAACGAAATAATATTGACTTTCATATTATTCAGCTGTTTCATTTTGTCATTTACTTGTTATCTACAGGCTTACATTTTTGTTAATTTATTAATTCACATTTGGAGATCTTTCGAGGTCACATAACCCTTCCAGGGTTATTTCAAAGAAGAGGTTTCGATACTGAGACATCCCTTCGATAGAATGCACCATTACGTCACAACAGTGCACTCGAAAAAGTCAAACATACACAAAATGAAACGGTACGTCCTATCGAAAAAATAACGAGATTTCGTACACCCCTATTGGTGGAATACACCCTGCACATAACCCATACTGCAGTTTCATAAATTGACCTCAAAATAGAGTTAAATGTGACATGATCATTTTCCAAAAGATTAAATCAGATTCAACATGGCTGGCGCAAGGTCTAGAAAGTTATTTTTTACCCGACTACGGCGAAGCAAAAGGAGGGTTATGATTTTGACCTGTATGTATGTATGTATGTATGTGGGTATGGATGTTCATCTGTTCCCTCGTAACTTCTAAATTACTTATCAGAATTCGACAAATGACATATCATTAGAAGCGTCTTAATTGTCCGCTGGTTATAATAGGCTATATGGGATTTCACAAAATCTAATGTGGCGCCCTCTGGCGGACAAAACATACGAAGTAAAAAAATAAAGTTAAGATAAATATGCCGTGTTTGGTATCATTTGAAAGCGCTTTACTTGTACATTTTGAATATATATATATTTCTAGCATTTGCTTGTGACTTTACCTATATTCATGGGCTGATTGTATATAATTCACATCTTTTTTACCCGACTATATATGTGGCTCTTAGCAGAGTAAGATCCATAGATGGATTATGGATTAGTTCACTGGAATCTAGCAAATTACTAAAGAATCCACATGACCAAAGATCGTTCGAGGAGTTGGAAAGATTGAGAAATCAATGAACCCAAGATTAACCTATTTAGAACTCCAAAATATGTTAAATAAAAATAAAGTTTAAAAACTTTAACAATTTATAATATTGATAGAGAAATGTTTTAAGGATAAAGCCGTGGTCGTATGCCATAAAAGTGGTATACGACCACGGCTTTATCCTTAAAAAATTTCTCTATCAATATTATAAATGAAAAATATATTAAAATATAATAATATGTGTAAGTTAGTTTATTTAATAACGGTAAATATTTAATAGTTTGTACATACTAAGTAATTTCATTGGAGAGTGTTTTCTTGTTTCGTACTTTTTAGAGCGTGTTTTTAAGTAGTCGGGTGTTAGTTTTTAAACTTTATTTTGATTCATTAACGAAACATAATTGGATCCCTTTTGCGGTCATAAAATTGAAGACCGAGAGCTCTTAGTTTTATATTTTAAGTGTATGGTTATTTCAATTAAAGGGGTCAAGTCAAGTTTTGACAGATTTTCGATAGGATGCACTGTCGTGACGTACTGAGATAGGTATCTATATTATAAAATATCGCAAAATGTGTTGGTTAGCGCATAACTCAAGAACGCCTCGACCAATTTGGCCAATTATTTTTTATGATATTCCTTAAAGAACGGCGATGGTTCTTTCGACGAAAAAATAACAACGGGCAGGATACCGTCCGAGGGGTCCGCTATTTACAGTTATACATAATTTTTGATCAGATTCAACATGGCTTGCGTGTGAAATAAAAATAATAAGTAAGTACGAAATTAATTATACTTAAGTCCAGTAAGTTAGTAAGAACCTAGAGGGGCTGAAATTTAAGTTTTCAGATAGGTAAGTGGTAACTTAAAATAAATCAAATAAGTATATGTATTAACATTTTTATTAATAAATCGAATTTACATCAATCAATGTACATTAAATTAATTAATACTGGCTAGTTAAATCAGTAATATACTAGGTTTTTTTGTGACTAATAAATACGCTTAAAACAAGATACATAATAATAAAAAATTATAAAATAACTGCAGGGTTGATTAAAACGCCGGTTTTGATATGCTATGTACGTTTCGCTGAAAGATTGATAGTATAGTTCGAACTGTAATTTTCATACAAATGGCTGCTTAAAGTTACTAGTATAGAAAATATTGAAACCGGCCATTTTTCTCAGATGTTTTGTTAAAAAACTAGACATAAAAGCCAGAAACATCTAGAACGAGGCATATCACGCCTGTGATTTTATTAAAATTTGTTTTTATTGTGTCCTGCTGCATATGCAATAATCATGAGAACAAATTTAAAAGAGAATGTTGCTACTATTAAACACCGAATAGTATACCGAATAGAACTTTAAATTAACCCTTAAAGCTACCGGTAATAAAATTAATGTGAGTAATCTCGACAGCTTATCTATTTGTCTACTTAAGTATCAAGATATTTAAATGCTTTGTGTAAGGCATGAATGGAACTGTAGTAACGTATCATAAGAATATTTTCATCTGCTTACTGTATGTATACAAATTGGTGGCATACGGTTAAAATATAAATTTATAGTTAATATAAAAAAAAAACAGTTTAGTTGTAATACAACGAATTAATCTATTGTTTATAAAGGCATCATGTTTATACTATATTTATAATTTTGAGAGTATTATTTTATTGATTACTTAAAATAAAATGATTATACAAATCGATTAATATAAAGAAACCATCACCAATGCTTGGTGCAGTCATAATACAATCAACTTCAAAGAAATAAAACTTAATTCAGAGGTCAGGTCACATTACTGACTCGAGACAAAATAATCACAATAAAACAAACTTAGGTTTGATTTCCAATAAAACTTAAAGAACGTCATGGTATTTTCGCTTTATCGACTCTATCTATCTATCTGCGTGTTATTTCCTGTTCCTTTGATTACATTAATTTCATACAGCATTTTTCTACTAATCATAACGAAAATCAAGGTTTGGCTTTTTTACGCGGAATGACTAACGCTCATCAGAATAAAATATCATTCATCACACATCTAAACAATCATCTTTACTAAAAATATCGAGACAGACCATATTGTAGTCGTATGAGCATAGTGGATTAACGTGTGGTCCGTTACGGTTGACTAACCAACAAGATTTTGTTGTTTTTTTTTAGGAGAATAGGGTACAACGAAATCTGATTGGGTATTCACGCGATTAACACAGGGACAATTACGCGATTGACATTGAAACAAGGCGTTTGATGTAAAGGTCGCGTCGTGTCGCATTGCGCCGCTCACGAGGGACGTGGCCTTAGCCCTAGACGATGGTGTAGTAGTGCGTGGCGGGCTCGGCCGCGGTCACCTCCACGCTCTTCTGCAGATTCAGCTGGTGCACTATCGTGTCGGGGTTGTCCATCTCCTGAAACATTCATATTGTTCTAAGGTACGGTTATTGGCCCATAGTTAATACTCCAGTCACCATGGGCTGAGATCTTCTCAGCATCTTTCCAGGGATGTTGAAATAATATAAAACGCCGACTTGCTTGATGAACGTATAATGAATTTGCAATATCAAATTTACAGAGCAATGGTAAGTGTACGTGTGTCGTGCGCGGCGTCTGAGCGAGAACAAAAACAAGGGGGGCGCGAGCGCGGACTGGTTTAGTGAGGCGCCGTAATCTTGCGTTGACACACCAAGATATTAATTGCCAAGCATTCCCCATAGATATCGAACGAAGTGTTGGAATCTCGCCACAAAGTGAATTTTAATTCATTTGTGGTGAGGGTTCCGACCCACCATCTAGCGACCGTTTGGGAAGTTCCGAGGACGGCTGCCAGCCGACACCGCGCGCTACGCATCTATTCGCTGACGCGTGTTATTTGTGTTTTATATTTGACAAGACTTTGTAAATTTTAATATTTGTATGTTTGTTAGTCTATTGTAAGGTATTTATAACATGGACCTGTATTCTTAGAATCTGTTGCCTGAAATAAATGAAGTATTATTATTATTATAGATACATAAATACATCCAGTGTAAGTATTCGAACTTTGCGCCTCAAATGGACGGCAAGTCGCAATTGGAAATGTTTACGTCAGTGAAGGACCAAATGAATGTTTAAAGAGACTAATCTATTTGATAGATTTTATTAAGCCGTAAAGAAGATTTACACCCGTCTGTATATTGTCCTGAAGTTGTAATAGGTTTTATGGGACGTGTAAAAGTGTCGCTGTGGGTCTATTTACAGAAATAAAACTACTTAAATGACTTAGGTATACAAAAAAAAAAAAACTAAAATTTATCCAAAACACACTTAAAATTGGCATGATGACACCACTTTTAAATATTTTCAAAACCATGGCGTTTTAAAAACATAACCCATATATTTCTAAAAAGCTGTAGAAACCAATTTTTAAAACACACAAAACTCAATAAATATTTGGTCAATTGACTCCGATTTCTGATACATGACCGTGACGTCACGTTCATGTATTCCCACACAAAATCTATGGAGGCAGACAGTTTTGACGGATAATAAAAAGTATATCAACGATTGGTGGTGTCATCTAGCATCTATTTTCTTTAAAAACGTGAATATAATAATATAAACCAACCACCGCGTCGGCGTACCCGTTGATCTCGACGGGAATGGTCTGCCCGTCGCGCGTGACGACCTGCAGCGACTTGCCGTCGGCCGACGTGATCGCCAGCCGCGTGCCGTCCTGCATCGTGAAGTGCAGCGGGTTGCCTTGCTCGTCCGTCACCTGCAGGTACTAACATGTTCAATATTCCATCGAAAGTTCAACTCACCTCAAAGACTGTGTTGGTGTCGTAAAATTTTTAAGACTAAGTAATGTAAAACGTTATACCTAAACTCGAAGTCAAATTGTAGTATTATGATCTATGTCGGTATTTGTTGCTCATATCAAGTGCTTTGAGTTTTATATGACGGCATATATTCAAAGTATTTGCTAAATCGCTAGGTCTTTCAGTCCATGGCGCAAGTAACGCCCTTCCTCAAACGCGGTGGCGAAAGAGTGAGTGTGAAGACTCAAATGTAATATCTGAGCCTCACATTCGACTCGAGGTGACAATTCGATTCGCACCGCAGGCTTGCTCCACGCTTTCCGCCTATGTGAACAAGATGCCGTAATATTTACTGAAGTTTAGAAAACCAAACGAAAGCAACAAACAGCAATAATGATAACCATAAGATCTTTACATAATCGGAGACATGTTGTTTTTAGATTGTAGTCGTCAGGTACGCACGGCCACACGTCAAGCTAATCACTGCGATATCTTATACTTAGGTAATAAGGATGATTTTGTAACGAAAATGAGTAGTTTGATCACCAATGATGCTTAACTTAGGTGATCACTTTCAAAAGTATGTAGACACTTCGTCACAAGCTTGTGACACAGTAAGATTAATAGGTGCATAGGTCTACATGTCGGACTTTAAAACCAAGGGTCGCGGGTTCGATCCCCGCACAGTACAAGCATATGTGTGCATGAACATGTGTGTTTGCACTGGTCTGGGTGTTTTCTATGTATAATATGTATTTATTTATAAAAAGTATGTAAGTATCGTTGTCTAGTACCCATAACACAAGCCTTATTTTAATTTAATAATAGCTTAATTTGGGACTAGAGAATTGGTGTGATTGTTGTGAAATATTAAATTTTTTATTTTAATCGTACCGTACCGACACCAAAGAGGTCTGGAGATGCCGTATAACTGATTTGTAAACAATAGTGTGCTAAAAACAAACTCTTCACAAGGAGCCGCTCTATCCGCTTACCATGCGTACGCTCGTTCGTGGCTACGCTATGGCATCATCTTGTAGAACCATAGCTGCGATGCTACAGAACTATTCATATCACTATTGAAATGTATTAGAATAATTTTTAATTTGAAAGCAAGTACAAGTTGCAAACCTTGTTGTTTAAAAAGAGTAAGTCTGTGTTCAGTTAATTCATTAGGTTTAAATCACAGTCATACTGTTAATAAATAAATAATAGCCAACTAATTGTTAAAGCTGAAAAACAATCTAAGTTTCAAGTGTAGTACGTACTCATGTACTAGATAAGAACGATTATTTTAATTACCTTATGTTGCTGTGCCCTGCTGGGTGTGTATACTCATTTGTTGTACTATTGAATAGTCTGCTGTATGTTTAATTGCAATTAATAATACATAATAAAGTAGTACACGTACTGGCATGTGGCCTTGCGGCGTGGGCGAGTCGAGCGGTTCCGGTTGCATCTCCAACGACTGCAACAATAGAATATAAGACATCAAAAATTATACTTTAACTTTTCATCTTGATATAGGCTTAAAAGTGATTAAAATTAAAAAAAAAAAACTAATAAAACACGCTTTATTGCTAACTAAAAAAGAGAAAATAATTTCTGAGTACACGGAATTTATATTACAGTAGAGTAAAAAGCGTGTGGTGCATTTTATGACGTTTTCATACTTTTCTTTTATACGTGCCAATATTGGATGATTTTCACATACTACTATACCAAGCACCCCACGCTTTTTACTCTACTGTAATATAAATTCCGTGTACTCAGAAATTATTTTCTCTTTTTTAGTTATCAATAAAAGCGTGTTTTTTAGTTTTTTAAACTATTATTTTTTTTTTGGTTAAAACTCTTATCAAATTATTGCATTGTCATCGGTAGTTAATACGTATGATAAATTTCAAATTAATCAGATTACTGGAAGTTGGTGAAAATTAAGCTCAAAAATTCCGTTACATACATTCATACACCCCGATCTACGTAATAACATAAAAGCGTGTTAAAAATTGTTGAAATTTCAATTTTTTTTTGCAACACAGCTGTTATTCGTCATCGGCCTTGTTGAACGATGTGTCGCGCTCATTGGAGCAGGAGTGTCGTCGCGTCTCCTGTCACAAGATATTGCGGGATATGTTACGCGACTACTTCCCCCTTAATTGGACGATGCTATATCCATGAAACTATAAAGTTTGAATGTTTCATTATTCGGCCGAGTATTTTTAGTATGCTGTTTCATCATTGAGTCAGATCAATGTATGTGTTGTATATTTATCTATCTTATTATTGTTTGAGTATCCAATTGGATATTGACAGCATTGACAGCATCATATGCGTCTTTCGACGCCTACTACTTAGCAACGGTCTCGTACGAGGATCTCCACCGCGATCGGTCCTGCGCTTCTCGCATCCAGCAGCTTGCCGGCAACCCTCACCAGATCGTCGCTCCACCTTGTAGGAGCCTACGGAGCGTCGCCCAGCTCGTGTGAGCCAGAGAGAATACGGTAGTTGACACCACCAATCGTTGACGTACTTTTTATCAACTGTCAAAACGCTTTTCTTCATAGTGCTTGTATGGGAATAACACACTTTGACGTCACCGCGTGCAATGCCGACTGAGTGACTAATTATCATTTGAATTCCAATTAAAAATCAAATTATACGAACTGCAGAAAAATATTAGTGTAAAGGCATCTGAAATTATGAATTATTTTAGAGAAAATCAGTTTTTGAATATTTCTTTCATAGTGGAAACAAGCCTATTGGCATGACACCTATCTTTAATATTTTCAAGACCATGGCGTTTTAAAAACATAGTCCCTATGAAGTTAATACAACCAGTTTATTTCCAAAAAACTGTAGAAACCAATTTTTAAACACACAAAACTCAATAAATATTCGGTCAATTGACTCCGATTTCTGATACATGACCGTGACGTCACGTTCATGTAATTCCATACACAATCTATGGAGGCAGACCGTATTGACAGATAATAAAAAGTATGTCAACGATTGGTGGCGTCATCTAGCCTATCACGTCGCTCCAGCGGCCATCGGTTCGTCGCGCTATGTGTCCCGCCCACCACCTCTACAGCTGAGCAATTCTTCGAAATATGCAATAATAGTAGTGTTTAACCCTTCACCAACCCAATGACATAGATATTTTTTATAACCATATTGGGCATCTGTTTGACCACCCGTGTGCTACTCCAAGTACACGGACGACATCCCTGTAGGGGAAGGAGCCACGCTCGCGCTGTACGCAGACGACGCGGCCTATGTGGCATCCTCGATGAACCCTCACCACGCTGCGAGGAAGATCCAGCGCACCCTGGACCTACTCCCGCAGTGGTTGGACGACTGGAAGCTTTCAGCAAACCCGAGGAAGACCCAAGCCATTCTCGTGAGCAGCGCGAGGAACATGCCGCCACCACTCAAGCTCCGAGATGAGCCTGTCTCATGGTCCACCACGGTGAAATACCTGGGAGTGACCATTGACCGGAAGCTGAAGATGACACCGCACGTCAAGGCTCTCGTAAACACCACGAGGGTAGCGAGAGCCAAGCTGAGACCCATTTTGTCGTCCAACCTCCCCACGAGAGCGAAGCTGGGCGTCTATAAGGCCTACGTTAGAACCCGCCTGACCTACGCTGCACCAGCGTGGTTTGCGCTCACCAGCCGGAGCCTACGAAGGCGTATAGAAGCCCAGCAGTCGCTGACACTGAGGACTATCGTTGCTGCCCCCCGCTACGTCAGAAATGACGTTTTGCGCAGGGACCTCAAGACTGAGACCGTGGAGGACTTCGTCCGACACCTTGCGAAGCGAATGCTCCGAAAAGCGGACGGATCCCGACACCCGCACCTGAGGAGCATCGCCCCGTACCACTCGCGTCCCCCAGACCACGGCTCAGCTCGATACCGAGCGTTCCCACGCGACCTCGTCTCCAGCAGCGACGTTCCTCCACCACCGGACCTGACACCCACCAACCCAACATCACCACTACCCATGACACTGGCTCGCAGCTGCAAAGCTCGCCAGTGTCACCACCACCACAGCAGTGAGACTACTCCTGCACACCAACCCAACGACCTGTCCGTCTTCACGGACAGCGACAGAAACCACCGAAAGGGGCCGTTGCCCCGAACGGTTCGCCCCCGACCCCTACGGGGTCAGGTGCGAAGACTCGCGAGTTTTCTGTTTGACCAATTCTGTGTGCTCCTTAACGACATAAGTATCTAGTGAAATGAACTTGATTGTTGACCTATTTATATTTTGACACTAGCTGACCCGGCGAACTTCGTACCGCCTTAGCGTTGCAATGATTGAACAATGTCATCGAATGACATTGAGATTAGTTACGCGCGTTTTTAAAATATGCAAAATATATAAGTCAACTAAAGTTTTTGTTATATTACATTATAGTAAGTGGTAATTATGCTGTTAAAATGTAGCTTATATGACACGTTCGTAGATTTACCATAGCAGAGCCATCTATTGATTAGAATTCAATTTACTCTTCAGTCTAAGTAACACGTGGACGGCTATGCTAACACCAAAAATTTAAAAAGTGGAAATAATTGAATTATACGGTATTTCGTTCACTACAAAATAAATTTAATTAATTTTATAGCGTCAACAACACGTGGTAATTATGCTGTTAAAATGTAGCTTACATGACACGTTCGTAGATTTACCATAGCAGCGCCATCTATTGATTACTTACTCAACCCAGTCGAAAGGTATCGACATCTGTTAGAATCATTTGGAGTTAACAGATAATTGTGACTGTCAAATAATAACAGACAAATAATTAGCAATAAATTAAAATTGCGACTATAATTTGAGATTTAAACTATCCTATCTCTCAAGTTGGATCGAACTGCACATGGTGTGCAAATTTTATTATAATCGGTTAAGTGGTTTAGGAGTCCATTGAGGACAAACATTGTGACACGAGATTTATATATATTAAGATATTATTATTTACTTTTGTACGAGCTAGCATCGCACATGGAAATTGCCCAACCTCGGAGCGGCGTCAGCGACCCACATACAGCGGCTGGCCGATGGACCCTCAACGAGCACCGTCGGCACTCTACACCGACGGCACACATCTAAATATCTTTACTTGTTTACAAACTATAACTTTATTATAAATACATGTACATTATTACGAATAAAACAGATATCAACCGTCCGTGTTGGTTCTCATTTCCCTCCGCTGCGGCCAAGACACCCTTAGCCGTCACTATGATCAGCCTGGTGAGTCTGCCCGGCTGGCAGCGGGTCCACGCCACCTACCCACCGTCGTGATGCTGCTACCCGGCCGTCCTGGGTGCAGTCATCACGCATCGTCTCCGTATTATATCTAAGTATATATTGTTAGGGGGGGCTAGGGCTCTAGGGACTTAGTGTCTTGGGTTAAAGGGACATCTACGCTCACTAGGGAGTTAGTTTCCTTTCTGACGTCATAGACTTAACTTTCACACCTTCAGTGACCTATCCACTAGCAACGTTCATAGACATACTGACTGACTGCAGTAGTGACAAAGACGTTGACTGGCAGAAAATCTATTCAAACATTAAGTCTGCCGTTACACAAAACATTATTCCGTGCAGTACTTATATTAGTCAAATTAAATTTCGCTTGTTTACATCGCAAGTGAAATGTGAGAAGTCAAGAATTCTCGCATTATTATCAAATGCAATTCAGCAATACCTAACTTTAGCATCATATTCGAATTTTATCGAGGGACAAACATTAACTACTTTAACATATTAACTTGACATACTTTTTCACATTTTACAACTTTGGTAGGGTAGGTTAGGGAAATTAAAACACGACAAACAAACGGGAGTAGTGCTTTACAACCACCACTCCAGACAAAGACAGACAAAGCATTGTCATTAGTAAGTAGCTAAGCTTTTCTTGGGGCTCAACAAGGGGTTTCTCAAGTAGTTAACTGACATTTGACATGACATTTAGCATTATCATTAACTTGGACTCAAACAAGGAGCCAAAGATTTACCAAGCAGGGATATATCCCAACTTTTCACTTTCTTTGGACTCAATTAAGGAGTCAAGGATCTATCGAACTAAACTTATCAAACAGGGTCAATGCCTTACAACCACCTCCCAATTTATCGTTAACTTTGAGCTCAATCAAGGAGGCAGGATTCACACACAAGCAGACGGGGAACGACATCCCAGCTTTACAACATCCTTGCACTCAATCAATCAAGGGCCAAAGAACTATCAAACATAGATTTATCAAACAAGCAAACTGTTAGATACAACAGTAATTTTAACGTGGACCACTTCTCATCGACACTTGAGGACAACAGTGATCTACGACCTCTAAACTGCGTAATTCCATTTACAGTTGGAAGATACGTATTTCATCAACTTATATCTTACAATGACTTCATTATCATTACCAAAACACAACATTGACAAGGACATAACAGGATTTCGTAGGGACTATGTATAGGTAGGTAGCAAACTTTATATTTATCAACCTATCCTTTCTCTTGTCCTTTCCAACATCCTGAGAACCGACCGACGGAGGGCGTCTCAGGAAGCCTACAAACAATACAAAAGTCAAGACGTCGTGAAGACAAAACAAACTTGGAGAAGACAGAAGATCAAGACACTGGCAGCAGCGGTTCGGCTACTGGCCTCCCAGAAGAAGGTCTCACCAGTAGCTGAAATCCCACCAATGCTGTCAGTCCTCAAGCAAGCAGCCTCGTCGAGCTTCACCAGCTGATCCATCGTCGAGCTTCAACAACTGCTCCAACTGCGAGCATCATCAGCTGTTGCAACTGCGAGCAACATCAGCTGCTCCAACTGCGAGCATCATCAGCTGCTCCAACTGCGAGCTTCATCAGCTGCTTCATCAGCGAGATTCATCAGCGAGCTCCATCAATATCAAGCTATCATCCCTCCATCAAGAGGAAACTTCGGCAGCGCCAGGGTTGCAACTTCAACGAAGAAGGTCATCAACATCGGCTTCCCACTACAGAGCGAGAGCAGACTTCAACCACAACCACATCAATCCATCGGGTTAGCCCAACAACCGCAGCGGGTCTACAACAGACTGACGCCAACCACACATCAGCAGCATCTCACTTCTTCGGGACGCTAGGATGTACGAGCCACGCCATACATTGGATCCATCTACACTTCAGCAGCGTGCGCCAGGACCCGGAGGCGGCATCATCTTCCTTATCTTTTGAAGCTGCCAATATGTACGAGCTAGCATCGCACATGAAAATTGCCCAACCTCGGAGCGGCGTCAGCGACCCACATACAGCGGCTGGCCGATGGACCCTCAACGAGCACCGTCGGCACTCTACACCGACGGCACACATCTAAATATCTTTACTTGTTTACAAACTATAACTTTATTATAAATACATGTACATTATTACAAATAAAACAGATATCAACCATCGGTGTTAGAACGGCATACAACGGGTTTGTTACTTACTACAACTTCCCTCTCAAGTCGTTAGCACTCGACACATCCCTTAGCTGTAGACACACCCTACAACTTAAACATTTAATTTTTACCTAATATGTGTGTACTTACAACGAATTTATTTGTTTTATATTATTTGATTTGTTACTTACTGATTTCTTATGTTTTAATTGACCTGTAAGCGTTTGGTCTTTTTCTGTAAGCTTGTTTTTAATAAATAAATAAAAATTGAAATGAACCGAATCACGGGAGAGCGCGTGGGTACTGCGTGGGCTCATTTTCCCTACGGCGCTTTCGTTTCCATCCCATTTGTTGTTTTACACCTCTCCCTCTTCTGGAGTGTGAAATTACATTAATATGACTCTTATGAGTTTACTTTTACCTCATTTATCAAAACTTCACCTAGTGGAGTGCCAGGAGTGCGCGAATTCGCGTATGACCTCTCAGTTGTTGAGGCTGCATATAAGGTCTTGTTGGTAGATATATATAAATATATATAGTATATGTTAGGCACTATTACCTACCTCTCTTATGTAACAATATGTAACGTCAATAATCCCTATCTTTCTTCTGAGAATTTTCGCTTAGACATATATTTTTATGTAGATAATCTGTACTTGTTTTAAGAATCAAATTTATTATTATTATTATTGGCGTCAGTTGCTTGCTGGACCAGTAACGCAGCTCACCTGCTCCGAGTCGATGATGGTGTAGGCGGGTTCGTCGTCGTCCACGTCGTACGCCACGTAGATGACTCGCCCCGCGCCCGCAGCCGGGGCCGGGGCCGGGGCCGCGGCGGGCGCGGGCGCGAGCAGGCTGATCTGTTTGTGTACTTGCTGAAAAATAATTAAGAATTTTGTAAGTGCCTTTTAACGCTTTGAGGCAGCGTATGTTTCATCAATGATTGTGGGCGACACCCTCAAATCACCCGAGGGAAATATTTTTACAAATATTTAACATTCGGTTAAGATGAAACAGGCTATGATTTTATTTGTTAAATATTTTTTGCGTTTACAACGCTATTTTTTACCGAATTTTTTAAGTGTTATGTATTTTCGAAGTGTAAAAAATAGCGTTGTATATGCAAAAATACTTACCAAATAAAATTAAGAATTTGTCAATCACAAATCGTCTGCTTTGAGTTAAAACCCAGCAAGCAGATGAAGTGACGGCTAACTTATACCCCCTTATTACTAAACGATACGTAAACTGACAGCAGTTATTCCACGTGTTGCTTTTTTTGTTCGAGTTATTGAGTGTTTGGTGTCAGAGACAAAATACGGAATTTTCGTCAAGTTTATGATTACGGGGGCTAGGGTTCACTCAGTTCTAGGGCATTCTTCTAAAAAAAATATATATTTATTAACGTAATCAAATAGAATCATAAGAATAGTTGATGTAGTCTTCTATTAGACATTATAGAATACCTGTATTTGTAGGCCTCGCATTTCCATAATGGTACAAACTACGTAACTAATCTTATGTAAGTACTATTTTCAACGACTTTAAAACAAAATATATACTCGTAATAAATTTATATTAATGTGTGTGTAAAATGGTAATTTACTTATTCGGTAAAATTTCCAGAATCTTTTCAAGTTCATCATAAGCCAGACTTTTTAATCACTTTGTAAGTACTGTTTTACTGTAAGTGCGTAAATTTTCAGTGGAAACAAAGACTCTTGGGCTAGAAGAGCCCAAGAGTCTGCTGAGCCAAGAGCCTCTAAGCCTCAGCTCTGCCCTGGTCAAAGCAAGTCGATGCGGTGCTTCAGGACCTTCGGGACCCCCGAAGCGAGCCCCGGTGCTGTGACCTACATCGGGGCTCATTGGACGACAGAACGCTACTGTGCCATCACAAAGATCAGGCCGACCGTAAAATAGCGGACTGCAGGTTTCAGCCCTAATGTGCGGTGCGCGCAGGCAGCGGAGACAGGGGATGGGGTGCTGGCTATATCTTTTGATATTGATATAGCTAATGCATAGCACTTCGAGTAGCGACGGCGTACCGCACAGTAGGGCGCGCCGCAGCTGGACTGGCTCGCTGCGTCTACCATTGGACGGCAGAGAAGAGGGCCCGAGACGAGCGCCCGGCTTCGGATGAGCGCGGTGCGGGGCGAAGCGCACGAAGCCTTGCTCCGACTGTTGAGAGAAGACTTGGCGAGTGCGCAAGAGTGGACTTGAAGGCCGGCACCCATGCCACCTCCTGGATGGGTAGTCCCCGCTCCGGGTTTTCCCCAGAGAAAGCCGTATCCTTTTCAGGACGTTGGGAGTCCTAGACACGGCTGATGACTCTTAAAAGGGGTTTCTGCGAGAGAAAAAAAAACTTTGGCACACAGTGCAGCGGTAGGGCCGCAAGTTACCTTCTTGTGCTTGCTAAGGTTGGAAGGGTCCGCAAAAGCCCTTGGGCACACGGTGCAGCGGTAGGGCCGCTCGCCCGTGTGGCTGCGGGCGTGCTTCCGCAGCGCCCAGCGCTCGGCGAAGGCGCGCGGGCAGACGCTGCAGCGGTAGGGCCGCTAGTTACCTTCTTGTGCTTGCTAAGGTTGGAAGGGTCCGCAAAAGCCCTTGGGCACACGGTGCAGCGGTAGGGCCGCTCGCCCGTGTGGCTGCGGGCGTGCTTCCGCAGCGCCCAGCGCTCGGCGAAGGCGCGCGGGCAGACGCTGCAGCGGTAGGGCCGCTAGTTACCTTCTTGTGCTTGCTAAGGTTGGAAGGGTCCGCAAAAGCCCTTGGGCACACGGTGCAGCGGTAGGGCCGCTCGCCCGTGTGGCTGCGGGCGTGCTTCCGCAGCGCCCAGCGCTCGGCGAAGGCGCGCGGGCAGACGCTGCAGCGGTAGGGCCGCTAGTTACCTTCTTGTGCTTGCTAAGGTTGGAAGGGTCCGCAAAAGCCCTTGGGCACACGGTGCAGCGGTAGGGCCGCTCGCCCGTGTGGCTGCGGGCGTGCTTCCGCAGCGCCCAGCGCTCGGCGAAGGCGCGCGGGCAGACGCTGCAGCGGTAGGGCCGCTAGTTACCTTCTTGTGCTTGCTAAGGTTGGAAGGGTCCGCAAAAGCCCTTGGGCACACGGTGCAGCGGTAGGGCCGCTAGTTACCTTGTTGTGCTTGCTAAGGTTGGAAGGGTCCGCAAAAGCCCTTGGGCACACGGTGCAGCGGTAGGGCCGCTCGCCCGTGTGGCTGCGGGCGTGCTTCCGCAGCGCCCAGCGCTCGGCGAAGGCGCGCGGGCAGACGCTGCAGCGGTAGGGCCGCTAGTTACCTTCTTGTGCTTGCTAAGGTTGGAAGGGTCCGCAAAAGCCCTTGGGCACACGGTGCAGCGGTAGGGCCGCTCGCCCGTGTGGCTGCGGGCGTGCTTCCGCAGCGCCCAGCGCTCGGCGAAGGCGCGCGGGCAGACGCTGCAGCGGTAGGGCCGCTAGTTACCTTCTTGTGCTTGCTAAGGTTGGAAGGGTCCGCAAAAGCCCTTGGGCACACGGTGCAGCGGTAGGGCCGCTCGCCCGTGTGGCTGCGGGCGTGCTTCCGCAGCGCCCAGCGCTCGGCGAAGGCGCGCGGGCAGACGCTGCAGCGGTAGGGCCGCTAGTTACCTTCTTGTGCTTGCTAAGGTTGGAAGGGTCCGCAAAAGCCCTTGGGCACACGGTGCAGCGGTAGGGCCGCTAGTTACCTTGTTGTGCTTGCTAAGGTTGGAAGGGTCCGCAAAAGCCCTTGGGCACACGGTGCAGCGGTAGGGCCGCTCGCCCGTGTGGCTGCGGGCGTGCTTCCGCAGCGCCCAGCGCTCGGCGAAGGCGCGCGGGCAGACGCTGCAGCGGTAGGGCCGCTAGTTACCTTCTTGTGCTTGCTAAGGTTGGAAGGGTCCGCAAAAGCCCTTGGGCACACGGTGCAGCGGTAGGGCCGCTCGCCCGTGTGGCTGCGGGCGTGCTTCCGCAGCGCCCAGCGCTCGGCGAAGGCGCGCGGGCAGACGCTGCAGCGGTAGGGCCGCTAGTTACCTTCTTGTGCTTGCTAAGGTTGGAAGGGTCCGCAAAAGCCCTTGGGCACACGGTGCAGCGGTAGGGCCGCTCGCCCGTGTGGCTGCGGGCGTGCTTCCGCAGCGCCCAGCGCTCGGCGAAGGCGCGCGGGCAGACGCTGCAGCGGTAGGGCCGCTAGTTACCTTCTTGTGCTTGCTAAGGTTGGAAGGGTCCGCAAAAGCCCTTGGGCACACGGTGCAGCGGTAGGGCCGCTCGCCCGTGTGGCTGCGGGCGTGCTTCCGCAGCGCCCAGCGCTCGGCGAAGGCGCGCGGGCAGACGCTGCAGCGGTAGGGCCGCTAGTTACCTTCTTGTGCTTGCTAAGGTTGGAAGGGTCCGCAAAAGCCCTTGGGCACACGGTGCAGCGGTAGGGCCGCTCGCCCGTGTGGCTGCGGGCGTGCTTCCGCAGCGCCCAGCGCTCGGCGAAGGCGCGCGGGCAGACGCTGCAGCGGTAGGGCCGCTAGTTACCTTCTTGTGCTTGCTAAGGTTGGAAGGGTCCGCAAAAGCCCTTGGGCACACGGTGCAGCGGTAGGGCCGCTCGCCCGTGTGGCTGCGGGCGTGCTTCCGCAGCGCCCAGCGCTCGGCGAAGGCGCGCGGGCAGACGCTGCAGCGGTAGGGCCGCTAGTTACCTTCTTGTGCTTGCTAAGGTTGGAAGGGTCCGCAAAAGCCCTTGGGCACACGGTGCAGCGGTAGGGCCGCTCGCCCGTGTGGCTGCGGGCGTGCTTCCGCAGCGCCCAGCGCTCGGCGAAGGCGCGCGGGCAGACGCTGCAGCGGTAGGGCCGCTAGTTACCTTCTTGTGCTTGCTAAGGTTGGAAGGGTCCGCAAAAGCCCTTGGGCACACGGTGCAGCGGTAGGGCCGCTCGCCCGTGTGGCTGCGGGCGTGCTTCCGCAGCGCCCAGCGCTCGGCGAAGGCGCGCGGGCAGACGCTGCAGCGGTAGGGCCGCTAGTTACCTTCTTGTGCTTGCTAAGGTTGGAAGGGTCCGCAAAAGCCCTTGGGCACACGGTGCAGCGGTAGGGCCGCTCGCCCGTGTGGCTGCGGGCGTGCTTCCGCAGCGCCCAGCGCTCGGCGAAGGCGCGCGGGCAGACGCTGCAGCGGTAGGGCCGCTAGTTACCTTCTTGTGCTTGCTAAGGTTGGAAGGGTCCGCAAAAGCCCTTGGGCACACGGTGCAGCGGTAGGGCCGCTCGCCCGTGTGGCTGCGGGCGTGCTTCCGCAGCGCCCAGCGCTCGGCGAAGGCGCGCGGGCAGACGCTGCAGCGGTAGGGCCGCTAGTTACCTTCTTGTGCTTGCTAAGGTTGGAAGGGTCCGCAAAAGCCCTTGGGCACACGGTGCA
This sequence comes from Pyrausta despicata, assembly GCA_963921415.1. Lineage (NCBI taxonomy): Eukaryota > Metazoa > Arthropoda > Insecta > Lepidoptera > Crambidae > Pyrausta > Pyrausta despicata. The sequence continues at coordinate 2,974,495 of OY992848.1, read as the reverse complement.
GCGGTAGGGCCGCTCGCCCGTGTGGCTGCGGGCGTGCTTCCGCAGCGCCCAGCGCTCGGCGAAGGCGCGCGGGCAGACGCTGCAGCGGTAGGGCCGCTAGTTACCTTCTTGTGCTTGCTAAGGTTGGAAGGGTCCGCAAAAGCCCTTGGGCACACGGTGCAGCGGTAGGGCCGCTCGCCCGTGTGGCTGCGGGCGTGCTTCCGCAGCGCCCAGCGCTCGGCGAAGGCGCGCGGGCAGACGCTGCAGCGGTGCGGCCGCGTGCCCGCCTCGCGCCGCATGTGCGCCAGGTACGAGCCGCGGGATGCGAAGCTGAAAACATCAAAAGTTATATCTAAAACAAAACTCCATTGAACGGATGACCATGTCGTCACAGTAAACATCAATTTTTTAAAACGGCTCCTTAATAAAAGTAATCGGCGACCCCTGCACAAGATCGAAAGAGGCTCGGGTGCAGGAGTCACTACTATAGCGCTTGTGTTAAACTACAAATGCTGCTTCCCACGCGCCGGCTTCTCGGGCGTGTACCTAGTGTAGCACGCAGCACGTACCGCTTCCCGCACAGGTGGCAGGCGTGCGGGCGCTCGGGCGCGTGGCGGCGCGCGTGCAGGCGGTGCTGCGACGACGTCGTGAAGCGGCGCCCGCACGTCGCGCACGCGCCGGCTTCTCGGGCGTGTACCTAGTGTAGCACGCAGCACGTACCGCTTCCCGCACAGGTGGCAGGCGTGCGGGCGCTCGGGCGCGTGGCGGCGCGCGTGCAGGCGGTGCTGCGACGACGTCGTGAAGCGGCGCCCGCACGTCGCGCACGCGCCGGCTTCTCGGGCGTGTACCTAGTGTAGCACGCAGCACGTACCGCTTCCCGCACAGGTGGCAGGCGTGCGGGCGCTCGGGCGCGTGGCGGCGCGCGTGCAGGCGGTGCTGCGACGACGTCGTGAAGCGGCGCCCGCACGTCGCGCACGCGCCGGCTTCTCGGGCGTGTACCTAGTGTAGCACGCAGCACGTACCGCTTCCCGCACAGGTGGCAGGCGTGCGGGCGCTCGGGCGCGTGGCGGCGCGCGTGCAGGCGGTGCTGCGACGACGTCGTGAAGCGGCGCCCGCACGTCGCGCACGCGCCGGCTTCTCGGGCGTGTACCTAGTGTAGCACGCAGCACGTACCGCTTCCCGCACAGGTGGCAGGCGTGCGGGCGCTCGGGCGCGTGGCGGCGCGCGTGCAGGCGGTGCTGCGACGACGTCGTGAAGCGGCGCCCGCACGTCGCGCACGCGCCGGCTTCTCGGGCGTGTACCTAGTGTAGCACGCAGCACGTACCGCTTCCCGCACAGGTGGCAGGCGTGCGGGCGCTCGGGCGCGTGGCGGCGCGCGTGCAGGCGGTGCTGCGACGACGTCGTGAAGCGGCGCCCGCACGTCGCGCACGCGCCGGCTTCTCGGGCGTGTACCTAGTGTAGCACGCAGCACGTACCGCTTCCCGCACAGGTGGCAGGCGTGCGGGCGCTCGGGCGCGTGGCGGCGCGCGTGCAGGCGGTGCTGCGACGACGTCGTGAAGCGGCGCCCGCACGTCGCGCACGCGCCGGCTTCTCGGGCGTGTACCTAGTGTAGCACGCAGCACGTACCGCTTCCCGCACAGGTGGCAGGCGTGCGGGCGCTCGGGCGCGTGGCGGCGCGCGTGCAGGCGGTGCTGCGACGACGTCGTGAAGCGGCGCCCGCACGTCGCGCACGCGTACGGCTTCTCGCCCGTGTGGATGCGCTCGTGCTCCGATAGGTTGCCCTTCTGGCTGAAGGATTTGCCGCACTCGCTGCATGAGTAAGGCTTGGAGCCTGTAAAGAGTTTTTGCGAGTTAGGTGCAGGTACAAGGCGAAATTGGTGAAGGAATGAAACATTACATCGATATATTTGATGACTAAGAAATGTATTTTTTCAATCTGTTTAACTATGCCTAATCATAAACTCAACACACAGTTCCTCGTCAATTCAAATACAAATTAAAATATTAATTTACTCTCATAAGTGCGTCTGTCTGTCGTGTCCTAAAAAAAATATTTTTTCCTAACCCTACCTAGGCTTAGCTATTTTGGCGCTAAATGTAAAAAAAAACACCGTAAAAATTACAGTCACTGGGTCAAGTCATGACTTAAGAGAACAAAAATAGTTTACTAAGCAAGAAAGGTACATACAATTTAAAATAAAAAAACGTCCTACATAGATCTATAATATATCAATAAATAATATTCTTCTCACCGGTATGCCATCTCATGTGCAGCGTGAGACTGGTCTTGTGCGCGAACTTGTGCTTGCAGATCTCGCACGAGAACTTCTTCACGCCGGAGTGCAGCAGCTGGTGGTTGATCAGGTTCGCTTTCGTCTTGAACGACGCGTTGCACACCTGGTTGCGAAAACGTATATTAATCTCCGTCCACTTCCAATGTTATGTCCCGTGGCGGGCGACTCTGCACTGTTCACTTATAGAAATTTTTGCGCTAAGGAAAAAATAAATTTTATTAGATCGGGTGTATATGTATGAATGTAATTTAATGAATTTTTGAGCTCAATTTTCACCAACTTCCAGAAATCGGATTAATTTGAAACTTTGCATACGTATTAAGTACCGATGAGAATGCAATAATTTGATAAGAGTTTTAACTAAAAAATAAAAATAAATAATAGTTTAAAAAACTAAAAAAAAAGCTTTTATTGCTAACTAAAAAAGAGAAAATAATTTCTGAGTACACGGAATTTATATTACAGTAGAGTAATAAGCGTAGGGTGCTTGGTATAGTAGTATGTGAAAATCATCCTATTATGGGCATCAGAGTTGGGCGTAATCGACTACTTTTGTAATCAGATTAATAATCTAATTGAAAGTAATCGTGATTACTTTTAATTAGATTAAAGTAGTCATGATTACTTTTAATCAAGATTTCAAATGTAATCATCAATCTTAATTACAGTAGTCTGTAATCTCGATTACAAGATTATCCTTAACTGAGTTTATCCGAATTCAGTTTTAGGAATTAATAAATATAACTTGTATTTCATTGGATTACTATTAATTATCTAGAAATTGAGTGGTTGGCTTTACTCTACTACAAATTATACTTACCTACTTAGTACAATGCGCGTTATGGGTACCAAGGACAGGGTATTGTTTGATGACCGGGTAGTCAATCGACGCGTTCCAGATGTTCGGCCCACAAGCTCAATCTATGTGCTACTACAGATGCCAATAAAGTGTTAAGAAATAATGAAACAGCTATTGCCGAAATTCATAACCAAGTTATAAAAAAAAATGCAACAATTTATGGAACTCGGCCGGTCGCCCTAAATCAGCTAAAATAATACTAGGCATTCTTGGACATACGCTTTTAAGACCAGGAATCACTAGATAGAACAGTCTTTACGATTGATTGCCTAAAACAGATTACATCGATATAAGATAAGAGTGTCCAGTTGTACGTGGCATTGGGACTAACAAATGTTTTACGTACTAGTGATTTCCAATACATAAATGCTATTGCTGCTTCTGCTATTGGTTTTGAACAACGCAAGTATTGCGTTGTTCAAAACCAATAGCAGAAGCCCTGGATATAATACGAGGCGAAAAATATGACATATTTTTCGCCTCGTTTGCTGCCATGTTTAGTATCCCTGCGAAAAAATTTGCAGAAACTCAACAGAGAACCACTGGTTTTTTGCAAAAAGTTGGCAGAAAAGTATTTGGAAAGTGTGGAAACGCGATTTTCTGAGTTTTTTTTACGTCTCCCCGAAGTTTTCTCAAAATGCAGTAGTTGCTGCAATGTCTTATCCTAGGTTCAAGGACAAATGGTTGGCTTGTATAAATATAAAATATCATTCCAATGTGAAAAGTGATTTCAATTGTGATTTCAATCAAATCACTTTTCAGTGATTTCAATCAAGTCACTTTTCAAGGGAACGGTTGTAAAGGAAATACATGAAACACTTGAAACTTTTCAAAATACCCCAAATAATACATATGAAGACAGCTATTTCGAGTATGACACTGAATCATCAGAGACTGATTCAACTGATTCAACAGGAGATATTTAGCAAGTCCAACGATCTAAGGCTGATGTCATTATTTCTCATTTTTTAGCGAATCAAGATAAATATATATATATATATATATATATATGTTTCATAGATATCCTGAAATCACAAATGTTTTTAAGAAATATAATACACATCATCGGGTCCGGTTGAAAAACTTTTTTCATATGCAACAATGACCAATTCACCAAAAGCACACAAACTTTCAGATGAGATGTTTGAAAAGAGAGTGCTATCGAAATCTAATTTGTACCGAAAATCATAAACAACATTTTGATGGTACCAAGTGATTTGCGTAAAATAATTATCATAAAAGAACAATGTATGAGACTGATGGAAAAATAAAGATGATTTATTGCTGTACAGTATTTTTTTTAACGTTGTCTGTTGGTTTTAATCAATCATAAAAGTAATTCAGATTACGATTACAGATTGATAATCATTAATCACCCATATGATTACATTTTTGATTACTTTCTGTAATCTGTAATCGTGATTGAAGATTACACATTGTAATCGTAATCCTTAATCATTAATCTGATTACTTTTTGCCCAAGTCTGATGGGCATGTATAAAAGAAAAGTATGAAAACGTCATAAAGTGCACCCCACGCTTTTTACTTTACTGTAATATAAATTCCGTGTACTCAGAAATTATTTTCTCTTTTTTAGTTAGCAATAAAAGCGTGTTTTTTAGTCTTTTAAACTATTATTTATTTACATCCACACTGCATCTACACTCATATGATTGATGAAAGACGAGTGTTTTTTTGGTTAAATTGAATAGACGCCGAAGCTACTAGCTTAGCTACTAAGGACCAGGAAATCTTCATTGTATAGATAGAGAAAGGGGAATTGTTTCTCTCCCAATTTAACGCATGCGGGCCACGGGCAGTAATGAATCAATAAAAACTACTGGATCGATTTTAATTTATTTTGTCAGCGAGTGACATGAGTGTATTTAGTATCAGCATTGCACCCGTGCGAAGCCGGGGCGGGTCGCTAGTTTTTACTAAAACAGCAATCTTACCTTTATAAAAAGTACAACCTAAATTCGATCTACCGCTTATTGGAATAAAGACGGATTTACCTCGAAAAGGTGTGAAACCAATTCCAGAAAGTTCCAAATATTAGGGATATGAGATCTGTGGTGACATATAATAGGAAGTAAAAAAACTAGTGATATATTTGGTTTAATAATGTAATAATGTGTATGTATTAAGGAAAAGATTGATTTGGGTTTGTGTTATAAGCTCTTTTGTAACCCCTACGATTGACCAATCACAATTCGTTTTGTATTAGCGTTACTACGTTTGGTCACACTAGTTCCCGTAGAAACCAGCGATCATGCTGAATCTAAGTTATTAGTAGTGAGTAGAAAATGTAAATAAGTAAAATTAAATTTGCATGCTAATCATAAGCAAAACCTGTGCACTTATTTTACTGTACGCAGGATGAACCTTTAAAATAAAATACAACGAAACTCTTTAAACGTAATAAACAAACTTTAACTATAAACAGCTTCGGCGTATCACTCAAAATAACAAAACTATATGACTTTTATCAGTTCCTATTGGTGTTCCATACGAATAAAAAATAATAAAATACTACATTTAAGGTGTTCTAGACCTACCTACGTAACGTAAGCTAGATTGATGAACACGATGAGTACGACAAAGAACATAGCATTTCATCACACTTACTGTGGACTTTTTTCTTGCCATAATAGTATCAGTGTGTCGTCTACCCACCTTGCAGTTGAAGGGGCGGTGCTGCGAGTGCACGAGCTGGTGCCGCTGCAGCAGCTGCTTGTGCTTGAACGACTTCCCGCATTTGCTGCACACGTAGCACATGCCCGCGTGCTCGGCCTCCTTGTGGTATATCACCGATGACGGGTGGTTTAGGACCTGGGGATGAAACAAAGAAGAATAAACTATTACATCCTTTGAGCCACGCCGTATCGTGCAAAGTACACACTACAGTACGCAGCGAGTGCGTCGCCTGCACACTAGTACACACTACAGTACGCGTACCTTCCCGCAGAGGTCGCAGGCGTAGGCGGGCGGGTGCGCGCGCGCGCGGCGGTGCTTGATCGCGTGCAGCGACAGCGAGCGCGGGTACGCGAACTTGGCGCCGCACTCCGCGCAAGTGTATGGACGCTCGCCGTTGTGAGTCGCCTGTTCACAAATACATAGACAATGTTACATACTTAGTTAACGATAGCTGCAAACATAAAGCATAATAATAATTGCTATGTAGTGTTTTGTTTACGTATTGCCTGTTTATGCTGTGTATACAAGTTTTAAGGTTGCAATCTAGTTCGCTACTTAAGTTGGTTACATTCATGATATACTGTTGGTTGTTACCTGAAGTAAAATAAATAAATAAATAGAACGCAGTCCGAACAGTTTGTACCAGACTCTGCAAGGCGAGTGGCGTTGACGCAGATGATGATTCATAGATGTTATACAGGGGCCGGGCAGAGCCAATTACCGGATTATGTCAAAAATCTACGCACAAGAAAGCGACCTCGTGCCACATCGTCCTAACACGCTTATTGCAACGTCAGGTAGCAGAGAAGTCGCATACGGTAGGGTCTAGACAGGGCAATCGTGCGGTGTCCGTGGGGTGAGACGTTGCGCAACGGTCGGGACGACTTGATAAGGGCTGTCGTTTAATTGTCTTTTTTACAAATTACTTCTAGGTATTTTTTTGATATGAAACTTGGTTTCTGTGGGGCAGTCGAAAAAGTACACATTCGTAAAAAGGTCGTTCGATCACCACTCGTATGCTATGTGTGGTTCTGACCCATCGAAATTTGAAAGACGTATACATAAAGTATTGTAGCTGTCATGAAATGCACCTGTCAACGGTAACTTGAAGTTATAATAGTTCACTTAGATTTAGCTGGTTTCATACGAATTATCGTGCGGAAAAATTACGAATGCATGAGAACTTACCCCTGGTACGTACTATTTTGACATGAAACAAAATTGTTGTAACGCTAAAAAGTCCAAGTTGGCGGTGAACTTGATTTGTGGGCCAATTTCGATACAACTTGGTTTCTAGGACAATTTTGTCAATAATCACTATGCAACGCCAAATTAATTATTTATTATAAAAGGAAATAGTAATGCCCGCGTCGTGAGTCAGGGACCTTGTTTGCACTAAATAAAGGTTTTTTTTTTCGACGACCACTTTGGTGTAATGGTCAAGAAGTTGACTATTAACCAAGAGGTCGCGGGTTCGATCCCCGCACTGTACAAACATTTGTGTGCATGAACATGTCTGTTTGTACTGGTCTGGGTGTTATATGTATTTATTTAAGTTTATTTGTAATACCACTGTTGATTCTGATATCTGTAACACAAGTGCTTTAGCTATTTACCACGGAGTCAGATCAATGTATGTGATGTTGTTGTATATTTATTATTATTATTTTTAATGTTTTTGTATACGCTTGTAAAGCGGCTGATTTTGCAACAAAAATGTGTATCCTGCTGTGCTGGCTTGTTATGTCGTTAGTGCCAATTAAATAATATTCTATTACTATTGCTAGTTTAGTTACGTTGGGTACTGGTTGGGTACTCATTTATGGGTAGATGTATATCATTTTTTAATAAATTACCTGCAAATTTAATTTTATTGCCTTTAGATAAATTTAAAACAGTTTTAAAAGATGTATTAATGTCGAAAGGATATTATAAAATTGATGATTATATAAATGACAAAGATATGTGGAAATGTTTGAATGTTAACAATTACAATTATTGTAAATCAAATTCGAAAAGAGGCAATGACAATAGTGATTGAGTTTCTTGCGCCGCTTCTTCTCAGCAGTGGCCCAAATTGTCCCGAAGCGGTAGTAGATTTAATTTGGGTGGGACGTGTAAAAGTGCTACTTGTTAGTTCATTTTCAGAAATAAATTGATTGATTTATTTTGCTGTTGCATCCATGGTGGTTACCTTAATGTGCAACGACTTGCTCTGCTTGCTGCTGAACAGCTTGTCGCAGTGCGGGCACTTGAGCTTCGCCTTGCCTTTTTTCGTCTTGTCCGCGTCCGCTTCATTATTATCAGGCACTTCAGTTACTGTAGACAATATGAGAATAATAATAATTTCTAAGCATCTAAAAAAACTTAGACACAAATGTTTATTGTTAAATTAAAACACGAAAAATGGACTGCCACAGGCGGGACTGGAACCCGCACCTCTCGCTAGCCGGGCGATTGCTCTCCCAATTGAGCTACCGTGACACTTACTTATCGATCCGAATTTCTTTAAGTGTGTTTTAATTTCACATTGTAAAGAAATTTACATTGTTAATGCTAAAAAATAAAGTAACTTAATAAACTTCAAAGATGTGTACTAAAATCTCTCTGTGTAGTCAAATTAAAATAGAAGCTAGTTTCTAGCTTCCCGGCTTCGCACACGTGGAATTTGTTCCTCTGATATGATTATTAAGCATGTTATTGTGAAATAAGTGTAATAAGTGCATTGGTGGAGGTGAGCAATAGTGAATCGGTTTATGTACTCGGGGACTTCAACGCACATCCCGGTGAGCAGTTTTCGCATGAACTTATAAACTTTTGTAACGACCAGTTGTGGTCGTGTGTTGACCTTGATCTCTTACCTAGCGATACCTATGTCAGTGAAGCTCACGGCTGCCGTCGGTGGTTAGACCATTGCATTGTAACTAAGGCAGCTCGGCAATCTGTTGTTAATGTGTCGGTCTTAAACCAAGATGTTTATTGGTCAGATCACTATCCCCTTTGTATTGAGTGCGATATAATTAAATATCTGCATAAACTCGTGACCCCAGTAAAATCTTATAGCAATGTTAGTTGGGGCGTTAGAGATGAGAGCCAGGTTCGAAAATATACTGAAGCTTGTAATGCTAGATTACGTCTAATAGACTTTCCTGAAGAATTTTGTGACTGTGCTGATAAAAAATGTTGTAATGTAGACCACAAATTAAAAATATCTGCTTTGTACCAAGATATTGTATGTGCACTAAAAGAGTCAGCTAAGGGTAGCTATAATGAACAGAAGCGTAAGAAATATAAGTGTAAGCCTGGATGGAATAAACATGTAAGTGACGCACATAGGGAGGCTCGGTTTTGGTATCGGTCTTGGTTACAATACGGCAGACCTAGTTATGGTTTTATTTATAATAAAATGCGGGACTCTAAAAGATACTTTAAAGCTAAAGTAAAGTATATACAGAACAATGAGAGTCAGATTAAATTAGATATAATCGCTCAAAATCACCGCACTAACAACTTTAAAGAGTTTTGGAAAAACACCAATAGACTGAATCCGAAGCTGAGCATCCCCGCGAGCGTAGCAGGAAAGTCTGATCCTACCGAGATAGCAAATGCCTTTGGCAATCACTTTAAAGTGGTGCCAGATGGTGGGGGTCAGTGTAAGTTAGCAATGTTCGATGCTGAGAGCAGCGCAGGTAACTTAACCGTTAGATTTACGGCGCGAGAGGTAGACTCTATAATCAGAGGAATGACAAGAGGTAAGTCTCCTGGTCACGATGAGCTCAGCATCGAGCATTTAAAATACGCTGGAGTGCACTTGCCTCGAGTTCTCTCCTTATTGTTTAATCTTTGTGTGAGTCACTGTTACCTGCCTGAAGATGTGATGTTTACTGTGGTAGTTCCAGTAATAAAGAATAAGACGGGGGATGCCTCCGACTTGTCCAACTACAGGCCTATATCCTTGGCTACCATTATAGCTAAGGTGCTGGATGGGTTGCTTGATAGAAGATTGGGTGAGCATATTCAGACACATGATGCTCAGTTTGGTTTTAAACCAGGTCTCTCCACAGAAAGTGCCATCTTCTGTCTCAAGCAGACTGTCCAGTATTACACCGCTAGAAAGACTCCGGTATATGCCTGTTTTTTGGACCTGTCGAAGGCGTTCGATTTGGTTTCATACAATTTATTGTGGAGTAAGTTGCAATCTGAAACTACTGTACCTACTGAATTAACATCTTTATTCAAGTATTGGTATGACAATCAGAGGAACTGCGTAAGGTGGAGAGACTCGAAGTCAGACGTGTATGGGTTGCAATGTGGGGTGAGGCAGGGGGGGTTGAGCTCATCCAAGCTTTTCAACTTGTACATGAATGGTCTGATCGAGGAGCTCAGTAGCACCTACCTAGGATGTCATGTGGGTGGTCTTTGTGTTAATAACATTAGTTATGCTGATGATATGGTGCTGCTGAGCCCTTCGATCGGAGCATTAAGGAAACTAGTGGGCATATGCGAAAAATATGCAGTGGCTCATGGGCTCAGATATAACGCACGTAAAAGTGAATTCATGGTGTTCCAAGCGGGTGCGACCGGTAATCCAAGAAGTGTTCCCTCTGTTACTCTGGGAGGAGTAGAATTAAATAGAGTTGACCGCTTTAAATACCTGGGCCACTGGGTCACTGACAATCTGTCAGACTCCATGGATATGGAAAGAGAGCGCAGGGCGTTGTGTGTTCGCTGTAATATGCTTTTCCGCAGATTTGCACGGTGTAGTAGACAAGTGAAATTGACTCTTTTTAAATCTTATTGTCAATCATTCTACACGTGTAGTCTGTGGGTGTGCTTTACGCAGAGGACATACAGCGCCCTTCGCGTACAATATAACAACGCGTTCAGGATGTTGTTCGGCCTGCCCCGACACTGCAGCGCTTCGTCCATGTTTGCAGCAGCGCACATGGATAGTTTTTATTCAATTATCCGCAAGCGCTGCGCCTCGCTGTGGGCTCGTGTGCGGGGCAGCTCGAACAGCATCGTGAGTGTGCTGGCGGACCGCTGGGACTCCCCGTTGATGCGGCGATGGCTGCATCTTCATTCCCCAGCTACTAACTATGAATGCCTGTAGTAGCACAGAAGTCAGCTCCCTACTAAGTGTTATTTTATTATGTTTTATTTTTGTGAATTAAATTGTTTTATTGTTTTACTAACATTAGGATAAGAACACCTTGTTACTAACACATATGGATGCAAATCTGAAATAAATGATTTATTATTATTATTATTATTATTATTGTAAATATAAACCTTCCTTTTGAAACACTCCATCTAATTAAAAAAAACAAAAAACAAAATTCTTTGAGTTGTTTTAAAGATCTAAAAATACATACATACCTATTACAAACAATAGGGACAGACTTTCCGTACTTGTAGTAAAGACAATTTGATTTTAATATTTTAGATAGAGAGATTTCTTTTTAAAATACAGCTTCCATCATTAAACAAGAAAATATTGGAAAACTATAAATATATGGGGAAAAAATGAACTCCCAATTGCGACATTTGCTTAACGCTAAACAGCAGCGTTATTCTAAGATAATAGAAGAAAAAATAATAGTTTAAAAAACTAAAATAACACGCTTTTATTGTTAACTAAAAAAAAGAGAAAATAATTTCTGAGGACACGGAATTTATTTTACAGTAGAGTAAAAAGCGTGGGGTGCACTTTATGACGTTTCCATACTTCTCTTTTTCCAGTTGCCAATAATAGGATGATTATCACATACTACTATACTAAGCACCCCACGCTTTTTACTCTACTGTAATATAAATTCCGTGTCTTCAGAAATTATTATCTCTTTTTTTAGTTAGCAATAAAAGCATGTTATTTTAGTTTTTTAAACTATTATTTATTTTTATTTTTTTAGTTAATAAGGATAATGGAAAACTCTTATCAAATTATTGCATTGTCATCGTTACTTAATAAGTGTGCAAAGTTTCAAATTAATCCGATTTCTGGAAGTTGGTGAAAATTGAGCTCAAAAATTCCGTTACATACATTCATACATACATATATACACCCCGATCTTATAAAAGCGTGTTAAAAAATAGCTCACCTATTGCACTATCACTATTCTCTTCCTTAAGTTCATTACCACCGCTGCCCGGTGGCGCACCCTGCTCGTCCACCGCTTCAATGGGTTCGACGTCCAGCTCTGGCAGACTGGGCGCGGGCGCGGGGGCCGCGGGGTCCGTATCCAGCTTCAGCGGGTCCTCGGGGGCTTGGATTTCCACTTCAGCGTGGGAGGGTTTCTAGATAAAATATGTTAATGGTTAGTTAGGTAACATTTATTTAATGGGACTTAGGCTACATACATACATTTAAGAGATAATCGATGCAGCACTACAACTGACAAACTTTCGACCCGATATGCTTGAGAAAAAAAGACGCGAAGGGGAGTGGAAATTTAAGCCGACATTTAAATCTCCGAACCTCGGGTACACTCGTGATTAAAATTTTAAAATTTCGTTCCCCTTTGCGTCTTGCTGTCTTAGTTTAGAAGATGTCATCGCACTGAACAGCAGCGGCAGTAGACACGGACAAGCAGTAGTTATTCGCCTCTATTACGAGCTGCCCCTTGTGCTGCGTGCGCTGCTGGTGCGCGGTGAAGGCGAGGCGGGTGTCGAAGGTGTCGCCGCACTGTACTGTGGCACACGCAGTAGGTACTTGCCTCTATGACGGGCTGCCCCTTGTGCTGCGTGCGCTGCTGGTACTCGGTGAAGGCGAGGCGGGTGTCGAAGGTGTCGCCGCACTGTACTGTGGCACACGACAGTAGACACGCACACGCAGGAGGTACTCGCCTCTATGACGAGCTGCCCCTTGTGCTGCGTGCGCTGCTGGTGCGCGGTGAAGGCGAGGCGGGTGTCGAAGGTGTCGCCGCACTGTACTGTGGCACACGCAGTAGGTACTTGCCTCTATGACGGGCTGCCCCTTGTGCTGCGTGCGCTGCTGGTACTCGGTGAAGGCGAGGCGGGTGTCGAAGGTGTCGCCGCACTGTACTTTGGCACACGCAGTAGGTACTTGCCTCTATGACGGGCTGCCCCTTGTGCTGCGTGCGCTGCTGGTACTCGGTGAAGGCGAGGCGGGTGTCGAAGGTGTCGCCGCACTGTTCTGTGGCACACGACAGTAGACACGCACACGCAGGAGGTACTCGCCTCTATGACGAGCTGCCCCTTGTGCTGCGTGCGCTGCTGGTGCGCGGTGAAGGCGAGGCGGGTGTCGAAGGTGTCGCCGCACTGTACTGTGGCACACGCAGTAGGTACTTGCCTCTATGACGGGCTGCCCCTCGTGCTGCGTGCGCTGCTGGTGCGCAGTGAAGGCGAGGCGAGTGTCGAAGGTGTCGCCGCACTGTACTGTGGCACACGACAGTAGACACGCACACGCAGGAGGTACTCGCCTCTATGACGAGCTGCCCCTTGTGCTGCGTGCGCTGCTGGTGCGCGGTGAAGGCGAGGCGGGTGTCGAAGGTGTCGCCGCACTGTACTGTGGCACACGCAGTAGGTACTTGCCTCTATGACGGGCTGCCCCTCGTGCTGCGTGCGCTGCTGGTGCGCGGTGAAGGCGAGGCGGGTGTCGAAGGTGTCGCCGCACTGTACTGTGGCACACGACAGTAGACACGCACACGCAGGAGGTACTCGCCTCTATGACGAGCTGCCCCTTGTGCTGCGTGCGCTGCTGGTGCGCGGTGAAGGCGAGGCGGGTGTCGAAGGTGTCGCCGCACTGTACTGTGGCACACGCAGTAGGTACTTGCCTCTATGACGGGCTGCCCCTTGTGCTGCGTGCGCTGCTGGTGCGCGGTGAAGGCGAGGCGGGTGTCGAAGGTGTTGCCGCACTGTACTGTGGCACACGCAGTAGGTACTGGCCTCTATGACGAGCTGCCCCTTGTGCTGCGTGCGCTGCTGGTACTCGGTGAAGGCGAGGCGGGTGTCGAAGGTGTCGCCGCACTGTACTGTGGCACACGACAGTAGACACGCACACGCAGGAGGTACTCGCCTCTATGACGAGCTGCCCCTTGTGCTGCGTGCGCTGCTGGTGCGCGGTGAAGGCGAGGCGGGTGTCGAAGGTGTCGCCGCACTGTACTGTGGCACACGCAGCAGGTACTTGCCTCTATGACGGGCTGCCCCTTGTGCTGCGTGCGCTGCTGGTGCGCGGTGAAGGCGAGGCGGGTGTCGAAGGTGTCGCCGCACTGTACTGTGGCACACGCAGTAGGTACTTGCCTCTATGACGAGCTGCCCCTTGTGCTGCGTGCGCCGCTGGTGCTCGGTAAAGGCGAGGCGGGTGTCGAAGGTGTCGCCGCACTGTACTGTAGCACACGCAGTAGTTACTCGCCTCTATGACGAGCTGCCCCTTGTGCTGCGTGCGCTGCTGGTGCTCGGTGAAGGCGAGGCGGGTGTCGAAGGTGTCGCCGCACTGTACTGTGGCACACGGCAGTAGTTACTCGCCTCTATGACGAGCTGCCCCTTGTGCTGCGTGCGCTGCTGGTGCTCGGTGAAGGCGAGGCGGGTGTCGAAGGTGTCACCGCACTGTCGGCAGCGGTACTGCACGGGCCCGTGCTGCGCCACGTGCGACATGTAGCGCCCGACGCAGGTGAACTCCATGCCACAGATCGCACACTCTTGACGCTTTGGATGCATACGGCCTGATGAGATTCAAATGATTTAAAACACATTATTAACACAACAAATTCATACCGCGGCGATAGGATGGCCGTTGGGGTAGAATGGTTCTGGGATGGCGACGATGAAAGGAAGGAGGAAAAATTTCGATTGTGAAGTTCAGAGGATGCAAAAACTGAGAAATCATCGGAAAAACTGCGTTTGTTTATACCTTTTACGTAATGTGAACTTTACTCCGAGAATTGGCTCCCGGGACTCAACCCCTACCAAGCAATGTCAGTAGCTTTGTAGAGATCTCTGGGTGTACAGATGCTAAAACAATCAGAGCAGGACAACAGTTGCGACTTGTCTACGAGGGATACAACACACATCATGTGCCCTGCTAACTGTGGCCCCATTTATACTAATATTATAAAGCTAAAGAGTTTGTTTGTTTGTTTGAACGCGCTAATCTCAGGAACTACTGGTTCGAATTAAAAAAATATTTTTGTGCTGAATAGACCATTTATCGAGGAAGGCTACGAGGAAGGAACGGGGTAAATTATTCATCCTTGAGGGCTTCCGTTGCGTCCGCCGCGAAAACGGTTCAAGACACCAAAATCATATGGATAAAGGTTTATTCCTCTTGAAATGATCTAAAAAATGTCTGCGAAGGTAATGTCAATGCCCAAAATAACTATTCTACGCTGACGAAGTCGTGGGCACAGCTAGTCTAATATAAACAGTAGCGACTTACCCTTAGGCCTCCCGCGGCCCTTCCCCTTGACTACGACGACCACCTCCCCGGAGCCTTCCCTGTGCCCGATGATCTCGGGCTCCAGCTTCGGCTCCGGGCCGTCCTCGGGCTTCGGCTCGGCCTTGCTGTCGTGGTCGCTGTCCTCTCCGTCGATCACGCCTTCCTCTTTGAATATGCGCTCCAGTTCTTTGCCCTAGAGGTTAAGTGTAAATAATTTTTGAAGATTTAGTACAAGTAAAGACCCAAAGAATAATATAATCTCTTGACCGACTGACGTGATCTCTTGACCAACAACCTATGGGTAGAGGAATAATTTTATCACAATTGTCATCCCAAAGACAATCTGTGTAGTATTGACCTTTTCATGACGGTCTTAGTGGAGAAAATTATGTGTATTAAAAAAAGCACAAACATAGTTTGTATTTGTGCCTACATCTGATTGTCACTTTAAGTACCTAGGTACATGATTAGTGTTTTATTTTACGACAAAAGAATTTTGGCGTCCTAAGCCAACTTATCTGACCAACCTTCTTGAGCCTAGTCACTCCACTTATCCAGGCCCATCATCATCTCGACTTCTTGCTTAACACTTGAACAGTTGAGCGTTTTTAACCGTATGTAGGTACGTTTTATGCGTACTCAGCGCATGATCGGCTGTTAAAGTGTTGAGAGACTTACCTGAACAACCTCCTTGAACCTCGTGGGCGTCTTCCTCCTGCGTTTCCCATTAGGCTCCTCCGCTACCACGGGCTTCAGCTGTTCTTGCTGTCGCAGTGCTTCTTGCGCCTTCTCTATGTTGGCTTTCGTCTTCTTGGGCGGGCGGCCGCGCTTGCGCTTCGGTTTGTCCACGCCGGCGGCCGCCAACGACGCGGGATGATCGGCCGGGTACACGCCATCGCTTGGTACTAGGTATGCAAGTCAGTGATGATGATAGTTAGGAGTGGTGTCAAACAGTCAGTTAAAAAATTCGTATTTAATGGGTGTTGTTTTATGGGATTCTCGAATCTGAATTTGACATAAATATTTCTTTTGTACCCTAACCACAGATTACTAAATAGTTACTACGTAACAGATAAATCACTCCATAGAAAAATTTCGATACCTACAGCGTTAATAGACTACTTTTTCTGCCGCGTACAATAATGCACCTGCAGCTCTGATTATAAAGTCACTATTGCTTTGCAGCTGCGCGAGACCACGTGACGTGAGACCGAGTGACAATCGAACTAGGGTTGACACTTTCGGTAAAAATATTTCAACCACATTTTTCTAAAATGGTATTTGATTGACTGTTGTTTAAATAATATAACATTATTGAATAACAAATGTGAAATAAGAAATTCAGCCTGTATAAGGTATAACAAGCGAATTATGAGCTACTTAATTGTGACTCATGCTATCTCTTTCTAAAATGAATCTGTCATTTGTGGAATCTGTCGTTTGTAGATTATTAGTAGGTAGGTACATTTCGAGAATCGGACAATTTTATTGTCAACTACGTAGGTACCTACCTACCTACCTAGTCATTTCGCTAATTAATTAGTCATTAGTCGACTAAACCACCACGTCGAGTAGGTAGGTAGGTACACACAGTTCGTAGGTGGTGCGCAGCCTATAAAAAGTAGACTAATAGGTATAATAGGTACCTAGGTATTATTTCGATAAAGTAACTGACCTATGTTTCACTGTAGGTATTACATTTTAATTCAATATCTGGAGTACCTGATATGGAACCCTAGCGGTCCAATCAAACTGTAAAACATATGAATATAGCTGTATAAGAAAAGTTGTTCAGACTGACAGGCACCTTCTACAAACATAACATAAACGAAGATCTTAAGTACCTGATGTGTAACCCTTGCAGCCCAGCTATACCGAGAAAGGTAATAATTAAATAATTTGGTACCACCTACTAATTTGTTTATTTTTATACTTTGTAAATAAATTACTAACTTACCGGGTAATAATTACATTTTCTTAATTAGCTGGTAGACTAAAAAAAGAATGCGTTTTATTTCTCTTAGTATTCGACCTACACCCATCAACAGCACATAAATTTCCACCACCAGAAGTCATTTTTCTTAAATAAAGCTAACGTTTAACAAGCACAGATTACTTATTTGGTTCGTATGAAAACTAAATTGATCGTGAGCGTAACACGAATAATTATAGTGCGTCGTGAGCGCGTCCGACGGTTGTTGGCAGCCCACTGAATTCGCACCGACGTCAGTGCGGGCGAGAGTAGGCTATTACCGCGCGCAAGTACATCGAGTGAGAGGCTTTTTTTTTTGCGTCAGGAAATGCAGTTACGCATTCCCAAGGCCCTGGGTTCGGGACACCTGGGATATGTGGGACTCGGAACTCTTGGGAAAACGGAGACCCCTACCCACTAAAACCTGACGGTGGTCATCTTCGGCGCAGTATGGAAGGGAACCGGGATCCCCGACAAGGGACTCTTCACGGGACCCTTCCGTGCGCAAGGCCGCCTCGCAGCCAGCCTCGGGAGGAGCAAAGCTCAACTCCAGTGCACGATAACACAGACCACTGTGTCCGAAGACACGCGTTACCGTCTTCCTCGGGATCGTAAACCGAAGCACAAGCAGGCCCCCCCGCGTGCGCCTCGCGACCCCAAGGGCCCTTTTAGTCGCCTCTTACGACAGGCAGGGATACCTCGGCAGTATTCTACTCCCCTAACCGCAGGGAACACCGAGTGAGAGAGGCCTGCCCTAACTCGTAAGATATTTTTTTCTGGAACTACTAACCCACTATATGGATTTTTTTATTTCTGAATGAAATATTACTATTAATAAATAAATAATATAAATAGAAATAATTATTACTTTGGTATTGAATATTTAAAGAGGCTAAGAATTATTCAAGTCATCTATTTTAGGATCAACTTACAACTTCTATATTTATAGTAGCTAATAACAAGAAGTATAGAATTATCATTCTGTACATTGATAAAAAATCTAAAAAAGCTCCAGGGATCTTAAAATCCGTGACAGAAATGTGATTTAAAAAAACTGTCTTAAACTGCCCTATACACAAAAATTATATATGGATTTGAATTTTATTTGGTAACATATATGCCATATTTTATTCCGGATATCTGAATACTTGACGTGGAACCTTAGCTGCCCAGTTAAACCGTGAGAGGTATGATGATGGCGCCATAGGAAAAGTTGTTAAGCGTGTCGAGCATTTTAACAGAATTGAAGATCTGGAGTACCTGATATGGAACCCTAGCGGTCCAATCAAACTGTAAAACATATGAATATAGCTGTATAAGAAAAGTTGTTCAGACTGACAGGCACCTTCTACAAACATAACATAAACGAAGATCTTAAGTACCTGATGTGTAACCCTTGCAGCCCAGCTATACCGAGAAAGGTAATAATTAAATAATTTGGTAGATATAACGCCTTAGGAAAAGTTGATGATGCGACAAGCGCGTTGTGATGTGAAAAAAATAAGTTCTAGAAGATTGCATGTATTCAAGTAGGCCATAATTAACTTTAAAGTATAACCGAATGCGAACGAAGTTGCGGGCGTCCGCTATATGTATAAACTAATAACGGAATCAAATTAAAAATAGCTTACTCTCATACTCAATGCTGTCAGTCAAAATATTTTCTTCGGTCAAAGTTAAATTGCTGTTGTTCTTAAATTCCTTCTCTCTTTGGTGCAGTTCACGGATGATTTTCTGAAAATATTAAATATAAACAAACAAAATAATTTAAACACAAAATGATAGTCAAGAAAGTACTGTACGGGTGACAAATACCTGGCCATTGTAGATGAGAGTTAAAAACTCAACAGTGGCTTCCAATTGTATGGTGCACCCCGGACAGATCGTGCGGGGCAACTCACCATCATCTGACACCTACATATGACCCACAGAAAAAAGTAGTGTTAAATGTTAGAAACTTCAAACCAACAAAAAAAACTATAAAAATTGTATGTTTACAGTATATTTTGTTTTTATTTGATTATTTATGTTGAAAGTAAAATGAAAAATTATGGTATGAAAAAACTGTTCAGCAACTTTTTACAACCCTTTTATTTGTTTGTATATCAATGTTATTTTTGTGTAAAATTAATCTGAAGGTCTAAGTAGACCCTCAAGGTCTATTAAGACTTATAAGATGGGAATACTGTAAAGTTTGAACACCCCTTTTATTTGTTTATTTACCAATGATATTTTTGGGTTAAATTCATCAAAATATCTTGGTAGGTAGACCATCAAGGTCATCATTTGCAAGACAAGTGAAGATCATAACATTTATATTCAGGACCGATTGATTATTTATAAAGACTGACAGTTATTCACTATGACATTGTTCTGCTGTAACTTAATTGGTTAAGAAATAACTTAGAGAAGGTTCTTTTTCAATGAAAAAAGGTGATTGCTTTTCTTATTCTGTCGAAAATTGGCGCTGTTTTACCCTTCTTAGGTATCATTTGACGTAATCATACGATGGGAAAAGTGATAAACAAAACAAAAACATTAGCATTGATTTATTGGCACGAAATTATTAAATTTGTACTCAATAAAAATGCTTTGTAATTAATTGAAACGAACGCTATGACTAAGGTTATCTTAAACTAATAAAGTAATGAAAATGTTAAACTTATTACACGGTGATCCGCCATGATGAATTTATAGTGGAGTCAAAACAATCACATAAAATGGATTACATTACCTTCAGTGGCAGGTAAGTATTGATAAGTTCACCCAAACTTTGAATATTTTCTTCAACTGAATATAACAAAGTCCCATTGTCATTTTCTTCTCCACACAATCTACAAACTGTAGAATTGTAGAGAAAGACTTCCATCATTGCAAAGATGTGAACGCCATCTACTTCCCCCTTGCATCGATTGAGATAAACTTGCAGATGTCAAATAATGTCAATTGCTTTGCGTTTAGTTACTATTTCCCAATCCAAAAAAATAATTATATTACACTTGTGGCATAAATAGCTATAAAGCAGTGAGACTGCTTCACTTAGCTTTCCAGATAATTACAAAATATATTTTAAAAATACCGTTCAATAAAATATTTTCTTTATTTCGCCTTTTAATTTTGCAGACTAAATGTGCAACCTGCTATCACTAAACGTAACTTGTAACTTTTTTTTCTTCGAGTAGCCCTTTCCGGTTTAGTTCTTGGGGCAAGAGGCCGTAGTTTCGGTTTTTATTATTTTTAATCGCCTCCAATCCAGCAAAATGAGAATCTATAAGGATATTATTACTGGTAATTATTTTTGTCTTACTATACTAGTGAACTTTGTGTCAATATTTCCTTAAATTATGTTTAATATTGATAACACTGATTTTGACATTTCGTCGCCAGTGATGTCTCATCAGCAGTTTTTACTCATATTTCTGTGCCACATCGACTTCAAATTCTTATGATTCATAGGATGACTTCAATGTTGCTGATAGATATGTTTTGTTGCTTCCAGGTGACGAGATGTTCTCGGACACGTACAAAATCAAGTTGGTTGACGAAGTAATTTACGAAGTCACCGGCAGATTAGTACAAAGGAAAAACGACGATATCAGAATTGAAGGGTTCAACCCTTCAGCTGAGGAGGCTGATGAAGGAACCGACGAAGCAGTGGAAAGTGGTGTGGACATAGTGCTCAACCATAGGCTAGTGGAAACATACGCCTTCGGTGACAAGAAATCGTACACATTATACCTAAAAGACTACATGAAGAAGTGAGTGTAGTGCTTGTGTTAACGCTTCAATCTATCTATACAGAGTGACTTAGTGCTTACTGAAAATGCAGGGTTTATCGCTATATGTACTGTCAAAAAATACAATTTTGTGAATCTCTAGTGCACTAGCCAAAGCATACAGATCTGCAAACGTGTTATTTTTTTTAATGAAATCGGGTGATATTTATCATGTGTAATAACAAGCTAAGCCTTATCTTTGTTATGGTTACACACTTGTCAATGTCATGGCTAATCAGTTTTCTAATATCAAGCACTAGTGGATATGGAAATGTTATGTTTCTCCTTTTATGGGTTATAGTTGGAGGATGAGAAATCTGTACTGACAAATAATTTACTTGTAACATGTTTTAAACTTAAAATTGCATTTTCAGTAAGACTACATAATGACAGCTTGGGCCTCAAATATTTCTTAACTTTTCTCAAAGCGAATTTATGCCTGATTTTATTTAGTGCCAACTTAATTTACAATATGTCTTTATAATGTCAAACATTGTTTATTAGCTACCCAATGTTATGTGGCATCATCTAATACCAAGGGTTGAATTATCAGTGTCAACTTATGGAGCTATTGATGCAATATCAAAGAACTTTAATGAAAAAACATTCATTTCTATAGTGTTTGTTCATGAAATAGAGCTGACAATCATGTTTTAATGTGTACTTACCTACTTACAATATTTTGACAGATTAATTCAATTGTTCTATGTATTGTTTCAGATTAGTAGCAAAATTGGAAGAGAAGGCACCTGACCAAGTAGATGTTTTTAAAACCAACATGAACAAAGTAATGAAAGACATCCTAGGAAGGTTTAAGGAACTCCAATTCTTCACCGGTGAATCCATGGACTGCGATGGTATGGTTGCTATGATGGAGTACCGAGACATAGATGGTGCCTCCGTCCCTATCATGATGTTCTTCAAACACGGTCTTGAAGAGGAGAAATTCTAATTTGTGTAACAGCTTAAGCAAAAGTACTCATGTTCCATAAACACTGGCGCCTAATTTTCCATATTTTTTTTATTTATTTACAATCATGTCTGCATCGGCTGGAACCGGCTATCTCCCATCACAAGGCTGAACATTTTTGTAATGTTACTAAATGTGAAATTACATAATATAAATAAATAAAATGAACAATTAATATAAAGCTTAGCATTTTTTTTATTATAACACAAAGAAATGACAACCACATAGATTGACATGACATCACAAAAAAACTACCATTATATTCCATGAATTTGTTTAATAAGTGGGGATGGCTTTTGTTTCATTTCTTGTGGGCTAAGAGCTCAAGCTCCTAGTACTAACTATGCTGTCTTACTTCTTCAATGAATTAATAATTGTTAAGGATGAACAAGCAAGACTGTTGTAGTCCGTCTCTCTCTCTTTCTTGCTAATCACATTAATTAGTTATTTAACTAACAACCCCTGGAGCACATTCTTAGTGTGCACTCGCACAAGCGATATGGCTGGATCATCTTGATACTTGTACCTTCCTAAATTCTTATAAAAGGCACTTACTACCTGCTAGTTTGCACTCGTACTTTTTTGCTTACCAAAGCTAACTGCCAAAGGAATGTGGTGATTTTAAAAAAAATCTTTGATTCTGTTTTTTATACTATCTTGAGGAATGTTGTAACTAAGCAGTAGCAGCTAGGGTTGCCAACTTTTTCGGTCAAAAAAACGAATAAAGTGGTTTGGATAGGAAAAAAAATAAAGTATAAGGAAGAAAAAAGTATTTTTTCAAATTTTTATTGCTTTAAACACGTATTTTTGAGTGCTTATATCACATGCTAACAATTTTTTGTTGTCTTTAAATGTTACAAAGCTTGTTTGACTATTTGGTTATTTTAGCTTTTTTAGGAGACTGGTGTGTCGCTATCAGAATTACTCGTCATTTTCAGCATTAATATTTACATTAAAATGCATTCTGCACTTATAAACAATTTCGTCGATAGTCAGAGGCATCTGTGACAAACGTCACAACTGACATCTGACGTCTAACAGGCCTTTCCGATTCAATTTCATGCCAACAGCGCTGTCAACGCCAATAATCCGTTCCGAATCAACCGTAAGCGCGCTGATGACAACGCTAACGCTGCCCATGGTCGCGAGCGTAATCATCACTGTTTACGCCGTTAGCGTGAATCAGAAAGATAGGTAGCATTTCGTTCAGCAGTTATATATCGTAAGTACCCATGATGAGTGCCTATGTTTTATCACAGTGAAGATTGAAAATAAAGTATTTTTGCATACTTTATTTGTATGTAAAAGTATAAAGTATAATTAGGTACCAAAAATAAAGTAGGATACGTTATTGTAAAGTATGGTTGACAACCCTAGTAGCAGCCCACTTTCCGTACAAGAAGCTTTTAAAAGTTGCTGGGGCATTAAGGCTGGCCCACAAACACACGCAGTGTGTGTGTGTGCGCCCTTGTGACAACATAAGTAAAATTGTTTTTTCTACATTGTCTCCGTCCGGGGATCGAACCCGGGATCTCAAAAATGACGCCCGCCACGACACCACAGAGGTCTTATTTATAAACGGGGCGTGCCATCGAAAAACTGTCAAGAATTCTATTAATTGCTATCAATCTTAAGTCCAATTCGAGTCACGAGCCAGCAAGCAAGCAATGCAAGCAACACAGTTAAATATTGTTAGTTCTTTTTCTTTGATTTAAGTGTTGCATTTATTGACTATAGTATACTTGTACCTTTGTAAGTATTGGTTATTTTTCATTTAATAATCTAAGTACTAGCCTGCCTAATTCCAAAATATGGGATCAATAAAAATAAAACGCAATTTCGAATTTGAGGTATGTTATATTTATCGAGTTTGTATGTAGGTTATAACTACAATAAAGTACAGAAATGACCGATGATCTATTACAATGTCGTGAGAGTACACTAATCACAATTTTTCATATGTATTCATCAATTTTTTGTATACTTTTTAGGCATTCAGTAGGCACTAACACATGCCTTGTCGCTTAGTCTTTAATTTCTCAATATTTACATTAAATGAAACGTCACCATAAGATCAGGTATATCGTGTAGGTCCTTATTCAGTTTTAGAATATTAAGTAGATAAGTGTTTGTTTAGTTTGTTACAAACAAGAAGCAAGCATTCAAAAGATAAGTGACAACTATACAAGGTGTAACAAAAAACCCCGTTATAACTGAAGGGTGTTGTTGTGCCCGGAAAACTGCACAACATTCCCAATGATACCTTGGTCAAAATTTCAAAAAAAAAAACGGAACTCCCATACAAAATTGCCAATCAGCTTATCGATTTACTATGGGAGAGCCAAAAGATTTTTTGAGATTTCGACCTAGGTTTCTTAGCGAAAGTTGTTCAGGTTTATGGGCACAACAACACCCTTCAGTTATAACGGGGTTTTTTGTTACACCTTGTATAAGGCAAATATAATTTTTGGCAAATACTTCGGTTACAGAGAGTAAATCGATAAGTGCAGTGCCATGCGAAATCTCTAGGTATTTATTCCTTTTAGGATATGAGAAGGTACCTAATTTTTATTACAGCAAATAAGGTTGTAAAGGTGCTGTAACAGCAAAGCGCACTTATACAAGTAATGACTGTAAACAGCTTTTGTACAAAATTATAGTTCACCGACTTAAATAAACGACTGATTGATCTGATAAATCTTTATAAACGTCGGTGAACTTTGTACTTAGCCGAATAATTAGATTTTGTTATTATTAGAACAAACAAGTAATTGGTCTGTAACCTTCTGTAAAACCGTTTAGCTTTTAGACCTTTGACAAACATATCGCATATCACACAGTTCGTTAGTTTCTGCAGGTAGGTTTTAGTATGAATCTGCTAGTTATTCTCGTTTCTTGTTAGGAACAAACTAAAATGTATTACATTTAAATAAGAACGGATTTAAGTTAGGAAAATATTCATCTTTTTACGAGATTAGGAAAACGTGCACACATACACGCCTTATAGTGATTTCATAATGGGTATGGCATGGTATTTTTTCATTTACAATTTTGCTTTGCAAAAAATGAAAAAAAAAAGGATTTCGATAAGTAATTTGTCAATCTGTAAGTCGTGGACACACTAGCTGAACACAACAATATTTTAAACATCGTTAGATCCAAAATTAATGATCGTACTTATTTTACACGACAATTCCTAACTAAATATAAATTTTATTGGAAAAGAGCAATCAAAGAATTAGTTTTAATATATTTAGTAGGTATGTAACATTACCATACAAGTTTACAGTGCACCGGCTATTTTGAACTTTTTTTATTGCTTCGTATTCGTATATCGTAATATCTGAAACTAAGTTTACCCGCCGATTCTATCTAAGGTTGCAATCGGAGAGTATGCTTATTTTCAGACTATCTATATTACATTTTAATCTAGATAACATTTGGTTTAAAAATAGAGCAACAAAATCGAGGGTACTCAGAGAGAAGCTACTGCTCCTAATGTAATGTGTTAACAAAAACAATTAACTTAAAATAAAGCTGGGTTGCTAGTATCGTAAACAAAAAAATACTACATATGTAGCGCTTGTTTCACAACGGTTCTTAATTAATACTAAAGAAATAGCAGCTGTGGTACATATAAAACAGTAAAGGCATCAATGAAAGATCTTAACAAATGCTTATTAGGATTGAGCATTCAAAAATCGTCATAAGGGTTTCAAGACTAACAGCGCGGGTGCTCCTGTTCCTACACAATAAGAAATCGGTGTTACTAGTTATTACAATAATAGTGACAGTAGGTTCGAAATGTAAGTAGTAGGATATCAGTCGAGATAGCAAACAATACAATATCAGAAATACGGAAATAATTTTATGATACTTTTAGAAGAACAAGATCGTATTAAATTTTATAAATTTCTCAATATAGTATAAATATATTTACATCATTATCACTAATATTTTTCATATTGGTGTCTTATTTAACGCACACTTAATTTTATTCATTTATAAATAAAAATTAGACACTAAAAGATTTCTTATGGAATGGTTTTTGTACAAAATCAAATACAAATTCCACCGCACTGGTAGAAATACTTACAAATCACATGTATGCGACGCGCAGCGGCCGCCTGCGCGTGCGCCCTCGCCCCGCGACTAGCTTACATTGTACGACTCGATGAAAGTCACACTTCCACGCCCGACAACCCATTGAAAAATAGATCCATCACTACTTAAATTTATAATTTACAAATAAGGTACTCTTTTAAACCGAATTACGATATAGGATAGTCCTCACTGGTCTTACGTACACCGGACCCGAGTTGCTAATGTCACTAACCGCTCTAGAGCACTACGTCCCGTCACGACAGTCCTTTCATAGAAAACTTAATGGAATGAAGATTTATTGCTAGGATTACAAATTCACAAACGGCGACGCTCGTCCTCGGCGCGTCTCAACAGTTGAAGGTGTTGGAGTGCGCGCAGGCGCGCGGGAAGTCGTCGCGCGCGTAGCCCTCAGGGATCACCGAGTACTCGGGCTCGCTGTACTCGCTCTCGCGGTACTGCCGCTCGCCGCGCGCGAACCCGAGCACGGTCTCCGAGTTGCGTAGGTAGCCGTTCTCCTGCTTGCGCGAGTACCGCGTGTCCAGGTTCCGCTGGAAGTTCTCCGGGTGGCACAAGACGCCGTTCCGGTTGTTCTTCTTGTCGGGCAGCGAGCGCAGCGACCCGTTGTTGAGGTGGTGCGCCGGCGCGCCGTTGTTCAGCGTGAGCGGCTGCGGGCGGTCGCCGCCGATGTACGTGAACCCGTTGGCGGGGAGAGTCCCGCCGCCGCCCCCCGAGCGCTGCGGCCGCCGCGCGGAGCCCTGCCCGCCCGACATGAAGAACACGCTCGGGGAGGCGTAAAGCTCTAGCTACAGCTCCGTCACCGGGATGGGCCTGAGGCCGGGCGCGTGCGGCGGCGCGGGGTACTGCGACGGGTGGATGCCGCGCACGATGCAGTCCTCCTCCGTCGAGATCGGCTTGTGGTACTCCAGGTTCTTTCTACCCTTGTTCCACTTGTAATCCTTCAGCTTCTCCTGCATACTCTTGCGGTATCTATACAAAATTAGCACTAGGGTTACGATGGTGGCCACACACGCCACTACTATTATACAGATTATAGTCTGTTGCCGCGTGTCGTGGAGCACGCAGCCCAAGTCGTCGGCGCCCAGTAGCTTTAAGTTCTTCTCTTTTAAATGTTCCGGAGCTGCGCACTGAATTTGAGTGAAGTTAGTTCTGTCGATCAGTAACTCTTGAAGCCAGAGTAGCTGACAGTCGCAGAATATGGGATTGTCGTTTAGTTCCAGTTGCTTTAGCTCCTTGCCGATGAATACTGTGTCACTCAATGATACGATTGCGTTATCTCTCAGTGATACGTGTTTTAGTTTGGGCAGACCCAAAAAAGTGGCTTCTTCAATTATTGCCAATTTTTTGTTATTTATCAGAGTAATCGTCTCCAAATTAATGTTGTCCTCAAATGTTCCCTTCTCTATTCGCTCTAGTTGGGGTGAACCAACTATTTCTAGCAACTTTAGATTTTTCAAACCCTTGAACGAGTGACTTTCTAAAACTATGAAATCGTTTTGACCAATGTACAATTCTTCTAATCTCGTAAGACCGGATAATTGCTGTGTTGGCACCACACTTAATCTATTTCCTGATAGATTAAGACTCCGTAGTCCAGGAAGGCCTCTGAATGCGTGTTCACTTATGTTGGAGAGTCCAGCTCCATTCAAATCCAGCACGGCCAGCCTGTTGAGGCCGGCGAACGCGTCGTCTGGCAGATAGGAAAACGCATTAAGGCCAACGTGTAACTCGGCGAGACTTCCTAATAGACTAAAGGAAGTCGTAGGCACTGAACTTAGTTGATTGTCATCTAAATATAGTATTCTTAAGGCAGACAGTCCAGCGAATGCTCTGGGCTCTATCCTGGATATTCTGTTTTGTCCTAAATTAAGTTCTTCTAATCGTGGGAGAGTCGAGAACACCCCATTAGTGAGTTCCTCGAGGAAGTTTCGTTTAATGTTTAGGACTGTTAAGGAGTTCAGGCCTTGGAAGGTGGTGTTCGTTACTGACGATAATTTGTTATTATTGAGGTGGAGCTCCTGCAATTTGCGTTGGTACGCGAAACTTTTAATAGGTATGTTGACGAGGTGGTTCTGGGAGAGGTCAAGGTGTTGCAGCTCAGCGTAGAACTGCATGGAGCTGTCGATCGTCTTGATTTTGTTGTTGCGGATGATGAGCCGCTGGATGGAGGGGTTGAGAGCGATGGGGAGGACGTCCAGGCGGCTCTCCTGGCACACCACCACGAGGGTGTCGTCGTTGCAGCTGCAGCCGCTGGGGCAGTTCGCCAGCGCCGCCGCACCGCTGCCCCCAACGACCAGCTCGAGCGATAACAGCACCAACTGGAATTTAGAAAACAAAACTTTATATAAGTGTTTCTAAAACAACCTCAAATCAGGTTAAGCTAATATCAAAGGGACAAGTCTTTTTATAAGAGCACGAGTAAACGAACGATCGAGTGAAAGCTCGTATTAAGTACTTCAATTTTGTGATGTCATTACGCTAATAGAAGCGCTGTTTGTTTTGGCAATAGAAACTCTCTGCGGACGGTATTCAAATGATAATGGCTGTATACGTTTCTCTGAGATACCTGTTATTAATCGGATGAAGGAATATAGTTAATGGCGTACCCGTAAAAATAAAATAGAATCGATGTGTAAGGCGAGCGAGGTTCGCGGAGGCGGACGTAAAAGGGAAAATAAAATGATATTGGAATGGGAATTTTGCGCAGTTTTAATTTATTAAAATGCGCTCCTCCGAGCAGCCCCGGGCAGCTTCTTTACTTCAGAGACTAGCACTTTTATTGCGTTTCCTCTTTTCAACAATTAGTACGAATCCGAGTGGGCGCCGAGATTCGACTGGAATTACAAAGTCGACTTTAATTCTGTTACACCGAGATTTCTGATAGATGAGCTGCCGACAATCCGTCGTCCTTTGGAAGACAAAGCTGAAACTAGTTTGGCGCATAAGTAAGCTTATTAGCATTTTATGGAGCAGCGGGACTTGGAGACTCAATTGGAAATCCAAGATAGCAATGAGCAAGTTTCAAGTGTTTGTATTGCTTTCTTTGCTATCCGTACTCTGCATTCGTTTCGAACAAAAAATATTGACTTCATTTTCTACGTGAGTAGATTTCGATTGTTTTTAAATAGTTCGCTGAACGTCGGGGTAGTGCTCGGGGGTGTAATTTTTATGCACAGATAGTATACGTTCCCATTTTTAAAAGAGTATTTTTTCTCCGCTGCGGCGCTCGGCCACCCGAAAGCTTTTTGAGGTTGGCTTTTACATCGGCTCTTAGCGCTGCTGAACACGTTTTCCGATGGAAATGGACGAAATGTGTGATACGTTACCGACATTTGTGCGTGGATATCTGTTGTATTTTTTTTTGCGCGAACGTGTGCGAGCAACAAAAGCTTGTGTATTCGCAACATTTTGCATTCCATTTGTGCGTATCTGTTGTCCGTTTATGGCGGCATTCCCGGTGCAAATCAGAATCAAAACCCGATATGCGCGTTATTTGCAGGCGGCGGCCGGCTCCGGTGAAATTTCCGGTAAAATCCAATAAACGCTCCGACATATTGCGAGTCTTGCAGCCGTGTTTCGGTGTTTGTATATGCGCGCCGTTTTTTGGTGCAGCGTCAGATAAGGCATGCAATGGTTACCTACTGCGGATTATGAATTGGATATAAATCGGACTATTAGAAAAGTTTTTAATAGTATATATTTTTTCATAGAATTAGCAGAAACCAAAACGACTCGATATCGATAAAAACCTTGTAACTGAAGCAGCGTTTTAATATCAAAATTCTTATATGCTCGAGGCACAATTTAAGCTACTATTTAGCTTACAAATACCTTCCTACTCATGTTCAAGGGCAAAGTGCAGTGGCCTGATTGCCCAGCCACGGCCCAGGTGCGGGAGAAGTATTACCTCGCGTTGCAATAAAACCCCATTGTTTTGCAACCGCACGCGGGTTTAGTGATTCGCCTAGAGATTGTTATCGATGGAAGTTGGAAAACATTCACATTGCGATATTCAATTGCACCTAATTGTAATTTATCTACAGATGTTACGATGACTTTTAGACGATTTTCTTAATCTTTTCGATTTAATTATTATTCAATTTATAACCCCCGACGAAAAAGAAGGGTATTATAAGTTTGACCCCTGTGTCTGTGTGTGTATATGTGTTTGTGTGTCTGTCTGTGACAGAACGAACAGATGGACCGATTTTAGTGCGACTTATTTTTTTCGAAAGAATATTTAATCGCAGTGGTCAAAATCGGTCCAGCCGTTGAAGCTCAATAGCTGATTTCTTGGTTTATTCGAAGGTTTTTTTATATGAAAAATTTGTTTTATTAAACTAGATACAATATGCTGATTTTTTTAAAATGATCAAGTGACTGTCGCGAGTCGATTCGTTTCAAATTAAAAATTTACGAATGATTGCCGTGTAGTTTTCAATTGCATCAAAATAACTGCATGCGCGATGCTCAAAATAATCTCTTTAGACTCAGAAAACGTATCATCGTACATAAAATCCTAGCATCGTCAAACTTTATAGGCAATAAAGCTAAGGCGTAAGTGATTGGGGCCTCCGATCGATAGCAACAATATCGCGCGCCCGGTATTATTCGAAGCATGCGCACATCACTATTTTCGCAACAAAGTAAGCAACGACGGGGCCATAAACTAGTGCGACACAGTATATTTGACGACCGACCATAATGAATAGGATCGAGTTACCCAGGCCATAAATTTTATAGAATTTTTGAACTGCAGCAATGTAGATTCGAATTTTATTGCATGCAGTAGGAAGCTACTAGGTACTGTTTTATTACGTTGCAAATGTTGCTACGTTTTCATGTTGCAATCTTTCGCGACATTAAGCATGACTTCGGTACTCTTATTCAGTGCTATTGGCATTAGATTTAGTAATTATAATGACACGATTAAAATAACAAGGGCACACACCACACCTGATGAAGAAATCTAACACCCTTAATTGTGACGAGTGTGGAACAGTAGAAGATGTGCAGCCCTTTTGGTGGAATGTGCGAAAAATAAGACAGATCGCGAATCTTTAATATGACGTTTAAATATTAGAACTACAGACGTGAACCCACGTCGGATGCAGCAAAACTAGTTTGTAAAATGGTGTCCAGGCATCTTTGACTGAAAATCTGTTTTTTTTGTTTTATATAAGTCTAACTGTGTTTGTACATATCTAACCTAGTTATAAACACATCTAATAGGGTACAATGGGACTGGCATTACCTGTGGTAAAAGTCCCAATTTCTTTTTGGGAATAAAAAATAATAATGACAAGGGCAAGAATTAGTGTATATTTGTATATATTATGTGTATTTTAAATATGTAATCATATATTTATGTACATATATTGTATATTTTATATTTAATCTTATGTGTCATATTATTCTTATTTTTGGTTTGTTTTCTCTTTTATTTATTTTGTCGCACCGCCCACTAATCATTTCTGCTTAGCCCAAAGGTATGACTGGTAGAGAATGCCCTACGGCGTTAAGTCCACCTTTTGTACAAAGTATTGTTGTGCAATAAAGCTTAAATAAATAAATTAATGAAAACATACGGATCATATCATTAATCGCTATTCAGTCTGGGACACGGATAGTATTGAATGCTATTGAACCCTGCCAAAAACACACACTTTCAAAACAGGGTGCACCCACTTGATTATACCAGCGCCCAAACCTAAGAAAACTGCTTAAAGCCTGTATTTTTTGCATGATTAAATCAATTTCCTTATCGCTTCTTCCGACATGTGTTTTGTCAGCACGAGTGAATTCCTGGTTGATTATTTCCGAAGACGAATATTACCACTCATTATTCATAGCTGGAGGCTTTCTAGAATTGCCCACCTTGCCTAAATAATAAGGGCTTGATTTAAATGCAAATTTCATCACGAAATTTGCATCACCTACCACTGCTCTTTTGATCGAAGTTTGTCTTTAAAAGGCTGGACAGTGGTCAGGAACTAAAATATAATAACATACCTACTCGACGTTGTTATTTTCTTGATAAAAGTTTGAGTATGCGTATAAAAATTGGTTATCATTAAAATGTATCGTAGCTCTGATACATTATCATAAATTACTGCATCCAAAATTCAACCATTATAAATATAAATATTAAAAAAAAAAAGCACTTGTGTTGCAGATATCAGAATCAACCGTGGTATTACAAATAAACTTTAATAAATACATATAACACCCAGACCAGTACAAACTGACATGTTCATGCACACAAATTTTTGTACAGTGCGGGGATCGAACCCGCGATCTCTTGGTTAATAGTCAACTTCTTGACCATTGATTGCAAAATTTTACTAAAGGTTACCGTGCGGTTACGTAAAGACTTTTCGGACTCGATCTTTTCAGACAACATGATGCAGACTGCAGACTTATCGACTTGTCACGTGTCTCTGAAATCACTACTTTGTTGAATTTTACTCATAATTGTATACAGTTACCATGTTTTTAATTTAGCCAGCACCTTTTCTGGCGCTTCTCCTTTATTCAAATTGGCATTGCTCGTAGGTTCTAAGGGCTTTCGGGGTCCTACCCTAAGTTGACAGTGTGCCGATTGCCGGCTTTTTCTACCATCCCAGTCTATCATATTACAATTAGCTTGAGCTGAGTGAGGTCGAATTGACCTGGACGTTGCGGGCAGACACTTGCACGGCTGTTCGAATTTTGTTTTTGTCTGTATATTTTGCTAAGGTGCTATCGGTTTCTGTTTTTTTCTTGTTTTCATGTTTACCCTTTTATTTACTGTATTATGTGTTTATTTGTGATGTCTATTGTTTAATAAATAAATTACAATAAAACAGGTTTATTTCAACAAGTGTTAGTAACAAGTTCAAAAATTATAAACTAGGTTAGTTTCGGTATGTACGGGTTTAAATTGATCTTGGTGTCCTTTGCGAGCTGTGCCCGTGTCCAGTGCTGCATAATGGCACTGTCTACGTCCAGTCTAGCCACTACCGTCATCAGGAGGATGTTGGCGCTGCCACGCTTATATATATTTTTTCTAAAATACAAGTTTGTCTAGAGTTGGACTCCTGATTAAAAATGCGAACGGCGAAAACGACTGGGGTGGACGACGAATTACAAATTCACTTCGGAAATTAGGTCCCTCCGAATATCGTTATGGAGTTATTAAAATTATTCCACCACCGAGATTTATCATATTTAACATTTACATTTTAGCAAAGAAAACATTAATTTTCATTTCGGAACGCGGATCTTTGCGTTAAACAGAGCTGCGGTAATGGGATTAAATTGTTTTTGGTAAACATTTCTAAGGGCTGATTTACACCCAGTCGCTTTTACTAATATCGAACGTGAAGAAACAAGTATTCTTGTCTTAAGATTGACTGATAAATTAATATTTGGGAGTTATGTTAAAACGGTGTAACTTGCAAGCAACAAACATAAGGTACTTTTTGAAGACAAAACATTTCTGTTTTACTTGGATTATCTAACAAACATCATTGAAACACCTTTCGAACTTTGTCAAATTCCTGGGTATCAAAGTCTGGATAAGTATTGTTAGGTAATGGTTTCAGAAAGAGTAACTTGTCGTTCTTATTACTTACTAGTGGATTCGGTAGACGCTGCCCTGACCGCTGTTTTCGCATCTTTTCCATATTTTTTGTACATATAAACCTTCCCATTGAATCACTCTATCTATTGAAAAAAATGTATCAATATCCGTCGAGTACTTTAGTTAAAATCTAAGCATACATATATTATACGAGTATATGTGAGAGATGCGGCAAATGACTGCTTGAATTTATAAATAGATAATTTTAAGTAAGTAGGTCAACGACACGAAACCGAGGGCTAAGTACTCGGTTAATTACACCGGAGAAACTAAGCACATGCCCTCCAACTTTTTAATACAAACAAACAAACCCGAAAGCGGAAATAAACATAACATTATTAGAAGTGGCATCAGATAAAGCCGGTTCCACACGGGGCGAAAACGCAACGGCCGCGTTATTAGGCCGGAATGAGCTGCCGTATCTAACCAATCATCTATTAATTAATTTCAGCTATGCTATGTGCTTTAGGTAGTGATGTTTAGGTAAACACACCTATTTACTATTGAGGGTGCTTTATAGGTTATGATAACTAACAGAAGTAGGTACTATGATAGATTATTTAGTTTCAGATTGTGATTTGAAATCGTCGTATTTTACTTTAGATTGTATTGCTAATTTTAATCCTAAGTTTCTCGTAGTGCTCTGTCAATTTTAAAGCTCCATTTTATACGTAACTACGCAGTACTACGACGTAGTTCTCGTAGTCATGAATATTAATTCGTAGCAAATGCTACATTTGCTACGAAATATGTGCGCCCGAATATTTTATTTATCAAGCCCAACATAAAGCAATACTTGTTCAATCGTTAAATATACTCAAACACAAGTTGTATTGTATCCCCCGCCCTGCGCAATCTCCGCATCACGCGCTATTAGAGATTACAATTCCACGAATTCACCTCGTATGCATACGGAGACCAAAGACTAAGACACATGTCTCCACAAAGAACGGTGCATCTCTCAGCTCCAGAATAACTGGTCATTTTAAAATAGCGCATTTTAGCTTCAGCTCGCTTCATTTGTCGCTCACAAGCGCCGGCAAATGATTCCGAAATTATGCAGATCGGCACTAGGGTTTGGGAATTCTCGACAATTTCAACGTCCCGGGACACGAGACAGGCTACGATCAAAGTCCCGGGACTTCCCGGGACTTCGAGACTTTTTTTAATTATAAAATTTGAACTTTGATTTCTGGTGAAACGTATTAATAAAAAGGGTTTTTTTTTAAATCAACATTAATTATCGGTTAAATCAACATTTATTAAACATAAACTATAATCACAATAGTTTTAACTTTAATATGTCAAATAATTGGTATGTTTATTCCTATAATCACAGATTAACTTTTAATTTAAAACAATTATTAAATATTATTATAATAAAAGAAACTTAGTAACAATCATACTAACTTTAATATCATGTCATAATCATATTAATCATAATTTGGTAATTTTTATAATCACAGATTTGTTTCCTTATCTGTAAAACAGACTTTTGAATCAGTCTTTCAAATTATTAATCAGTTAAAAAAATAAAATTACTTTGATTTTATAAAATAGGCTTTTAAAAAAATCAGAGCATTAACAGCTTTGTCCGACAATCTGCTTCTGATTTTTGTAATAACGCCACCGGACAAGGAAAACACTCTCTCACCTTCGGTTTCGGACGCTGGTCCACTCGTCTACTGAAAGGCTGAAACGTGTACCAGAAGCGACCAAGTTTTTAAATTTCTGAATCATTTCTGCTTTTTTTTCTTCATAATAATTTAATATAATTTTCATAATTTCAGTTTCGTTTTTAGGCATTTTATAACCTCGCTGGGTAATACTCTCACGAATAAATTTACTCTTTGTGATTGCTCTTATAGTAAGGCCATCCTCTGCCGCCAAACGAGAAATTATTTCAGACAAAGACTTTCTAGCAACGTATCGTGTAATTTCAGACTGATTTTCACGTTTAATTTTTTTTGATTCCGGTTCGCAAGATGTCCCAAGTTGTACAACTGATTTTGATTCATCCGGCGGCGGTTGATTCACAGAAATATTGTGGACTCTTTGGAGGTGTCTGTCAAGGCCCGTAGTATTCGACCCTTTGCATGAAATTTGTTTTGGACATAACGAACACTGTGCTGTTGATTCATTTATCTTTTTAAAATGTTTCCATACTTTTGCTGTACGCTCCATATTAAAAGATCTATTTTTGTTTAAAGTATCTGTAAAAATGATAATAATCCAAAATTAATTTCATAAGTTTATACACTGAGTGAGTACTTATCACTTTATTATGTATTTTATAAAAAAAACCATAACAGACACATAATTAATACATGATAACAGATATGAAAATTATTTGTCAAGTCACTATCATGAAACCTATGTAAACGTCTTACCTACTTAATTTACCATTGAAGTAAACAAAATCAAGAACTTACATGAGA
This sequence comes from Pyrausta despicata, assembly GCA_963921415.1. Classification (NCBI taxonomy): domain Eukaryota; kingdom Metazoa; phylum Arthropoda; class Insecta; order Lepidoptera; family Crambidae; genus Pyrausta; species Pyrausta despicata. Next base: position 2,938,367 of record OY992848.1, on the reverse strand, counting down.
TCGATGGCCGTCGTTGAATTTTTATAATCGCTACTGCAACAAAAGCACCACACCACACTCAATGAAATTTGCGACTGAGCTTGTGTCAGGCAGGATAAACAAAATGGCGGCGCGGCAAACTCAGTATGTAGACCAAGTAATTATTCATTACAGTAACAGATGGCGCTAGCTAGGCTCATGCAATGCTTTGAAAATAAAAATTAATACAATACATACGACAATCGTGTCTCGTCTCGAGTCTCGACCCAAAAGTCCCGGGACACGAGACAACGAAATTTACAAAAAGTCCCGGGACTTCGAGACACGAGACGTCCCGGGACCCAAACCCTAATCGGCACCGACTGTGTGTCGGCTTAATCGGTCTACGGTAATAAGTTAAAACGGCCGATTTGTTGTTGCACAAATAGACAATAACTCCGGTTAAAGCGTAACTGATTTAATTTCGAATACGTAGGTATAAATTACGCGCGCGCGATATATCGGATCGGCGCCTCACTGCGTTATCGATATTTTCATCGAGATTTATTGGGGCACCCCGTAATTGGTGAAGCGCACCGAATATGTAACGGAATAACCGAATAACTCGCAGTCAAATAGATTTTTGTGTGTGCCCGATTGAAAAGTGAATCCGGATTTATTTTAATTAATAACAAGAACTGTTTTCGGGGTTGAATGATTTGCGAAATTTTAGGTGAAAATAGCGGTCGTTAGGACAAAAATTAACAAACGAAGCACATTTTAATGATCCTGTGACATTGTTGCATCTCCAACTCTGTCTCATTAACTGTACTCTTACATCATTAGGTCGTAAGAGGGCAGGTAAACAAACAGTCTTAGCGTATCGCATCTGTTTCAATTAGCCGCGAACTTTGCTTCATTTGACATTCATTACGCGGCGAGAGCTTCTGAATGAGTAATCCTCGACTTCCAAACTGCAGCGGGATGATATTAGGTGTTAATTAAAATGTAAAATGCTTACCACAAAAGTGTTGGAGAGGAGAAGCCGCGCAAGGCCGCGTCCTAAGCGCAGGGGCGCCATCTGCAAAGAAGGAAGCGGATTAAAAGGGTGCACAGATAATTTCAATCGGACGCGAACGGCCGCTTGTGATGCAAATAGGACCGGTCGAATAAGTCCGATTACCGTTTAAAGCCGGACTTTAAAAGGGGCGACTGTGATGACAACACTGGTTTTCCGGTTTTTAAAGAATTAAATAGCTCAACTGTGTAACTTTTTAAAATTAGGAGTGTAGTTCAGCTTATTAAAAAAAGTTTACGTCCTAGGAAGTGCGAGCTTACAAATGCATGCACAGCGAATAAGCGAGTCGTTTTTTAGTTTAAAAAAACACGCACTGAACTTTGAATACGCGTAAAGAAAGTTATTGTAGTAATATGAGTCAAGCTTCTTACAACGGCATTGATGAATCATGGCTGGTTGCAGCCTAAAGAGCGCTTAAAGAAATTTGGACCGACGAGTAAGTGTCACGGTAACTCAATTAGGAGAGCTTGCGATTGCTTCCTTAATTGTGTTTTAATTTCACATTTTTTAATGTTAAAAACGTAACTGAAGCTTCATTTCTTAAGATAACGATGTTAACTTCCGTAACCAAAGCCTGTAAGTATTTTTTTGATCTCTCAAGCATATTTAATAACTCAATTTCTTAATAAGTGAGTTAGCACAAAGAAGGGTTCTTTGTGGTTCAAAGCGAACAATTCTCTGCCAGCCAAAGGAAGTTGGAAATTGCAAATACTAACATTGGCCCGGAAACGCAGCTCGTGACCGCAAATCATATAATTTCCTTCGTATTTGATCGTTGAGAACTAAATTGCAACCTGATACGACGTTGAAAGTTGTACAAATTAAGTTGCACGCATGTGATTTGCCTTTATTAAGCTATTTCAATTCCACACATGGTTCCACAACAGTCAACAGGCAATATCAAATATTCAGGTTTAGACACATACACCACTATTTTTCAATAAGTACAAAAAATTTAAGGACTGATTCTACTGCTTAAACACAACAACTTTTTGCATTGGACCAAAGTCGCTAACGCTACAAAACTTAACGGAAGTGACATTTTGATGATATATTGAAACGCCGATGGACTGTCTGTAGGGATCATTAGGAATAAATTAACTGACTGCAAGCCGCTTGTAACTGCAAAATCTTTAGGGGAAACCCATGTTCAGAAGTGATTTGAATGCTTTTAAGCTAAATCCCTTCGTTTTCTCTTTCTAACCTAATGTATTTTTGCTCCACATAAATCCTTATATTCTCAAGTTTTTTTTTTGATTGAAACATGAGTAGAGCGACTACACATACACTAGAATCACATTCTTTTCCTCGGGGATTTTTGTAACAAAATAAGTAGGAGTGCACGGCCACACGTCAAGTTAATCACTGCGGTATCTTATGATTACGTTATGAAGGTGATTTTGCAACGAAAATTAGTAGCTTGATGTAAAGCCTTTGGCAGGGAATATGGACACATGTATGCAAGTGCGTGTTCCCATATACCATGCCATTACTGGCCTCCATGTTTATAACATTTTCTTTTGGCGCAGCCACAATGGGGCAGTGCGGGGAGAACAGGCATTTGTTGTTTCCGCTACGCTGAGGCTAGGTTTCCATCAGAATCTTGCATGTGATTTGTGTTCCTACTAACATTCGTCCTCTCTGAGTCACGTGACAAGTTAGCGAAGGAAAATAATTCACACATTTATAAAATTATGTAACTTTGTCTCTGGTCCGATGTCTTAGTTGGGTTGGTATCGCTTGCATTCTGTAGCTTCCCCTCCAAATCCGAGGATGGAAGTTCCCCCGATTTGGAGGTTTATTGTACTGGTGTGATGGCTTCATTTAGATGCAATATCCGAAGGTTGTCTGGAAGAGATCGCTACAAGCGATAAGACCGCCTAAATTGTACATCTTTCTTAGTTAAACTTGTCTGTAATTTTTGTTTTGTGTTGTACAATAAAGTGTTAATCTATATTTTTAATCTATTTCTTTTCGGGTGTACCTCATGACAAATTAAAAACGACAATTTTTTGTCTTCCAGTCGTAGCCCGTAGTTTTAGGGTGGTTCTATGTACGTCTTTTAGCGACTTTTTTGTTTTTGTTACAAAGTATAGCGATTGTTTGATGGCTCTTCTATTTGACCAATAGTATCAATTTTTTGTCTTCCAGTCGTAGCCCGTAGTTTTAGGGTGGTTCTATGTACGTCTTTTAGCGACTTTTTTGTTTTTGTTACAAAGTATAGCGATTGTTTGATGGCTCTTCTATTTGACCAATAGTATACTCTATAGGCCTAGCCAAGAATCGGCAGGCATTATACGCTTTTTAACCTGCCACTTTCCCATGCAATTTGCTGGTGTATAATTTAGCTATAGCTTTTTATGGCGGGTCGTTAGGCGGCATGACTAGGGTTAAACATTTATATAAGGATCTAATACGCCTGTTTAGAATTTTACAGTACTAATGGACGTGCAATTTAAACTAAAAGGCGTGGGACTAGTTTGTTAGTTCGTGGTCAGTGAATGAATGAGTCGAGTACCCATACGTTTTAACTGCAGTGAATGAGCGCAATAAACTTAATTGAAATTCGACTTTTTTGAGTTTCCATGGCACATTAAATGTTTCTGTTAATTTACTTACTGATATCCAAACAAAATTAAAATGCTGATGACGATCTGCATACAAAAATTCGTTGCATGCATGCCTTCCTTTATTCACCTTTTTTGGTCTTTACATTATCGAGACTTATATTACTCAATTAGCCAGTATAAATACGTATTGGAGTTACCTACGTTGTAAGAAATAAAGTAAAAAGCAAAAGTAATTAAATAAGTTTCATTTCACGGAGCGTTATTTTATTAATAAACAAAAATAGCGAATCACTTTACAACGAAACAACTTCTATTGCGTCAAAGAACCTGCAGCACTCGCCTTCATAATAACGCCCACGTTATTTATTTATTTATTTCAAACCACTTGTAGCTTACAGTTTACACCAAGTCACAAACAAGCTTAAATTTACATACTCATGCACAAAAATACAACAAAGATTGATTACAATTCAAATTTAAAATAAACTAAGTCACAACAATGTCATCGAAATCAAATAATGTCAAACAAAAATAATTAATAACATTATAATAAAAATTAATAAAAAACACGGGTTGCACTCCGGGAGTGCCGGCAGAAGTGAAAACTTAACAACCGTCTTACGGTTTTTCGATCAGCATCACGTGACCTGACGCGAGTTTCACAGTTTCTACCCATGCCCAAAAGTGCTCAACGCCGCTAAAGAAGTTTTCACTTCAATAATAATAATTAAACAAATTACAATATCAATGTCAAAATAAAACTTATAGTAAAACCATTTTGTCCACAATCGTATGAAATAATGTCAACAAATTAATTAGTCCATCAGCAAAAATGTCCAGTTCCTCGTGCTGGATGAGTATGTCCCCTACCAGACTCAAGATACGGTTTGTAGGCGCATGTGCAGCCCGGACCGTTCGGGCAGTTGGCCTGGGTTATAATACATTAGCGAAGGCGCGAGGAGGTTTCAGACTAGAAGGATTATTATCTAGCTTCCATTTAGGCAGCTGCCTAGACGTATTGTAGGAACGTTAGCCAGGACTGGTATCTAAGTGAAACTTGTTTTAAATTTAATTAGGTATTCACATTGTCAAATAACTATTATATTTTAGTGTCAAAAAGTGCCATCGCGACGGAATTTTGCGGTATGCTACTGAAAACTATATCATCACTTGTATAACAGGTAACGTTTGTGAGGTTAATATAATTGTAAAGTAAATCTCAGGACTACTGAAACGATTTCGTTTTTTTTTTCATTTTCATTAAATTTTAATTAACGCAGACGAAGACGCGTGGGACTGCTAGTCTACACTACAGCCTCCGAAATTCACTTAGTGGCCGTCGCAGCGCGCACAATGGCTTGTTTCTGATCCATTATGCCAGTGAGTAGTTTGTATGCCTCGTCCAGAATATACTATGGATTGTCCATCGGGCTTCGGTTATTTTGGGCGAAACACGATTTCGCCGAGTGATTGTTGTCGGCGCCATGTCGGCAACGGCATTCTGATTAGCATGGAGGTTTGTTTGGGCGTTTATCGTATAGTGATGTTGAGATTATAGTCCTCCTGGCCGATTTCGACTACGGCGGCCCATCTCAACAGAGATCAGTCAACTAGAGATACAACGCAGGATTATAGTGTACAAGTGTGAGCGCAATACACAGGTGCACTCACTGTTCCATCACTCTCCAAATTCTTCGGATTGACTCCGAGCTGTTTCTGAGAAATCTCGGAAACAATTTGGGCTTGACCTGGGATTCGAACCCAGGACCTCTCGTATGTAAGGCAGAAACTTTGCCACTACACCAACAAGGCAGTCAATCTATGTTGAGATGTCAGTCGATGTTGAGATATAGGTCGAATCGACGGTAACGCGTATTCTAATAGAAAATTATGCATTAAAAGTGAGGAACTGAGGACGACAGGCTTCATTCCCTTGAAACCAATCGGTTCTATATGGGATTCGAAACCGGATCCACTAAGATCAAAGCGAGTAAATCTAACCAATGATCTAGGTTGACCTAAATTTTGGTTGGAAAATCGCCGTTACAATTGTTTTAGATGCAACTTTGTTTAAGAAAAAAAGAAACTTTAATTACCACAAATAGAAGCGAAATAGAATCTATAAACTAAGACCTAGACAAAGTTTACCTTGATTTGTTATCGTCTGTCCAGTGAGCAACGTAAACAATGTCAGCGGTCGCGGGCTTTGTTATACTTCGCTGCAATAACTTCCGGTTTAACTAAACTCGCTCTCAAATACTTGGAGTGCTTGTACACATTTCGAGACAGTCACTAGAAGATATTGATGCTTTACCTTAGGCCAAAACCCAAGCTACGGAGCAGAGAACAAGTTTATTAAGATACCGCCAGCGGTATATTGTCGCCGCTACTCGCGACTGACTGCGTGTAAACCAATGAAAAAAGTTTAATTCATTCATTTATTCACCTTTGCATTCTAGGTGCCTTAACATTACAGAAAAAGCACTTACAAAATTCAACGACTCCATTAAGGTTCTCGGTAGCTCAGTGGTCAGAGCATTGGACCGGTTTTCCAAAGGTCGGGGTTCGATTCCTCCCCGATGACCGGAGCCGAAAAGATTTTTTTAAGTGTTATGTCTTTTCGAAATTATATAGATGGTAGTTTTATGCTTCAAAACAATACATGTAAAACATACAATGGATAGTGTTGGGACCAACCTTTTAAACATATACATGCTTGTGTCAGGAGGTCCCGCTCTCCCTTAGTGGCATAAGTTTATACATAAAAATTTTAAATGTTATATTAAACAAGTTTTTTATTACACTGTTAAATTTACTTACTAATATTATACTTAGACTGAAAGCTGTGAGGCAAAATTAACATTAGGTAGTGCACTAAACTCATACCATGACGCATTTCCATAACCGTACTTTTTACTACTGAACTGCTCGCAAAAATAACATTAATTAAAATATATATTTTTAGCTTCATCGCAGCACCGTAAAAACCCGCATTTCCAGATTGTGTGTGGTCTAGTCCAAAAATAGTAAATATTTTATCAACCGACAAATTTAATTAAGTGGCCACGAGTGTGTTTGAACTGTTAGATAAATGAATTATCTAGTTCTAAAAAAGAATTAATTATGCCAAAAGTTTTAAAGCTTTATTTCGCACCTAGCGGTTTCACGCTACCTTGCTTTATTCGTTTAGATTTGCCATAAAACTTTTATACTGCACTCTTATTATCCAGTTTCAACATTCCAAAAATCGGGTCAATACAGGTTAAGCCGTGAAAAGCCGTGGTCCGGCTGACATACTTAACTACTTCGAGGTTCATAAATGCGAGTATTGTACCTAAGCAGGACACAGAACCACAACTCTTAATATATAACCCTTACAGAGCGGGAAGTTTATTTGGCATCATTAGCGCGCGTCATCGGGCGCTCGAGGCAAGGGTCCTATTCAGAAAGTCGATGTTGGAAACATATACTTTTGCCGTCCTACTTCGTCAACCTACAATAACGACGTGAATAAGAGAGATGGCTACGAGTTAAGTCAGGTTTTAGTAAAGTAGGGCTCCGAGTTGACGGGGGTCCGAATGGCGCACTATTCGCCCTGTGGAATTCCGGGCGAGTTGGTAACTTAAAAGTTAGTTGGCGCGGTTTGCTTGCGGCCCGCGCGGCCATTACAACAGTGAGCGAGCGAAATTTCCGCTCTAAAGTAATTTGCTACATCACTAGCGGCCCGAATTCAGGGAACAACGACCGAAACGTATTTACAAATGCAAAGCAAAACTGCGTTAATGACTACGCTAGTTTCAAGAAAAATCAACTTCAAAACAACACAGCGGAAGGCTATTACCAAAAGTTCTTCAAAGAGAAAATGGTACGGTTTAAACACTTCTCTAAATGTTGCCTGCTGCGACTTAGCTGAAAATATTTTACGGCTTTAAATTTTTCCGTAGTTGTGAGCGGATTTTGCTGCGTAATAATTGAAAACGAAAATCGTGAGCTAAAGAGAAATGAATCCACTTAGAGCCGGACCAGTGTTGAAGATTTTTTGCGAGTCTCATTAAGGTAAATAGTCCATTTACTGAAAGTAATTTCAAAGCACGCGTCTCCGGTTACGTTACAGGAGGGGGTGTGGCGGGGTCCCTCGCTGAAGCGATCCTGCTACCCCTCACTAGAGGTTGTTTACAAAGCGCGAGGACTGAGGAGGTCTTGACTATTGCCCTCTGAAAGGGTACACTAACGATACTCACGCTTTTTTCGCGAGCGAACGTGAAGTGGATAACGTATCACGTTGTCTGACTTGGTAAACAGTCTGTAGTGTGTTGCTTACAGAAAATTTGTTATTTTAAATGGCACTCAACCAGATTAAAACACGGAGAAGAGGAGTCAATGAAACGTCCATAGAACTATGGTTAGCGTTTTTAAGTAGGTAGTTAAAGTTTGAATAAAGCTTGCAATGTAATGGTCAAAATTGCATTGCATCGTTGATAGGTTGACAAATAATAATTTATCGAAACAACACAGTGCAAACGAGTGTCAACAGTGCGCTTTGATGCACTATTTATAAATCATTAGTTATTTACTTCACAACCAACCATTTACAATAGTTTACAATACGTCGATAAAATCTGTCAAATAAATGACTGTAGCGTTTTGGAACCCGTTGCACACTTCCGTTGCGGAATACGATAAGCGAAACCACGGCATCACGTTTTTTTTGTTGAATCCGAACGCGAATACGAAAGCGTCTTTTGAGCATGTTTGGCGTAGCAGACACTGATTGTTGCGTTTTCAGTGCGTTCGAATATCATACGTGTATAAATAAAGTCCGAAAGAAGCATGCTAGTATCGACAGCAACAAACTCGCGAAAGCAGTAAATCCGAAAAAACGCACGTTTTCTTATGCGCCTACGCGAAACCGTTTCACGAATTGTCTCAAATCCTTAAGTTACGAGGCTGCGTCCGAATAGCGTTTGAAGAGCGTAATCTACGTTCGAATACGCCATGTGGAGCTCTTAAGGTAGGCAATACACTTTAGCGCCCCAAGGTTATCATCTCGACGCATTGAAATTCATGCACTCAGTTCCGGGCGGGCACAAAGAGCGTACGTGTGCGTCACGTCGGGCGAGCGAAGGGTTAAAACTAGGGATGAAAAGCAGTAGTTTTTAAATCTTTTTTTAATAAACGTGAAGACACAAATGACATGTTAGATCTGGCACCAAAATTACTAGATCTTTAAGGTACATTCAAATGCAATTAGATAATTACACCAGTTATTCAATAAATTATCATAGTTGTAACTTCATACATTCAGCGATAAGGAAAAGTTACACGAAATACTGTATATCCAGGCTGGCGATATCTAGTAGATCTTATCGAATCAATTTTGTCGAAAACAATAATGTCCAATAACGATATCCATTACGGAAAGATATAGCCACACGCCCAATGTCCGGACCCCGGCGTCACGAAAGAGAAATTGGGGCCTAAACACACGGAAAACTATTTTAAAACCCCCTCAGATGGGCGCCAGTGAAAGGGATCTTATTTGGGAAATGTACCGTTTAACAGCCGAAGGGTTAAGGTCTCGTAGGTACCTACGCTACGAGGCAATGGCATAGAAATGACTGCAACTTTAACTTGGGGCCTTCGATACGAGTACTTAAATGTCTCACGATTTACTTACTTACTAGAGTCTATTTTTGTTAGAACAGAGTCACGGGCAGCCGCTAGTACATTATAATAAGGGTATTTATTTCGTTCCGCCTCAAATAAGCTGAGTACGTCTTAATCAAAAAGGAAAAAATAAAAGAAAATACCGCACGTGCGAACAGAGAGAACAGTATTATATTTTAACGAAACATTTTCGCAAAAAAATAGGGATTATGTTCCAGCCAATGAGAACTCTTAAGACAACAAACAAAACGTGGTTTGAAAAAATGACGGAATTCTTACGGTTTGTGAAATCAGGGTTCACAAATACCTACATCAAGGCAGATCCTTAGCAGCAGTTATTATGTATTGAGTTTCTCACGGTGAATTTATTTTAATATTTATAGTTTTTGTTAAAATTAACTGTTTAGAAAACAATCACATTTTCAAAGTTGCTTTCATGAATTTTTCATCTTTATGGTTTTAACTTTTGACTCAAAAACAACAAGCTACAAATGAAATGATGACAATTCAATTACTCGATCTATCTTGTCAGTAGAGCAGAGATAACGCCTGAAAATGATTTGGACGGGACAAAGCGCTTACGTTCACATTGTTACAAAGTATCTATCTCCATTCAATATCGCACAAAACGCCGATATCACAAAGGAGCAGATATTTACTTTAGCCGCAGGAAACAAAGCGGTCATAACTGAAAATAACCTATTATCTCGAATCGGAACAATACCTGCTACAAGTACTGGGAGCGTAATCACCGAATCTCGTGACGTATCAGGGATGTCGGTATTTTATCGGAGGATCCGAGTTTTACGGCGCAATCCCGCAAATTAACCCTGCGCTGGGATCCGTGCGATGTGATCCCTAATTTTCAGATACATCTCGGGGAATAAATAGGGGATTAAGGGCGGCGCTGCGCGTAAATAAGCTCGCGTCACGCCACACAGCGACGGGGCCGCGGCGAGATAAGGAGCGGGTGGAATTGCCCTCGGTAGAGCTTCTTACGGCGCGCGCCGCTTGACATGGGATGTGGCGGATACAGCAGAGTAGTATGCACGGTGAAAAACTGTTCGGCATATCTATTGCTGCTCACATATTCACAGTTTGCGCTGTACCGTATTTGGATTCAGCAATGTGTCTCTACTTTCATCATTGCACATTAAGAGAGCCATCCTTGTCTTTTACCTTCTGGTAGCGCCGTATGTCCTATTTGCCGTGCGGTACGTTTAAGTTAGATAAAACAAGCATTTACGGTTGTAAATCATTTCACAATTTAACATATTTCATTTGTGACTCAAGACTGATCTTATGAATAAGGCCCATTTAAATGATAAAGGTACTGTTACGAAAGTTAATATGTAACACATATTTAGTTTCATCCAAATAGTAATCAGCTAAGTTTCAGAGTGCTTCTACTTTGAAAGCTTAATTCGAAGTTTAGCAGCCCTTTAAATGTCGCAAACGGTATCAGTCTTCGCTCAGATCGTTTCTTAAGCACTTTAATGTTCAACGTCCATTTCCTCGCGTTATATTTCTTAGCTAATACGATAAATGCCCGTTCGTGACGTTAAACGTTTTCTTATCGCGATCTCTTATAACTCACGCCACCCCTCACTGCATGAGCTACAACGGGTTTTTACCGAACAAAGGATTTTCTTTAACGCAGCTGAATAGTATATGGGAAACGTACTAAATATAGAACCTAAAAATGCGGTGGGTGGCTTACTTTGAGAAAATCCAATTGTTAGATATTCTTATTTCGCGTGCTTGTTTTGAAGGAGCGGAGGCGTTGAAGAAGAAGAAAATTTGTACATTATAAAATTAAAAGATAAGTTATTAAATTTCCCCATGATCAATCTGGGACATCACTATTATAGCGATAAAACTGTGCAACTGTTTTTTATTCATCAGTTTTGTAATAATATAATCACCTATATACCCCTCTAAATGAATGCCCGTAGGCCAATAGTGGAACACATATTTACCTTATTTACAAAGAAAACGTACCCCATAAACTCACACACGAACTTAAGATAGAGCGGCACAATAACCGTCACATTGTGTTATCGCCAATCATAAACTCGCGGGTCTAAAGTGCCCCGCATGAGTTACTATGGCTTTTTGTCTCGAACAAAAGCTTTAAAGATCTAAAGCTACAAGTTGCGTGCACGCAGATACCTTTGTTCTACTTCGAGCGATACACTTCGCGACATACTATTAATCTAGACGCCTATCGTTGTGGTTGCCATGGGAAAGTGGCGGGTTATTTCTAACCCTTTCTAAGCGTATACAGTTTTGAGGTTAGATTGTTTTTTTTTAATATAATAGACAACTAAATTCTAGTGCAAATAGTGCACCACTACAATGTATTTAATAACTTGTTAGATTTTTACGTATAAAATTATGATCAAGATTTAGATGAGTACATGCCTATGGCTAAGAAATAACTACTAATTCGTTGCAATAAAAAAGTATGCACACAAATAACAATAAACTTTACAACGCAAACGTATTATTACACAGCACAGATGTAAAATAGCCAACAATACTCTCCGACCCGAAGTTGTAAAAGTAAAGAAGTCACATAATATTTTTACGGTCTCCGAATCCCCAAGGTAAATCCCTTAGATGTAGTATCTGCCGGAGTTAGCCGGGGTCACAGGTACAGTCGACCCGTTGCGCAGTGGAGGGTTAAAGTATTTGCTGCACTCACTTTACGGTTAGAAACGTGTTGGAAAAATGCATTAATTTTCCTCGTGGAGAAACCTGGATCATGTTGCTAGGAATAATGACGGCAGGTTAAGAGATACGGGCTTTTATACTTTGCCTGTTGGAGGATTCTTGGAATGGAAGATACTTTTAGCTTGTTGCAGCTAAGCAACACGGGTTGCTTAGCTTATCTAGGGCATTTCGAACAAGGCAGTTGGAACAAAGTTTTTATTTTTATTACGTTAATATGTTTAATGATTTAGTTTTATGCAAATTGGTATTACTTTTGTAGATGCTACGCCTATATGCGAATTAGACGAGATTACAGAAACACAACTTCCTCATTAACCATTGATACCATCCTCCAGCAAATGAGACGAACCAAGCTTCTTCTATTTGTCATTTATAACTGAGAAAAAGCTGTCTTCCAAATCATAAAAAAATCACAAAAGCATTTTTTTTACAATCTAGTGTTCAACATGTTGACAAACCTTTGTCTATTTTTGAGAATGTTTGCGAAAACCTCCAATAAAAGTACGCTCATCTCAGATGAATATATTGTAGGCATAATATATTTGTACGAGAAATGACACGGGCACAACTCACGCACAAGTCGTGTTGGAAAAGGTTATTAAAAGTTCGAAGCAACTTATGTTGCCGTCTGCCTGCCAGATATATTTGTTCAAGTTGTTTGTAGTTACATACCTATACATTATATGATATTAGTTCGATTGTTCGTTACAGCGATTTGCTATGAAACTCTTTTTACAAGGTTTTGTTTACCTTCACCTGCCCTAATGTTTATATGTATGTACTCAAATCGTGCAAGCTAAATTTCACCCACTTACAAGTGTCTGATAAAGCTGAAATTTTGAAAATACCTACATTTATTTTTGTTGATTGGACAATGAAAAGTTACATTATTTAATGCCTGTTTAATAAAAGGTTTTCCTTTTTCAATGTACTTGTTACACTTCCATTTTGAAGTGAACAAGGAAAATATTGAAGGAAAGCTCTTCTGTTTTCCCTTCATTCCAGTTACAAGAATTAAATAGTACTGTTTTTAGTTGAAATGTAGATTCGTCGAGAACTAAGAAATTCCTCGTGAAGTTCGATAGGTACCTACTTCTTTTGTGTCTTCACTTCAATTTACTTTGTAGGACTCTTGAGGGGAATTGAAACGGATCAGCTTCTTCTTGTTATGATTCTAGTGAGCCATGAACATTTTCACAGTGCGGTTGTTATAAGATAACTAGGTTAGAAGCGTGGTCAAGGAAGTGTGCGGTGGATAAGTACTTCAAGGTGCCACCACGTGGTGTTGTCGCCAACACTGCTGTACACTAAAAAAAAGAAAGAAAGGAAAAAAAAATTGGTTGCCTGTAAAGTCGGTATACGGGCGAAAGTTTTACGTGACAACGACTTTGAGTGGTAAAATAATTTTAATGTGAATATTCATTCGTATAACATGAACCGGTGTGTATGCCTATCTCTCTCACTCTCTCTCTCTCTCGCTCTGTCTCTCTCCCTCTTAGGCGGGTTAACTGTGCTCGAGTGGAAGGGACGCGTGCCTTTCACTTTTTATGTCTGTCTCACTCGCTCTTAGGCGGGCTAACCATGCCCGAGTCGAAGGGACGCGTGCCTCTCACTCGCTCTCATTGTGAGCGCGGAACGTGAGCGGAGCAGCGTAACGCAGTTTCTTGAAGTGTCACCCGGCAAACCAATTTATAAGACGTTGTCACGTCAAAATTGCCTATTAAACTACACTTGAAAATTGACAAGACTACGACTAAATATATTATAACTAAAATGAAAGAAAAGTGTAGGTATAATCGAATTGGCACCCACTCAGCATTATTGCCATGGCAAGCCATGGCGCTGGTTTTCTGTGGGTACCATTGAGGTTCGGAGATGGCACCACCAACAAAACAAACTAAATTCTGTATGTTCTCTGCTTGGACCTGTGGTTGACTGGTAGAGAATGCCTCCGGCATTAAGTCCGCCCACTGTACACAAGTTTGTGCAAAACTTTTTGTAATAAATAAATTGACTATAGATGAAACAACTTAGTATATATAGCATATAACTAAGTAACAAATTTAAGTTGGAAGGAAATAATTCATAGCTACAAAATCATTTGGTTTTGCTTTTACATATTGCGGCAATAGACAAATAATATCCATCTTTTAAACACTGTTTCATTAGAACGCTTCTGGCGTGGATATCTTAAAATAGCTTTTACTTAGGTAAGTCTTACTTTACAGGAAGAAATCACTAGCTTCAAATGTGTTTTCGACAACAATGTTTTGCCTTTTTATTTCAATTTCTGTTTTACAACATTGAGAACCAGCTTTTAGTCAATTTTTGTCAAGTATAACAGCACTGTGAATGATATAAGGCGCCGGGCACACCTGCGACTAATAGACCTCCTGGCCGATTTCGACCACGTCGGTCAATCTCAACAGAGATCAGCCAACTGCGAAGGAGATATTATAGTGCATAAGTCTGAGCGCAATTTGCAGGTGCACTGTTCCATCACTCTCAAAGTTTGGTGAGATGGTGATCCGACATGACCGGAGACAGATCAGGCGCAGGACAGGACCAACGGCTTAACGTGCGCACCGAGGCACGGTGGTGTAACGCCGCCAACTTCCCGACTCCGAGCTGTTTTTGAGAAATTCATGACAGAAAATCTCTGAAACAATTTTGGCTCGACCTGGGACTCGAAGCCAGGACCTCTCGGATGTAAGGCAGAAACATTGTGATTACACCAGCGAGGAAAATTTCTAAGTATTGTTTACAAGCGATTTGGTCACGACGATTGATTGACACTGTGTCAGTCATGAGTCGCGGCCACGGCATGCAGCAGCAGTCGTCCGTTGGCAGTTAAAGAGGACAAGATACGTATATTAGCAGAGAACAAGTGAATTCTATGGTTTCAGTGTCAGATATTTTCATTCCAACATTTATTTGTCACCGAATCTCATGAGGATTCCCTCGTCCACTGCATTGTGACGCATTCAAGGGTGTAGCTATCGATTGTTTCTTCAAAGACAACTTGTATACAGGGTGTGTCTGCGGAATCGTCTCATTTGGACACCCCCTTCGTCGGGGTTATAAAGAATGCATGGTTACTGTGCATCGGTGGACAGAGACTCGGATACACTTTGAGGGAGACCGGAGACCCTAATCCTGGCTAGGGTTGTGTAAGAATCTTAAAATTAAGTACATCACAGGTACTATATGCTGAGTAAATTGGTAAATAAGTCTGAAATTGTGGAAAATGTCCAAATTGTATCATTTCAATTGATATTCGTCATAAGCTATTCAGTACAAATATAATTATACTTGCAGTCTTCATAAGTTAATAAACGGGGACAGCAATACATATGTAGCTCTGATTCCAGTGTAATATTTCCTGATTTGTACTTATTATACTAGTATGTTAATTTTATAGCATTAATCACAATTAGCTAATATTTTTTCAATATTTTTCAACGCAAAACCTTTCAGAATGATCACAGCGATTCGGTAAATCAGTAGTGCTTCTGGCTAATATTAAAACTCCTGGAAGACACGCAAATTAGAATCTTAAAACTTTTTATTTATTTGCGAATAATAATAATTCCTAACCCAAACACAACAAGTCACGTCCCTAAGCCACGCGAAGTCCAAGTGAAAAAAAAAATGCTCAAGAGCTGGCAACCCTCGTCTTAAGTGATTTCCAAGTGTGGGGCGGCCCTTGTCAGGGATCCTTGCTTTGCCCGTGAATAGGGAATGGGACCCTCGTGCGGGCTCTCGTGTAATGCGATAGAAATACATTGATATCGGCCCTTGACACCCGAAAATAAATTCATGAGAATTCCGCTGGATAAGTTTCGAAAAAGTGCTAGAGACAAAAATTGTTAGGTTTAAGAGACGAAGCGTGGCGTGGAAGTCACATTTATATAAATATATACATATTCATTTTTTTTGCAATCTTAGTGTTACTTACATAAAGCGGTGTTATATACACATACAAACAAATATACAACAACTACAAATACATTGATCTGACTCCGTGGTAAGTAGCTTAAGCACTTGAGTTACAGATGTCAGAATCAACAGTGGTATTACAAATAAACTTAAATAAATACATAAAGGACCCAGACTAGTACAAACAGACATGTTCATGAACACAAATGTTTGTACAGTGCGGGGATCGAACCCGCGACCTCTTGGTGACCTTGACTATTGCACCAAAATGGTCGTCAAACATTTGCATAAGTAAGTAAGATATGTGTAAAAGTAATCATTAAGCTTAGTTGAAAACGTCAAGCGGAGTTCAGTCCTGTTCATTTCCAGAAATGCAAAAGAGAAAAGCATGTGTCTTGTATTACTAAGTAGATTTGACTTTTTTACTCTACTGAGGCGGAGCTCAAAAAGAGAGTTACAATTATTAGCAAACAAGTGTATATCTCTGTTTACAAATCGATGCTTTCATTGAGTTCATTTAGTCCAGGGTAATACCTAATTAGATAGCTTGGAATTGGTAACATATTTTGTATTGTCTTGAGTACCCTGACTCCTGCTGACAGACTTATATGTGCCAACGAAAGGGCAATTCGAGTTGCAAAATTTTGGCCTTATCAAATACAGGATGTTTGGTAGTGGTGTGCAAAGGTTGAACGTAATAGTGTGGTCAACCTGATATTTGCCCTTAATATCTTAAACGAAGTATGATAGATTATTTTTTATGCCCACAACCAAACACCCTGTATAAGGTGCTTTACCATTGACACTATAAGGCCTTTTCTACGTGAGCGGCAAGATGCGATGTAATGCGATCAATAATTCTCGCGACTTGAACGTGACAATAACGTAGGCCACTGTAATGTATAACGACAATTTGACATATATATTACAAAATCAAATTCAAATCAATTTCGCTTTCAAATTGTGTAGGACAACGGGTAAGAAGAATTAAGTTATAACTTAAGATTCGGTACCTAACTGCATGTGAATAAAAAACAACACGTAGTTAAAATAATTAGGTTCATTAAATATACTGGTATAGTTCCAAGCTAATGTCTAATATAGTCCAGAGGCGGAATTTAGACACGAGCTGACCCGCCCGCCCCGCGCCCGCCGCGGGTCCGCGTGAAAGCACTTGCTGATTTCCGCGACTTAAATTGGTAGGGTTGACAAAATAATGTGAAATAAGCTCGTGCACGCGGCTGGTTGTAATCAACATGATTAAATGTTTATCATCATCATCAATTGTTTATTGTCCTAAATAAATAAATAAATAATCATAACAGCCGTTCGACGCCCACAGCTGAGCCACAGCCTTTCCCAAGGATCTCCACCGCGATCGATCCAGCGCTTCCAACGACTTTTACCAGATTGTCAGTCCGGCACGCGGTCGCCATCTTCATTCATAATTTACAGCTTTTTTTG
Organism: Pyrausta despicata; assembly: GCA_963921415.1. Lineage (NCBI taxonomy): Eukaryota > Metazoa > Arthropoda > Insecta > Lepidoptera > Crambidae > Pyrausta > Pyrausta despicata. Next base: position 2,920,955 of record OY992848.1, on the reverse strand, counting down.
CGGCCGTTATATGACGGCACCGCTACCTAGGAAATCAAAGCTTTCGCTCAATAGACTTTAAAACAGTACTAGTCGTACATACTTCTAATTGACAATAACGAAGAACTAAGAATTGATAATATTGCTTTCATTTCGGCCTCTACTTAGTATGCTAGAAACTGAAAAATAATTACATAATTTTTTCAGTGTAAATAATTTCATTAAAAAACGTACTTTAAATATACCACCAGTGACAACCCTGAGCGTGTCCGAAGGGTTTCTTTCGACTCTTTATCGATGGCGTCTGAAGTGTCGCCATTAGGGCAGGCTGACGCTCCGGCGGATAAAGCGTGATTTATCACAATTATACCGATTCGGCCCAGATTCGGTCCGAGTCCGACCCGGCGTATAAAAGCGTCCACAGCTCGGTATCGTACGCATCGCACGCAATGGATTTAATTTTGCCTTGTATTATAACTCATACAACAGTGTCCACTGATTTGCATCGTACGGATCGCACAACGACAATGCTGACATGTGTATCAGTCGAGTAAAAAAGTCAAATTTACTAGACACAATCTTTTCTCTTTTGCTCAAACCAATATTTTTTGTTTGTTTCTGAAATAAACAGGGCTGAATCTCGCTTGACGTTTTCAACTAAGCTGAATGATAACTTTTACACATATCTTACTTACTTAAGCAAACATGACTTCGCCATGCTTCGTCTCTTAAACCTAACAATCTATGTATCTAGCACAATTTCGAAACTTAACCAGCGGAATCCTCATGAATTTATTTTCGGGTGTGCGATGCGTAGCGATGACGTCATACGGAATGCCGATCTAAAATAATTCGAAGTGTTTATAGGCAATCCAATTGCTGATACTAACGTCGGCAATCCCATCGCTGCCGATACATTGGACGCAGTGAACAATTAATCCGTTGCGTGCGATGCGTAGATCTGTGGACGCCTGCCTTAACGCACCGCTCTAACTGTGGCAACGAGCAATTCGGAATAGTCCGACATCGTAAAATCGAGGACAGATTTTACGATGATAAGTGAGTGGTTGAGTCAATAATGTGGAAAGTTTGAGACGACCGATGGAATTGAAATGGTCGTGTGTAGTTTGAGGATCGTCAATTATCACTATATATCACTTGGGTACCCAGCGTAGGTACGAGTAAAGTGCCATATTTTACGTGTCCTATATGACATGAATGCGATGTGTTTTTCAGCCACAATCTCTTTTCGTGTTTTATTTAGTGTTAGTATCATTTTCTTGCTTCGAAATAATCTGCTGAAACTTTGACTCTGATTAATAACGAGTATTAACTAGTACACCTTACCCATCCAGACCCGTGTTGCGCACACCAAAAATGATCAACCTGCGGTTATCTGTTTACCCGCGTCCGACGCAGCGAGTGTCCCGCTAAAATAATTGGCAATCCAAACGTCACGCGTAAACCGATAACGCGTGTCACATTAGGCCGCATTACAGGCCCGCATTTGGCCGATGTCCCGCTAAATTACTAATTCCGGTGTTGCGCGCGAAAACATCTCTCAAAATTACGACAATGCGCGGTATTGTGCCGCATTAGCGAATTAATTCACGTGTTTTGCCGGTAGGGTTGTGGGTCTGTTGATGGAATTAGAAATCAGATATGAAAATGATACCTACTCAATTTGTATCCAATTTACTTTTGTGTAGTAGTGCTGGAAGTACTATTCCGCGATGGACCGCTTCTTGCGATTGCATGTCACTCCCATAGTAAATCAACGTGACTTCGTCACATTAATTACCATAGAGGTGACGTGTTGAGTGACGCCGCAAATCATCGTATACAAAACAAAAAAATGACGCCAAATTCCAGTATGCCCGCAGCACCTAGATCACGTGTGCAATAACAGCAATAAACAATATCACGGCATGTAAAACGCGGAGTAAAAGTGTGCAGTGCCATGCCGGCACCGCGCCAACATTCAGACGCTCGGGAGCCCTGGGGCCCTGGATCGCAAATCAAATTTATAGTGCGCGGTGTCGACACGGTGTATATCGGTGTTCAATTAGCGCTTTGTTGGAATATCGCCGCCTGGTAACAATTTAGACTTTAATGTAACAACCTAAGTGATATATTTTTTGAAGACGACTGTACGCTTTGCCGGTAATCTGATGGCGCCTTTGTTTTTTTCCGGCTCCGCTCATTCGTTGAACAGATAATTTTAGTTTCTGATACCTCTACCTAGATTGCAAGATTTCCAAAAAGTTTATTACTAAGACTAAACACACGAAATTTCGAGCATTGCTTGTCCAGCTTCGTGCTCAATGTTTTGCATCAACAAAACCTCATCTCATTTTGGTAGCTTTTTCAGAGTTCATTCAATTCCATCCAAAACAGAAAAATCTAAACAACCAGAAAGGAAAATCTTCAAAGAAGCTCATTAAACCGTAGCGATTGTTAGTGTTCTTAGAATTTATTGAGGCATCAATTTCCGATGTGTAGTGGGCCAACCAGCGCAGTCGTTACTGCAGCTATTGCCGTTAGTATTAGAGCCTTGGACGGTAAACTGGCATTAATAACGTCAGACAATAGAGGTAATCTGCCGAGATCGACGGACAAGGCTTCCACACTCTCCGCTTCGTTCGTTCAGCTCAGGAACAGCGACCAAGCCAGTGCCCAAATCTGCATATTGCAGTCAAATACGTGACATTTCATTTTAGATATATGTATGCTGTAAAATGGTAACACTAAATTATATATAATTAGATGGCCCGGAAAACGTTGTTTTGCCATATAAATTATTGTGGACAACCCTTATCACTAAGGGATATGAATAATAGATGTTGGCCGATTCGGCCGAGAATTTTATGTTTATAAAGATTTTCCTGAGATATTTCAAGTGCAATGATGTTCTGCTAACGTAGCCATGTTGAGGGCTTAATACCTTCATCTCGAATACTAATGTTCGTTTATAAGAGATTAGACTTTGGTAAAGAAAATAATGAAGTTTGTGATTCACTTGAGCACTAAAGTATAACCTTTCAGGGTAATATGAGACGTAGACAAGATGCCTTAAAATAAGGGTGTATATAACTTTCAAGATTAAAGTATTAAAGTTCATATTCGTGATACCAATTTCTCAAGTTGCGATAGTGAAGGTTAGATTAAATTTCTAAGAGTTAGAAAGTTTTATGAGGACCCAATAAAAATAAATGAACCCAAATACACCGATGAAGTAGACAAAATATTACTTAGGCACGATTAATAGAAACGTTGAACTCTCATATAAAGTTTTAATTAATTTTAAACACGAGTACTTACACCTATTCTACAGGAGAACCTGTGACTATGGAATATCAAATAATGCTATCAACTGTTTCTTAGAAACATAAACATGAATTTATTTTCGTAAGGACGAGTATAATATATGAAAATATATTCATAACTAGCGGACTCTGCAGACGTCGTCCTGCCCGCTATTTTCTCACCGTTTAAACCTTCCCTGGACCTCCACGAATATCTCAAGACCAAAATTATTGAAATCGGTTCAGCCGTTGTCGAGTTTTAGCGAGACTAACGAACAGCAATTCATTTTTATATATAAGAAGATGTTGAGAATGTGAATATGTACTTATTTTTTTTTATAAATTCGAGGTTTGATGAACGTATATTAAAAAACTTATTGTCGCTTCTTCTCTGTGTCTATATTTAAATTAATAGATGGAATAGACGTATCAGGTCACAGAAGATAAGACTCTCTACGTATAATGTAAGTCAATACTAACTTTTGAATATGATCAAAGTGAGATTGGAAGTGTACAACACAAAAAGGGTACAATGCTCTGATATAGGCACATGAACCGTGGGCCGATACATCAATAGGCAGTTCGGTCCATCCTACCGCCAATGATGTTCAGCGTTTCGCCGGCTCGTGGGCTCGCGGGTAAATTGCCCGAACACAATCCTTTTTAGGATTCGAGATCACCGATATCCTGTGAATGTAGCTCACAAACAACATGAAAGGATTTAGAATTTATCAAGGCGAAACGAAAAATATTCGCAAATGGAATCATTTACATAAAGGCTGTTTACCAAACAACAAGTCGGAAGAAATAAATACTTACGATGTAATTAGGATCTACACAGAGCGTTTGAAATGGACACTTCAAGAAACAACACTTAGGACATCCTGTTCAAAAACTTCTAGCACGGCTAACTACTTAAAAGTTAGGCTACGTCTCAGAATGGAAAGCGTTTAGTTGCTTATACAGGCAAATTTCATTTCATATCATTTTACCTCTATTTATTCAATAAACAATATGCATTGTATTGTTTTTTTTTTAATAATAATTATAACAGATATGCATGCAAACTTATAACTAAAAATCTTCTACGCTATACAGACACCTTTCCAATAGAAATTTCTTTATATTAATTTTAAAAACGCTAAACCTAGTCTTTAGTTTTAATTCCTCTGGCAGTTTGTTAAAAAGCGTTACAGCTCGATTACGTGGACAATGTTTAACAACCTTAAGGCAAGGTATGACATTTTTCTTCAAAAGGATCAAACGATAAACACTGAAGAAATCTTCGCCATGAAACCACTAACTGGTGTCACGAAGCCAAAATAAAAGTAAGGCCGAGGTTGAACTCAAATAAGAGAATTCGCAATTTAAAATTTAGAAGTATTACATTTCACGTTTTTAACGTCGGGTGGATTTTTAAAAACAGTGACCTCTGGGAAATCAGAGGTGGTGGGTTGGAACTGCTCGGTGTGAATGTTCAATGAGGTTGGGGCGTTGGACTGTGGGCTTTAACATTGTGTAAGGAAGGTCTTCTTGAGCTGTGTACTAAGTTTGCGAGTTGATTTCGTGTGAAGTGACCTGCAGCGTCTATTGTGTTTGCTGCGACGACTGTTTCGGAAGCCGGAGCAATCTTGTTAAGGTTGCTGTACAAGTGATCGGCGCTGAGGTCGCCGTGTTGATTTGATGTTGTCGGGAAAAAAGTAGGAGCCGTTACCTATCTAAGATATTGGATTATCTGTAGAAAACAGACGCTATGCGCTGTTTCCATTAAATGTAAGGGATGGAGGATGAAGCATCAAAAGTTACATTCAAGTAAAATAAGAATGCCTGTCCAATTCATGTTATATCTAAGCAGAGCACAAAAAACTAATTTTAAAAATAGACGGTCCGTGCTTAAAACGACTAACACCAATTTTCGTAGCTCATTTTTCTTCATTGTACACTTTAATGTTATACGTTCATTACCAAAAGAGTAGTCAAATAAGGAGAGCTCGAGTCCGCCCCTGGCGTAGCCTTTTTAAATTATGTCGCGTTCCCAGGGACAATTTCGACAATGTATCGTGCGAGTGCGTAGGTACAGTCAACTTTAAAAAAAATACACTTTCCCCTCTACGACCTAAAAAAGAAATAGGCAGTATTAAATACTATCCAACCAACTAAAAACGTATGCCTCCTTTAGGTTATGTCTTTCGCGCTGTCATTACTATGATTTGGCCGGCTTTTATTTAAACAAGGTATAATCACTACTTAGTTATTTTGTAGTAGAGAGGTTTGCTTTCATGCATTAATTTATCATCAGTGAGATAAATTGTGTAGCTTGTACCTTGGGCGATATCGAAATCCAGATTTATACCGTTCCTAGTTGCTTGTTTCTAAAAAAAAATACATTTGTTTCAGATTTCTATCCATATGTTGTTAGTAACACAATAATACATTCAAGTGCTTATAACGCTATGTAAAAGCTGAAAACCTTTTAAAAAGCTGCAACAGACCTTTATAAAGAAACCAAGTCAATTGACCTTACTCCTAGTGTCGTATTACTCATTCACTGGTGTTCTAATGCAAAGCTATTGTTTTCGTATTGACAAGACTGTAGTTCTCTGTCAGGAGGGCTTAAATATTTTTTTTTGCAGTAGAAGAAATCAACTATCTGAGGCGGTGATCGAACCCGCGTCCATAGGAACCTAGCCCGTTTGCCTGTACCACTCAGACACCCAGACTTCGGCAATTCCTGACGACGTCATAAAACTACATGAGTGCTGTTTAGATTCTTCGTACGTTGTTGAAGTTGAGTGTACCTCCGGATTACGCTGAGCGCCAACAATTTGGGGGAATGCGCGAAATAACATTTTCTTATGTCGGGCTATTATGTATATCTACCGTAATAGGAAGAAAGGAGCGCACGTTGGAATGAAAAATCACATTTTGAATTAAAACTGATTGTGGTATATATTTTTTTTGGTAAAAAATAGATTTGGCAAAGATGTGTTAAGTGTTTGGTGTCGCTTGTATGTAAGTTAGGTACATACATCTTTAGTTTGCAACGTGAATGCTTCTCAAAATCATAAAACCTAATTAATAAGCAAACAAATGATAGTGTCTTAGGGTAGTAGGCTTCCCCCCCTGTGGGATCTCCACCTTGTCGTGGTGGGGGGGGGGGGCTCAGTAACCGTGACTTCGCCACCCACGGTGAAGCTAAGCGGGATCCCGGGAGGGAACGCTCCACGTCGGCTTGCTGCAGGCCTGCGCAGGATGCGTCCAAGGGTGCGGGTGTGGGAGACGGTTTTGCCTGTCCCTCGCAGTCGGGTGCGGTCGCGGGAGGAGAGACGTCTCGGTGTGTCGTTGCCGTGCGGCCTATCTCCCGCGACCAAACGGGGGCGCACCGTTGGATGGCGCTGCGGTGGGGCCGCAGACGAAGAGGAGATGCGGTGTGTCGTTGCCGTCCTCCCTATCCTCTGCGGCCGGGAGGTGGCGGAGCCCAACACCTTGCTCCGCCGCCAAGGAGTTTGTGGCCCTCGGGCTGTCCGCCGGGATGCCGTGGTGAATGCTCACGCGACCCCATGGCACCCCCACAATAGCTGAGTGGTGGAATGCGCTGTGGTTTTAGTGGGTATTACGGCCTTGCACACCAGCCGTTGAGCCCCACATACAGATGTGTGGGGGGGCATGCGTAAAAGCATTTCCACAGCGAAATAAAAAAAAAGTGTAGTAGGCTTACGGAAGATTATTTAAAAGAGGTGGCATTCTATCGAGCATTTCTAGAAATTAAAGCCAAACCATACTTATAATTCAACAGGCCAATTATCCGCAAATAAATTTAAACTTTCAAACCGCACCTAAGTTTCGAATGGGCCGAATTTAGAGCGGGCAACAATGGCGGCTTTGTCTTTGCGGCGCTAACCCATTAATAACATTTACAATGCGGCCCTGGCGAGTAATTGAGAGGACCATCTGTTATCTTACCGGCCCTAATGAAATTGCGAATGCTTATTAATTATATCGTATAGGTTTCAGTTCGCCTAACACTGGAGGCTGTAGGTGCTGGGAATTTTCAGTACGGTTATTTTTTAAATAAATACTAGGTTTAGGTTTAAACAGGTTGTTTGAGTCGAACATCGAATAGCATTAAAACGTTTGTGCCCCTTAATTGCTAGATAAATTCATTTTATTTGGTTAAGAGATAAATGAAACCTTAGGCTGTAAAATTGCAATGGTAGTTACGCCGGGGAAATCAAAAGGAGCCGCTGTATCATAATAAACTTTGTTAAAAAGAGTAAAAGGTATAAAGAGAACACAAAATAAGTTCTTCAACAATGCGGCGAGACATCAGATATAAAGAAGCCGCATATCATAACAAAACCTTGCAAAAATGAAAATTAAAACTAATTTCCAGTTACAAAACCCCCCAATGAGCCAGGAAAATAGTTGGCGAGTTTCAACGGCTGGACCAGCCATAGCTTAGAACCAGCGTGATTAAATTATTATTCGAATAACAAATACGCACTGATAATAATAATAATAATCATAATCATTTATTCATTCATAAACATAGGTACATACAGAGGTTGTGGGTTGTTTAAATGCGAGCTCTATGTTTCACCTTTTCAGGTATATGAAGTATTTACATTTTATCAATATCATTTAGCATAATAATAATAGTAGGATAATATTTTATAATTGAAATTATATGTACATAGGTGTATGTATGTATATGTAGGTAAAATAAATGAAATCGGTCCATCCGTTCGGGAACTACGATGCCACAGACAAACACAAAAAAACAGAGAAAGAGATCAAACTTAGTCGAGGGTTGAAAAGGTTATAATGAGATAAGAAGTAAGATTTAAAAAATGCAACAAAACCGGCGTAACCTCCGTCCACGCTCCCGGCGACACGTCGCATAGCTCGCCCATAATTAATTCAATATGCGCATGCACCGTATACATGAATATTTAACCGCCTAAGAGATAAAATGCTAATCCCTAGATGCATACATATTTATCCGGACTATATTAGAGGGCAGATAACGCGTCGGTTAGATAGCGAAATTGGATTAGCTGATTTAATTTGAGATTTGCATTTGTCTTCAGTAAATTTAGCTAGGCGGATATTATGACACAGTACAATCAAGTTCAGTTAAACTGTGGTAGTGCAGTGGGGCACGATCCGAAGATGAACATACGCTTCATGAATCATTGAAGCTTGTTTACTTACAATTTAATTCAATCAAGTTTTACGTAAGCAGATTAATTACAATTATCCCCCCATCCTCCTTGTCAGCAAAAGTATGCAAAGCTATTAACTTGCGTACTTTTTTGGGAAATTTGGACAAGTGAATAGCGCGCGGTAATTCATGTACTCGGTTTGAAAGCGAGTGCCTGTTTGCGGGACTCCCCGATAATGCGTTTCGTGTTCAAGCAAAGACAATGTGAGGGTTGCCATTAGTGTAAAAAAGTTAAGAACTACTGATGACGTAATCATAATCTAGACTCCCCTACCCCCCATTATGTCATCCAAAATAAACTTAGCAAAGACCCCCCATAGTGCTCACGTAATACTTGAACGGCTCCTTTGTATAAGATTTGTCATTACCATTAATTAAAGTTATACGTTGTATAGGGTATAAGACTCACATCATTAACATCAGAACTACCTACCAGTGGTAAATTTAAGGATAATTATATATATATATATATATATATATATATATATATATATATATATATATATATATATATATATATATATATATATATATATATATAGAATGAGATTTTAGTATGTTTATCCGTACGAAGATACATTCTTTTGCATCTCACTATCAGGCTGTCTGATCTACTTATAGACTCATCAAAATCATGGTGTATCTCTAGGACTGATTTAGGAATACGATCTTGGCCTCTATTTTACATAACTGTGTTTGCACAGAATACATTTTCGGTATAATCTGTTATAATTCTAACGGCTGCATTCCCTTGGTTAACGTTCGTACTCGTAGCTTCGAGTATAATTCTGTTATGCGGAAAGCGATAATTTAGATTCAACTCGGGTTGTGTTACTCTATTACTTATTGTACGAGTATTTACATAGGATCTCGACAATAGACTTATCTGGGAGAGGATTTTGGTGTAGTTTGTAAGGTTTATACCGCTTTGCTGATCGTAAGCACGTATTGATATTGATTATGGGTTGATGTGAATGTTTTTTCAGATTGTCATATTTATTTATTTCAATGGATTACGTATCAAACATGTTTAATCAAAACGGCTTTGCAAATCCTACGCACATTTAGTCCTTTAAAGTCATAAATGTAAAAAAAATCTTAAATTGAGTTAGTCATGCCATAACTTTCCTTTTACTACTCTATTAAGTGCTTAAAGATAGTTTTTTAATTTATTTTTTGGCATTTATGACTTTAAACAACTAGATGTGCGCTATGCCGAACTCGGAGGGAACAGTTAGTTTCGTAGACATGCAAATGCCGATTCGTCGGCGGTGCATCAAATTGTCCGCATTTGATTGTTCGACCGTCCTGTCCGTTGTTCAAACGCGTAACCTCTAAACAGTGGACTGGCCCACGGCAATCAAACGGTTTTACAGATTCCGTCAGGCGATGTCGGTCAGTTTCATTGTTTATAACTAGAGATGGGCCGAGTAGTGGTTTTACCGAGTACCGAGTACTCGGCCGAGTTACTCGGTTTAATTTGAGGTATGTTTAGTTTGAGGTAAAACAAGATAAAACATGACCGCAACGCGCTGCCAGCAATACCTAATCACTGACATTTTGTATTAATAAATCATGACTTCACTAATCAACATGATATGTATTTGATTTTATGACATATCCCTTTAACTACATACAGTTTGTCGATCTGCAGCGGCCTGGCTGTCCTATATTAACCAATAAGAATTGACAAACGCGAGATTAGGGGCTTGTTCATTGACTTAAGTATGTGGTCATTTAGGTACAGACATTAATTCCTCCAGTTGGCCAGCAGCAAACTTATTCCAGACATGCTGTTTATCAAATTTAAACATACCGAGTACTCGCCACTTGAACCGAGTTATTCGGCCAAGTACGAGTATAAAAAAAACACCGAGTACTAACCGAGTACTCGGCCCATCTCTATTTATAACGATTGTTCAATCTATCTGATGCACTCTATCAAATAGTTGACATACAACGAGGAGAATTATCTGGGCCTCTAGACTAGGGAAAGGCGCGTTCACATTTAACGTCCGTTTTTCTTGTCCGTTGAAACGAGTAAGTAGGTATGTTATTTATGTTGTTTACAATAAATTAAATAAAATGTTGAATATCTACACCAGTCCACTTTCAAAAGTTAAATTCGTTCTAAAAAATTGGCTACAAAAACTTCCTCGAAACGGAGGACCTCCTGAAGATTCCGTAGTAGATTAATGGTGTTATATTAAAACAAAAGAGTTGCATGCGCCTTTTCTTGCTCACTTCCCCTCAAATACATGCACATACACACTCCATTTACTCCACCTACGCGCGTACACACACACATACACACACACACTCACACAAACACACACACACACACACACACACACAAACTTTATTATTATTTCCTTTTTTGTTGTTCTTGTTACAAATTTTTATTTAAAGTTCCTTACATAAATGTTTTTTGGCATTATTACTCACAATTGAAATAAATTAATTATGTTACAATGTGGAAGAATTGACGTCTGTCACACAGTTTCTATAAACTAGTATAGACGTCAATAATCCCCATCTTAAAATTAAGTCCTTTGAATAAACTTATGTACCCATATTGGTTAAGATAATTTGTATACTGTTGAGAGCAAATAAATAAAGTAAAGTAAGTTAAGTTATTATTTGCGTATGTAGTTGTATGAGCGAGTTCACACATACCTTCCAGTATATCCAGGATCCAGTATACTGGACCGAATCAGAACTGTGAGAATAAGTGCTGGCGATGTGCTGTGTGAACACTATCTCCAGCAGCGACGGATCCGTAAAAAGGGATCCAGTAAAACGGACGTCATATGTGAACGGGCCGTAATATGGCTGAGTCGATCAACGACACGAGCAATTACTTTATTTCGCTGAGGTTACGTAAAAACTAGCGAAGGCAAGTCAATGTCAGTTCCATACGTTTCTTCGTCATTTTCATACATCGTTGATCGACAATGCAATGTAGGTATTATGGCTTTGTTAAAGGGCCTTGGTGTCACTAACTCAAGAAATCAACTGTAACTAGAAAGTCACAATACAATTTAGGTACTCCACTTGTAGAGTTCAGCAATTTTATGCCAAACGAAATCGTGGCTTGAAAGACATCAACGACACTTCTAGTGTTAAAAGTCTTAAAGTAGATAGATTGTAGATTTCATTACTACGATTCAATTACATGGGATCACCGCTATACAGGGTTGTAGTTGGAAACTTCGAGATTATCTAGCTACATCAAAGTTAATGAAGTAGGACTTAATCAGACGTCTCAGACGAAATCTATTAGCGGGTTAATTGTTATTGCACCAGAGGTTCTACTGTGTAGTAACTGTATTTTTGAGGCTTGCCATCTCTAATCGTGTAAAAGTCTATGCAGCCAAGTGGTTATGTGTCAGTCAACAATGTAAAATTAAAACACATTTTAAAAAAAAACGGATAGCTTGGCTTGTGAGAGATGAGGGTTCGAGTTCCGCCTGTGCAGTCCATTTTTTCTTTAAGTGTTTCTTTGATTTCACACTGCAAAAAAAATTGCATTGTTAATACTATAATATATATATACTTCAACACAGTCAACACTCAAGAGGCACACAGAGGTAGGAAGCTAGGTAGAGATGACGCCAGGTCAGACTACCCATTTTCGTTGCAAAACCACCCTCATTACATAAGCAAAATATGCCGCAGTGATTAACTTGACGTGATGGCGTCTGTAGGAGTGCTTACCTCTAAGACAATTATTTTTAAATGGATTGGGAAAACAATAACAGAGTTCGAATTCTTGGATATTTTAATTTCAATCTGTACCAAAAAGTGCAAAAGTCAAATGCCTAGCCGCTAGCTTCAGGCCATAATGCGCAATGACTTGAGTTGATTATACGGATCGAAGGGTTCAGAGTAGGCCTCGTACCTCGGAGATGTTACTATTGTGCAATAACCATCTCCTATATCTGTGGATAGTGATCCACTATCACAGATACCTAGCTGGAGTATACAATTGGTAAATGTTAACCAAAGGCCATATTCAACCATAGAGAGACCACCTGATTTATTGTATTTGTAAAATTATTTCGACTACCTATTGGAGTTATAACATGAATATGACGTGTCTTATAGAACAATGAAACAGTACAACGGTAAAGTGGTCAGATAACCGGCAAAATAATTTGCTATTAAAAATTCAACCCACTTTTAAACTGCTTGCAGGCAAGGCATGGAACAAGCACCTAACCAGTGCAGGTTCAAATTGGTCTAATAAAATTCCATGGTTTTAATCTCGGAGATCCTTGCTCTAAGCAAAATTGAAGGATTGCGGAGAACCGCGAGTGATCAGCTAAAGGTAAAGGTATTTCGACAGTCCGTCCGTCCGTCCGAATACTTGGCGGTCAGCGTCCGGACTTTGAGTTCGGACATAAGTTGCGCTCGAGTTATGCTGGCCTGGTATCGATTGGTTGAATAGCGATAAAATTCTAAATAGCAAAAAAAACTTAATACCCTATAACTAATGACGAAATCATCAACATAATATCAGCCATTCGACGCCGACGGCTGAGCATAGGCCTCCCCAAAGCATCTCCATCGCGATCGGTCTTGCGCTTCTCGCGACCTACAGCAGATCGTCTGTCCACTATAGGTTGCTTGCCCACGGAAGTCGTCTATCACGTGGTCTATACTATTGATTAAAGCTTCGCAGAACCGACGAGAGGTGAAAGAAGAAAGTTCTCGAATGGAGACCACGCTTAGGTAAACGTAGTGTTGGACGCCCCCCGGCTAGACGGACAGATGACCCGAAGAAGGTAGCCGGTAGTGACTGGATGCAAAGGGCGGGAGATCGTGCGCTGTGGCGCTCCTTGGGGGAGGCCTATGTCCAGCAGTGGACTGTAACAGGCTGATATGATGATTAAAGCTTAGTGGGCTCACAGACAGGCGGCGTGCTTAGAGCCTGGAGCTTTGCAAGTCATCAAGCAACTGGATAAGTAAAACAAATGTTTTGGATGTTCGCAGGCGACTGCAATATAATTGAACATAAAGTACTTATGTGATGTTGACTAATCCACAAGGTTTATCGCTCCTTAATCGTTAGTAGGTTAATTTATCGATAAGTTGGCTATTGGCTAGGATACAATTCCTGCTGGAGGCTTTTGATTTACGTGAGTTCGAGGCAGGAGAGCAGGTTGCGAGAGTATGTTGAGTGCACACAGGATGCACTTCAATTGTTATAATCTGAAAGCAGCCTTCCGAATCCAATTACTTACTAAAACATATGAATGTATTAATTAGATTTTGCACATGCAGGGGCAGTATTATACCTACATACAATATAGTTTTGTAGTGTTATTAAGCTATCGGTACCCCCTTTATTAACGCTGAGAAAATGTGTTTCGCAAGCTTACTAGCCTAGGGATGATAGTAGGTTCTATAGGATTCATTCTTAAGTATACCCAGTAAAACCTCCACGAGTTCCTTCGTGCCGCTATATACAGGCAACGGAGGATCGCTTGTCGCATGCGCTCCGTTGCACCAGCGATGGATATCATATACCCCCTAAGGCGGTCACCTTTTATTTAAGGATAAATCCGTCAGAATGTCCAATTCCATGGTAATTTTATCGATGATAGCAAGTGAGCTTGGATTGTCTTTCCAGTATTACTAAAAGCAAGTCTATCGTTTAAATTCGAAAAGACATTACTTACACTTGAAAAATACCATATAAGGTTAGAGCCTTGAACCGGACTTCCATAATTCAGGGGTTCGAATCCACCCTGATGACCGGAGCCGAAAAAAAAAGATTTTTTAAGTGTAGTTTCTTCTCGAATTTAAAAATAGCGTAGTGAACGCAAAAAAGGCTATCGTTATCTTCGAGCGACCAAAACAATAAGCTAAGAACTGTTTGTAACGAACCTGGTGAATACTAAGGCATTACACATCAACCAACAAGTGAACAGGTGGTGTTTGATGTAGATAAGTGCGAAAGTTGCGATGAGCACTTGTCGCGAATTCGCATTACGGCCATTCGTCAAGACGGTACGCACGATTCATTCACTCTCAGCTCCTGGCAATTTTGATGGTAAGTCAACTAGAAGTGATATACAGGGTGGCAACCACAATACGACAATTGACTTTCTGTCTGTCAGCTTTCACGTCTTAACTACTAAACAGATTTGAATAGTGTTTGGTAAACATACATGGTCGTCAACACTTTGTATGTGTATTAAATTTCATCCAAATCTGTTCAGTAGTTTAGGCGTAACAGACAGAAATTTAATTGTCTTATTGTGGTCACCATCCTGTACAAACAAAAGCATAGCACCACATAGACAGGCGACCTTGTTAAAGGACATTGGCGACCTTTTAAACGGACCTGTTACCTTTGCAACACCGGTTAGGCTTAGATCTATAATTTAGACGAATTGAAAACACCAACCCCAAGGTACCTGGTGCATGAATCAGGATAGAAAATGGTTTGAGGTTCCTTGTGACTAGTAAACCTAAAAGAGATGATTCCATGTTTTAACACGGACCTCTTTTAGAATCTGATAACAAGGCTAAGCGAAGCTAGTAGGAGGTCAGCACTTCCTATAGCTGTTCATGATACTCGTAATACAACAATTTTCTCTACTTGGACCTATGGTTGACTGGTAGAGAATGACTTAGGCATTTAGACCACCACTGTACACATGTTTGTGCAGAACTTAAATAAATAAATAAAACAATAATCTTGTTTATTTTACACTAAAAAATATTACGATCATAACTCACTCAGTAACAATAAACATCAACAATTGGAGGGATATGCCGTAATAATCTGAAATATTTTTGACTCTTTACATCGTTCTATGTAAAATACTGACATTACTTACACGATTTTTTATAATAAAACAGTTTTCTTTGGGTATGGAACTTTTGGCTGGTATTTGTAACCACTGGAATAAATTGTCAACGTAGCGCTTGCGTTTCAGGCACCAAGAATCAAAACAGCAATTATCAATAACCAGATTGATCCAGTTCACTATTTGTATTCTAGAAAGCGAATTTTGTTTGAAATATTGAATGTCACTTCTAGTGAAGCTTACGTCACGGAATCGCTTCTTCAATCCCATATTTACGCTTGGAATCCCCCAATTCGTGTGCTCTACGCCTCAAAATATACAGTCGCTATTCCCGCGTCACTCTCATGAGCCTATGTGTTTAGGCAAAGTGCTTTTAGACGTGCGACATTTTCTGCCGAATCAACACCAGCTTTGATCGACTTTCCAACTTTGCGAGTACTTGGAAAGTTGTGTAAATTATTCGTCTACCGAAATATTGACATGCGCTGAATGAATTTTCGCCTTTTTCTGTTGTCTCAATTTTATACAAATACATTGACGACTTGGTGAAGTTCGGTCGCGTAACTTGTTTCGTATAAGAAGAACTTGTATGCGCCTATTTAATTCAGATAGCCTAGAGGATCAAGTAAAGAACGTTTTCTTGCGGATATCATTCGTAATTACGAAATAATGATCTAAATTGTAGCCTTTCATTACTAATAGACGGTTTCATATAGCAATGTAGATGTAAAGCCCCGTCCAGTCCACTCTGGAATCACTCATTTCCTTATAAACTGCGGGTATGAGCGTACGGGGTAATTTTATTAGCAAAATTACGTCCGACATCCAATCCAGGCGGCGCATTAGTGCTCAGCCCGACGTCCAATTACCAGATGTAGGCGAGATGCTCTACGTACGCACTCATTGCACTAACTCAATGCATAAGGGCGATAACACATCATCGGGGATATTTTCCGCCACACCTGCCCAGAGCCCATAAAGCAAGCGTCCACAATTCGGTATCGTACGCATCGCACGCAGCGGTTTTTAGTTTGCCTTGTTTATATAGAAACTCATACAACAGCGTCCACTGATCCGCATCGTACGGACCGCACATCGGAAATGCCGACATGTGATGCGTACCGATGACGTCATACGGAATGACGATCTACAAAAAATCCGAAGGAAAGTGTCAATTGGCAATCCGATTGATGATACTCGCGATTCGCTGCCGATACAGTGGACGCAGTGAACAATTAATCGGTTGCGTATGATGCACATGATACCGACCTGTGAACGTTTGCCTAAACAGTGTCATTCCGGAGCGGACTCTAAACGCAGCGTGCGTTCAAACTTCGAACGACGCTCGGACGTTCTAAGAATCCCACATCGTTCTTATCTCAAACAGTGAAAGATCCCTCTTTACTCTCTGCCCACTTTGCCCACGCCGCCTTCCGTTCCCGTGCTAATGAGTTGGTCAATTAACTGCTATTTTAACGGACCACTTTGTTATGCGACAGAGCGCTAACAAAACGCAGACGGTTTAAAATTCGAATTTCCGAGCACTCGGAATAGAAAATTTTACTTGCTTTTTTTGGTCATGAATTTTTATGCGCCGCATACTGGCGGCGATATACCGGGTGTCGTTTCTATTAAACACTCGTCTAAACTTAATTAAAGACCTTCTAGCACTTTTTATTAAGTTGCACATTCGATGAATATTTTCAAAGAACACATAAAATGATATATTCTTTTTTATGGAAAGATTGAAAATTGGTGTGGAAAAGAGAAATTACTGATGGTGCTTTTCTATACAGATTTTAAGTTTGAGTCAGTATCATGCGAACAGCTAAACTCCATTTGCAAAGACTGGGATTTTCGTAACTATGATTTGGAAAGTTTTCCGTCTGATGTTGTTAGTTTATTTTCTAGGTATATAGACACAATACCTACCTGAATGTTAATAAAGTGATTTTAAGTTACCCACAAAATATTTAAGTTAAATATTGTATATAACACCCTTGAAATCACATAGAATAATACTACTAAATCGTACTCCACATTTTTCCGTCGCAGCTTTTTAAAAAAAAATCTACTGCGTTAATTTACTGCACTGATTTATCAAATTCAAAAAGCTGTCTTAAACAAAACACAAAAGCGTGCATAGGCATTTTTAATGTAAAATAATATTTATTAGTGCTGTGCGGCGGTAAGTAGCCTTGTCGGTGTTGGCTCGGCGTGAGCGACTTTAATCTATTCTACTTAAGAGCCGGCTTTTTGCACCTGAACGGGGTGTTTTAAAACGAATTTACCGCTCCTCCGGCGGAGGTAGGGTGACGGCACCACTCTCCGACACTTTAGGGCTTCGCGACTTTATGATGATATTTGAAAAAAAAATGTGTTAAAGTTAATTGTAACTTAATCACATTTTTTAAATTGTATACTATATTCATATTACGAGTATATATTGAGAGTGCACAGGTACTCTCAATACAATAATGTACATAGTCAAAAAAATATCAAAAATCATACAAAGCTCCAGTCTCCGACACAAGACAATTTTTTGACGTCTACTGTTTCATTTCCAAAAAGATTTAATAAAGTCATTTTATTCTGGTAAACATTTTCAAATACCTATCAATTAATAGTTCTTTCAGAACACTGCCCTGATTTACACTCACACCTTCGCTGATTTACTCTCCTGCCATATGAGGACGAAAAAATAATACCATAAAAATGTTTATCAAATCGATTCCAAAAAGTCTGTTTTTTACAGATATGCCTATACCTATGCCTAGCCAACCTTAAAAAAATCTCCGAAACCTAATAATTTCTTTTAAAAATATTATCAAGTGTCGTAGAACTTGGAAACTGGCTACAGTCGGAGAGTGGTGCCGTCACCCTACGTGTCTGCTAATTCGTTTACTCTTTGCGAGGGCTCTAATGGGAGGCTTTTCTTGCAATTAGCCGCAATTAAGATACTCTGTAAGGAAATGCCTTCGGTGTGGCTCGTTGCGAATCGATTTACACAATTATATCGATACCGTATCCTAGTCGGATTCCGATTGTTAAAGGATTGTTTTGACTTCAATTAGATGTTGTGAGATAAATTCTAAGCAAATTAACACGGGGTAGGTTTTATTGAAAGGGATTCTGTGGATTTCGATATCAAATTGCGAGAATTTATACTTAGTTTCCATCTGCGAATGCTTGGATGATATTATTTAGTGAATTTCGCGGAGTTTTCAGCTAAACAATACCACAGTATAACACTATTATAGGAATCCCTATTCACGATATTATATTAGTATTGTTTGAAGAATGTTACCCACGTATGAAGCAGTTTCTGTCATTCTATTAATTAAAAAGTAAAGAAATAAACAATGTTGCAATTAACATTTGAGTTTGGTATTTATATTAAATTGCTTTAAATATACTCGTATGCTAAAATGAAAACATGCAATAGAAAATAACGCGTATCTCTTTTCATAAGATGATCTTTAAAGATCGCTACCACAGACCATTTTTCTTCCCTATCCCACGTCTAACGAGCCCGACACGGCGATTGTTCCACAATTATGAACACGCACACTTAATTTGGGCTAGATGCGCATGCGCGGGTGGTCCGACCACCCGGTTTTATCGATATCGACAGAGCAGCACTAGCGATACCGAAACATATAGTCGATATTATCGCTGTTTAATTACAATAGGTGGCTCGGAGACGTTATCGGTTAATATGAGATGCGACAAGGAGCTTAATAATACCGATAACCGTCTATTTTGAGATAGAAGGCGCTTGTTGATAAAAATGCCGTAAATATTTTTCTCTGTCACAATACTGAGATTACAGTAGAGTTTTTAGTTGGATGTTTTGTTGTTAATATAAAATAGCTATTGTATATATTTTGTGATCTTTTATGGACTGATCAAATTCAGAGCGACTTTGTATTAGTGATATTGCTTGTTTGCTCTTAGTTATTTCTTGAAAGTTAGGCTTTTATATATTTTTGACTGATTTGTAAGGAAAACATTTAATATCGACCGCTGTTCGTTTTAACCTTGTGTAGGTTCTTAGGTACTACAGGTGTCACAATGTAGGTTCATCTCCGGGTAAACCTACTATGTATGTGCAATACAACATTACATTGTAATACTAACTCTTCTGTCTTCGCCGCAGTCGGTTTAAAATGTCGTAAACATGTCGCCTTCACAATGGTCTTGTCGGTCGGAGTGCTTTGACGTGTACCAAGACGATTACTGTTTGGAATGGGCATTCTTACACAGTTTAGTTTAAAGAACCTCTTTAGAGGACCACGTGAGAATGTGTGTTTGTTGGTAAATCACTGAACATGAGCGCATTTGTGGTCTTTATGGATGGTATAGTGAAGTAACGGAACAGAGAGGAGAATACGATTACAATTTAATTTATATTCGTTTCTTCGGTTTACACGAACTCGTGACCACGGATTTTGAAAAGGATCTAAAAAAGTGTATCATTTCAATTTAATTTATGTAAAAAGTAGTATATTGTGAGTTCAGAACTTCATAAAAATTAAAATGTTTTTGAATTGCCCTAGTTCGTGGTAGATTTGGTTTAAACTTTAAAAATTACAAACTTTTTTCACGTCTGTAATAAATGGATGCTATTGACATACCCAATAAATTTAAACAATTAATTTATTTCGATGACAAATCATTTGAACTACCGAAAACAATAGCTACAATTTTACTGTCACATAGTTTAGCATTTTATACATATTTGTCTATGAATAAGGCCGAGTAGAATGGGGGCGATCGAGTAGCAGATAAATGATGGAGGAAGACGGAGGCTTCGTCTATGGAACGCATTATCTGAAATTTCTGGGAAGCAATCTTCGGAGGCTGCGGCGTAAGTTAGTGGATAGCGGCGAGGAAATTGGTGTCTAGGCAGAAAACTAATTTGTGTGTCAAATGAATAATAATGCAACATCAAGGAGAGGTGGGCGGTTTTTAAACGGAATTGGTAGAGCAAGCAATTGACACATTGACACCACCTCTTGATTTGCCTACGCTACTCACGACGACAGTATACAGAGGCGTGTAACAACATTTCACCGATATCCTAATTCAGAGCTACTTTCGAGTTACCTATTCTATGATCAAACACGAAAAAAAAAGTTTTTGAATTTTCAGATCCCTTGGACATATAATCAACTTAAAAGTTGCCAACTCTCCAATAGTTACCTAACTAACCCAAAGACGGAGCAGATTTTTTAATTTGAAATTTAATTTGAATTGGTTTAATAATTATTATTATCTAATGATTTTTATTCAAATCTCAATTTTTATTAATATTGGACGTAAGCACAATGTTACCAACAATATGGATCGTAAAGTTATAAATATAGATATAAATAAGGATATAAATAATTTAAAATTTGAAAATTTGTTATCCCGCAGTGAAAAAATTTGACCTGTTCTTCTTACAGCAATAAAATAGTGATGTAGTCATCCGCCAGAATCAGTTCCTCTCACAGATGGACGATTTTTTGCAAGTATAAGAAACATGTTACTTTCGATAGCACAGCAGGTGCTTATCACTACAAAAACATTAACTAGGCACGTATCACACGTATTTTGTTCTACGTCGCTGCCTTCCGTGGCTCGAAACGAGCGTGATTTATGTAGGTGTAGCCGCAATCACGCGCCATTGTGTCCTGGACGCCGGACTGCCGGACGGACGGTCACTAGGGCTACCAATATCATATACTATATATATAAAATAAATAAATATTTCACAACAATCACACCAATTCTCTAGTCTCAAATTAAGCTACGAGGCTTGTGTTATGGGTACTAGACAACGGATAAACATACTTAAATAATATTTTTTTTGTAAATAAGTACATATTATACATAGAAAACACCCAGACCATTATATAACCCTCAAATCTTCACATTGTTCAGTAGATGCTCATCGCTTTGGACAACAGTTAAAATGATAAGTATTTGTAAGTCAAACGCCATCACACGTGGCCAGCAACGAGCGTGATTTATGCAGGTGTAGCCGCAATCACGCGCCATTGTGTCCTGGACGCCGGACCGCCGGACGGACCGCCACTAGGGCTACCAAGATCATGTAATATAGCCCTATATATGACGACCGTTTGGTGCAGTGGTCTACATGTCCCCGCACGGTACAAACATATGTGTGCATAAACATGTGTGTTTGTACTGGTCTAGGTGTTTTCTATGTATAATATGTATTTATTTACAAAAAAAAGTATTTAAGTATGTTTATCCGTTGTCTAGTACCCATAACACAAGCTTCGTAGCTTAATTTGGGACTAGAGAATTGGTGTGATTGTTGTGAAATATTTATTCATTATTTATTCATGATCTCGAGGTTGTATAGTGGATGTTTTACCACTTTGAAGACAAGAAGCATTTAAAAATTGTGAGTCAGCCTCCATCGCACGTGGCTCGCAACGAGCTTGATTTATGCAGGTGTAGCCACAATCACGCGCCGTTGTGTCCTGCCGGACGCTGAACCTTCGGACCGACGGCCACTAGGGCTACCAATATTAAGAAACAATACTTTTAGAATAACCGTACAAAACTGTTACCTAATCCATCCGTACGGCGAATTAAGCAATAAGCGGGTTTACGATAAACTTCAGACTGGCGTCTATAGGCCAATAAATCTACGAAACGGATCATACTGAATTCAACTTATTTAATAATATTTTTTAATGTTGAATTCATGTGTCTAATCAAATCAAAAACCACAAGTGACAAAGTGATCACATCACTTCGACGCATCAAGACGTAAAAAGAGACATAAATACTTTCATAAAGCTAGTCAGTGGCAGCCCTACCAGCTGGACACAGCAAGAATCCGGCCGGAATTCAGCCTAGGCGGCAAAGTTTTTAGCGGCCGCGGTCGAATTTTCGTGTCGCTTGACGTGAGTTACTGCGAGTTCTGGATTTCAATGCCGATGCCGGACGCGGAAGATGCTCGCCGGGGGGGGGGGGGGGGCTTTTGGGTACTTGCTTACATCTTAACAGAACGTAAGAATTCTAAAATCGAACCTCAGTCGAAGAAAAACCAAAAAAAATATTGTACTGCTACGTTGGCAGCGTTCTTTTTTTTTAAATTTTGACAAAATCATGATGAGCAGCTCTTCTGTTGAGCTGTACAACAAGATCTCAAGTTTCTCGAACCCTACGTCGATTTTTACTCGCCAAGCCAATATCATGGCTGCCGGCCGCAGGAGTGGCAACAGATAACACAACGGTAATAATCGTGCATAGACAACATAGAGCGCGGGTTCACGGCAGGTATGGTTATGACCGTGTGCAACCGCAGTGGGTGTGCTAATAATATGTGTTTGTGAAGCTGAAGAGCTCGTATATAAATATAAATAAAAGGTATCGGAAAGCTTTAGTTTTGCACCAACTTACAAACAATAGTAGAAAACTCTATTTATTCTAAATTTTTGTTACTGCACGAGGTTATATTGCAGTAGGCGCTGCCTACTGGTCTTGTGAAAATATCTTACCTTGCCGACTGAGCCATTCAGCGATTATAAAACTAAGATGCTTACCTGAAAAAGAGGAAAACCACATTATCATTACTAAACCTTATAAAAGAGACGTGAAAGTATAGGTTTAAGTTATCGTTAGATACAAAATCTGGAAATGAGTTGATTTCATCTGAACGTTCTCTTGAAAAGCACTTAAGATGGTGGTCCGTGTGAAGGACAGACGACAATTTTCATGTGTCTGTCTTACCTTCCAAGTACATAAACTTCGAACTGATTTTCCTAAGCCCTTAAACAAACTATAGTCTAGCTCCAGGCTAGTACCATCCCTGCGGTCGATGGATACGTGTATAGCGCGTGTTGGGCAGGTACGCCCAAGCATCACATCAAGCCAATCACTGGCGAATCTTACTCAGTTGCGATAAGGGTGGTTTTGCGATAGTCTTGTGTGAAGTTTGACAGCGTACATAGTGGCTGGCCGGCTCACCACAATCTGAGGTATGCCGCACTAGCGCCGCGATCGCAGAGCGGCCACAGCGTCACGTGGTCGGCTTTTGTTATATTCAAATGTGGAACGTTTCTTGCGTTTCTTTTTTTTTGCAAAAGTTAATGTGTCAAACGGTAACTGCCTAAAACGTTCCTCTAGGTCACAGATGCTCCAAGGGAACAGGAAACATTATGGCGACGTATCGACTACCATTACCTAACCTGAGCCTGCGGTTTGTATTGAAAATAAGTAAATCAGTCAATAAATAAGTCAATTTAAGGCGTGTAGATACCCGAATCTGAACTAATCAGCTAAGAATTACTCTTCTGGATGATAATGACTGGAAAACGAATTATTCTTTAAAAAAACTGTTATGCCAGTAACTAATGCATCCTATTCTTATTTTTTGTAAAACGGTCATGAGTGTAAAGTATAAGTAAAAACTGTTCTAATAAAGAACAGTTTTTAAAATTTTAAAAACAAAAACTAATGCTAGTTTGTCCATGTCTTACTAAAGCGGTGTCTCTGCCCCCGGGACCGTGTCTCCTGCACCATCGATCATGTCCTCCTACTGCACTCCCGCGTATAGCCTTATTCCGCGACCATTACATTACAGGAGGCAAATTGATCGGGCCGATTAAGCATGCTATTATTTTTAGTCTATGTTAATACTTAATAGGATAAGAAAATTGACAATATTTGATAACAGTATGTAATCAGCTTGGTCCGAGGCCCTAGGGTAGCTTCATAACATCTGACAGTAAGTTTTGTCACTGTCTAAAACCCTCCAACAATCCCACTGAGTCTGCTTGGTGAACAATAGCTTGCAGCATTTCATAGTAAAAGTGACATCTCTGCCCAGCAGTGGGAAGTATAAAAAATAAAACAAAAAAATGATTAATTATTTCTTGCAAGGTTCGCTTAATTTTTATTTAATACTTCCACGTCTTATTCCGTGACTCACATTCAACCAAACAAAGAAAAAATGCATTAACATCCGATTCATATAGTTCAAACTCTATGGAACCCGATATTTGTAGTAGAATAGAATCGTTTATTTGCTCTTGAATACGGCACATGTCAGATCTTAAAAAAAACGAATACTTATAGTTCTATATAAAAAAAGCATTTAAATATAAACATAAAATTGGAAGTATTGTATTTAGGCAGTATGGAGCTGTAGGCTTATTGACAAAAACGAATATCGTTTATTTTCTAACTCCAAATTAAAAACGGCCAGGTTTTTTTTTAAAAACGATTCGAAATGTACTGGAAAAAAAAGAAGTCCATAAACAAGCCCGGCTATTGGCAGGACAAACAGTATGGCCCGGTCCATTTAAGTGAACAACTGGCATCGATTTTATTCAATTCATAAAAGTTAAATTGTTTATTTAAATAGCTCTGCGACACAGCGCGGAAAATGCGACGGACTTGAAAATAAACGTGCGTTAAAATTATGATGAAATGAACAGAACGACGCTCGTTACAGACTCATCGGCGGTAATGGAGGTAACTGATACCGTTATTAAAAGGATCATGAAAATTATTCCGTGTATTCATTTCATTCGATTTAAAACAGGCGACTAACCCAGTATCTGTGTACATTAAGTATGTTTTTCAAAATGCGATTGAGTTAATCGAACTATGTTGGTACGATGATACAATAATAAATAAATAGAGTTCAAAATATTTTATTCAGCGTTAGGCATATCCTGTCCCTTGAATCAGCTATTTATTTGATCTTTAAAAAAAGAGAAGACAATATGTCTTCGTTCGTCTCTCAAGGACAACTCATCTCTCAAAGAAGACAATATGCTGTATCAAAATTGACATTTTATATTAAGTTACTAAATTAGTATGTACATATAGTAACTATACAAATGTATTATTACTGAGTAATCAACTTTTGTTTCTTGTAAAAGCTCCGCGCTGTTTATCGCAAGAATTACGTGTAAGTAAACGAAACTATCTTTTAGTAGGCATGTCGGAGATTTATTACGGCTATTAATTATCACGTTAGCCAAGATTACATCGTTCCCGCCAAAAAGTATATTAACCCAGAATAGTGATGCAACATCAATGTTCAATCAAATAAGTAAATTATTTAGGCATTGGCTCGTCAATCGCCGCGTTCCGTTTCCGCCGACACATGCGGGCGCGTAAATAACTCAATGTAGACGTTAATTATGTCGAGTGATCTTGAGCGAGCGGGCGTCGAACGGGACGCAATCAGATGGATGTTTGAATTCGGAACGAGCCTGTTTTGTTTCTGAAGGATTATAGAAGGATTTAAACCGAGCGTTCCATTGTCCGTTGGTTCTCTCGTTTTCTTTTTTCTTTTCACTAAATAGCTTTGGAGTTACTGTGTTCATATTTAAGCAAAACCGCAATGAATAGTATTTCAATTCAATGTGGAACACGGGGCGTGATTACGTGAATGTTCGAATTTGAAATTGTTAAAGCTTTTGTTTCTGGAGCGCTCATTTCGATGTTCTTTTGTTTCTTGTATTGAATTTAATTTTTAACGATCCTAGTTATTTAATTAGGAGAAAACATTAAGTACCGTCCATTTAATTTAAATAAGCTGCCGAAATTGAATTACCGAAACTAAGTAATTGTCTCTTTTCCAAAGTAGTTATTGTATCTCTTGAAATAAAACTTTTTAATGACACTATAAGCATGATACTGAAACGAAATACTTTATTTGCGCAGACATAGCCGCGGGGATTGCTGCAATAAAATTTCTACGCCAGACATATAGTAGACCTAGTATGTATACTGACCGATCACTTAGTCTAAGGGAAGCCAGACGACCGTGATGGATTGACACCCATTAGCAATTGGCTGGCAAGCCTCATATTTTTTCACTATTACTCTAACAGTAATAATTAATGACGCTCACTTTAGTTATATAGCTAAACTGTATACGTCATTAACTTGTACCATAAGCTTGCTACTTCTCTTTACGCACGTGAAAGACATTCAACCAAATAACATTTAAGGGCGGATTTGACCAATTAACAGCGATTGACCGTCACTTTGACATTCCTAGCGTGGTTAGCAAGATTTCAACGTCACTAAGTCCAATGCGGCACTAGTAAAGAGTATCGTGAATGAATGACCTCCTATTTCGAGTAAGGTTTTTTATTTGTCACTCATATACGGAAAGAGACAGACGGATAGAGAAAGCAGTAGCAGTCTGTATTTTTATAAAACGTCAAAATCGTAGTAATTTTTGAAGTCACTTAAAAACTTCAGAAATGACTTCAATTTGCTTGCGCTTGCGCTATCTCCGCTCACCGCGTCTCGTCAACTCCTCTTTACCGCCACCCCCTCTTCCCCACACGAGGATTATTGCCGCTTATCGGCACTGGATAAATGACTTTATTACCTAAGCACCCTTTCGCACTAAAAGTGGGAGCCGCGCTATTTTCGCGACGAAACGCAATTTATGTGAGAAAAAATCCTATTTAAACGTTTATTTTTTGCCCGAATCGGTTATGCAAAGTGGTTGTAAACCGCCGCTTGGGGCGCTGCTGTCGCTGCTTCTAGGTTTACCAGGATTTTACATTTATATAATACAGGATGCTTTGAATCACGTGGTTTTTTTCTTGTTTCTACCAAATTTACGCCGTACTAAGATTTTGTTCCATTAAGAACCAATATAAGTACCAAGATACGTGCATAGTCCTAGCACCGCGGCAAAGATTGGTAAGAAAGAGCTTTACACAAATGATATATAGATATGCGTAAGGATAGGATGTGAAACTCTAAATAAATATACAACAACATCACATACATTGATTTGACTCCGTAATAAGTAGCTAAAGCATTTGTGTTACAGATATCAGAATCAACAGTGGTATTACAAATAAACTTAAATATCGAACCTGGGACCTCTTGGTTAATAGTCAACTTCTTGACCATTACACAAAAGTGGTAGTCACAAAAAAAAACTTACTTGCGTGTTTTCGTTAATAGTCAAGATATCCATATTCTAAAGTCCACACAAGTATTCGGGAGATAGAGTTAACTGCAAATTGCCTTTAAAAACTACTGATATTACTACTACTTGACGACCACTTTGGTGTAATGGTCAAGACGTTGACTATTCACCAAGAGGTCGCGGGTTCGATCCTCGCACAGTACGAACATTTGTGTGCATGAACATGTCTGCTTGTAATGGTCTGGGTGTTATATGCATTTATTTAAGTTTATAATACCAATGTTGATTGTGATGTCTGTAACACAAGAGCTTAATGCTACTTACCACGGAGTCACATCAATGTATGTGATGTGGTTGTATATTTATTTATTTATATACTACCACATTCAAAGGAGACGTCCTGTAAAGTGCGGCTACCCTATCCCGTCGATACAGTGCATAACCGCAAGCGATGAACATAAACAACTTCGCGACGTTTTATTACCAGAGTTTAAGTCACTCTCAAAATAATACTATGCGGTTTGTCTCTGCGTTTGCGGAGGAAACTTCCTTGCTTATACGAGTAATAATAGTCCTCCTGGCCGATTTCGACCACGGCGGCGCATCTCAACAGAGATCAGCCAACTGCGCAGGAGATATTATAGTGCACAAGTGTGAGCGCAATACACAGATGCACTCACTGTTCCATCACTCTCAAAGTTCGGTGAGACTGCAATCCGACATGACCGGAGAGAGATCAGGCGAAGGACCAACGACTTAACGTGCTTTCCGAGGCCCGGGGGTGTAACACCGCCAACGACTCCGAGCAGTTTTTGAGGAATTCATGACGGAAAACCTCAAAAACAATTTAGGCTCGACCTGGGATTCGAACCCAGGACCTCTCGGATGTAAGGCAGAAACTTTGCCACTACACCAACGAGGCAGACGCTCATGCGAGTATGAGTAGAAGGAAAATTAACCTGGTCCGTCCTTTCCTAAACAGATTTAAGCCAAACTTTACAGAAACTCTTGTCCCGTGATAATTGAGTCACCGTTGTGTGGCTGTAATGTATTTCAATTAATGGAATTAGAGCCGAAAATGCTACATTCGACAGACGTTTCTCCTCCGTTTTCTTTTGTAGTTTAGATTCAGTGATCGTCTAACCGAAGAATTATGCTACTATTTGCATTATGTTTTCACATTAATTTAAAGTGGCCAATTTGTGAAGATACATTAAACATTTTTGAAAGTTTTTTTTCAAGAATAATTTTTAAGATCCTTTTCGGCTGCAAGAAAACCTCAATTACAATTTCAAATATTCAATTCATCATTCTAATACAGTGATCATCTATCACATATTCATCAAACACTACAGTCTCGAAAAGACACACTTAAAAATTATTTTTCTTGTCGGGGGTTCGATTCCTCCCCGATGACCGGAGCCGAAAATAATTTTTTAAGTGTTATGTCTTTTCTAAATTAAAAATAGCGTTGTGAACGGAAAAAATATACATAATAAACACAAATAAATACTACAGTCTGTGAGAGATGGCCTCATGATGAACAGACAAACAGCGAATACATTTCATAAAACAGTCCCGTCGCTCTCCCTCCGGGTACAGAACCTCAAAAATCACAGCCACTCCCGTATGCGTTTACAAATTGAACGGGCCACAAGGATATTTGTGTCGTTGCGATGTTTACACAAATGGTGTACCCTCATCGTTCCGCAAAAATGGTATACAGCTAATTTCCAAAATGGACTGCACCTCAATTAATTATAAGCAAGTGAAACCCTTATATGACGAGGGAGTGGCGCGGTCGTTTGTCTCTATAAGTGTTGAGGGCCTTCATTAGGAGTTTAGGCCCGGCCAGCATATGGTTTTGGACTATGCAAACTTTGAATCGGATCCGAGAAGAGTATAGCTCTTTAGGAAACCTTTGCAACTATGTACTTACGACATAAGGAAAGGATAAGAAACAGGTCGTAAGGAATGGGACTGACATACTCTGTAAAAGTCCCTTAATCAATAATAATGAAAAAACAGTCTTATGGAAACAGTCTTAGCATGCCATACAAAAGTAAAGGCTTAACATAGGACGGTTCTTACGTGATTCTTAGCATCCTGTTATAATAATTTATACTTCTAAAGTAGAAAATAAAGCTGACCAAAATGACAATATTTACATGTGGTGCGCACCTACATCAATATTCATTTCCATGTTAAATTACACACGAGTAGTTTATCCAAATTAAGTACGAGTAGTAAAGATAAGTGTAGAATTACTAAAAAGGTTTGTAGTTGAATCCTTAGAAAAACTCCACCCAATACGCTACATTACTCATTAGTTACGGTAACCATTAGAAGAACGGGTAAGAACATTATGTTTATATGTTTTCTAAGTAGCCAGTAAATTTGTTTTGAACTGGAAAAAATCTCACGGTACTTACATACATCTAATAGATTCTAGACGAAGATTCGCCCAGAGAGATTTTTACCGTTAGCCCAGGCCATTTCACAGGCAATTCGCAGAACGATCCGATCCCTTGAGATAACTTAAATATTTTGGGAGAAACCTTTGTAGGTTGATTTACATTATAAATGGGAACAGTAGATATAATCTTTTCTAGTTGTATTCTATTTTGTACAGAGATTATCATGTTTTAAAACCATACATTTTTATTGTTATCGCCATAGAAGCATTCACATTACACAATTTTTGTAGTTGAAAAATATACCAGTTGATTTTCCTACTGCAAAAATACTTTATGATGATAAGAAAAGTCCATGTTCTAGCCCTGTTCTTCTACAGACATCAAGGGAAGCTGTATTTCGTTTCGAAAAGAAGTGACTGAATTTCATACTGTGCAGCTGAACCATCAAACACTAAAGTACCATATAAAATAACAATTTTCCAGTTCGAGTTTCTAATCGTAAAAGAAAAATGCTTAATGTGTTATTTTGACATAGTTTTCAGATATTTTATATGGTGAATCTCTAACTGGTATGCTTAGCTTTATGGTGTTCTTTTTCATTTTGTATGCATTTTGTCTTTACCGACCGACACTATCGTAGACGAATTTTACTTAGGAAGCAAGCTTACTAGATCCTTCTTTATTGTGTAGAGTTTTAATCCGCAGGATTAGCTTGCTTAAGTTTGATCAATTGAAACGTCTGTGAAGCCTTTTAACAAAGTGTTTGTTTGCCTTTAATTCTGATGCCGCGAGGGCGAAGTGTTCTGTTATCAATTGTAAAGCGAATAACAATAACAAAGTTTACTTAAAATAGCTGGGTTTGCGAAAGCTTAAGAAACGAAATTCACGAACTCGATTTTGGGTCGAGTTAAAAACTGAATTATTTTTTGTTGTTGTATAAGTAAAGATTACCTATTTATCAAAATTGCAATTGCCAAAATGATTTTATTAACAAACTTTTGACCTAGATAGAGTAAAAACATTCGACGCAGTCAAAAGTAAAATTTATCGGTGGTCGAACGCAAAACGAATTAATACACAGTATACGATACGTCACAACTTGTCCTGACGATAAATTATATGAATTACTGACGAACGGTATTCGGAAACGGGTTCGTAAATAATAAATCCGTTTTTAAACATGTCAAAACGTTATGAACGGACCACATAAAATATGGAAAACGGGAACAAACTGTTTGATTACGAATTTCTGCTGTTTAAACTGTTGCAGACACGAATTATTTTCAGGTCCTGAAATATTCCATATTCCTGACATTTCTGTAAATAACTCTCATTGATATTCTTCGCAGCTGTATCAGTATCTGTCTCGGATAAAACTTATTTTTGAAATGAAACAATCCTTATAGATTATTTCGACGATTATTTAGACTTTTGCTGGTTATTATTAATGTTCTTATTTACTATTTAAATTATTATGATTATTAATTTTATGGTTATTGTTTTTAGGGTTCCGTACCTCAAAAGAAAAAAACGGAACCCTTATAAGATCACTTTGTTGTCCGTCCGTCCGTCCGTCTGTCAAGACCGTTTTTCTCAGGAACGCGTGGAGATATTAAACTGAAATTTCTATATGATACTTAGGTCTACCGTCCCTGGAAGCTGTAGAAAAATCAACCTACTAAGCCAACGCAATCAAAAGAGACAGCCATTTAGGCCGCAAATTTCCGCAAATTTTCGAAACTCGCACGGGAATCAAAACCTACAGGGTACTTCCCGTAAACTTAGAATCTTGAAATTTAGTACGAAGTCACTTCTATAGTACAGATATAGGAAAAATTACGAAAACCGTAAATTTATAGTTTCATCATATAAAAAAAAAATATTTTGAAAAATATTTTTGTCAATTTTGATTTTTTTTAAGTTACTATATAAGAGTTATATACCTACAGGTTTGTACGGAACCCTCGGTGCGCGAGTTCAACTCGCACTTGACCGGTTTTTTTTTACTTATTTAGTTTAAAATTTGAAATGTTATGAAATCTTGACATTTTGCTAATTGTAAATTGAATCCATTTTTAAAATTTGTATGCTGTTAATAACGGCTGAGTAAGCAGAAAAACCTGAAAATATGTCATCTTCAGTGTACCTTATTCATGAGCTAATAAATTTCATTCAATTCATTCATTCATTTCGCGATTTATTTATATGTTATTTTAAATAAAAGTTTCGGAACCTTTTCATCCAGGTAGACTCAAAACTTAATTTGTAAGACATTTGTAAACGATTGCATTGAAATATGCAAGAGGCTAGAATATATTGCAGAGGATGGTTTAATTTTTTCACAAGCAATTTAAATATTTATATATATTTTAAACATATTGAATTTTATTTTCACGTTGATTTAGACTTATATTTCAGTATTCAGTATCAGTCCTCGACAAAAAGAAGTTACAATGATTCCTGCAAGCATGCAAGCACTCCAAACTTTGGAAACATTACCTTCTACAGTTGCTTATAACTTTGAATTATTATTAAAGGCACGGCGAAGTTAAAATCATTTGCAATTACATCCTTATAGAGACGTAGAAAAAACACAACAGAAAGATTACAGATACTGTAACTAAGCCACAATCTCTAGAAAATGCGTTTAGCGGTATTTATTCATTCATTTACTTAACTTTAAATTTACGTAACGTAAGTACACATATTTAGAGCTTCTATAAAGGGGTCTTCAATAATCAACTCCAATAAAATTTTGTTATGGGTATTTAGTTGTTTTTTCTTGTGATTCTGCAAAGCATTTTGACGACAGTGTTTCAACCAAAAAAAGTCACAGCAGCGGAACAAATTGATATGAAAAGATCCTTGAAAATTCTTATCTTTTCTTAAACATTCTTATCTTAAACATAACACATAAGATACAAGCTTATTATAACATTAAGGATTATAATACACTCACACCTTGAACATTCTTAAACACTTTTTAGGCTGGAAGCGCCTCTAAAAGCTTACAACAATATATAAACAACAGTAACAGACACTAAATAACATATCATAAAACCATGACAGATAAATACACTTCATATAAAGTTTTTAGTTCAGTGTTTCTTCTAAAAAGGGATCGACTACACAGATAAACGAATTGTAGCCTTGAAAATTGTAGTTGTGGTTCTCCCTGCCCTATAGAAGATTGGTGCTCGTGAGATATTCACGAGGCCATAATCGTTATCGCGCATATTGTGCAACTGAAAGCGGCAAGTTAGTAGGATCCGGAGTTCCCTGCCCTTAGGAGTTATGCCCATAGCCCTCCAAGGGCATAAATCGGCTTCAACGACGGATATTATGCGTGTGTTTTGTGTAAGTTGCGTCCGCCACGCACTTTATGATGTGAAGTTTAGAAGGCTCCTTTTGTTCGGCTGTAAATATTGCCGAATGATGAATACTACAGAGAAATGTCTACCGTACATATGACAGACATAAAATAGTCGTAAATAAAGCTCCACGCAAAGATGATATACTTTTTTGAGAAGTGTTTTGGGTTTGTCACTACCGAAATGTAATGTAAAAAAAATATTCTCTTATGTCCCTTGATTTGGATTTCTGAATGTGGATGATGCTGCGTAATCCGCGGTCGCATGACTTGTGTTAATATATTGTCCCTTCAATCTGTTAGATGGGCGTCATTTCGAGGCCTGGAGTCTCACAAAAATCCACTGCCCCTAATTTAAGAGGGTATGCTCATCACAAGAAAAACATTACACCATAAAGTTTTGAGTACTGTCTCTCTGCTTACACTGTGGCTTAGGTAGTAGAAGTACACTACCTTAATCTTAACCCGTCCATCGTATGTACGTGTACCCACCCGCAAGCAATTTAATCAGACTACGTGCCTCAGACACGTTGCCTACACCAGACTTAGTGCCGGTTTTGTCTAATTTCATAATTGATCACTAAAAGCCACTTTAGACCCAACTTTGTAAGACTTGAAAGCTCTGTGTGGGCTGAATATAAAGTCAAAGTTTTTTAGTTTAATAATTATTCAGAGCGTTGTGTGCTTTCGGTGGGAGTAGCTGGTTACATGTACCTTATCGCTAATCAAGATGTTCTGGTACCAGCATCGTCGAACTGGCTTATGATTCTTGTTTCGGGTTCATGTCCATTTTTCACGAGTAAGAAATATTTGCCAGTGACACAAAATAACTTAATACTTTCAAAACAAGTGCGTTAACATTAACGATCACTTTGGTGTAACGGTTAAGGAGTTGAGTATTACACCAACCGGTCGCTACAAACATTTGTGTGCATTAAATATCTGTTTCTACTGCTCTGAGTGTTATATGTATTTATTTAAGTTTATTTGTAATACCACTGTTGATTTCTGTCACACAAGTGCTTAAGCTACTTACTTACCACGGAGTCAGATCCATGTAATATTGTTGTAAAAAAAAAATTGGTTGCCTGTAAAGTCGGTATACGCGCGAAAGTTTTACGTGACAACGACTCTGAGTGGTAAAATAATTTTAATGTGAATATTCATTCGTATAACATGAACCGGTGTGTATGCCTATCTCTCTCACTCTCTCTCTCTCGCTCTTAGGCGGGTTAACTGTGCTCGAGTGGAAGGGACGCGTGCCTTTCACTTTTTATGTCTGTCTCACTCGCTCTTAGGCGGGCTAACCATGCCCGAGTCGAAGGGACGCGTGCCTCTCACTCGCTCTCATTGTGAGCGCATAACGTGAGCGGAGCGTAACGCAGTTTCTTGAGGTGTCACCCGGCAAACCAATTTATAAGACGTTGTCACGTCAAAAACCAATTCTTCTAATCTTTCATTTAACATCGACGAACCGAGCATAACCATCATCGCCAGTCTCACAGTGATCACAGCCGTAACTGATAAAAACTGCGTATATGCAGTTATTCTCCCGAACGGGACAGCAACTGGGATTGTTATAGTGTATATTGTTATAGTGTGTGTGTGTAGGTATTAATCCTTGCACACCCGTGGCACAAATGTCATCCCCTACAGTGGGTAATCCGGCCTCGGTAAATCTCCGCCATCCCATTAAGATAATATCAGCAATTCGCAAACATCGCCCATAACGCCATGGCTATTGTGCCACGGCTATTGCCAAGGATTTGAAACGCACGTTTTTGGCGGTAATTAGAAACGGGAATTAATTGTGACACGCAACATAGTACTCAACAAATTTTAGGTTAGTTTACCAAATACACTTACAAATATCATTTGAAAGTCCATAAAAATAAATATCGTTTGATAGTCCATATGAAGTTTTAATAGTATGATTGATAACTGTTATCTTGCAAAAGAAAGTTTTCAATTATGATAGACGCATTTCGTTTGTTTAAAAGAGTGAGATCAATAAGTTAAGAAAAAACATATATTTTCTAAGTTTTACAGATCATTTTCAATGAATGCTATATTTACGATGTTCAACTAGAAGTTACAAAGTTTTGGTAAGTAAATACTCAGTTATATTCATTATTTTTGACGAGTTCAGGTATTACAATAAATAATTTGCGAAGTTTCACCATCCATCACGCAGTTTTGACTTCTTCGGCTACGAGAATAACCTTGTGAAATGTACACCGAAAACTGAAATTTTAGGTAAACAAAATCTTAATAGAGGTCTAAAGTATCAGTTTAAGCCTTAGACGTAGTTTGTATGTAACTTTAATTTTTGCGTGAGATGTGAACGACCTCATAGTTTATGCGATGTCCAACAGTGGGAATTAAACCACTGAGGCGGATAAAGATACTTATTAGAAAAAAAATTTGTATATAATACTCATAATATTACGTAAAACATGTAAAGTATTTTAAAAACGTTTCGGTTTAGAGTCACAGTTCTGACATATGTCATTAATCAACGAAGACAAAACAATGGTTCCACATCAGATTCAGATATTGTTGTCACCTAGTTAATTGAATTACTATAATCTCATAGCTAATTGGATTTCTTGTTCCACATGTTTACGAATCAATCACGAGGAAATCCTGACCTCGATTCGGGGAGACCAGCCACCAATCGCTCATCTGTGATGTGTGTAATTCTATTACCTGCTTACCGGCTTCATGTAATACAGGGTGTATGAAAAACATTACTTAGTGATAAACGTCACATTTTTTTTCCAAAAATGAGTGAAAGTTATATTACATACCTACATTTTCTTAGTTTTTTTGAAAAAGTGAAGTAAAATGTGTATGATTATGGAAAAGCAAAATTATTTTTTTATTTTTTTTTGTTTGTGATAGGTTTGCTCTTGACCCAAGACTAACCCCACCGAGAAGACGATGGAGCAAGCTCGCCTAGAAGATGCCTGTTCACTCTCCTAGGTTGTATTTGCAGGAAAACACTGACGCAGGCAGTGCGCATCAGGAATGTAGATGAGAAGCGTTTGGTTCGTATCAGTGGAACATCGACACGGTACGGATGGTATCCCGTAGTACGTCTGGTGGTCCGATGGTAAAAGGCGGCTGGCGGAATAATCTAATATGGTAATTATAAAGTAATTCACATTATTCATACTATGATTGATTGTAAATTTGTTATGCTGGAACACAAGGTTGTAACCTTGCTCTTATGTCCGTCAGATTCCAATTGCCGTCACTTCCAAAGCAACCCTGTATATGTCGGGCAAGCAGACACGGCTGCGGGGCTATCTAGTCGCAGGCAGACGCGATGCGAGCACTATTAGCCCGCAGCGCGGGTCTAACTGGCTTGTGTTGCCTACCATCATACACGTAGATATATCCGGAAGGTATAAATGTTAGTGGCAAGGATAACTTACACCGAGATAGTAATTAAAAACACTAACGAAAATAAAACAAAAATACCTGAACTGACACGTAGTGCGTTTTAGCTTTTAGCTTTTTTCATTAGCATTTTATTGATTTCAACCACATTGAATAATAATGCTCAGTGACAGTGACAAGCTAATTAAGCGCAAGCTTATTTATTCTCCATTACAGGCTTCTTCTAGGCAAAGTCGCACCATCGTAGACCCAGTCTCTGCCTCGTTAAGCTTAGTCTTGATCAAACCTGACCCAAACAAGACAACAAGTCAAACAAGGTTTGTCAAGAAAAAACCTATCCTATTTTTTTTTAATTGTTTCAACGAACACACCCATTACCTAGCCCCAAACAAAGCGATAGCTTGTGCTATGGTCGCCAGAATAACGGATAGAAATACTTATATTTATAAACATCCATGACTCAGGTACAAATGCACGTGCTCATCACACAAACATTTGCCCCTAGCAGGATTCAAACCCGCGACAGCCGGTTTTGTAGTCTGGACCTCAGACCACTAGACCAAAGGTGTCGTCAATCGTATATTAACATTATTTTAATCTTCGCTCTACAGCTAGCAGCCTTACTCGTACTAGTAAATAGCACTAGTTTTTAAACTTGCTAAAAACCATACAATACATCGAATCCCGCGCTCACATTTTTCCTAAGCTGTTACCGCGAACCGGGAAATCTATAAAGGACTCTATAAAAAAGGGTCGCCCTATTTATCAATTCCGCAGCTGCGTACGAGCAAGGTCGTCCCAAGGCTAAAAGTTATGATGTGCTCGGTAGATTTACGCGAGCTTTCTGCGCTTGGTTCCCGGCATACGTTGTTCTTGAATACGGTCAGAGACATTTAAGTACATAATTCTTAAAAAAAAACTTTCAAAACTTGTCCCGTCAGTTCAAGTTTTTTTTTTAAACAAAATCACATCATTGATTTGACTCCGTGGTAAGTAGCTAAAGCACTTGTGTTACAGATATCAGAATCAACTGCGGTATTACAAATAAACTTAAATAAATACATAAAAATTTTGGTTACTAGTCAACTTTTTGACCATTACACTAATGTGGTCGTCAAAGTAAGTAAGTAATTTGTTATTTAACACACTATACTACTACATAGACATAAGAAATATAACAGAAAGTGTGCCAAAAGGTCTCAACTAAGTATTTGCCTCATCCCTTTCAAATGGAAATTGTTGATTCATTTATTTAAGCTTTATTACTACGCCAATTGTCGACCGTGAACAATTGACGGACTTAATGCCACAAGAAATTATCTACCTGTAAGCAGAGAGGAATGCACAGGTTTGGTACTTTGGTTTGGATTTTTTTAGTCTGCGTTAGAAATCATAGTGTTTTTATCTTTGGGCATAGTTTTGTTGTCACTAGATGTCAACCTCATGAGTTTTACGCGGGAAACGAAAGGAGTAGGATGGGCTTTGTTTCTTAATTTTCTAAATTGATTTTTAGTGGCGTATTATTGTGATAGTGAGGTGTAATAATGAAGTAAAAAGTGTGTTACTGAAGTAAAAAAATGGAGTGAATGCAAGAAGTAGAGTAAGGTGCTCCATATTGATCCGATCGATATTCCCGCGAAACACTCCATTTCTTGAGCATTGAAACGGAACCATCCTCGCATTTCAATGAGTTATCAATGGTTAGGGCTTACGTTAGGTTGTAAGAAAGTAGTTTTAAGAATCTACTAATTAGAAGAGTTTTAAATAAAGATTAGGCTGTATGGCTCTGACCGTTGCCTTCCCTTTGGGAGCAATGTTACTACTACTACTGTCAAACTCACATTCCATGGCTGTATGGATGAACTCCTTTGCCTTTTCCAGAACGGAATGAATAGAACAAAAAAAAGTGACAATCTGATGTCAGATATGGTGCGACGTTGTCGTTATTTAATAAAACTTAGTGTTAAACCCTATCACTGCCACATTAAAATCTTCGTGGCTACAACCCGTAAAATGATGCAGGTTCAACAAAACATAGCACCAATTTAACCCCACGTTCGCCGCAAAGGTTATGACGCATCCGGCTGATTTACGCGCGCGGTTCCGAACCGCGCGGGCTCGCACATTCGCGCGATAAGGCGCAGTCCTAACGATGAACTTACGAAGGGGCTGTTTAAGTTTTTAACTCCCGACGTAAAAGAAGAGTGTTATAAGTTGTTAGTGTGTATGTATATGTGTTTTTGTGTGTGTCTTTCGGTGGCATTGCTCCCTAACGGACGGACCGATTTCAAAGCGGAAATCGAGTATTTCCGCGAAAAAATTATATCACGGGGGTTTTAGAAAATTATATCACGGTGGCTCTTTAGCTTTAGCTGCTCAAAATACGTTCAGCCGATGAAATTCTCCAGCTGTTTTTCCGCCTAATTGGGGGTTTTTTATCAGAAAAGTTTTAATGTATCGTATGTTATTTTTAGTAATCTCATGGTAACTAGTTTATGTTTGGTAAGTAATCTCATGGTGATTTGTTTGCGCAAAACATGGAATTTCATAGTTGTTTCTAGCAAGATGTACACATGTTTTACCTTATTATAGGGCATGCAAATATAAGTAATCACATAGGTTACATTAGGTACTCGCTATTTATTTAGTCGTTTAGTAGTAGTTTTTCCTCACGAGTTAGAGAGAGAGAGAAGTTATACGTGAAAATGTAAATTACTTTTCCAAGACAAGGAAGTAGGTAACATAAGTTTTGTATTACATGACCATATAATCTACTGCTGTTAAAGTAGTTTAAAAGGTATCACAGCTGTTTAATAAATGCAGCGTGTCAATGTAACTTATCGTACCAACCTGTACAGATCGTAATTAAAAAGAATAATTTTGATATTGCTTTCAAACCATAATAGGCTCTTTATATATAGAGGTATATACCATAATTGAGGTAGGCTCATACTCAGTATCGGATAGTCCTCCCGTCTTCCTTTTGAGTTTTTGACACTTAATTTACTAACTTCTAATTATTTTTATATTTTACTAACAAAATTATGTGTCTGTATACTGTTCTGTGTCTGTATCTGATAATAAATGATTTAATAATAATAATAATAATTCTTAGAAAGATGCTCCAATAAAAACTGTAAACGTGACCAGCTTTCCACACCGTGGCTCTACAGAACTAAGAGCTTTTATTGCTATGACTAGTTCCCTCTCGTCCCGAAGGTGAATAAATAAAACGACAAAATGGCCAGTGTTTTTCCAAACATCCTCTAAAATGCATTTCGTAATGTGCACGAGTTATCGCGGGTCCGTTAGTGCCGTAGAGGAATTAAATTAAACGCGCCGAGTTAACCCGTCGCATGCCGGGCGTTATCAGTCCCGGAGCTAGTGAAAAACAATACAGCTATTTAGGGTTAAAGCTCTCCGGTCTTGAAAGCATATTTCTAAATAAATTAAGGTGCTTTTAACATTAATTTGTTTTTATATTCTTTTCAAATTTATATATTATTGGATGTCTTGTATAATCACTAAAATAAATTTAACTGCAGATAGAACTTCTACTATGTCACAAAAACATGAAGTATACAGGGTGGCGACGGCAAGACGACAATTGATTTGGATGAAATTTGGTCCACATACATGGTCGTCATCATTCAGTATTTGTATTAAATTTCATCCAAATCTGTTCAGTGGTTAAGGCGTATTGTGGTCGCCACCCTGTATAGGTACTCCGAACCCCCAAATGTGAAGTTAGTTTGTGATGTCCTTCTACCCGAAATCTGACAAGGACGACCGATCTCAGTAGAGATTACCCAATTACGCCGGAGATATTACAGTGCAATACAATCCGACCAGAGAGACGAGGTAGTTTCTAACAAGCCAACGATTCCAATGATCACTTCTATTAACCCGCACATAACTCGTCACGAAATAAGCACGCAATTATTTTTACGGGTCCGTCAGACCACTATAGGGCAATAAAGGGTTAAGGGTAGCGATCTCTCGCCGGCACGTCCTGATATCGTAATAATTTGCATATTTGCGACTCCCGAGTACTGACCCAATTCTTGTTTTACTGGGGTCGTTTTAGTATTTTAGTGCTTTATTATATTCCTATTGTAGAATGAACTTTTAAAATTCTATGCTCTTTTCTCTATTTCCATGTTACTTACCACAGTATTTGATCTCGGAAATATTGTGCTGGAAGTTGACTTACCTGAAAAAGATAAAAACGTTTTTGAAGTCCAATTCGAAACATCACATACATTGATCTGACTCCGTGGTAAGTAGCTAAGGCACTTGTGTTACAGATATCAGAATCAACTGTGGTATTACAAATACATTTAAATTAATACATACACCCAGACCAGTACAAATGTTTGTACAGTGCGGGGATCGAACCCGCGACCTCTTGGTAATAGTCAACTTATTGAACATTAAACTAATGTGGTCGTCATATTCTGGTATAATGATTGTCATTATCTTAACGAATGCATTGTATACTAAACGTTTGTTATGCCGAAAATTTTAGTTCACGAACTCTTACATTCTCCTTGGTAGTGAAAAGATCACAAAGAATGGACTTGGAATTTATACAACAATTTGCATTCTACACGGGCGGAACTCTCAACAAAGGTTTACACTAATAATTTAATGGTACATAAATATTTTAAACATCATGTTATATCCGCATGGGTACTAAAAGCATAAAGC
Source organism: Pyrausta despicata (assembly GCA_963921415.1). NCBI lineage: Eukaryota > Metazoa > Arthropoda > Insecta > Lepidoptera > Crambidae > Pyrausta > Pyrausta despicata. Next base: position 2,879,786 of record OY992848.1, on the reverse strand, counting down.
CATAAACAGGTGCCTCGCTCCACAAACAGCATTAAGAGACGACAATTATTAAGATTTCGTATAAATAACGAGCGTGCGAACGAAGTTTGTACACCCAAAACATGTGTACCAACAGATTTATAGCCTCTATCCGATTATGCAGGCACTATGCATTTCAACACAAATTACAGCGTACACCTTAACACAAAGCAATAGGAGCCACTTCAGAACATAGTACGCAATTTAGGTTAGGTTAAATTAAAAATCTTCGCGCGTTAATAGGCTCCACAGATTCTCACGTCGCTGTTTGCTTTTAAATAACGTTGTTAATATCGCGTTATGTTATTTTACACGTATAACGAATAACAAAGGTGCCGCTCGGGCTGTACATTTCTGTATGCGTTTAATCTTGGGTGCCTAATTATGAAATAGCACCAGTAACAATTTTTGTTTTTGGGATACACTGACTAGTTAGATCTAAGTTTATAAGTATGATTTTTGGGCACTTATTTTGAGTAAAATGTAAAAAACCGGTCAAGTGCGAGTTGGACTCGCGCACCGAGGGTTCCTACAAACCTGTAGATAAGGAGTAGTAACTTTGAAATTTTCAAAATTGTAAAAATATTTTTCAAAAATATTTTTTTATATATGATGAAACTGAAAATTTACGGTTTTCGTAATTTTTCCTATATCTGTACTATAAGACGTGACTTCGTACTAAATTTCAAGATTCTAAGTTTACGGGAAGTACTCTGTAGGTTTTGATTCCCGTGAGAGTTTCGAAAATTTGCGGAAATTTGCAGCCTAAATGGCTGTATCTTTTGATTGCGTTGGCTTAGAAGGTTGATTTTTCTACAGCTTCCAGGGACAGTAGACCTTAGTATCATATAGAAATTTCAGTTTTATACCTTCACGCGTTCCTGAGAAAAACGGTCTTGACAGACGGACGGACGGACGGACGGACAACAAAGTGATCTTATAAGGGTTCCGTTTTTTTCTTTTGAGGTACGGAACTCTAAAAATACATATTCTATGTGTACAAAAACACAGCTTTTCCGGAATACATTAATTATATGTATTTTTTATTTTAGTGGACCCGGCAGTTTTGCAGCTGTTTTCGACTTTGCTTCATACTATTCTAGCAGCACGCCCACGACTCTGTCCGCGCTAAAGTTGGATTTTTCGTCCTTCCTGTTTTATCCAAAGGAAAAATTCAATCGGGATAAGAAGTGTCTTAACACCTAAGTCAGCTCATACCCTGTCTGTATACCAAATTTCTTCAAAATCCGTTCAATAGTTTCAGCGTGATTGACGGACAAACATCCAAAAAAAGAAACTTTCGCATTGAAAATATTAAAGTGTAAACCTTGAGGTTGACTGGCAGAAAACGTTTTTAGCATTAAGTTCACCCTTTGTATATTTTGGGTGCAATAAAGTTTTAAATACATAAATAAATAAAATGATAGTCTTCTCTATCATTTTATTTATTTAACAACAACGATCCGTAGATGTGTGATAATAATATCTTTAGCGGATTATTTCCATGTGAACGACGCAGCGCTGCCTACGTTTCGCCTTGACGTGTTAATTCACCATCGAGATTACATTATAAGAAGAGGAATGAATAGAAATGGCTGATCAGTAAACAAAATTAATGGAGGATAAGGGAATTTGCATGTTAAGCCGGTATTAAGTGAAAATATATTTGTGGAAAGCAAGACTGGCACAAAATTATGGTAAGATGTGCTTTGAAGTTAGGTGAGTTGTGAAATGTAATGATATTTTGGGTTGGACGTTTTAATAGGCGAAGGCGTTTGAATACGTTTCCGGCATGTTCAATTAATATTTCGAGTCTTTATGTAAGTAAGTACATAACTCTACGTCACAGTATTTATATCCAATTTTACAAGTTAGTTATACCGTGCTTAACTATGGTAGATGTCAAGGTTAGTAAAAAAAAATAGCCTGTTAGAACATATAGGTACATATATACAGGGTGTAAAAAAAACCTTAACGAAGCCGAATACCACATATTCTACCAATTGTTACGATCATTTTTTTCCTTTACACCATACCTGGGAAGTTAACGGTTACTGAGACATAGATGGTTAAAGTTTGAAAAAAAAATTGATGATTTTTACAGAAACGTCTTCTGTCCGTTATAACTGAACTTTTTTCCAAAGAAACATGATACAAATTTTCACTAGTTCTTTCATAAAAAGCCTCTAAATGGCACACTCCGCAATAAACAGCGCACACTCGAACCGAACTGCGTCGCGGTGGAGTAAAGCTACACGCTCCGCGGTGACTTTTCCGCGTGCGCGCTGTACATTGCGGGTTAGAATTAAATTATTTTTGATGTCAAAAAATAAAAGTTGTTTCCCAGCCAAAATTTATTTTTCATACGATTTGGTTTGATATACTGAACGCGTGGTTGACGGCTTCGTTAAGGTTTTTTTTACACCCTGTATATTAAATAAAATACCTAGCTCACAAAATACAGTCCAAAAACTAGCGACCAATCGCCTTGTACGGTGTGAGTGCACCATAATTTATTAACCCATAACTTCCGCAGTTAATAATCAGATTTAGATTAATTGAGTCACAAAACAATCCTAACTGCATTATTATGGAAGTTAGCTTGACTCGGAAGCTACTGCTAACAACATGTTTGTATTACATTATAACGTTACAGATAACGTTGAAGAAAAGCATTTACATGGACAGTTATTTTCTGACTTAATGTTTACTTTATGATCGGAAGACGGTTATTCAAGAAACAGTTTTGAAATGTTTTTAACTTTACAATTCAAAAAAAAAATTTAGTTGCACACACAAGATTTTTTTTACAGAGAAAACTAACAAGGGTATAAAATTATGGCTCAAATAACAATTATAGCTGAAGATGAAATCTTCTAAATAGGTATATAGATCTCAAAAGTGACTGACTGACATAGTGATATATCAAAGCACAGCCCAAACCACAGGACGGATCGGACTGTTTGGCAGGCAGGTAGATGTTATGACGTAGGCATCAGCTACGAAAGGATTTCGATAAATTAAAATAAATGATGACAGTTTATATGAAAGTTTGTCATTTTTGGACCGGTCGGGCTGAGACATCATTAGGCAACCTCTAAAAGAGGATTTCAATAAATTCCACCCCTAAGCTGAGGGTTAAAATAGGGATTGCAAGTTTGTATGAAAATCGGTGGGAAAAAGTAGAGTCCACGCGGACAAAGTCGCGGTCGGCCGCTAGTGACTGATAAACTGTGGAATACTAGCAAATATTCTATCTTTTACACTAGTTCTAACGTTCCAATCGCACAGTGTTAACGCACCCGCCCCGCCGTTGCAGTAGTTATTAATCTAATCGGGCGATCGTCCGCAAGCCGCAATCGCATTCTAGGTTTTAGCGGCGGCTGCGTCGTGCGGCGGACTCCGCCCGCTACACGTCCGATAGGTTTATCATACATACTACAATCCTTCCTCTATACGTCTTACTGACAGTTTGTTATGCTAGGGTTATTTACGATGTCAAATTGGGATTTATTCAAGCGTCACAGTTTCCAAACTAATGTGACAAAAACATGAAAAAAAAATTATTAACGTAAACTTTACGCCGTTGCAGTAATTCCTAATCTAATCTTGCGCGGCGGCTGGCGACTGCGTTGTGCTTTGGAGTCCGCCAGTCTCCGCCCGCTATACCCGTTTGTTGTAGAAGATAGAGTAGCCCACGATGGGCTCATTTGGGATAGATTCGAACGTCTTAAAGACTATAAATTACTGCTAAGTTTAGATGATCAAGAAAAAAAATTGATTAAGTTATGATATTAATTAGCATTAAGAATGCCATTTATGATACTTCTCACGATATTTACTCTTGAGTCTAATAAAATGACTTCAACATTCATATAGACGAATAGAATAGAGTGCTTCATTCGACAGCTAGATTGAAAAGGTTCCTTGAATTATAGAGGTACCGTGACAGTAAGTAAAATGCTAATTGAGTCTCGGTAACTTCGTAAGACATTTAAATAATATTTCAAAACGGATTCTCGTCTGAAATATATCACGAGAGACAAGTCCATCGGCTAATAATTTATCGTCGAACTGGTCAGAACAAACAAAGACGAAAGCTGGCCGTGACAGCCGCTAAATCACGAACGATCGGATTACGCACCCGAACTACAACTATCTATTGTTAGCAGATGGTGTGGAACTGTGGATGGTTCTACGATCGCACTTATATCGCGTATTTCATTTTAAAATAACAAATATTTAAACAAATTAAATAATTCTTAGTTCACAGTTACGGCCCTGAAAATACAGGTCTTGTTTTTTTACGGACAGCCTCCGTGATCTCGACCCAATGGTCAAGAGTAGGAGCGACTTGAAGACTAAAGGATTTGAGTTCGAGGCTTCAGTTTGGATTCGTGTGGAGTAAATTCAGTTAGTTCATATCTAGATTTATTAAACTTTCTAAGTAAACAAAATATTTGGGATTTTAGTTGTGAACTTGAAAGAAATGTTCATTTTTGTATACATCTTTATTGTAATCCTACTACTATTATAAAGGCGAAAGTTTGTAAGTATGGATGTATGGATGTATGGATGTATGGATGTATGGATGTTTGTTACTCTTTCACGTAAAAACTACTGAATGGATTTGAATGAAACTTTACCACAATATAGCTTATACATCAGAATAACATATAGGCTACAATTCATAAAGAATTTTTAAGATAAAGGCTTTCCACGCGGACGAAGTCGCGGGCGGCCACTAGTATAATATATTTCATCTTTACTGCAATTATTTGCATAATTACCGAGTCGGCTGTACCAAAGTATGGCCGAATATCCGTCCTGTACAATACAGGGCGTACTTCGGCCCGTAAGGTACAGTCGGCGAGGAGATTGATGTGGAAAGTAATTAGAACGCACCGACTACACAAGGGGTATCGAGCGTCCTAGTGCGGCCCAGAGATGCGTAGGGTTGGCAAAGAAGACAGTCAAGATTTATAAATATAATAATATTTATTTCATAAAAAGCTTTTACAATATGTTGTAGTAATCGAAGTCACCTTTTAAGCAAATAATGCCTTTGTCAGGTGACAAATTAATTTATGTAGCGATAAATATCCTATTGGGCAGGTGTTAGGCTATAAATTGTGAGAATTATGTAGCATTCTTCGGCTACTAACGGGTGTGCCAATGAAGATGATGAGAAATTATTTCTAGTCATTTTTTTATGATATGATGTATTGTGATAAACACAACCTGAAAGTAAATGACAGATGTTGTTTTATGTTTTGCCATGAAACAATGTAACTATGTACTGGACACTCTTTCTCATTCTCGGCCGGAGAGGATGAAACTATTTGAATAAGACTTCCATTCAAAAAGTTTTAGTTGTGTAACTCTTAAAACCAAATAATGCTGAAAAATTGAAATTATTTTGTGAAACGAAAAATACCAGAGAAGCAGAGTCTGTTCTCAATCCTGCAACCCTGAATTTTGATAAATTGTGTAGCAAAACATAATTTAAGTCATTACATATCCTTCCGACCGATTTCGATCACGGCGACTGCTTCAACTCCTTTGTTGGCGGTCGTGTGCACGCATGTGGCTTTTTAGAAATGTCCTCGCGCGCTGCGGGCATTAAATCATTAAATAAAGTGGCAACCCTACCAAACCTCGGGGCGAGTCGCATCGTCACCGATTGATTAATAGGCCGCCCGGCCAAGATCGACAGTGAACTTAATTGAAAAGTCAACATCGCCCATCAGTTATTACGCGATGTGTCCGGTTAATTTATTATTTGTTGAGGGGCGATTGCTGTGAGAGTTGTGTTTTAATTAGGGTTATCTTTTTCACCGGATTGAAGGATGGGAATCAGGTTTTCGAAAAGATTCGATACCAACCAAATACATAGTAGCGTAGTGTTTTATGTGCCAAAACATTTTAGGATTCCGTGCTACATGGCCCAATGGGATGGGTGATTGGGATGTTATGAATTTAAACAACAAGATGATTTCCTCACACAGTCGATACAATACTAAGAATTTATGATAAAAAGAATGCTTGCTTTGCGAGTAATTTTCGAATAACCAGTTTCTTAATTAAGACAACTAGACAGATACGAGAACTCATCTAAAAACTACGGTTCCACTTATTTTTAATAACACAAGAGTAATAAAAACCTTATAAAGATAAAAGCGATAGTTCAACCTCACAGTTATGGGGAAAAAGCCTGTGCTTTATGTGAACAATTAGCGGTTTTATGCCACCATAACGCGCGAGTTACGCGCACGGCGGCAAGTGACCGACGCCATTTTGTGGAATAATTCAACAAGATCCCGCGAAATGGCCGCCACTTCCGACGCGCGAGACAACACACCGGCGCGTTAATATTAAACATTTTTGCCCATTTGTTAACAAGGATTTGTGAGTAAAATGAAAATTAGAAAAGCTTACGACGGGATTGCTGCCTTGTAACAAACAGGAGTTAGTATAACACAATGATCGTCGGTACGTAGAAAATCTTGATTTTGACGCGTAGTATGTACCTATTTAGTAAAAAAAAACCTAGGTGCGTTTCGAATGGCCGATGCAAATCTGGCTTCGTAGTTATAACTTAAATGTCTTTAATTATTTCAAATTATGTATATCACTAACCTGCATGCAAAGAGCGACGGCAAACTATTAGAACATTGTTCGTAAACTGATTGTCAGATATCCCATTTATTCAGCTTGGTCCGACAGAACGCTATACTGACCTATATATCCTTGTAGAGTTCCGTAGGAAGCTAGCTCAAAGGTTCAGACAATGCTGAATGGCCGAATAACTTGGCCGAAAATACAGCCCATCTCTAGTGCAGACAAGACTGCGTTTCGCTACTGAGAACCTACTTCATAAGCTTAGAATTTCCATTTCTAATCTATCGTCTCTTTTACTCATGTAAGATATACCCTGGGTGGGAACGAGATGAGTAAATGAGATGCCGTGTTGCGGAGTAAGCGAACTGAAATATGTGGCGTTATCTAATTTACGAATGCTTCTACAGAGTTAGAGAGCTTTATAATGGTAAGCAGGAGTATCTTTGGATTAAAATAACTATGGCGCTAACTTTGCTTTTACAGTCGCTTGCACATGAGGCTTTACATTTTCGTTGCAAAGTTAATGAATTAGACGTCGCAATCTTTACCTTGACACCTTTACAGCGATGAGAAAAATATCAGTAAAGGAATCGTGACAAAAAGTGGGGAAAGCTAATAGGCTTGTTTCCACTATGAAAGAAATATTCAAAACTGATTTACTATACAATGATTCATAATTTCAGATAGGGGATTTTCATTAATATTTTTCTGCAGTTCATAAAATTTGATTTTTAATTGAGATTTAAACGATAATTAGTCACTTAGTAATGGAAAAGTGAGTGCACCTGTGTATTGCGCTCAAACTTGTGCACTATAATATCTCCCGCGTAGTTGGCTGATCTCTGTTGAGATTGGCCGCCGTGGTCGAAATCGGCCAGGAGGACTATTATTATGATTATTATTATGGTCTAGTTATTTTTTTAGTAGCTAGTCGGTTCCCATTATATAAGAGAGCTATAAACAACACTTAATTATGTTAAAGTTTTCAGGATAACTTTTGATTCGAAAGTTGCACGACCTTTTAAAAAGAAGGCTTAGTAACCTAAAGCGTAAAAGAAAATACACATTTTGTAACAAGCAAGTGTAGATACTAACAAATGATGATACGCCAAAGTCCCTGAAAGACTTGAAACGCCTCAGGAGCTTTACCCAAAGTTTTCAACTTGTTGTGTTTTTTAAAGAGGCATACAAGACACGTATAATGAGTAGGTTGGGGCCTATTCAAGTTTACAACAATTATATAACGGTCTACGCATTATTGAATCGTAAAATAACGCTAAACGGAGCGAACGGTGTGTGAACGAAAAGGAATGGCTATTATAATCTCATTTATACAGAGCACTTGCGTAGCATGCCATACATCAAAATTACGTGTTTTATTATTGCTGCATTGTGAATTGGATTCTTAAATTCGTTTTAATGCTAAGTTCTGGCAACCGTAAAACTGAAATGTGTAGGTATTGTTATGCTTCGTGCGTTATGGTATAGATAAGTGGGGATAGCTATATTGATTTATTTCTTCTGTAGAATCTGCTTTCTTGCATGGTAAGAAAGAAAAAAATATTTGGGTCATAAAATACACTTGAAAATTGACACACGACTAGGACTAAGTATAAAAACAAAAATAAAAGAATAGTGTAAGTAGGTATAATAGAATTGGCCCCACTCAGCTTTTTGGGGGTTTATTGAGGTTTGGAGACGGCACGACAAACTCGGTACGGTGCTACTAACTGCATTTTGCAGGTCTTTCAGATACATCATATCAGGTCATTCCAGTACGAATCCATTTTTATAATATACATACTTATTATGGTTTAATCTTTTACTAGAAAGCAGGTTTTAGTGAAATAGCGCCCCGAACGGAAACGTATCTCAAACTTCTGAAACAAAATTTGTCACGGCCGGTCTACAGTATCAACACAGGTAATACTCGTGTTTTGAACACGATGAAATCGTAATAAGTATGTGGCGATGACTATTTCAATTAGCATTTAAAGCAAATGTTTTACGCGCGAATTAAATTGACGTTTGAAATGATGAAGCATCACCGTGGGAACGGTTGAACGTTAAACGCTGCAAGGCCATAAATTTTGCGCTCGGCAGTACGATAAAAGGGCTTATAAAAGTGCATTTATTATCTGTGCCATCGGTTACGGGCGTGGAAATGTCGCAATATAAGGAATGCTACGGTCACCGTCTCGTCGGGTCACTAGTTTGATGTATAGCCGTGATAAAACAAGTCGATGCTCGCCTCGTCTCGCAAGGCTGTATCGTGTTGCGACCTTTGACATTATTTTGCTTCAGAATGACGATTGCCGTCATAACTTTTTAAGATTTGAAAAGATTAGGCAAAGGCATCCACCTTATTCGGCTTAGTTTAACGGTTCGAAGAAAGTTTGTGAGAGTGTTTTGTTATTTTTATAAGTCATTTGCCTTTGGGTTGCTTTGGGTAAATGGACCAGAATATGCGACGTACCTACTTCTTATTGTGAGGCGGTTCTCTACCCAATAGCTGGTTTTATAAATTGAAGTAATAACGCAAGGCTTCTTAGGACTCTGTATAAATGTGTGGCCATTGAGTTTAATAGGAGGAATTTGTTATACCGCCGGCCTTCTTGATTGAAAACGCCGTTGAGGGTAAAGGAATACTATGATGCTAGGCATTGTTCGGCTTCAATTACTAGCCGTGATTGGACTGATGAGATATAGTAACTATTATTCGATTAAGACTCATTATTATTTGCTGTAACAATCTATATGTATAGATAGTTACGGCTTATTAGGGCTGAATTAAAGTCATTGGACAAAGTAAGCAGTTTGTTGAATTGTTTTCCAAAGGTTTCTGTTATGTTTGCAAGCGTGGTCTTCTATTAATAATCGAAATCACTTCTATTCAATATAAGTATATAAAGATTTCATGAAGTATATTTTTGGAATCTTTCATGGAAATGTTCTGCCGACGCACTGCGTGGGGGTCTTTAAGACAGGCTAATGGGTAGCTAAGTTAAAGGTTAAAAATATTCTTTTTACTCACGTCAGCGCCACTTTAATCATGTCCTATTTATAAGTTAACGCTATTTGAATCAGTAAATATGAATCGTTATGAAAGTTACTATGTCTGTACATGTCGATTTTAATTAAATTCGATAAACATATAAACCATTTGTTGGAAAAGGACGTAACATCATTTTAATTCCGAATCTTTATGTGTAAGTGAATTCCACGCAGTCGAATCTGCAGTTGGGAAGCTAATAAAATAAAATATATTAACGTGTACTGTACCACCCTACTAAAACTGCTTTACTAAAACACAATTACGAAACGAGCCCCTTAAGTTTCGCAGCAAACCCACAATTAGGAAATCAAGATTTGGGTCTATCGGACCCGCCACTTTGATAAACCAAATATTAATTCAGAATTATTCAACGTACAAGGCTGTCGACAATTAGGTAGGAAAAAATGGCCGAAGATACCATCGGTGGGGATATTATTAAAACGTTCACCCTCGCGTGCCAAACTGGGTCGGGTGTAAGTCCACCGTTTTTATTTACGAACATTAAAAAATGGCTGCCACAGTCACGCGAGCTAGGTCGAAACTAAACATCGACCATAGAAAAAAATATTTGACAGTAGCTTAATAATTGCTCTTTGCTATGCGGTGAATTAGATCTTGCTCAAATAAAAAAAAACTAGCTAGCTAAAACGGAATAAAAGTTTCGAAATAAATACAAATAATTTATTTCATCAACTTAAAAAATAGTTACTTCATAACTTTTAAGAAAAAAAACAACCAATACTTTAGTGTCCAGTTCAATACCTCCGCGAAAATTTTTTTGATGTATTTTCCAGCATTTGCATGAAAAGGAAACATCTTTTGAAAAAAGTTACTGAAAAATTGTTATCTTACTTTATTTTAATTTTAAATAGCTACCTCACTATGTTACGTACGACAAAGTAAGCTTCTACAAGAGAGAGTCAGGTGATAAAGTAACTTTTTTCAAGTACCACAACAAAGTTAAAATAACGTGTTCAAGTGAGTCTCAGTTAGTAAAGTTATTTTCCTTAACGTTATCACTACTTTGTAATGGGTAAGTGCTGGCTGCCGAGTGTAAGAAGCGAAAAACGAACTTTCCAGCAGGTATATTGCTGGTTACATTGTCTTTTATTTTCAACTAGATTTCTCTCGTTCTTTTTGGCTAGAACGGACGCTGACACTTTGTAACCTCTTTTATTAGTGTCACGGATTTTAAAAGATTGTAGAATATTACGGCTTGGCTGGTAAACTGAAAAGTGTAATTTATAAAATTATAAGACTGAACTTTGCAACCAAAATCTTACTCTGTACTAAATTGTCACAATTTCGGTATAGACAGCAGACGCAGAAACCAATAAAATAAAACATTCTCTGAGAACAAATTATACTTATTTCTGTAGTTTATAGTTTCTGTAATGTTTTAAAAAGTTTACCTACTGGCTACTAGATTTTACTGTGGTCTAACAGTACAAATTCGGTTGCATTCGCTTGTCTGGAGTTGTGGCTAGTTCAAGAATGGGCGAGTCCTCCGTGAAATGAGGTCGGACAGGGCGCTATTAACTGGTAATTGTAGACTGTGGCTTAGGAATAAGCTAATAACACCAATTGTCTTGTTTCCTTACTCGAAAACTTAAAAATTAAGGGTAAGATAATGAGTTGTTCTTGATTTATAAATAGAAATAATACAATTTAGCTTTACCTTGGGTGGTTTATCATAACTTATAACTATTAATGACGTAATTTTTTAATAATGACATGAATTACGCTGCAACATACAAGTATAATGTACTACTGTACCTACATATTCGTATACTTCATAATTTAAGCGAGACGTAACTAATGTTAATCCGATGAATATCGTTAATTACCTAACATCGTTCTATAGAAACAATAATTAACTATTTCAAAGCGGTCAAGAATTTTGATTAATATTAATTACAATCAAATACTATTGCGGTCTGAAGACGATCTATTTGTTTAAACAAAATATTAGCGGTAGTTTTGCATTCTGAGGCGGACCGCAGACGATTGCAACCGCATAATGAATAGATAACCGATATTATTCGCTAATCGAATCCCACGATTCGATGATTTAGTCGGTGGGCGAATAATTTAGATGAAATTCATGTCTGTAGATTTTATTTAGTCGATTAAATCAAACTATGCGTTTTGATTGCAAAACCTCATACATTCATCCCGGATCCACACAGCCATTTTCTACATCGACACTATCCACCAATAGCCAACGTTGGCCAACGTTGGCGCCAATGTGTGGGGCCAGGGGTAAACTGCAAAAAGAAATACCAATATAACTGTACCTTTTATTATTCGCTTGGTTAATATTTTGTGACCTTAAATATCAGTATTGGTATCATCTAATAAATCACTCAGTGCAAGGGTCTCTAAGCCAAAAACTGGTTATCTAAGAGCATAGAAATCACAGCATTATTATAAGTACAGACTTTGTACTAATAATAATAAAACTTATAAAACTTATCTTTACAATGACAATATTTCAAACAAAAAGATCTTAAAACAATCTATCGAAATAGATGGATATATAAAATGCGTTTCAAATACCAAACATACAGAAGGGAATAAAATACTTAAAATTTCAAAGTCATGGTAACACTTTTATGTAGTAAATTGGTTACCATTCGAAATTGATTAAAATATATTACTATACTAGCATGGTAATATTGCATAATATAAGCGTGCAAAATTCATTTCATTCACATTTCACTAACTGTATTTATTTATTCATTCATCAAACTATCTTTAACAATGAGACATTCTAAAAAATGGTTGTGTCGTATCCAATAACCTTTTCAGGTTGAGATGTTTTATTACATTCGACCCCAATTCTGAAAGAGAGCGGTTTTACGTACAGAAAAGCCAATTCACTGAATTTCAGTGTTACCTAAAAAGTCTAAATTACAGGGATCGTGGAACATCGACTTTCATAAAATAGACGCTGAAAGTAGGTAAAGATTATTTACGTTTTTGATACAAGCTTGAAAAATGATGTCGCAAGAGTTTTCCAGGATTGAATTGGTCTGGATCTTATGAGCGTTGAAATATATTTATTTGGTAAGAGTAAGTAAAGATAGCATAAAACTACAATTCATTGAAGCATTCCCTAAAGCTTGAGTACCTACCGATACACTAAAATACTACAACATTAACCGCAGACATATTATAAAAGTCCTTGAAGGCTAATGTATTATATAATATAATGTATTACAAAACACGTGTCATACCAAATCCAAATACCGCAACAACATTACGTGGTAGTTAATATATAACTACACCTTATTCGAACCCTTCCGTAATCGCATTACAATGGCACCGTCATGCCGACTGCTCAAAGGCTGATTAAATACGCTCGTGTGATTAAATTAGTCCAAATCGCAATCAAAGTAAATCCACCATAGATTGGGTTAGAGCCGGTGTGGCGTTGGGTGTAATCCATAACACTGCCTTTAGTTATAGTGGGGGCATAATAAGTGGGGTCATTTTAATAAAGATGAAACTTATTATATTCACGAACACTTTCGTGTAATGGTCAAGAAGTTGACTATTAACCAAGAGGTCACGGGTTCGATCCCCGCACTGTACAAACATTTGTGTGCATGAACATGTCTGTTTGTACTGGTCCGGGTGTTATATGTATACATTTAGGTTTATTTGTAATACCACTGTTGATTCTGATATCTGTAACACAAGTGCTTTAGCTACTTACCACGGAGTCTGATCAATGTATGTGATGTTGTACCTATATTTGTTTACGCGAACTGTAGACATTGAAATGATATATTTTTTATCTTAACCTGACGTTTCGGACCCTATTCACCGTCCGTGGTCACAGGTAGCCTAAGGTGGTAGTTGTCATTACATAGTTTTGTTAAAAAATATTAAGTTACGTTACGTATCTACACAAAATCATTTTATGTAGATATGAACGTAACTAAATTTTTGTAAGTGATGGTAGTTCACAATTTTTTCGGTGCTGTTCAGTAGAGATTATTATGATGTACAGGCATCCACATCACTAACAGGCTTGCACTGCCTATATAATGATATCCAAAGGGTGATTAAAAAAAAAGTTACATTACTGCTTCACGTGATAGCTAGCTTGCGTGATCGGACCGGGTTATGCGAGAACGCGACACCACAGTAGTCCTCGGTGACAAGGAATTTTAATAAACATAATTAAACGCTAACTGGCGAGCCGGCTAAGCAAATAATAATAATAATAATAAACATTTATTTCTCACCAAAAATATATGGTACAAAAACATACACTGGTACGTATATCCTAAGTAAATAGCTGTTTCACGACGCCAACTATTTATACAGCGTGCACTATCCACCTGTGTTACTTTATACAGTTTTATTATGGACTAGCTGACCCGGCGAACTTCGTACCGCCTTAGCGTTGCAATGATTGAAAAATGTCATCGAATGACATTGTTCAATCATTGCAACGCAAAATGTATATTTTTCAATATTTCTGAGAGATTTTCTTAATATTTTTTTCCGTAAGAACCTTCTCCTAATAATAACAAATTACAACAAAAAAAGAATTAGTGAAATCGGTCCAACCATTCGCGCGTGATGCCGTGACCAAGGAAAACGGGTTTCATTTAAGTTTAAGATGAAAAGTGAACTGCCTGTTTAATTTCAGTATTTTAAGTATGTTGCTGCTTATCTTTGTCATCCAAGGTTAGGATCATGTTCTCTATGCTTGCTAAGTAGGTGAGTGTCGCATATAAAATAATCTAAGACACTAACATACTGAGCTAGAAATTTGTTGTAGGTACGAGTATTTCATTGAATCCTTTTAATAAGAAAAAAAGCTTATTTAGGTAGACAACGCGATTTGTTTCAAATCAATGCAAATTGCATTACCAATTCAATTAAGTTTTTAAGTGCATAGGCAATGTTAGCCTTTTTAAGATTGCTGTGCCCTTGCCGTGTGTCACTGTTCTTTGACATTATTTGTAATACCTTTTACTCATGTGACTTGCAATAAAAATTCTGATTCCGATTTAACTGCTACACACATGAACATGAACGATCGCTGTGAACGACGTTCTTATTTTAAACTTTTCACGGTGTGTGCGTTCTGGAACCGTCCCTCATGATTCATAGTCGAAACACGTTATTTAATTTGCGATATGCGGAAACGGTACGTAGCAAAATAAACGGATAACGGTGCCGGGACGCGGCGTTACACTTGTAACTCGATTTGCCTTTGTGAAATTCAACAAACAGACGCCCTAATGGGACAAGAGTTTAAATTCGAAATGAATTACGGCCTGTAACTAAAAGGAACGAAACGTGAAACTGCATAGTTATTATAAAGTACTGTTTGTAAGACCGGGCTATGATAAATAGCAACATATTTATCTTTGCCACGCGATGTTATAAATGACGGCTTATGCAATGCTTCAAGGGAGGAAATTAAGAAAACGCGAGCTTCTTTCACGGAAACGATGCATTAATCTCGGTGAGGTTTCTAGCAAAATTTTTCACTTGCACCGCTATAAATCTTGCGAGTGAAACATTCTAATGCCGGCGGAGACATGTAATTTTTACAAATGACCTATGTAAAGCGATCTGCGCGAGGTGCAATAACTCGATTTGCGAATAAATGGCTCGGAAGTTGATCTACAGCGCCTTTGCTGCGCCACAAATTTCGGATTAGAAGCGTTAATTCTTGGCGCGTGTATCCATTGCCGGTCGCGCTACCGGCGAAAGTTTCGGTGCAAAATTAAAGCTGCAATATAAGGGGCTTAGCGCGGACGCCCGATGCAGTTTCAATGTTTGCCAGCGACGCGGTACAAGAGCCTTTTTTGTTTCGGGCGATCTCTGACTACGCGATTTTCGCTCGGATTCGACTTTCGAACGCGGACGTCCAATGAAAAATGGCGGCTTAGCTGTCAAAATGGTTATTGATGTCCGCGCGAATTTCACTTTTATTTATGTCCGGATTAGTTAATTCGGACCGTATACGAATTATATTCTAAAACTTTGTGACTGTGTTCTATCATTTTTTCACATAAAAAG
Organism: Pyrausta despicata; assembly: GCA_963921415.1. Lineage (NCBI taxonomy): Eukaryota > Metazoa > Arthropoda > Insecta > Lepidoptera > Crambidae > Pyrausta > Pyrausta despicata. The sequence continues at coordinate 2,864,041 of OY992848.1, read as the reverse complement.
TTAACTGCCATTATCAATCACGTGTATTCTCCCTTTTCATATAAAAGATACGTTTCCCTCTACAATTTAAAAAGTCTTGATCATTTATCACGACAGGAGTATTCGCTACAAGAGTGATTAAAAACCGATTAAGTAGCAGTCCAGCTTTATCTTATAGAGTTCCGATGCGGTTGGGGCAACGATCAATTACTTCTAATAAAGTCCGTTTAGGCCAGGCCAGGCCTCAGTGGCCTGTGGAGGGCAATGAGTGCCTTTCAAATTACCGAGGTACGAATTCAGTGAATACAGTCACGAGTATTAAAGCATTTCAGTGCATTCGATTTTGGTACTAAATGCTTCGAGCTAAGATCTAGCCAGTGTTTGCTAGTGTTCGTGGCTGTACGCGTTCAGTGAATGCCCCGCTGAAGTGGGATTAGTTCATCGTAAATGTGGAACATTGTTTTGTCTGTTTCGAAAATGTTGCCAGTCTAATAATTGTTCAATGAAATGCGAGAAAGTAATGAAAGCTATGGATTTATTACACAAAAGAGCTTGTGGCGACGTTTAAACAATCAGACTTAACTGCGAGAATTAAGTAGTTATTTTTCTGATTCTCAGATCAAACAATAGAAGTTAAGTCGACTCTTCAATCTATAACATGAAAGGCAGTTTTCAGTAAACCTTAAGCTCACACAAATCCGTAAAAAGCAGGACAATTTATTTAAAACGATGTTCTCAATCGAGAGAAAAAAACAATAATTCAACCTAATGACGGGGACGGAGCGCGGACGCACAGACAACAAACCGTAAACTCCGAGAAACACTTACCGAGACGTGAAATTATATCGGGTAGTATGAAATGCAATTTGTTTCACATTTGAAAGTGAAACGACCATGTTTTGTGATTAATTGAGGAATTCACATCAATCAATCAATCAATTTCAATCAATCAATTTATTTATATAAAGGCTTACACGATTTGCGTTATTTGGTACACATACTAATTAGGTACTAAAAATGTAAAGAACCTCTGCGTTCTAAACTAGGAACTTTCGTCCTGTATCTTAGAATACAGCCAGTCTCACACACTAATGATACATATTAGAGATGTACTATACAGGCCTTATGGAAAACATTCTGTATGAAAACCAGCTTACGTTGAGTTAGTAACATCTTAATCTAACAATAAAATTAAGTTTGTGTGTGTGTGTGTGTGTGTGTGTGTGTGTGTGCACATGGCAAACTTATGTCAAATAATTTGTGGAAAACTTTTCTGTTTAAAGTATAAAGTTCCAGGTTTATCCGAAGCACTATTTAAATACATTGTTGCCTGTTTCACTCCTTCACAAGTATTTATTAGCATAAGCTTGAATTCCGAATAATCTAGTCAATGAATAGTTAATCAAACTGATAAACCAAGGTTATCAAAGTGTTGCCAGCGATCACCACAACACAACCTAAACTCGCGAATAAACAGTACACTGAAACCGTCCGCCCAAAAGGAAACTGTTCGAATATTAACAGATTACATCCGACTCTGAACATCCAAGTTGCACAACTCTCCTGATTCCAACTTGGTAACAATCTAAGCACGTTTTAATTCACAAGTTTTCGGCTTGATGAGTGCACCGAGAGGGATCGCTAGGGAAGCGAAGAACTGGGGAGCGGGGGTGGTGGGTAAATCGTGACGTGAATCGCGAGCGGGACAATAAAAACCTGGAAGGTGGGGCACTTCTTTCAGGAAATTAGCTGTCACATTACGTAGCTATTACCGCTGGTACGGTTCGGGTGCTGATTGCCGTTTCGTCTTCGAATTTAGTACGTGCCACGAGAATCAACTAATTAATGGACGTGAGTGCCCGAGGGTTTTTATGTGACAGTGTTAGTGCGTTATTAGCATACCGTTATTGGCAATCAAGGAGAGCTGATGACAGCAGAACCTTTTTGGTGGAAGTTGACCAAAGACTATAAAGTTAATTAGTTATAAATAATGCTTAACTTTTATATATGTTTCATGAAACCTAATCGATATCGATTTTGGTATCACCTAGTTAATGTCGTAGGTGTTAATTGAAACAACCATATTGCTTAATTCCTAAAAATGTCACTTGCTCTTAAAAAGCTGTTTATTTACTTGTTAGTACAGAAGAGGGCACATCACGCTACTCGTTATTGTCGGAAAATCGCATTTTTTACAAGTGCCTATTTTGGCTTCATGTCCTGTCGTGTGCTTAAAGTAGCTTTGACATAAACTACCTTTGAGACAGGGAATATTACACTTAACGAATTCCTGTACAGGTGTTTAACGTCCATTGATCGTTAATTCTCTCAACGCGCGTGACATGGGTTAAGTTAAAATACGTCTTGATCACGGGCCGATCACAAAAGGCTTCATTAACACGTTGATTGATCAATTCCTATGTACGCTTATTGGGGGTTATTCAACTTAAATTATGTAGTAATGCTGTAACTGTTCAAATGGGGTAACGCTTCATTAAGGATTACGACTTAAGCGCGAAAGGTATAGCCTATTTTTAACGCTTAGTCCAAAATGTTAACATAACCTCCACGAACAACTGAAAATTTATGGGACATACGATTATGAAATCCATATTAAGTCATTAGAACACCATAACCATAGACTGCTTCACAACATAAAAATAAATAACCGTGTACTTTAAAATAGTTTTGCAATTAAAACGTCAAAGTAAACCGCCATGTTTGTTTACATCTTTCTTTGACTTAATGTTAAAAATAGACTAATCATACAAGGTTGTAAGGTGATATTTTTAAGCTTAAAAATGTAAAAACAAAGGTGAACAATTCAAAGGTGATAAGGTATTTCTTAGGACATAAAATCATTATTCAATTCTATTCTGTAATTACTTAATTAATTTTAATTACAACACAAAGGGCGATTGTTAAACAAAAAAATTGTAAGACTTAACGTAATCTTGTAATTAATCGTTAAGCTCAGCCGAGAACGGAATAAATAAAATATGATTTTACGGGCATCATTTCATGGAGTAATTAACGATGCTATAATTTAGCCGGACGGAAATTACTCGAAGCACCAACAGTTTGTTTAAAATAAACTACAAACGCAAACTTCGTACTGAAATTAAGCGAATATATTTTGGTTGATAAACCGACGACCCAATTCACATTCGAATTGATTTAAGTGTGAAATCATGTACAAAACGTAGTGTATTTATGTTTTAGGATGGATTGGCAAAAAACGTTACGTTTACGTTATATGTACAAAAAAAAATGTTATGAATACTCTTGCGATAATACATGTTTGCGTTAAATAGTAGTTTATTACATAGAGCGGAGTATAAAAAATATGCTTCGCTAACGCTGTAGGCTTACTGCAAAAAAAAGAAGTTGGACTATAAATTAAAAGATTACGACCATTTTGGATGGCAATTTAGAGAGCATGATGTATTGTGTATATAAGAATATAATGTGATGATTAGAAAGTTATCACAGTTATTGCTAAAAAATATGCATTTATTTATTAATTTAAGCTTTATTGCACAACTAAACTTTATACAAAAGGTGGACTTAACGCCGTAGGGCATTCTTTATCAGTCATTCATTACCTTTGAACTTTTTCGGAAAATATGTTTTTTTTAGCATTTTTCAATACTCTGTCTATATTAAATCAACATTGTCAGCACAGGTGAACTCGCCCACGCGTCTACATTTGCAACGTTGCCCTGGCAATTAGTCGAAATTGCAAAAATCACCGTCGCCTCCCCCCGCAAATGAAGTTGCTAATTATGAGTAATGGCGCGTTCCCAGCGAACGCGAACGCTTCAATATTCCGTCTGCTGCCGTTAATTTTTATTTCACTTGCAACCCCGTCGATCGCAGGGGTGCGCACTGCGCGGCCATCTTGAAAATCACTATTTTGTTTTTTTTTAATCTTTGTAATAAAAATGGTTATATATAAAAAATGCCACATCTAATTATAGCGTCAGTTGTTTTTTTCGCCGGTTTGTTTGTAATGCTTACAAAGCCGCACTAATTTAAAAATAAATCAAACTAATGTAAAAAAAAATACAATAATTCATTCAGTGCAGTAATTTTACATTATGGTATCAGGAATAGGTAAGTCAATAGCGTGTAGGTACTAACTACAAATGCAACCAGTTGATAGTAGGTTAAATAAATACTACCAGTCAAAATACACAGCATGATTAAATTATATAGCCAATGGCGTTTTCCTGGAAATATGCTATTTCATTACTCAATTACCATTTTGTTTGCTCTTTATATAGGTCAACAAAAGGCAGTGTCGCCGGAAAAGAGTACTTTTACATCAAACATTTTAAAAAGTTCACACAGAAAACAAGAAACACATAAAAATCACAAAAAAGATGTAATATGATATTATATTGCATCATTAGAAGAATCCTGAAGGTTATGCATGATGTTACCAAATTTTTGGTTAACGTTTTTTAAAAAAAAAAAATTTGTAATTTATATGTGCATTATTTCACTCAGAGCATTTGACAGTTTACCGATTGTTTTTCTGAATACGTACGATACAAGCTACTGATAGACGAACGAACACACATAAATTTTTTAATAATAAGAAATAAATTTTAAATAATAAGATTTTTTTTTCCCAACTTGGATACATAATATCCCTTGTGAACGTCAATGTTGAGAAAATCAGAAAATGTCTTCCTATTATTAGGAAAGTCCTGAGAAGAGATACAGACAGCAAAAACTTAGTACTTAGGTTCGGTAAAAAAATCTAAAAACGTTAGAAAATAACCGAAAGTGCGCACCCCTGCTCAAGCTCCAAATTAGTTTTTCTTTGCAAACTTCGCTGATGTTTCCGAAAGTTTTCCGACTTCAGTTTCTTTTGTCCAAATGAGTTTTTTAATAAAATAAGCTCCCTATATTCTGTATGTTCGCTCTTAAAATGTTTAAGTAGTTGCACTTGGTGCAAAAAATCAGTAGGTACATACTTACTACATTACATTGTACAAAGTTTATTAAAATTTCAAGTGAAGTACCACTGTTTTAGGAATAACAAAATATTTATTTAACTGTCTTTGCATATCTCAAATTGTTGTTTATTAAGCCTAAGAATTTGTATATTATCCTTACTTATTACACTAACATTTAACGGTCCAAAATCCGAGCATACTAATTAAACAATATCAGATTTAAAGCAAAATTCGTAATTAAGCCATAACTTAGTTAATACTACACGTAGCATAATACAGGGCTGCGTGTTTGCAAAATCCCACGGACAAGAGATAATATTATTAATGAATATGAAAAGCTGTGGGCTTGTCGTATTCAATGCATGGCACGCTTTGTTTGTTGAGCGCAAAATACAAACACGGATTCAGGGCATTGCTGTTGCAATCTCAACGCTCTAGTATTTTAATGTAATAAAATATAATGTGATAATGGGATTAGAACGGTATATAATTAATATGGGATAGAGATGTGAAACATGTAAGTTACATTACCTAATAATATTTATATGAGTTTTGTTGAGATACTCTCTGTTTCTAGGGTTGTTCTTACCGACTCTAGAGTATACTGACAAAATAGTTATTTTAATGTGAAATGGTACTCGTATTAGGCGATACCTACGTTGTGCGTGTCAAGTGACTTTATTTGTGTATTTTCCAAGATGGATTTTGAATGAAATATAAATTTATTTTTCAATCCCTTTAGTTTGCAGTCGTCAATTAGACAACTTGTGACCTTTTTAAGCATTTATTGTAAGGATTGTTACTACATAATATGTAGTATTTATGTTTGTAAATAAGATATTATTTAATCATATCATATCTTTCACTTTGGTGTTAGCAAATACGCGTTCACATTGCATAGTGGTAGTTAAGTCACACTTCGAGAGCGACACAGTGTTGCATCGCAGCTTATTTGGGTATACGTGTTTGTTACATAGTTTTACTTGCTAAGCGGCGTTCACACAGCATTTTCCTGCACGTTTATTTGCAGTATACGTCTGTACGTCACTGTAAACGTATGAATGTGACATAAAGTTGACAGTGATGTTAAGACGTATACTGCAAAAAAAACGTGCAGGTCAATGCCGTGTGAACGGGGCCTTAGGTAAGTACCTACATTCAAAAGTTTGTTACAATACGCTACAACTTACATGTTTAGTTGTTCAAGTCACATTCGTAGCACGTAGCAATTCGTAGCCGTGACAGTGCTACGCGATCCGATCATTGCTACGAAGTCTTAGTTCCTATTCCGGCTTCTTAATTGATGCGAATACTGATATTTAGTTTATACAATTTATTTTAATAATAAAAAAAATCTTTGCTGAACCTTTGAAGATGATCTTTCATTCAACACAATTTGTCTGTAGACAGTTTACTTGTCAGTTTCCGCACTCGTTTCAATTGATAAATTTGTTGTGCGTTTTACTGTAAATTTTATGAAATAAAAATTCAGGATTATTATTATTATTATTATTAGAATTTATTTATTTAATTTATTTATTTAAATAAATACCTACGTTTAATTTATTTATTTAAATAAATAAATTATTTATTTAAATAAATTAAATAAATAAATTTTTAGCTGAGGTGTATTATACCCCATGAGTCTATTGAGACATGCATCACTTACGCAAACAATTCAAGCAGTTTTAATTTATTTGCTTTTAATTGCAAAATAAATTGTATTAATTAATCATATAATGTAATTTAATGATCCATACGTATCCCCAGAACACACAGTAAATAAATCAAATTATAAGGTAAACACGTTTGTATCCCGCCGTCGCTCCAGCTCAACCAATTGTAAATAATTACGAATTAATTTAATTGGGTAAATAAACCAGGTAACGAACGATCCCGCAAATAATGTTAGAACAGAGGGTCTACTCTACAAGTAAATGAACGAACACCTACATTTGAGGCAAATGCGAAAACTAAGTTGAAAACAGCAATACTTAACGTTGAAATTTGCCTCGTTGGTGTAGTGGCGATGTTCCTGTCCTACATCCGACAGGTCCTGGATTCGAGTCCCAGGTCGAGCCAAAATTGTTTCTGAGATTTTCGGTCATGAATTTCTCAAAAACAGCTCGGAGTCGGCAAGTTGGCGGTGTTACACTCCCGTGCCTCGGAAAGCACGTTAAGCCGTTGGTCCTGCGCCTGATCTCTCTCCGGTCATGTCGGATATCCGTGTCACCGAACTTTGAGAGTGATGGAACAGTGAGTGCTGTGCACCTGTGTATTGGGCTCACACTTGTGCACTATAATATCTCCTGCGTAGTTGGCTGATGTCTGTTGAGAATGGCCGCTGTGGTCGATATCGGCCAGGAGGAGTATTTTTTTAGAAATTAGGTAATCATTGATGTAAGCCTAAGCCCAGAAGCATGCTGTAGCTGCGACTCAAGACTGTCAGGGAATTAGCCGCGGCGATTGGTTGAAACGTGGGTGGGTGGAATTGGGTGAAAAGACGTACAGGTGACCTGGGGATTACAAAAAAAAAACTGTAATACCTAATAGTGCATCTGCCTAACCAAATTACACGTGCAGAAATCCACGTTCTTGTTCATAACATCCTTGGCAAATTAAACGTCAAGTGTCACGCTGAATGCAGTAATTACGGGGTCTAACGGGCCCCTACTCTCAGAGTTGTACGTACAGCCAGCTTAATACATCTGTTACACTTTTAGCATTTAGTACAAGGTATTAAGGGTCGTGTATTTTTCTTAACCTGTCGATCTAGGCATTATTATATTTTAGACGACCAAAACTCAGCCAAAGGCCTTGTGGAGATCCTCGCAAGATGCCCTTATAAGGGTCGGTTAAACGCTTAGTGTAAAATATGTTGACGCTAACTGCACGATTTAACCCCTCACTAGTATCGTAAGTAGATGTTAGCCTGTAACACTCACCATTGATATACTGAGCCCTGTGCTTGATTTACTCGAGAGGTGGACGTTCTGTAATAAAAAGAGAAAAAATGGATAATCAATGCGTAATGTAGGCATAAGAAATAAACTATTCAAATATATCTTTCTTTTTAATGAAATTATACAGTAGCGAAAGTGAGCAATGGGTACTATTTTTAGTGTCATAATAACTCATAAATCAACTAATAGTAGAGTATTTTTAAAATGATAAAATGGCATTAATTTTCAAGCTCGTTTCTATATAAATGTGTGGAGAGATTGAAACGTGAATACTTCAGGAATTTAGAAAGTTCTCTCTTACTTAAGCAAAAATGGAATATATTTTCTAATTACTTCACATAGTTGGTGTATGTATGCAAGTGAGGTCAGTTGCAAGCAATTTGCATAGTAGAAAATTGTTGCTCCATAACAGATTGCCAACACGCCATTGTAGCGTAAAACGCTCAAAACTGATTGAGCCAAGTATAAAATAGCAGAACACTCTTTTTTTATTAAATGGGTTAGTGGCACGCTTCTGACTTAATCACAATATTTGCTACGATGGATGCAGCATGTAATATTTTAATTCAAAATGTATATGTTGTAATTTGATTAATGTTTGGTATTAGCAGCACACTCCTAAGTGTTCTGTTTGACCAATTCTGTGTGCTCCTTAACGACATAAGTACCTAGTTATGAACTTTATTTGACCTTTTTATATTGTGACATTTTATTATTTATTTGACATTTAATTTTTACCCAATTTGTGTGTATTACAACGCATTTATGTGTTTTATATTATTTGACTTGTTACTTACTGATTTCTAATGTTATAATTGACCTGTAAGCATTTTGGACTTGCTCTGTAAGCTTGCACGTGTTTTTAACAAACAAATTAAAATTAAATAATTTAAGTGCACGTAGATTGATTTGATTAGCTTTGTTAGTGATTTACTTGTTTGCTTTCATGTAATTAGGAATTATAAATGTATTCCATGGACAAAGAGAGAGAGCGGAAACTCCTATCACAAACATAACCTGCTTAACAGGAGTTTCCCATACCAAATATGTATGTGCAATTTATAATTATATTTAAAATAAATCTTTAAATTTAGAATAGTCTTTTAATTACCCTTATATCGTAAACACGCTGCAAACTAACGAGGAAAGCTGGTTTAGATGAATGTATTAGTAGGACCCAAAAAAAGGAGACATACTTTAATACCTACTTCTTATCTAGAAAAGGCTACTTTGATACACTTAAGTTGTTCTGTCGAAAGCAAAACTAAACGGGAATCAAATTATCACAATATTCATAATCATGTTCGACTTAACAGACGCAGGTCCGGCCCCCGCGTGGGACTCGAAGCTATTTACCTAAATTAGTTCGCACTAACCAATCCAGCGATTAGTTCAGTTATAATAGCCGGAGTAAATTGCAAACAAACTTGTCCAAAACTGGCACCGAACTGCGATATATTAAACCGAACCGACACTAGGCGCACGGGATATAATGTATTATTGAAGAAGTAATTATTATCTACATCCGGGTATTTGTTTCTGTTATAAACCTCTGTAGCGATGAGTCGTTGCCAAGAGACTAAACTGCCTAAGACTTGGTATTTTCACAAGCTTTTTTATTTAGTTTCTACATACTTAGGGTTTGTTGTCTGGAATCAAGTCCTAAAAGCTAAATTTTACTCATTTCCCAATGTCCGATTGAGCTGATATTTAGTTTAAGTTTAGTTTTGATCACAATGCAAAATTTAATCATAGTTTGTCGAAAAATAATTTCTGACGTATTTGTTAAAGTTGACATCTCTCAAGAGAAGAGTTTTTTTTCAACAATAGGCCCTAACACGTTATTGTATTTACCTTAAGTATTTCTATAATTATATTTGTGGTAACCTCTACCGTTCGCCATTATAAGCGCATCTATCTCCTATCTCTAAATCTGTTGCGCCAAATATTTTAAATTAAATTGATATAAAAGCAACTCTCGACACTTACTCGCACGCATTAATTCATCATATTTTGTGTAAGATATTCAACAGCGGCTACTGAACCACTGTATTAGGTAACTTAAAACATATCTGGAACAATATAAAACCTTCAACACCCAAGATAATAACTTACTTTAACTTAAACAAACTAAGTTTACATTTTCAGTCGCCGCAAATTAAGGTTTAACGTAATGAACAATAACTTTACGCGTGTAGGTGTTTCAAAACCTACATTTCGTTTGACTTCTGAGTAAAATTCCGTTTCATTAGATTATGTAACTGTTATTGCTTTGTAACAGCATAATTAAATGGAAAATTCTCGAGCAATTTTCGTTAATTAATGTTTTATTTTTATCAAACGGAATCGTTTGGGATAAAGGCCGGTGTAAAAGTCATCTACATCTTGGGGATCGTGTCGGGTGTAGAGGCTCGCAATTTGCAGTAAATAAGGGTATAGGTTTATCGTCATTTTCCGGGTGGATGTTGGGGTTTGGGTGGCCGGCCAGTAATTATGTTGTATGTAGTTACGCGGCCCGGCCGGAGTGTTGCCGTGACGGAGTGATACTTTTCAATCAGATTTTAGAGGTAGAGATGACCGACATACTGACTAGGTTCACAGCTTTGTTGCTAGCTTTTGATTTTAATTAAACGGTTTTATTTAGCTTGCCCCGATTTTTTGTGAGTTGTTTGTTTGGATCAAATCTAGTAATTAAAATTTGACAGCCTTCCTGTTCGGATTCAGTTTGATCTGAAATTTGGTACATTTCTTTAGTTCTGGTGACAATACAAACTGTTTAAATTTAAATTTTTTTTGCTCATTTTTTACCTCTAGATAAATAGGTAAAGTTTAATAAACGTTTGATTGCAATTAGAAACGTACGAGTCACTGAGTTACAAAATAACTGTGTAACATAAAAGAAGTTGAGTAGCACCTCGGATAGTAAAAAAAATATAAGTATTGTTAAAGAAATATCCCTAAAATAAACGATACTGATCTCGTCCGAAATTTATATTATAATCTTGTCTGGGGTGCAAAAATGTTCATGTTTTGCCAGAGAGCGTTGCACATTTCGTTGGATTACACAGCTTAGCCGCCGCGGCTAAGTAGAAAGCGTTTTACGGTGTCCCCTCCAGACTTGACGGGACAAAGGGGGGACGTCCGAGATGGTTTCTAATTACGACACAGACCGTTATGCAAATCGGGGGTCGAGGCGGCGAGCTCTTTGTCTCTAATAAACACGCGCGCCTCTTGCGGTCAGACCGCCAAATTGCCCCTACCATTCGCCCCGAGCAATAAAACCACTCCGCCGTTAGTGCCCTCTCTGTACAATTACTACTCTTTGCTCAGATCAACATCCAAGTTTTTCGAAATTCGAATTTCGAACAGCGAGGAACAACGTTTAAAATTTAAAAAGAACGATTACGTACGTGTTACTTTATTTCGTGCCAGCGTTCGTTACGTGTTAGGCCAGCGCCAACCTATTTAGCTGGCAGATGCGTTCCGTAAATTGAATGGTCTGAGGAAATCGCCAGGTCGTGCCGTGACTCCGTCCAAAACTGGGCTAAAAGCGCGCTTAGCCGCCGCAGTCCGGTAATTTCTCACAGAAAAATACTGGCCGGTACGAACGCAACTTTTTTAAAAAAGATAGTGAAATTCTATATCGAGGGGATTTTAAGTGTCAAAATTCAAACGTCGAAATTATTTTTTTCAAACGAATATACCATTTGTGTGTACGTACAATAGATACGACTTTTGCTTGTTTCTGTTATACAAAAGACAAAAGCGGTCGATTGTGTGTTCCCATACCTATGAGTCGCACATTGGAGTCGCGATCATAAATAGTCAAAATCGGCAAAATGTTCGATCTCAATTCAATTCATTTATTCAAAGCAAAATACATATTGCGTTGAACATTTCAATAAAATTAAGTATAGATATAAAATAAAATAATTCACAATACAATCAATAAAAATACACACAATTAATAAAAGCAAATGTCAAATTTACAACAAAAGCAAATGACAGAATTTTAAAATAAACAAACAATGAATTAGTCAATTAACAATGAATAACTAAATTACATCATACCCGAGTCATTACAGAATACATTAAAATTATGTAACAGCAAGAGGGGTCATTACTCTAGCCGAGACAATATTTAGCAAAAATAAACAGCGCCTGATCGAATTTCATTGAGGCATAAAACTTTATTAATAATAATAATAATAAATCTTTATTTCAGGTAAAAGACACCCATATTCTTATGTTACACTTAAATAAAATTAATTAAATAAAATTGAAAGTCAGACGTTTAAATATTAATTTAGATACAATGTCATATTTTTAAAATTTACATTAAATTATTATTGATGCAAATTAATGATGTTGATTGAATTAAAGAAAATAAAAATAAAAAATTAAATAATTACATGTCATAATAACCTTAATAATATGAACCCATTAGAACAATCTTTTTGGCCTCGGGACAGAGCAATGCCTTTCACAGCAATGCCGAATATAAAAAGAGTCCAGTCTTGAGGCTATCATCGCCAGGACGGTGTTGGAGCTGGCCCAGACTCTGCGTACCAGTGATGCAGCTCTTTTGCGCATAGTAGCATGAAAGCAGTCAACGCGTGCTTCCGCAAACATACCCGAGGCACTGCAGAATTGGGAAACCCCATCACCGCCCTGAACGCATCATTAAATTGGACGCGGAGAGAGCTGTAGCTTTTCGCTGTATAACAAGCCCACAGACTGCTCGAATAGAGCGAGGTACAATACGCCCTAAAGAGCGTCGCTTTGACCTCTTTTGAGCACCTGGCAAACCTGCGAGCTATCATGTTTGCCCTTATCGACAGCGCCCTCCGCTCCCGCTCCATATCGACGTGATCATTGAGGTTGGTGGTGAGTATGTGCCCCAAGTATTTAAACTCAGTGACTCTTTGCAGAGGAACTGAATTCATCCTGACTGGGGGAACCGTGTCTGGGCACTTCGCACCACCAGCCTCAAAGATCATGAGCTGACTCTTATTGACATTGTATAGCAAACCGTGACCAGACGCATATTCCTCACACACACTCAGCAGCTTCCGTAGACCACAGATCGAGGCACTCAGCAGAACCATATCATCAGCATAACTTAAGTTGTTGACACATATCCCGTCAATATGGCATCCAACACGATGACTGCTGAGCGCCACAATCAGGTCGTTAACATAGAGATTAAACAGGGTTGGAGAGGTCAAGCCACCCTGTCTCACTCCACACTCCAGCCGATATGTGTCTGACATTGCGCCCGCCCACCTGACGGTGTTAGATTGGTGTGCGTACCAATACTGGAACAAAGTGATGAGTTCCTGAGGGAGATGTATGTCCCGAAGCTTGTCCCACAACAGGTTGTACCCGACACGGTCAAAGGCCTTCGACAAGTCAAGAAAGCACGCATAAACGGGCGTTTTTCGATCGGTGTAATATTTGACGGTCTGCTTTAAGCACAGTATGGCGCTTTCAGTGGACAAACGAGGACGGAAACCGAACTGATTGTCGTGGAGCTCAACGTATTTATTTAACTGAACATTAAGCAGACCGTCGAATATCTTGCATGCTGTAGGTGTTCAATGCTGAGCCCATCATGCCCCCCCCGGGCATGACTTGCCTCTTGACATGGATTTTATAATGCTGGTAACATCTTTCGCGAGATAACGAGTCCCAACCTTCTGACCTATTTTATCAGCCTTAAACACCTCAGCCGCCGGGTTCAGCAACGATTTAACGGCAAAATGGTCCTTGAAAAGATTTGCAATGTCCTTGGGATCGCTTACACCGTCGACTCTCACAGGAAGTCCCGGTCGTACATTCATTTTATTTGTGCTTCTCCAAAAACCACGAAAATCACCGTTACTATGCCTAACAGCAAGCGCGTTCATCATGACTTGATCCTGGTTATTTTGGAGCCATTTTAGCCGAGACTTGAACACCCTTCTGCTATTATTAGATTATTAGACTTATAGACTTATTAGACTTATAACATAAAAGTTGAAATAAAACTATTGAAAAGCAGCCAAGTAAATAGTGTTAATTACCCATTCATATTTCATAAGCGAGCGAGTAATGAAATGAGTTTCAATTTCATAAATAATTCGGGGTAAAATGTGAAATAATACAGTGGCAATTAACTAGATCATTGTTGGCGCGGGTGCGAGCGAACCGTTTGTAAGGGGTCAAGCGACGGGCGGTGAGGTTAACATTTATAATGACACTATAAAGTACGGATAATGGTCATTTATTAATTTAATCGGGTACCAGAGGTTGAGTTCAGAATATCTTGAGTAAGAGAAAAGATTCAGCGAAAGTAATTAACGTGTCAACACAACCAAGCCTTGAATTCAGCTATAGATTTGATAAAACTACAGAGTGCTCGGCACAGACTGAAAAATATATTTTACCTCTTCAACTCACATGACATTACTATTTTAACCTTTTTTTTAAGTAATCTAGTTGCACATAAGTAAGCAAATTTAACAAGATTAAATAAATAGAAGTGTGACAATATAAACTAAAATGACAGATGAAGTAATTCATGACATTACACATTACATAACATGACAGAATTGGAGTCGTCAATCCAATTCTTCTGAATGATAATACGCTACATGTCCTCAGAATCGCTACGCCTAAAACAGTCTCGATTTCTTGTGCCCTTTATTAGCCATTCAATAGCCTTATCATACTTCCTTGTAACAGCATTCAAGGTATATCTGTACGTTTCTTTAATCATTGAACATTTTATTTATATTAATTTAGAACTGTGTTGAATAAAAGGTACATACACCCGCTCCCGTCCTTAACACACGGCCATGATTTATTTACCTTATTACATGTGCCATTATGAAAACTCGCGATTGTTTGCGATGTGCGAGGCGATTTGCCGGCAAATATTTAGCTTCGGAATCCCCGTAATTAAGCCTTTTGTTCTATAACCACGTTTGCTCGGGGTATTTGTCAAGAAAATTGGTTTGTTTACGTTCAACTGGAGGCAGACGCACGGTATAGTATTGTGTGGGTAAATAGTGGTATAATTGAAATCGAGATTGATATGACAGCAGTGATAAATATGACTGAGTGTAGGCAGCTTATGTCTTGAATTTCTCATCTTCGAATAATTTCATCAAAATTCACCATTAGTTACTTAACAGCTATATAAGTTACATTTTACATGATTTTGAAATAACCTGCATTGTGTGGTTTGTGTTAAAAAAATGTGCCAAACTCCACACAATCATAGATTCCTCTACAACTTCACTTGTTTTCGATTCTAAAAGAAAGAGCATGAACGACCCAAACCGTGTTCAACGTTCACTCGAAACGCAAAGTAAATACTAAACAATGCATCCATATTTCACGGGTCGCTACCCCTGTTCTTTTGGAATAAAATTTAAAAAGCCGTGTCCGTTCGAATGAACAAATCGGTTCATTGAATCGGGTCCCTAAACAAATATCCCGAATTAGAATCGGGCCGAAGCGAAGGCATTGTTATTGACCAATGACGGGTTTCGTCAAAGGGTCCGTGGCTATTTCTATGTTTTATTAGAACTGGAAATGCATTTGTGGCGACCTCTACCGTTCGCCATCACAAGCGCATGCCTAACGGTGGCAAGCACGACAGCGAGCGCTGATATGGCTACGGTAGGTGGCGCTGTTAGCCTAGTACCGCACATGAACTGCGGCATATAAGATTTACATTCGGAATAATATAGATATACAAATCAAGATGATGTCTATCGGACCTTGGTCCCCGACCATAACACCCGGTCAGTAGGAAGCGCTTCCCTTTAGCTTACTAAATCTAAATCAGTTGCGCCAAACATTATTGTTTTATTTTATCTATGGTCTATCTATTTGGTCTATGCATGATTCCAAAGTGTGAGAGAGAAGCCATTAAGAGATGACACTCAGGCTGAGGTAACACCTGTGTCGCAGCGATTGGTTGTCAGAAGCGAGCCGCGGCGATAAAACCCAAGTGGTTTTGGTATGCTAAGATGGGTATGACTTATGCTTTATAAGATCATCAAGTAAAAAAAAGTCACAAGGGTGACCGGAGCGTATTATTGATGAACCCAGTATTAAAAACTTTCATTCGAAGGCCAATAACTTACAAATAAATCATTATGACGACAGCTTGGCAGCGGTATATTGTTTGCGGTAAATTGAGAATCAAACCAGACACAATCCAGTTCCCCATAATGGTATTTGGTAATTGTACATTATTCACATTGTACATTATTGACTGCCTCGTTAGTGTAGTGGCAAAGTTTCTGCCTTACATCTGAGAGGTCCTGGGTTCGAATCCCAGGTCAAGCCAAAATTGTTTCTGAGATTTTCTGTCATGAATTTCTCAAAAACAGCTCGGAGTCGGGAAGTTGGCGGTGTTACACCCCCGTGCCTCAAAAAGCACGTTAAGGTCCCGCCCCTGAACTTTCGGAGTGAAGGAACAGTGAGTGCACATGTGTATTGCGCTCACACTTGTGCACTATAATATCTCCTGCGTAGTTGGCTGATCTCTGTTGAGATTGGCCGTCGTGTTCGAAATCGACCAGGAGGACTATTATTAGTTAACTATTCAAATTGCTGAAAAATTAAGAATTGTTCTCTCATAAACAAGCGTCCCTAACAAACCTATCCTACTTAATGTACCAAGCATTGTAAACACAAGTACCTACAACCGACACTTCAGAGAAAGTCTTTATTATGCTAAGGAGAGCATGTGGCACAAAGGCTCGAACACTCACACAAATCGCAGACACGGTTTTACAGTCGTGAATATGTTCCAGGTTGAAGGCACTGTTAAGATAACGTTTGTGCTGAAAAATGCATGCTGGAGACACCATGAGGTACGATTTCGGTGAGACGGTCTAAGCCTTATGTTAAGTACAGAATTTAAAAAATCTGACTTCAATTGTAGACTATAACTGGAAGCCGCAGTATATCAGAGCGTACCATAAGTACTTCACTTATCAGTCCAATGATAAACTAAACGTGGAATTTGAATTATACTGATGATATGTTTATTTTCTATAATTGCGGGTTGCGTCCAATACTCCAATACAGCCCCATATCTATTGTCCCATATGATAACTATATCGACACAAATGTCCCTTTTCCTCAATAACCCTTTATTAGTAGGGTGTTATTTTTTCCACGAAGGGATCAATTAGGTTAATAGGAAGTGGATTATTGGCTTAGTAAAGGTGTTTGTACTGGGTCTAAATATTATTTTAAAAAAATCTTCTTTTTGACCAACGAAAAAGGACTACCGACTCTGTCGCCGTTTAAGTACAACTTTGATCAATCTACATTCCTGTTGCTTTTGGCTAAGGAGTGGAATTCGCTGCCGGCAGTGTTCTCCTTAGAACATAGCTTGGACCTTTTTAAGAAAAGAGCAAATATGCAGTTATGCTAGACGGTTATGACCCATCTTTACTCCCATATCGATACTTACCACATCAGGTAAAGTTGTGGCCAAATGCAAATGTGGTTAGAGCATTTGGCCGGACTTTCAAAGGTCGGGGGTTCGAATCCTCCCTGATGAACGGAGCCGAAAAGAATTTTTTAAGTGTTATATCATTTCAAATTGTGGCCAAACAATATAAAGAAAATAGGTTTGTACAAAATAACATTGATACTTAGTCGACTATCGATTTAAAGAAAACACCTGACTTAGTAATGGCGAATGTATAAAAATTCATATATTCAACAAGCGAAGTCGATAGCGAATTTCGTCACCGACTATGCTTCGTCTGGGACCCTGTTATGCTACATAGTCACATTATTTGGACACTCTGGGCACTGTTAGACAACATTGTCTAAAAGCTTCTTTTCGGCTCCGGTCATCAGGGAGGATTCGAACCCCCGACCTTTGTAAGTCCGGTTGAATGCTCTAACCAACTGAACAACCGAGAACCTTAGAGTCGTTGAATTTTGTAAGTGCTTTCTAACACATTGAGCCAGCGTTTCATCAATCATTGTTGGAGACACCCTAAAATCACCTGAGAGAAATATTTAACAATCGGTTAAGATAAAACAGGCTAAATTTTATTTATTAAGTATTTTTTTGCGTTCACAACGCTATATTTAAATTCGAAAATACATTACACCTAAATAAAACTTTTCGGCTCCGGCCATTGTCTTTTAGAATTTAAAAGTAGCGTTGTGAATGTAAAAAAATACTTAATAAATAACATTATAATATTTTTTGTGTGTCTGTGCATAAACCTTCGTGTGGCCACACTACCAGTCGATCTGTGAGCCGAGTAAGCATCGCAGAAGCAACTCGCGATTTATGACGATAACCACCGCGCCTATCCAACAACGCGAAAACTATGTTCAATCAACCGAAGAGCTGTCTACAGATATGAGCTCACATTTGTTACGATTCTGGCAACACCTGAAATAGGTTTATGCGAAAAAAAAATGCTGAGAGTAAGCGGAAAACAAGAGAAAGGAGCTGCCTTAGTGCTGTTTTAGCCTGAAGGAAATTCACAGATGAATTCGAAAAAATTATAATTTTAGTATAAAAAAAATTAAAATTTGTAATTTGGCATTTGAAAGCTATATCTTGATTGATCCATATATTTCGGATTGTTAAGGTAGAACCTCTTTTTAACCGACGACCACTTTGGTGTAATTGTCAAGAAGTTGAGTATTAACCAAGAGGTCGCTCGCGTGTTCGATCCCCGCACTGTACAAACATATTTTGTGTGCATGTCTGTTTGTACTGGTCTAGGTGTTATATGTATTTATTTAAGTTTATTCGTAATACCACTGTTGATTCTGATATCTGTAACACAAGTGCTTAAGCTACTTAAATTACCACGGAGTCAGATCAATGATGTGATGTTGTTTTATATTTATTTATTTAAACCCTCGACGAAAAAGAGTGGTGTTATAAGTTTGACCTTTTTTTCTGTTTGTGTCTGGTTTGGTCTGTGGTATACTGGTATCGTAGTTCCCGAACGGATGGACCGATTTTAAAGCGGTTTTTTATTCAAAAGGTAAAAATTATACGGTATTACGGTAGTTATATGACTAGTCAAAATCCATCAACCCGTTGAAGCTCACCAGCGGTTTTCCAGGCCCATGTTGGGGGTTTTTGTCTGAAAAGTTAAAGTAAATTCTAATATTATCGGTTGTTACTAAAACAAACTTGTTATAGAAAACCCAACCAGCCAATGATATCGAAAATCCGCTAACGTTTATCTTTCTGTGTTTCCAACGGCTTTACGCAGATTGTCCGACACGTTTAGCATAAAATCTGCCAGTCGATAGATAAATCACTCGTCGGTAAATCTAAATTCGGACATTGTTTTCGCACAAAACATATGCGTTGATCACGCTTGGCACAACAACTGGCAAATGATACAAAAATGATACTGGCCGGTAACAAAAATAAACACTAAGTTTTTTCTCTAAAACAAAACAAATGAACATCAAATGTGAGTTGTAAATGAAAAGAAAATTTTGTAGAAATAAAAAATAAAAAAATGGAATTGTTCACGATGTCCACTGTATTGATTAAATGTTTTGTTAAATGTTTTTGATAAAAATAAGTCTTGTAAGCGAACGCTTATTTATATTACCTATAGCTTATTATTTTTATTAAGTTACTTTATTATTAGCTGGTAACACTGAATGTAAGACAATAATTTTGGTTCATAAAAATTTGTGGTTTGGTCATTGTAAAGAAAAAATATATATTTTTATGTTTCACTCGCGGAATCCGCAGACGTTATCCTCCTGCCTGCGTTTTTTTTTATATTTTTTCTTCATAAGAACTATCCCCGTACTTTAGGAATGTCATAAAAAAGAATTAGTCAAATTCGTTCAGGCGTTCTTGAGTTAGGAGCTTGCCAACAAATTTTGCGATCCATTTTGATATTATACATTACCATCGGCAACTTAAATGTCAAAAGTCATTCCGAGCGCATTCGCAGCGCTCGGCAATATGAGGGCGGGCTCCACCGCACGGTTATTTCATTAACCGACGTTCGCGAACGATTAATCACCGTCGTCGAAATTGCGAGACGGTGAATGGGAGCGCTGAACGAATGGATGCTGCATCCGATCATTCGTGAGTGAACGCGGAAAGGGAAAGATATGATGAAAGAATGTGTGACGTTTGTCATAAGCCCCGTATCCATTAGAGGCTGCGCAAGTGGAAATGCTGCCTCAACCTGAGACAAGTTGCGACACGAGGTTGAGGCAGCGGCATTTGCTCGGCCTCGGAGCTAGGTAGACGCCCGACTCGAGTCTGCCTTTAGTGAATACGGGGTTACGAGTTGAGTTTGATTATTTTGAGACCGAATTAAGAATGTTACTGGTTTAACATAGAACGAGGCTATTTAATGATGAAAATCCATAGTTGGGCATAAATAAATTGATACCAAAACATTTACCGTCACACATAAGAGAGAATCTTTGCTGAGCTACGTTTAAGAATGATTAAAAAATATCATTTATTTTTTATTAAGATTTAAAATTTCATAACAAACGTCGCGGAGATGTCGAGACCCATCAATCCACCTCAAAAGATGGGTCTGAATAAGCAGAGCTGGAATTTATAAAAATCGCGGATTTCATGCGTAACGACACGTGAGTGATAAGAACTTGCCGCCATTGACTTCCAAGAGCTCAGAGGTGGCAATGATGGAAAAAAGTCAAAACATTTTAAAGCGATGTAAAACATTACACATTTCATCTCGTAGCCAATCAGACGACTCAACTCAAGCGAGACAAAAAAGATTATTGACGAGCATTGGAATTCCCAAGTACTGATACTACTGACGTTTTCATTGTAAGTATTACTAAAATGAATTTTAATGACACGTATATTTGGAACCAATTTTCAAGGCACACATGGAATAACACTATTTAAAAAAAAACTTTTTTCGGTCTTTTCATAATTGATCCAATCTTCAGCTTGATGTATATCAAGGTGATCTGAATCCAATACAAGTTGTATCACTAAAAATTACCCAAGCACACGCTGGAGTGACCTGTTTCAGTAACTTTTTTTTATAAATCCTAGTAAGGAGCAAGTATTTTTATACGCGATAGCCAATCGTCTTATCTCCTCAACCTAGTCCAATCGTGAAAGCTTTATTGCAGCTTAAGAAATTTCAGGGCGCGGTTCTATTCCCCATTTGGTCGATCCAAAAAAGGGGATAGCACATATAATTTCTTTTTGATACCGAAATAAGTCCGGTGGGGTTTAAATTACGTATGTTGTTAGAGACTCGGAACTGCCGGATCGAGATCGTATCGGGACGGAGATAAATCCCGGCGCCATGTTAGATCCTCTTAAGGTGATATATCAAAATTAACTGCCCAGTTTGGTTAAGCTTTATAGGAAGCCAAGACATTTTACAACTTTGATACGAAAATATACATTTCTTCACATCTTCATAAAGGTATGTAAAGAACCAGAAACGCAATTGAGTGATTTTGGTTCGATAGTTTTTATTTTCGAAATGATATCCTAAAAATATATTTTTTTAAGATTATTAATAAGTGAGATGCCATATTCAATAGGAAATCGGTTTAATTGATGGACACTATCTATATTGACAATCGTATAGAAGCATTTCACTGTTAGTCTTGTAGTTTTTTTTTTAGAAATTATTTTGTGTTCTGTCGCTTACGTCAAAATTTTCGAGCGACTCGATAGCATTTGGGCGCAGCGTATTCACGACCTTATAAACCTCAACATAAAGTATCAGTGCGTTAGCGTGCGATGGTGCTCTCAGTGCTGCGACAACTCGCTCCGACGGCGGACCTGTGTCAGTTTATACGAGCCAGATGCTTAGTGGCGACTTCGAGATCACATATTGCGACTAAAATAAAATTGTAAATAATAGGGTTTAATTAGATAAATTTGTAAATAACAGGTTAAGTTAGTGTAATATTAACAAGTTACAGATACATGTTTTTGTTGTTAGTATTTGAAGTTAGTAATTTTGTATCATGGGAAAAAAGAAAATAAATAAATACCTAAATTGTAAAAATAAAGAACGCTATAAATAATCAAAATGGCGGAGGCAAAAAATAAGTAAGTGCCTACATTTAATACATTATAAATAAATATTAGTCATCAACTTCCTTCCTATAATTAATATTGTTCATACTATTGTTATTTACTTCGTACTTATGGTTACGTTATTGGAAAATGTTACTCTGTTCTACGGACTACAGGTCCGTAGAACAGAGACGGTGGAGTCGTCATTTGACTTGGGTTTTGATAATTATCTAGTACAGACACGTAAGTAATCTTTGTGTTCCAAATGTAAATATTCTCATAATATTTCATGTAAATCTGGTCCATAAAAGCATCAGGTCGAATCTCAAGATACACCCAAAACTAAACCAAAAAGTTTTGAACTAAACTTTTCTTGCTCTTTCTGGCAAACTTACTCTTTTATTTCTATCTTGTTTCATTGCGGGGATACAAAAGGTGATTTATGATGTTTTGACGAATTCACAGTATGGCTTAATTGCATAATAGCATATTTATAAATATACCTTTCTTGCACTAATAACAAATACCTAATAGTATTCGTATAACGACATCAACCATTATGCCTTCTAGAAATTTGAGTCTTTTCTGTAATTCACGTTGGGCGTGTTCACAGATACACCTTTCTGCCTCTAATCGTTGCAGCAATGTACAGTACATTGCTATTAGATCTTAAGATACACCATTATGCTAGATTTTTTTGGACCTTTACTACAATCACATAATGTCGAAAGTAAATATCAAGCATTATTCCTATAAAGCAATTTTACGCATTTTTTAAAGATCCGTGAAGGTTACTCTTCATTTCACGTTGTGGAGTATCAAAGTGTAGTGTTAATGTTATTAATGTATTTAACGTTAGAAATTGGCAAAGTTTGTGAATTGCTGCGTTTATGGTTTGTAAGGTATAATCTCCGGAACTTTAAATCCATTTAAAAAATCGTTTGACCCATATAAATCTACATCATCTTTGAATCTTATGATGGCCAAGCCAGTTTTGGTGTCACCATCTCTGAGGTCCAGGGTTCGATTCCCGGTCGGTTTAATGTTTAATTTTACTAGTTTTTCTATAATGACTCGAGTCTGGGTGTTGTGGTATCGTCGTTGTTTCTGATTTCCATAACACAAGTGCCTCAGAGGCACTTTAGAGGCCTTCCATGACATCAGAGCAATGTATGTGATGTTGTTCCACATTCATTTATTTATTATTATAAGTTACATTTATTTGAATTAAAAAATATAGTGTTATAGGGAGATTATTTATAGGATGGCCGAATTCGCGGACGTCTTCTGGTGTAAGTTATTTAAGAAGGCGATTTAATGAGCATAATATCTGTTTAAAATTGGTCCAGCAACTTTAAAATGTATTTGCTAAGTTTTTTTTCACCATCATAATAGAAAAATAGTAAAAACATCCGATAACCAAAACCATCAGAAACAATGAGTAGATTCCAATATTTCAATTGGTCAAAATACTAATACTAAAAAGTTGTTAATTTAGATAAAGGGATAAATATGGGTACTTTAAACCCAAGTGGAAACTGAAATTATTCTTAATAATTTGAAAAGGATTTTATTCACAGTAATATGATGTTTTCTTTTTAGGCGATTTGATAGAAGATCAGTCTACCTTGTTATTGAGCTTAAGAAATATCCCTTATAAAACTATTACTGCTAAGTAGCTTTGTAGATGAGATGTGTATGTCTGAGTGTAGTGTGTCAGGTATAAAAATATGATAATCTGCAAACCCAACTGCATTGACTTTTATTTAAGACGAGAACACCAAGTGTTCTTTGCGAAGCGTATAGTTGTATATTTATTAGAAAGCAAAATAGCAAATATAAGAAGAGGTTTGTAGACAAAGTAATACTACAAATTTAATTACGACGTCTGTCTTAAAGTTAAATCAGTTATAATTTTTAATAAACCTAGTCTTATCTCCACCACGCGGGCTCAGTGCGGATTGGTGAAGGGGTGTGTGTAAGGTAAGTGACCAACCTTACTGTCAGATGTTATTAAGCCGCCCGAGGGTCTCCGACCAGGCTTAACGACTAATATCTATCGATATTAACCGGAACCAACAGCTTAACGTGCCTTCCGAAGCACGGAGATGCTTGTAAATAGACGTCACTTGTATGGTCAGAATGGTCACCCATCCCAAACATGACCGCGCCGTAGGTTGCTTAACTATCACTACCAAAGCGCTGCAACCACTGCGCCACAAGTACAATATAAGTTATATTTAAAAAGTATTAAAGTGATCATATTTCATTCATGGAACCAGTAGTTACAGATTTGCGTTAATCATCTGCCACTTTATTTAGTCTGTCGGCTCCATTTTTAACCCAACCTTGATACCAAATTTTCCTTGATACCAACATCTGCATGCATTTACATTGTTTGAAATACCATTGGTTCCTGATCCAACATAGTAAATATAACTGAAAGGTATAATTTCTTTACTTAAAAAAAAGAATGCATTTATAAAAATAAATAAATCTACGGATCATACGGATAAGTAAATAATATGTAGGATAGGTGTATGAAGGTAAGTAATAATTAAACAATATATTTCTAAACATCCAACAAAAAACTGTATGTTGCGACTCCATAACTTTCTTGTCCGTTCCCTCTGACTGTGCATTGACCCCGGTCGGTTGATTTGGCGCGAACTTTAAATTTACGAACCGAGTTGACGAGTGGCGCTTGCGGGGCGCGGGGCGAGTGGGCGGAGCCATTTCAAACGATCGCGGACCGATATATCGTCTTAAGTTTCGTTAAGCGATCTGATTCGCCGAGATATTGGAGTAAATCGAAGTTTGCCGACTTCCTAGATGTGGACAAGAGCAGTTTGAGCGTTGGAAAGTTTAATCCGACGTTTTAATTTAAACCCCACTCGGTTAACCGAGTTTCATGCTCTGTTTACGTAACGAATGAACATCATTGTCGTCGGTAAAGGATAACAAAGCTGAAACGTTTTTTGAATTCATACTTATTCTACAATAAAATGGAATATCAAATTCAAATAAAATAGCAGACGTGAGTAACGATTCTCAATAGCATTCTGAATACAGTGCAAAAAATCTAAAACCAAGTTCAGTCATAAATAACCAAGTCAAGAATATTGATAAAACAATTGTAACTGAAAATATTCTCTCACTTGACATATCTACACTATCCCGTTATGGAGTAGGGCGCCACCCTCCGCATCATCCCGGGACCCGTCTTTACGAAACTGGGAATCGCTGTGGCCCTCATTAAGCAAACCTTTGCTCCTCCTATCCGTCGTAAACTGGCCCGGGATCCTACTCCATGTAAAGTTGACCATGTTTCTAGATCTTCCTATCTTTTTCCCTCTTTCTGGAATGCGGGACAGAGTGAGTAGAATGGCGGGAGTCCAAAATGTATAGACACCGTCTCATATAGTAGGGGAGAAACGAAACCCCATCTCCGATTAGATCTGGATCCTTCAACGGTGATCTTTATAGGAATGTAGATAAGAGTCGTTTTTGGAGCTGGTTTATCTGAAAAATATTGCCTGCATCAAGTTGAAGTGCCTCGTAGGTGTTATGGCTAAATGCGAATTTACATAAAAAACTTTAAGTACGTAATCTGTTGCGTCGGAGCGGAAAGGAAAAATTAAACTGAAAATGTTATTTATTCAAAAACACACTTATATGTATAGCTAGAAAGCTATTTCACTAAACTTAATCTAGTAATATAAGTATTTCACTATACTGGGACCGTTTTATAACTATACTCGTATTCCTAGTGAGACAGTAATGAATCGCTTTCGTATAACTATGTTACGGTATATCACTAGGGATATGACTACATAACGGCTTTATCTATCTTACTGCGACATATACAATATTTGATCTGCTCTCGTATAAGGTTTCCCTGTGCTACGAGAGTCAGGCACCTCCTCAAACGCTTAATAAAGCAATTTTATTTATTTAATGAAAATAAGAACCGCGTGTTGGACGACACCCCGTGGTCAGGGGTCCTTCAAGGTATACCGACAATCTGATGAAGGTCGCGACCTTCTGGCCGCTGGATGCGGAAAGCGCATAACTGATCGCGTTTGAGATCCTGAGCTCAGCAGTGGGCGTCGAAAGGCTGATATGATCATGATGATGACATAATCTGACAGACGTAGACGACAGGCGTAATGAGAAGGCTCAGGCTACAACCCAGGACAACGGGTTAGCGTTTTAAGCGGTGCAAATTTTTGACATACTGTCAGAAGCGAGTTGCGTCGACAGAAAGTCGCAGGTGACCTGAGCTCAAGGATTTCATCCTCGGCTGGTGCTAGTTGAACAAAAAAGGAATCTAGTTAGGAACTAAATAACTTTGCTATTAAACGTTTAAAAATATCAGTTACTATCAACGAACTTCGGATAGGTACTTAAATTTAGATAAACACAGAGCATTCACATAGAACGTCCACTTTCCAGGATCCATTTTAACGGATCCGTTGCTACTGGAGATAAATAAATAATAATAAGAATAAATATTTCACAACAATCACACCAATTCTCTAGTCCCAAATTAAGCTACGAGGCTTGTGTTATGGGTGCTAGACTAGACAACGGATAAACATATTTAAATACTATTTTTTTTTGTAAATAAATACATATTATACATAGAAAACACCCAGATCAGTACAAACACACATGTTCATGCACACATAAGCTTGTATTGTGCGGGGATCGAACCCGCGACCCTTGGTTTTAGAAGTCTGACATCTAGACCACTGCACCAAACGGTTTTCGATAGTGTGCACACATCACATCTCAGTACTGAATAAATCCAGTATACTGGATCCGTTTCACTGGAAGGTACGCGTGAACTCGCTCATACAACTATGTACTTACGCTAATAACATAAACGTTGTAACGGACTATTTAAACGTTATGAGTGAACTCGCCCTTAGGCCCAACCGTACGAGAAATAATTAGTTTTTTTCAATCCTCTGCCTTGTTTATTTTGTAAGCTTTACTTTCATAACAAAATTATAAAATACTCCATTGAAAAGCAACAACGGGTAATGTCAGGAAACTTTGTTAGTTAAATATAAACAAGTCTTCAGTCAGCTACTCTTGTTACAAGTCAACTGCGTATTTTACTTTTACTTAAAAAATAATAGCCTTTTTCTAGCGGATTCTTTGGAAGAAATAAATGTAGGGAATTTTGTGGCAAGATCAGTTTGAGAGGAACAAAATGTAAACGCATCACAGGCATTATATTCATGCTTCCATTAGCTGTGTTGTTAAATTTGGTATCGGCTAATGATGCTAGTTAAGAAGGGCATCGTTATTAGAGAACGTAAACTTAACGCATATCTTCCATACATAAAAAAAATTTTTGCTGTACGTTAGTCTTGCTAAAAGACAAGAACGGCTTTACCGATTTTGCTAATTTTGGTTTTGAATTATTTGTGGTAGTTCAGGTAAGGTTTAACTGTGAGATAATGCGGAAAAATTGCGAATACAGTGGGCAAGACGACGTCTGCCGGCTCCGCTAGTCTATAATACTCGTATAAAAATGAATCTCAAAATATATTGGTAAGCGCGTAATTCAAGAACGCCTGGACCAATTTGGCCAATTCTTTTTTAATAATATTCTTTAAAGTACGGGGATGATTCTTACAAAGCAAAAAATAAAAAGGCAGGACAACGTCTGCGGGGTCCACTAGTTTATACTATGAAAATGAATCGCAAAATGTGTTGGTAAGCGCATTACTCAAGAACGCCTGGACCAATTTGGCCAATTAATATTCTCTAAAGTACGGGGATGATTCTTAAGCCCTCTAGGAGGTAAAGAAGATGTCGACGATGTAGCGAGCTTACCCAGAAGGTGCCTATTTATTTTCGCTTTGAATGAGCTCAAGTTATAAGAAAGAGGGAACACCGTCGGCGGAAGCGCATTCCATTCCTTGGCTGTGCGCATTATGAAGGATGAAGCGAAGCGCTTAGTGCGTATAGTAGGTATATCAACCATATCTATATAGGTTTATGTAGGTATATCTTTTAAGTGTGATTGAATCAAGTATTATTAATCATAAATAAACATTGTTTTTGACAAAACAAAAGTGTTCCATAAGAGTACATCTCAGTGCGGTCACTGGTACATGAGTAAAAATTATACATGAAGGTTTTTTCAAGTTATTTTCAGTAACCGTATGCCAATTAAAACTTTGAACCTAAAGTAGCATATACACGTGCGGTAACCCACCGCAAGGTTCTCCGTTTAATAGACGAAATACGTATTTTCGTTACCGAAACCAACTTTGGGACTTCCAAGTTTCAAGATACTCAAACTAGTTTCAAACCGCCTCAAATATATGGAGACGTTTATTAGCATTTAAAATTTACATTTCTCTATTGACGTTCGCAATTTGGTTTGGACTACCTTGGGAGGAATGTACAGTCGGCTCAGCGCGTCGTAATTACGTAATAACATAATTAATTGAAAAATAACTTCTATTACAAGTGCATAACGCGACCGTATTTAGTTCAAGGTATTTTCGTTTGTACTTTATATGTTAAAGCTTACGTTTCGACCTGCAAGACGGCATGTTCCGAGTTCTGACTTAGTTTAACATGGCTTGTGTATCGTTTATAATTACTATTATAAGAAGCTTAAAACGAGCTCCATTCAATTTGTATTACACCAGAAATACACTCAGTTTCAATTTTATTCCAAGTCTTGTCCCAGGACTTCCCGAAACTTGTATCATTCTGCCTTGTGTTTCGAGACTTTGAAATAATCTAGACATTCCATACCTTAGTTCGTACGACAAATACTAGCTGTAAGATTAAAAAGGGTGATTCACACGGCGCGGGAATAGAAGATTATGACGAATGCGCTCACCCATGTGCCGTGTAAGCGCGGCTCGTTAGAAGTCATGAGGCTCCTTCCCCTAAAACAATGCAGAATAACACCTACGCCTACGCTTTTGAAGTGCAACACCTGCGTGCTATTTACGGCTCTTTTGCAAATTTGTCTTACTTAAAAAACCACTTTCCAAAATTGTATAATAAATAAATTGTTTAAACGAACACACTAATTAATAACAAATAAAACACACCACAAACTAAGCGTTAGCTTGTGCGTTGGTGACTACAATAACGGATAGAAATACTTAAATACATTTATAAACACTCATGACTCAGGTACAAATGCTCGTGCTTATCACACAAACATTTGCCCCTAGCAGGATTCGAACCCGCAACAGCCGGTTTTGTAGTCTGAACCTCAGACCACTAGACCAAAGCTGCAGTTTAACTAACCGGATTTCACATCTTCAAGTTTCCTCTGCCAGGAATTTTTAAACAAATAAACTTACATTATCAGCTAAGAGCGGACATGATAAGGTAGCCTATAAAAATCTTAATTATGTTTATAACTTCAACTTAAAGCCCCGGGCGTTCTCTATAAATTGTTTTATGACTTAATGAGACTAAGTTTACAACGAAGTAGTTAGCTATTATGAGTTTGGTGTTTATAAAACTTACGAACAAGAATATTCAAAGAGTTTTGATATTTAAACAAAAAGAAAGGAATTAAAAGATACAGGTTTTTATTGGGATTAATTAATTCAGAACTACTTAGCGGCCTACATTGGATTTTCCTCCTTCCTGTTTAATTCAAAGGGAATATTTAATCGGAATAAAAAGTTTCCTATCACCCAAGTCAGCTCATGCCCTGTGTCCTTACCTTTCATCCAAATCCGTTAAGTAGTTTTAGTGTGATTGACGGACAAACATCCAAACGTCCAAACAAAGTTTCGCAGTATAATGTAGTAAGTGTAAGTAAAGTGTGATATAATTTAAAGTTTGACTGTAATATCATTATTAGGTTGTTTTTCGCTGGAAAATTTCATCACCTTTTAAGAGTCAGTTAGTCATTTATAGAATTTTCATTCCCAATTGAATTTCGTAGAATTTCTGCAAGAGGCTGGTGCCTCGTGTTGCTACCTAATTTCTTCAATTAGTCTTTGAAACTTACTTTTCTGAGAAAAGAGAAAAACAATCATCGCATACCACCTCAACAACAGACTTATAAACTCTTTCAAATTCAATTACACGACAGTTTTAATCTACTGGTCTGAGTTCCAGACTACAAAACCGACTGTCGCGGGTTCGAATCCTGCTAGGGGCGAATATTTATGTGATGAGCACGAGCATTTTGTACCTGAGTCATGGGTGTTTATAAATGTCATAAAAACCGAAGAGTTTATTACATGTCCCGCCGAACTTGTGACGTTAGTGTTAACATAACGCGAATGTAATTTAAAAACACCCTGAAGTTTCAGAAAGGAGTTTTCTTCAAGTAGTTTGGCTTAGATTGAAAAAGAAATGGCGGACACTGCTGTCGTTTGGTCTTTTGATAATAATATTAAGAAAATACTAAATACGAAATAAGTGCAGTAGATTACTACGTAGCTGATTTAACTGTCTCGTTGATGTAGTGGCGAAGTTTCTGCCTTACATCGGAGAGGTCCGGGGTACGAATCCCAGTGCGAGTAAATTTTTTTCTGAGATGATCTTTTAGAAGCGACTCTGAGTCGGGAAGTTGGCGGTGTAACACCACTGTGCCGCGGAAAGCACGTAAAGCCGTTGGTCCTGTGCCTGATCTCTCTCTGGTCATGTCGGATTGCCGTCTCACCGAACTTTGAGAGTGAAGGAGGAGAGAGTGCACCTTTGTATTGCGCTCACACTTTTGGACTATGATATCTCCGGCTTAGTTGGCTGATGTCTATTGACATTGGCAGCCGTGGTCGAAATTAGCTAGGAGGAGCTTTTAGCTAAATTAAACACATGCTGGCAAACTGTCAAGCATTTAGTAATGTTATTTTATTGCCTTTTATGTGTGAATTGTTCCAATCAAGAATTATATCTATCTTCCTATCTTCAATAAGCAATCTAAAATCAGATCCAGTTCATAATTTCGTTATCTCAGCTAACTAAAGCTGGTCATTGGGGCAAAGTTCCCGGCGCGGGACGAAACTTCGTAATCTAGGAAGCCAGAGACAACATTTTGTGGACTCTGCAACTTCGCCTTGTAAGTTTTGAATTTGTACAGTATTATACATGTGGCAACAACACAATCATTGATGATACATACGCTGGCTCAAAACGTTAGAAAGCACTCACAAAATTTAACGACTTCATTAAGGTTCTCGGAAGCTCTGTGGTTGGAGCATTGGACCGGACTTCCAAAGGTCGGAAAAAAGAGGTTCGAATCCTCCCTGATGACCGGAGCCGAAAAGAATTTTTAAAGTGTTATGTATTTTCGAATTTTAAAAATAGCGTTGTGAACGCAAAAAATTACCTAATATACTATTACTACTAATAATACTACTACTACTATATATTACATAATAAAAATGACTGATTATTTGTTTATTTAAGTTCTGTACAAACATGTGTACAATGGTGGACTTAATGTCGAAGGCATTCTCTACCAGTCAACCATAGGGCCAAGCAGAGAAAATTCAGGTAAAAACAAACAATTTCAACTGTGTGTCATTTAAAAGTTATTTAAGTACAATAGTAGTTTATGCAACTGATACATAATGAGGGGCCTTAAAACACGAGTGTGGTTTTATGAAACGAGCGTCAGCGAGTTTCATAATAGCATCACACGAGTTTTTTAAGGCCTAATTATGTACAGTTGCATACACTACTTTATCTACACACATATCATAAGTACTCTTCGTAAGCCTTTTCGTATTTGGCTCTCGATTTTTCTGGCAACAAGTTATTTGTTGCGATCATGGCTGCATTCACGATATCCGGTGGAGTGTTCATATCGTTCTCGGAATCACTACTACTCATATTTATCACTAAAATGCAATTTGTTTTAACTTTTCACAATATTTTCGTCACAGCGAAAAACCAACAAACAAATGAATGACAACAGTAATGGCGGGTAATTCAATCCTCCGTCACGACGATTTTTTTTATATCATAGACAAACGAATGAAGTCCCTATCCTCATGTCACTCGTGATCATATGTCGTGCGATTTGGATTAAAAAACATACTGAATTTGACGTTTCATATCGATAACTGCTTTAATATCAATGGATACTAGAATAGAGGCCTACTTTAGTTTTGACAGCTGTTCCAAATTTATAGTAGTTTATGCAACTGATACATAATGAGGGGCCTTAAAACACGAGTGTGGTTTTATGAAACGAGCGTCAGCGAGTTTCATAATAGCATCACACGAGTTTTTTAAGGCCTAATTATGTACAGTTGCATACACTACTTTATCTACACACATATCATATTTTAACTTTTCACAATATTTTCGTCACAGCGAAAAACCAACAAACAAATGAATGACAACAGTAATGGCGGATAATTCAATCCTCCGTCACGACGATTTTTTTTTATATCATAGACAAACGAATGAAGTCCCTATCCTCATGTCACTCGTGATCATATGTCGTGCGATTTGGATTAAAAAACATACTGAATTTGACGTTTCATATCGATAACTGCTTTAATATCAATGGATACTAGAATAGAGACCTACTTTAGTTTTGACAGCTGTTCCAAATTTAAAGTCATAACCTTACAGAAATTGATACTGTTATAACATTACAGTACAGATTTTACCTACTGCCACAGATAAGAAAGTGCTCATAGTAAAATTGGTTGTAGTAATGCTGGTCATTTCCTACGGTTTCTGAACGCATTTTAGAGCACTAATGATATGTCCGTAGATAAAAGTCATAACCTTACAGAAATTGATACTGTTATAACATTACAGTACAGATTTTACCTACTGCCACAGATAAGAAAGTTCTCATAGTAAAATTGGTTGTAGTAATGCTGGTCATTTCCTACGGTTTCTGAACGCATTTTAGAGCACTAATGATATGTCCGTAGATAAAATATATTTATAAACATGATTATGGCACCTCGTAAGGCGGTGGTATGCGTAAGACGCCGGAGGTAAATTCTGTTGTGACGTTGTACATTCAACGCGGAATGTTACAAAACTTACGATAGAAATTTTAATTTAGAGAGATCTCTATAGTGCATTTTTATTGTAAGGACAGTATAGTTACTTAGACGCCGATCTTCACATGAGGTACTGAGTTTGTTACATACAAAACAAAACCTAGTCAAATCAAAAGTATTTTAATGAATCAGATAAATGGTCTATTCCTTTTTCTTCTTCGTCGACAGGTAAAAATGTTTTCTCATTATTTTCTCTTTGTATTTATAAGCTTGTTGTAAGGTGGTACACCGCCAGCGACAAATATGAGCGTTGTTTGCGGGGAAAATATTGTACCGAAATAAGGACAAAATTCACAAGGCGCGCGGGTAAGTGAGCGGTAAAAAACATATTTTTTATATCAAATAATCACAGTATTCGTTGAATTATTAGCACTGGATTTATGATTTTATCCAAACGATTAATGAATGATGATTTTTACTTAGTACCTAACTGAACAATTTTTCGCAACACTATTTTTTTTTGTACTATGTTGATTTACTTGTTGCCATCAAAATTGATGTAGGCCGATTCTGAGACCTACTCAAAATGCTCACAAAATTTCATCAGAATCTGTCAAGCCGTTTCGAAGGAGTACGGGAACGAGAATTTTATATTACACTTATTATATTTAAACGGTTTTATTTAGCTCACCCCGTTTGTTTTATTTGAAAGATTAACACCACGTCACTTACATCATGCCTTTCACAACTATAGCTATATAACACTAAAGAGATTATATTCTATAAAAAACGCTTTATCTCATTACATGCAAGATCCCGGCCTATAATATCTACGGAGGCGACAAAGTAGAGGTGTGGGGTCAATAATGGGGGTCAAATATTTGCGGTAGCGTGCGGGCGGGGTGCCTGCTCCTTGGGCCCGCGTGTGTACGTAAGGCTGTGTTGGCTCAAGGGCTGCTGCTGCTGACTACTGCCTAACATAGAAGCCGAGGCGATTGCAATCTGTTTTTAATTCAATAATAATAGTCCTCCTGGCCGATTTCGACCACGGCGGCCAATCTCAACAGAGATTCGCGAACTACGCAGGAGATATTATAGTGCACAAGTGTAAGCGCAATTCACAAGTGCACTCACTGTTCCATCACTCTCAAAGTTTGGTGAGACGGCAATCCGACATGACCGAAGAGAGATCAGGCGCAGGACCAACGGCTTAACGTGCTTTCCGAGGCACGGGGGTGTAACACCGCCAACTTCCCAAATCCGAGCGGTTTCTGAGAAATTCATGACAGAAAATCCTAGAAATAATTTTGTCTCGACCTTGGATTCGAACCGAGGACCTCTCGGATGTAAGGCAGAAACTTTGCTCCTACACCAACGAGGCAGTCAGTTCGATACTATCCAGTTTAATACATACTATCATATGTAAGCCACAGAGCGCGGTTCGCGTGAGTATGATGGCGGCAGTGTTGGAATTAGGACTGCTTCTGACTACCGAGAGGTAGTTGAAGAAGAAACTACCGAAGAAGCTTCTACGACACCATTAAATTTTTGTATCTCTGGGACGGTTTAGGTTTGTCTTGTTTATGGCTCGAGATGACAACTCCTTGATGTGGTATTTCAACAGCTCCTTTATGACTATCTGATATTATGGTGCACGACTACAATTCAATTTAACATTATACATCTTATCAGAAGCTCAATTCCACAATACCAAATAGTGAAATATAAATATACAACAACATCACATACATTGATCTGACTCCGTGGTAAGTAGCTTAAGCATTCGTGTTACAGATATCAGAATCAACAGTGGTATTACAAATAAACTTAAATAAATACATGTAACACCCAGACCAGTACAAATAGACATGTTCATGCACACAAATGTTTGTACAGTGCGGGGATCGAACGCGCGACCTTTTGGTTGATAGTCAACTTCTTGACCATTACACCACAGTGGTCGTCAAAATAAGGTAGTAAAAATTTGAAAATTGTTGAATTCTTTAAAAAGGCATCCCTAACAGACATGTGGATGGCAAGTTCTTCACGCTTTGTTACGGTAGGAAGGGTTTCCGCTTTGATCGCCATACTTTGTGTTTTGCGGTGTCCGCCCATACAATTATGCGGTTAATGTAACAACTTTAATTTTTACCCGAATGTATAATTTTGTTTTGACACACCTTTGTGGAAAGGAACGTCTGTCACGCCACAGCAACGGGGCTTACAATACTGAGCAAATGTTATACAAGTAAATGTATTGTTTGATACAAGTTCTAGAGTTTTAATAACCTGCTTTTCTTACTTTAAGTTTTGTTTATTATTTGGCGACGCCATGCCAGTAACAGTTAAAGGTATCATTTTGAAAACATTTTAATGGAATCCTTTTAATTGGATCTATGATTTTACTTGATTTTATTTAACAGTTACGTTGCAAAATATATTTTTGCAGTAAAAAAACAACTTTCTGAGGCGGGAATCAACCCGCGTCCATGGGGATCTAGCCCGTGTGCCTATACCACTATACTTTTTATTTTTTATTTGGTGTTTTAAAACGATTCTTCCTAAACCTCTTGGCTAAGCCTTCAATGTGCGACCATTAAGATTCTCTTAAGCATCGCTGGTTTTTCATTTTGGGTGACAAAAAATATTTTGGTTACAAGTCGCACATGCATTTAGCTAATGACAATTTCATATTCAGAGATCCAACCATCCACACAGAGCACTAGCTAAATCAATTTAGCAAACATAATTTGGCTGTAACATATCAATACCCGCATTGTTCGTAACCTCCGCAAACAGATCCAGGAGGTAAGCATATTGCATTACCAAAATCCTATGTTACTCAAACTGTTATGAGATGAAGCCTAGTTTACAAAGCGCATTAGATATCGTTTTTTTGGTAAAATGAAGGAAACGGCTGTTGTGGTTAAAACCGTTAAATGCTTACTTTCTATGTACAGACAACAACACATGAAGTTACCTCACGTTAACCTTCAAACCGCCTCTTTTCCCTTCGCAATAAAAACTATTTCCGTAGTTGACTTGGATAACCTGACGTGCTGTCGACCGTAAATTATGGGTATTTTTTCATGAACTTAATTGAAACCTTGACGTTGCGTTTCTCAAATTAAGATTAAAGGTTAAAAAAATGGCAAGGTTAGACAATGCTTTAATAAAACGTACAATGGACCAGTTTTAATGGGCCTAAAAAAGTTTAAACTTTCACAAATCTTTAGCACGAAAGGGGTGCTGTATCTCCCATCCTGGGGCCCTTAACCATTACATTGAGAAACAAAGGCAGACCCTAATGTAATGACCCCGATTTAACTCCAGCAATTGAATCGACTGCTCGAGTTGATTTCATCCAAATCGATTGCGATTGGTCACAAATCGAATGGTTACCATCGTAAAATCAATTTGCATGCCTCGTTTGGATATTTCAGTCTTCAGTCTGAGTCTTAAGTCAACAGTTGTCGTATTCAATTTCACAGTTGCACAGGTGAGTGTATAATATACAACCAAATGTATGCAATAATGTATGTCTATGATATTTATTTTATTTTATGTAAGTAATTAGTTTGTATGTTTATAAATTGATCTTACTAAGTAGAAACTTAAGTAACATTGTTTGTTTTTCCTTTTTACTTTATGTGCACCGTCTGAATTATCTCTGGTTGGACCTATGGTTGACTGGTAGAGAATACCTTCGGCATTAAGTCCACCATTGTACACATGTTTGTGCAGAACTGAAATCTATATATACATATAATAAGACTGTAAAAGATCGATTTCTGTACATTGAAGATTTTTATGAAAAATTGTTATAGGGGGTCTTAATTACCGTAATAGAAGCCAAAACAACAATTTTTAAAATTTTTGTCTGTCTGTCTGTCTGTCTGTCTGTCTGTCTGTCTGTCTGTCTGTCTGTCTGTCTGTTTGTCCGGGCTAATCTCAGAATCTACTGGACCGATTTTGACGGGACTTTTTTTATTTGACTCAGTATCACCTGGAGAGTAAACTGGGATATAAATAATCACGCCGATGAACTTAGGGGGCAGGCAGGAAATTGAATCTCAGAATCTACTAAACCGATTTTAATGGGACTTTTTTTTATTTGACTCAACATTACTTGGAAGGTAAAGAAGGATAGAAATAATATTACATATTGATAAATTCTGCCCCCAAAGGGATAAAATAGGGGTTGCGAATTTGTATGAAGCCCGGTCGCAAAAAACTAACATCCACGCGGACGAAGTCGCGGGCGGCCGCTAGTAAATAAATAAATGAAATAAGGACTGATTTATCAGGTATCTGTGTTCAAGAATTCTGACTAGTTTTTTAGGTACTTAAGGAATATAGTGAAAAGCTATCACGATATGAGTAGTCACGTCAAGTCTTATAAAGCAAATTATGGCCTGTAACTTTCATGGCCCCATATACTTCTCACTATTCTAATATTATAAACGCGAAAGTTTGTAAGTATGGATGTTTGTTATTCTTTCACAGAATAAAACTACTGAATGGATTTTAATTAAACTTTACCAGAATATAGCTTTGCTACAAGATAACACATAGGCTACAATTTATAAATATTGTGAAGATAAACTTTTTCTTGTATTAGATTAAAACCTGTCATTGCAGTTACTTAGTAACTTTGTATAGACTCCTGATTTTAATATTGGAAAGGGAAATTATGGAGCGTGTTTGAACTAGAACATGATTATATGTGAAGGTTCGAATTGATGTTACATGTGCCTAGATAGGCAGCTATAAATATATTTTTCACTTCTCATGCTCGAAAAAGTACTACTTTATGCAGGATCTAGGCGACATAAAGTTGAATTTTATGCTCTTGTGCATAAAAGTAGCTTTTTAAATGTGTCTACTACACTAAGGCAGTGACCATTTAGCCCATACAGCCAAAAACAATTAATTGTACATGGATAAAACTTGCTAATTTATAATATTTCCTTCCCTATTTGCATTTTTGATTTATAATAAGATAATACGAAAAAGAAACTAAATATCAAAACGTGTTTACCACAAAAAAAACATTATTCCAAAATAATTTAAGAATAGGCTGTATATTTTTTTTCTTTGCCCGAAAATTATGCAGGAAAATTAAAAAAAAGTAAAGTAGCGGGAAAGAAGCCGTGAACTTTTCGTATTTAATTTTCTCACTTTGAATTTTAATTAAAGAAATGTTAATACGTTATGTTACTGTTTTATTTTCTCGCAATCGAAGTGAAAAGCAAAGTTTACAACTCGTGCACAAATCATTTTTATCCTCGACTTCATCATCTGCCCTCGCCCTGCGGGCTCGGGCATATAACGATCTCGGATAAAAATGACTTGCTTTATGCTCTCGTTGTAAAATCTACTATAGTAGTTGATAATTTAATTCTTACATTTCGAAAAGACATAACACTTAAAAACATCTTTTCGGCTCCGGTCATCGGGGAGGAATCGAACCCCCGACCTTTGGAATTCCGGTCCAATACTCTTCTTCTTACATTCCAGTTTCTAATTCCACGTCTTAACCCCCTCCCTGCATCCCCTAAGCAGCCGTTATGTTTGACTAATAGCCGTCTCGTCACCAATAGCTGCGGTCCGTCGGCCATTTATCACAACAGGTGCGATAAACATAATCATATTAATTAAATTTGGCGCAGCCCTAGCAAGACGTATGGCTCATTAGTTGCTGCGTCTAGGCAAAAACGATATTAGCCGCTAATGGTTTTGCTACTGGGCCCCTAGACAACGTTGCATGGCATGGTCGATCGACGAAAATAGCGATCGCTATCGTTTGTTTTATGCACTTACTCGTTGTGCTACGTGAGCGAAAAACTAAACCATATGGAATGTTTCTATGTACGTTAATGATAGTGTCCTACGTGACGAAGCGCGATTGACATTGACACAACTATTAAGTAAAATAAATACATATTTCACAACAATCACATGTTATGGACTAGACAACGGATAAACATACTTAAATACTTTTTTTTGTAAACAAATACATAGTATACATAGAAAACACCAGACCAATACAAACACATGTTTATGCACACTTATGCTTGTACTGTGCGGGAATCGAACCCGCGACCCTATTAATACCATATACTATTCGTCGCTCTCGCAGGACAACGCCTTACCTATGAATATAACATTCACCGTCGCTAAGCTTTCACGGTCACGGGACTTAGCAAAGATTAGTAGCTGTCACACACAACGATACTGATTGCGATTTTCGTCATCGATATTCTAACGTAACTTTGTCTAGACCCCTGATATTAATATTGTAAAGGGAAATTATGGAGCGTGTTTGAACTAGAAAATGATTATATACGAAGGATCGAATTCATGTTTAATATGCCTAGATATGCAGCTATTAGAATATTTAGTAGTTGATAGTTTTGAACATGCTATTACAGTGTTAGACTTAATTCAAACAGGTTAAGAATGATTAGTTGAAAACGCGAGCCCAGTTATTAAGCACTTTTGGTTACTATACGTTGAGGTGCGTCCAGATTATTGGCCCATGTTAATGATAATAATAGTCCTCCTGGCCGATTTCTGTGACTGTGTGTGTGACTGTAAGCTACAAGTGGTGAAAATAAATAATAAAATTATTGTGTCCTAACGCATTAAGCAAATAGGGCATGTCACCCTCGCATTACTCTCGCCAGAGCACTTGAAGCGCGACACGGCTCATGCTTCATAAACAAGCGCATTTTGCTAAGGTTAACGTTGTGCTGTCACCCGGGCTATTATGTCAGTTACATAAAATGTATTTCGTCGGCAGATCAACATACTTTGTGTCGTCTCGATAGTATTCATGCCTCGTTGGTGCAGTGGCAAAGTTTCTGCCTTACATACGAGAGGTCCTGGGTGCGAATCCCACGACAAGCCAAAATTGTTTATGCGATTTTATGTCATGAATTTCTCAAAAAAGCTTGGAGTCGGGAAGTTGGCGATGTTACACCCCCGTGCCCCCGTGCCCCCGCTTAAAGCACGTTAAGCCGTTGGTCCTGCGACTGATCTCTCTCCGGTCATGTCGGATTGCCGCCTCAACGAACTTTGAGAGTGATGGAACAGTGAGTGCACCTGGGTATTGCGCTCTCACTTGTGCACTTTAATATATCCTGCGTAGTTGGCTGATCTCTGTTGAGATTGACCGCCGTGGTCGAAATCGGCCAGAAGGACTATTATTATTATTAAGTTTTTTTATTTTTTATTATTATTATTATTACTAGTACAAATGGATAGGTTGAGCCGAAAAGGAGTTTTTTGTGAGAGATAGCAACAATAATTATGAAAACTGGGTTCCGGGAACCATATTTTCACTTTAAATCTTGACGAGCCAGCCGACAGTTCTCATCTCGGTGGATGCTCTACCACCACTACACATAACTCAAACTAGACACCTGCGTAGAGCAGTTTTTCGTGTCGCTTTCGTCGGAGTGGCGGTGACATTTGTGTTTACGGCCAGGGGTAGATAATATTAGGTGCTTTCCAAAAAAAGGGATACTGAGAGGATTTTATAAGCAACACAACTCCACGCTAAGCAGGACTTTGTATTACCTCCTCTATATACAATTAGCTTCCTAAATATTTTCAAATGTATTACATAAGATAACACTGTTGTGTTCACGGGTGTAAAACAGCCGTGCTGTAAACTCAGCTCAACCTAGATGATAGACAATTAAAAAAAAAGGTGAGTAGAACGTGGGTTGACACGAAATTAATTAACAAATCTAATCGTTGAATCTTTAAGCTTAAGTGACTAATATTTCTTGGCAAAGATCTGTTTATTTCCAACTACGAAGTATTTGCTAAAACAGGCAGAATAGCGAGTAGTAGTCATTTTATTATTCGAAACCTCATCATTTAAAAAAAATACATCTGCACATCTCAAAGCACATATTTTCATGTCCCACTTTGACCTCAAAGTAAAGCTAATACGCTAAGATGTTACTCCTAGTGCGCACCACGACTTCGATCCAGAAAGATCTATGAGGCGATTTAAACTAGTGTGTAAACTTGCCTGGCAACCGGCCCGCGAAAGTATCAGCCCGCATTAAGTTCGCCAAGTGAAACTAAACCCCCATTTGGAGACATTTTGGAATCGCGGCGCAATGGCGGCGTTAATATCGTCGTGATCGCGATCTTTTATAAGATTTTTTGCTTTTAACGTGCTTCTGGTTAGTTAACGTTTGGGTTGACTCGTTAAAATAGGTTGACGTTAATAGATAACGTAGAACGTTCATCGAATGCTTAATATATTGTGATTGATTAGGGCGTACCCTTGAAATAATATAATCAGATAATGTTCACTACTTTGAAACCGTATAAGAAATGGAGAAGAGTGTCAATCAATCATATCAGTTGATAAACAACACCTAGAAATAATCTGATTTATTTGTTTCAAAGACACATAATAAAAATATTATG
The DNA here is from genome assembly GCA_963921415.1 of Pyrausta despicata. Taxonomy (NCBI): domain Eukaryota; kingdom Metazoa; phylum Arthropoda; class Insecta; order Lepidoptera; family Crambidae; genus Pyrausta; species Pyrausta despicata. Next base: position 2,822,646 of record OY992848.1, on the reverse strand, counting down.
AAGTATCTAAGTAAACAGAAAAATATGATTCATATTTGATCTTGTCCCAAAAGTTGGTAAGCCCTGCCTCGGCGTGGACTTGACGAAACCCAGTGCTATCTTGTATGATAAATTGTGTTCAGGCCTCTCACAGGAATTACATACAGCTTTATTTTGCGAGACAACGAAGTTGGCAAACTTATGGAGTTATTCTTTTGTCTTGGATATTATAACGACGAAAGATTCTTACAGAGTTTCTGCGAGTGCTATGTAAGAGCAATGTAGGAGAGCATTCTTCGAATTTTGCGTATTGCCCATTGGATAAGTTAGCTAGAACATGTAGTTTCTATAAAAGTTATTCGTAGTTCTGTACAAGTTATTTGTTTTAAGTGACCCCAGATTTTTTTTTCACCCAATTTCAAATAAGGATCCTTTGTCATTATTTATCTTCTGACAAAAAATTTCAATTTCAATAAATCTCAACTTTTCGGATGGTACAGTAAAATGCTATGTACGCGTGAGATCAGGTTATGTCCTAAAAATATTTCTAATAAAACAAGGAATACCTTTACGATTGTGGGCTCAGTATGTTAGCATTGTAGACGTACCTGGAATAATAATAAAAAAACAATATTAGAATACATATATTTTTAACAGAACAAGTTTAATATTAACTGCTTCAGAGATATTGGTCTACTCTATGGAGACAGTGGTAGTATTACTCTATTGGATACCTGATAATAATCACACTATTTGTGACTCATTTCTTTGTTTGGAGTTAGCGATGTTTGTCCGTCAATCACGTTGAAACAACTGAAAGGATTTTGAAATTTTGGTATACAGACAGGGTATAAGCTCACTTGAGTGATAGCATACTTTTTATCCCGAGTTAATGCTTCTTTGGGTAAATGATGTTTTTTTTTTAACAAGCTTAACCACCCGAAACAATTTGAAGTACCTTTTTTATGGCTACTTCTACTAGAACATCTTGAATCATCAGGATGAATCAATCATTTGTACCGATTTATCCCCCTAGTATTTCATACCTGTGTGATTGAGTGTAAAACAAAGCATTGTAGATACGTGGTAATATTATAAGCTGGTGGGGATTATCTTGGCATTACGCCTGTGTTCAGCCAAGGGTTTTATTGCCTTGTGTTTCTCCGCGGACCCCTGAAAGCGTCTTGGGAGCTAGGGCTGTCTATTTAAAGTTTAAGACAATATTATAAAAAAAATATGTCAATAAATTCGAAAACTATAACTGTGATTGTAAATACTAAAAAACTGAGGTACATATGATTTCTAAGAATTAATAAATAAAGGCAAGGATTGCTAATAAAAATAGATTCAGATGAGGTTATTTTCCATCTCATATAATTTATTAATATGTAAATGACGTGTTGTCATAGGATAGAAAATTTGGCCTATCTTATTAAGTGAATTCTAAATATTTGAAACTGAGAAATACCACCAAACATTTTAACAGCTCTGCTGCAAATATTGTCAACCCTGCCCTGACTCACCGGGACGTAACAGGAAGCGGCGGTTACAGTACTTCCGGTCGCCGATTCCCTCCTTGAATTATGGATACAGTTGGATTGTTATATTTTTAATATCCTCCCTCTGACCCGCGGCTCTTTTCTTTTACGAACGCTTAAACGGCATGTTCCATTGCTTCCGAAATGGCTTGCTTTACATTTTCGCAGTCGTGAACGGTGACGTCTTTGTTCTATGGCGGTTCGGATAGGGCTTTTTGCGGTGGTGACCTTGGAGTAAATATATTATGTTTTTGGCAAAAACCAGTTACATTGTAGATTTTTTGGCAGTGTTCGTACGTTGCAAGGTTACGACAAGTTGACAAAGACTATCTAATAAAAATCCTAATTGTCGAGTAACATTTAAATATTAATTATAAGAAACTAGAACATAATCATTCATTCCGAAGTGACAATAACCACGATTAATAATTTTATCATTTATGATTGACAAAACCAAATTACGTCCAGTTAATTTTTAAAATTAAAGTATCATATAATAAATACGTTAATATTTCATCGAAATAATTTAGGTAAACGTCTGCCATGTTTTGAATGTGGAGAAGTACTGCCAAAAAAGACTGTTTAATGTATTTTTAAGACAAAAAAACTAACAATATCAGCCCATCAACTTTGCCACATTTTATTCTTAAACACTGCATTTAATTATGATTAGACAAATATATGTACATATACGTTAACACAGTGAGTTATATACGTGCACTACTAAATACTACACGAGTCAGACACCTAATTTAGCACTAAATGTAGACGCACATGAAATTACTAACTGATTTAATACGCAAATCACTAACTGTTAATATAACCATTACATAATCTCTAAGTTCCAGTGGCAAACGTTTAGCGTGTTTACGCAAGTTATTATTAATATTAACTTCATAATTAAATAAGCTGAGCCAACGTCAAAGACAGGCTAATTACACGTGTCAAACACAATTAAAACGGAAGTTCTAATAACTTTTGCCTCTTTGAGTCTCCTTATTATTTCTTCCCTTTAATTTATCATTTTGGATTCGTTCAACAAAATGACATGGAATATGGCTACCTATAGCTAATAAGGATACGTAATTTTAATCGTGCTATGACTAGACTAGACTATGTTCTGAAGATAATTTAATGTTGTCAATAGCAAAAAACCTCCATTGGAAGGGTTATGTAATCCTTCCAATGCTGGAATGTATCCGTCCATGTAAATGTTTTAGATAAAACTTAAACAAAAAACGGACTGCCACAGGCGGGACTCGAATCCGTACCGAGCCGGGCGAATGCTCTATCAACTGAGCTACCGTGACACTTACTCATCGGTCCGAAGTTCTTTAAGTGCTCCTTAGGCTGCAGCCAGCCATGATTGGGTATGTCCAACTCACTCACGTAAAGCAGGCACAAAATCAGGAACGATTAATTATTGCGTTAATCGTGTGTATCTAGGGTTTTTTAAGCTGGTATAAGTTAATTTAATTCCTTAATTTATTTATTTTGTTCAAAATTTAAAATGTTTAAATTCCTCTATTGTCAAGCAAGTTGTAGGATCGGTCCGTAAGGTCTTTGGTAGAACCTCGAGCTGTTTAATCCTAATCGCTGAAGGCTGAACGCTGAAACGCTCATAAATAACGGGTTTTGTGCGGAATGGTACAAGCGCGCTTTATTTTAATGGATTTTTTATGCTTTGTCGACTGAATGACGACCGCTTGGTGCAGTGGTCCGCATGTCGGACTTCTAAATCAAGGGTCGCGGGTTCGATCCCCGCACAGTACAAGCATAAGTGTGCATAAACAGGTGTGTTTGTACTGGTCTGGGTGTTTTCTATTTATAATATGAATTTATTTACAAAAAAAAAATATTTAAGTATGTATATCCGTTATCTAGTACCCATAACACAAGCCTCGTAGCTTACTTTGGGACTAGAGAATTGCCGTGCTTGTTGAGAAATATTTATTTATTTATATTTAATGACCACATGACCACCACATTAATGTTTCCGGTTCTCGTATCGTAAACATCACAGTGTCACAGCTCCAGAAAAATATCACAAATAAATTGATAAAAGCCACATTTAGCATAATCACGTTACATTCAAACATAAAACTAATCAAGATTAAGTGTTTGTGATAACAAAAACAGTGCTTTAGTGAAACTCGAAGAGATTCAGTGAAAATAAGACCGGCGAAATTTGAGGTTAGAAATTTAACCATAGACTATCACTCAGCAACTCAGAGTGAGATCAGCACAACCGTCAAATCAATACGTCAGGGTCATATTGGTATTGCTAGTGGAAACGAAAAATCTCCAAATCTAACAAATACGTTCCTTTATACGCAAAAAATATGGAAGACCAATTTCAACTTTTATTTGAAAAAATGAAAATTGAAATGCGAAATCAAACAGTAGAATTAACTAACACAATAATGGAAAAAATGGAGGAAAAATTAAAACCAGTCTTAGAGGAAAACAAAATACTGAAACAAAAGGTGGAAAAATTGGAAAAAACAATAGAATATTTGGAAAAAGACAAGAAACGCAATAACATAATAATTCATGGGTTGAAGGAGGAGGAAAGATCTACTTTGGATCTATTGGAAAATGTAAGAAAATATTTTCTAGATGAATTGGGTATCTCTATAGGAGACAATGAAATAAATAAAATCCATCGCATTGGAATCAAAAATAAGGATGGGAAACCGAGGCCTACGCTTCTGTCATTAGTAAGTGGGTGGAAAAAGAGTGAAATAATGAGAAACAAAAAGAAATGCAAAGAACTGTACCTGGTGGAAGATTACTCAAAAGAAATTTTAGAAAGAAGGAAGGCTCTTCAACCCAAGATGATGGAAGAGAGGAAAAAAGGAAATTATGCTTATATAAAATATGATAAACTGGTTGTCAAAGAAAATACGAGTAGAAATGTAAATGATAAAAGAAAGAGAAATCCATCTACCTCCCCGCAATCTGATTTACAGCCAAGGAAGCAACAAACATTAACATCATCAAGGAGCAACAGAATAAATGCATTCGATATGATGAGGGGTAGATCTAATTCTCTCTCAGACATTGCAACTAAAAATAAACAATAGCAACTAGATACCGGAGATCGGAAACAACAAACAAATAAAAAGGAAAAAAACGGAATAACAGGAACAAAACAACCTCCCCCAAGCCGACTGGTCCTCGTGGGGGAAAATGACCAACACCCTCTAAAGACAACCAAAAATACCTCGGACATACACATAGCTACTTTTAATACAAGATCATTACGAACTACCGAGAAGCTTCTTGAACTGGAATTAGCCATAGCCGAAATGAAATGGGATATAATAGGAATCAGCGAAATGAGAAGATATGGGGAAGGGATAGAAGACTACGGAAACTACATTCTACAATACAAAGGTGAGACACCAGGATCGTATGGAGTGGGATTTTTAATCAAAAAGAAACTTGCAAACAGTATAGAAGAAATCAAAGGAATTTCCGAAAGAATAACCGTTCTTAACATTACGCTACCCCTAAAAAATGCCGAAAAGTGGTCTATCATCCAAGCATATTCACCAACAGAGTCGGAGAAACGTGAAGACATAACGAAAATTGAAAAATTCTACGACGATCTACAAATGACCATTCAGAACTGTTACAAAAACATTATTGTGATGGGCGATTTTAATGGGCAAATAGGAATGAGGAAAAATAATGGAGAAGAATACACTGTGGGTGAATATGGACATGGTAAAAGAAGCAAAAATGGAGCCAGGTTAGTAACCTTTGCTTTAGAAAATAAACTAAGGATCCTCAACAGTTTCTACAAGAAAAAGAAAACGAAGAAGTGGACATGGATTTCCCCAAACGGACTTTATAAAAATGAAATTGATTTTATCATGTCTAATAACTATAAAGTAATTCAGGATGTATCAGTTATCCAGAATCTAAACTTTCATTCAGACCACAGAATGGTTCGTGCCAAATTAACAGGCGCACCCATAAAGAAAAAGAGAAGATTTCAAACTGATAGCTCAGCCATTATATGCACCGGGGATAGCAAACAACTTACGACCAACCTACAAGTTTCAATAGAAACAGAACATTTAAAATCTTTATCAATTCAAACAAAATATGCAAAATTTATAAATTTATTAAAAACAGAAACAAAGAAAGTAAATACAGATAGCAAAATGATAATTTCAAGCGAAACACAACAGCTGCTGCAAGAAAGGAAAGAACTATCACAGAGCAAAGAAAAGAAAATTAACCGTCAAAAAATATCAGATATTAGTAAAAAAATAAACGAAAACATTAGAAAAGATAGGAAACTAAAAAGACAAAACACATTGAAAAAACATATCGAGAGAACTGGCGGAATAAAAAAGGCGATCAAGGAGCTAACTATTAAAAAAGATTGGATGCTAAACACGAAGACTAAAGATGGAAACTATACAAATAAAAGACCGGAAATACTCAAAATAGCTACCGATTACTATCGAAACCTGTACCAAAGTAAAAACCCAAAGGAAGTGCCGAGATATAGAAATATAGCAGACTCTGAACCAGTACCAAAAATATTAATTGAGGAAACCATAAGAGCAATAAAAACACAAAAGCCGGATAAGAGTCCTGGAACTGACCAAATTACAAATGAATTATTAAAGTCTACTATAACCGCGATTGCTCCAATTTTAACAGAAATATTTAACGAAATTATAGAAACCGAAAATATACCTGCAGACTGGACAAAATCAACAATAGTATTGCTACATAAGAAAGGAGATCGAGGAGAAATAGAAAACTATCGACCAATTAGTTTAATGTCCAACTTGTATAAAGTTTTTTCCAAAATAATCTTATTCCGATTGACATCTATACTTGAAGAAAACCAACCAAAAGAACAGGCAGGCTTCCGTAGCAAATTTTCAACAATAGATCACATACATGTACTAAGACAAGTACTACAGAAATACAATGAATACAACAAGACTTACTATCTGGGATTTGTTGACTATAATAAAGCCTTTGACTCATTGGAACACAACTATATCTGGGAAGCTCTACACACTCAGGGAATACATGGAAAGTACATTAGAATACTAAAGAACATCTACTCAAAAAGCACAGCCCAAGTCAGGCTAGAAGCCACGGGAGAAGAGTTTTCTATAGAGAGAGGTGTCCGCCAAGGTGACCCCATTTCACCCAAGCTGTTTTCAGCGGCTCTGGAGATGATATTCAGGAACCTAGATTGGGATAAAAATGGACTTAACATAAACGAGTGGCCTGCTCAAACCCTGATTATATGCATTTTATTATTCGAAACCTCATCATTTAAAAAATTACATCTGCACATCTCAAAGCACATATTTTCATGTCTCACTTTGACCTCAAAGTAAAGCTAATACGCTAAAATGTTACTCCTAGTGCGCACCACGACTTCGATCCAGAAAGATCTATGAGGCGATTTAAACTAGTGTGTAAACTTGCCTGGCAACCGGCCCGCGAAAGTATCAGCCCGCATTAAGTTCGCCAAGTGAAACTAAACCCCCATTTGGAGACATTTTGGAATCGCGGCGCAATGGCGGCGTTAATATCGTCGTGATCGCGATCTTTTATAAGATTTTTTTGCTTTTAACGTGCTTCTGGTTAGTTAACGTTTGGGTTCACTCGTTAAAATAGGTTGACGTTAATAGATAACGTAGAACGTTCATCGAATGCTTAATATATTGTGATTGATTAGGGCGTACCCTTGAAATAATATAATCAGATAATGTTCACTACTTTGAAACCGTATAAGAAATGGAGAAGAGTGTCAATCAATCATAACAGTTGATAAACAACACCTAGAAATAATCTGATATATTTATTTCAAAGACACATAATAAAAATATTATGAAGTATCTAAGTAAACAGAAAAATATGATTCATATTTGATCTTGTCCCAAAAGTTGGTAAGCCCTGCCTCGGTGTGGACTTGACGAAACCCAGTGCTATCTTGTATGATAAATTGTGTTCAGGCCTCTCACAGGAATTACATACAGCTTTATTTTGCGAGACAACGAAGTTGGCAAACTTATGGAGTTATTCTTTTGTCTTGGATATTATAACGACGAAAGATTCTTACAGAGTTTCTGCGAGTGCTATGTAAGAGCAATGTAGGAGAGCATTCTTCCAAATTTGCGTATTGCCCATTGGATAAGTTAGCTAGAACATGTAGTTTCTATACAAGTTATTTGTAGTTCTGTACAAGTTATTTGTTTTAAGTGACCCCAGATTTTTTTTCACCCAATTTCAAATAAGGACCCTTTGTCATTATTTCTCTTCTGACATAAAATTTCAATTTCAATAAATCTCAACTTTTCGGATGGTACAGTAAAATGCTATGTACGCGTGAGATCAGGTTATGTCCTAAAAATATTTCTAATAAAACAAGGAATACCTTTACGATTGTGGGCTCAGTATGTTAGCATTGTAGACGTACCTGGAATAATAATAAAAAAACAATATTAGAATACATATATTTTTAACAGAACAAGTTTAATATTAACTGCTTCAGAGATATTGGTCTACTCTATGGAGACAGTGGTAGTATTACTCTATTGGATACCTGATAATAATCACACTACTTGTGACTCTTAACCACCCGAAACAATTTTAAGTACCTATTTTATGGCTACTTCTATTAGAACATCTTGAATCATCAGGATGCATCAATCATTTGTACCGATTTATCCCCCTAGTATTTCATACCTGTGTGATTGAGTGTAAAACAAAGCATTGTAGATACGTAGTAATATTATAAGCTGGTGGGGATTATCTTGGCATTACGCCGGTGTTCAGCCAAGGGTTTTATTGCCTTGTGTTTCTCCGCGGACCCCTGAAAGCGTCTTGGGAGCTAGGGCTGTCTATTTAAAGTTTAAGACAATATTAGAAAAAAAATATGTCAATAAATTCGAAAACTATAACTGTGATTGTAAATACTAAAAAACTAAGGTACATACGATTTCTAAGAATTAATAAATAAAGGCAAGGATTGCTATTAAAAATAGATTCAGATGAGGTTATTTTCCATCTCATATAATTTATTAATATGTAAATGACGTGTTGTCATAGGATAGAAAATTTGGCCTATCTTATTAAGTGAATTCAAAATATTTGAAACTGAGAAATACCACCAAATATTTTAACAGCTCTGCTGCAAATATTGTCAACCCTGCCCTGACTCACCGGGACGTAACAGGAAGCGGCGGTTACAGTACTTCCGGTCGCCGATTCCCTCCTTGAATTATGGATACAGTAGGATTGTTATTTTTTTAATATCCTCCCTCTGACCCGCGGCTCTTTTCCTTTACGAACGCTTAAACGGCATGTTCCATTGCTTCCGAAATGGCTTGCTTTACATTTTCGCAGTCGTGAACGGTGACGTCTTTGTTCTATGGCGGTTCGGATAGGGCTTTTTGCGGTGGTGACCTTGGAGTAAATATATTATGTTTTTGGTAAAAACCAGTTACATTGTAGATTTTTTGGCAGTGTTCGTACGTTGCAAGGTTAAGACAAGTTGACAAAGACTATCTAATAAAAATCCTAATTGTCGACTAACATTTAAATATTAATTATAAGAAACTAGAACATAATCATTCATTCCGAAGTGACAATAACCACGATTAATAATTTCATCATTTATGATTATAAAAACAAAATTATATCCAGTTAACTTCGATAAATGAATACAGTCTAATGACAACATATTTACGTTAATAATTTCCAAAATACTTTAGGTAAACGGCTGCCACGTTATGAATGTGGAGAAGTACTGCCAAAAAAGACTGTTTAATGTATTTTTAAGACAAAAAAACTAACAATATCAGGCCATCAACTTTGCCACATTTTCTTCTTAAACGCTGCCTTTAATTATGCTTAGACAGATATACGAGTATGTACATATACGTTAACAAAGTGAGTTATATACGTGCATTACTAAATACTACACGAGTCAGACACCTAATTTAGCACAAAATGTCTAGACGCACATGAAATTACTAACTGATATACGAGTAATGCAAATCACTAACTGTTAATATAACCATTACATAATCTCTAAGTTCCAGTGGCAAACGTTTAGCGTGTTTACGCAAGTTATTATTAATATTAACTTCATAATTAAATAAGCGGAGCCAATGTCAAAGACAGGCTAATTACACGTGCCAAACACAATTAAAACGGAAGTTCTAATAACTTTTGCCTCTTTGAGTCTCCTTATTATTTCTTCCCTTTAATTTATCATTTTGGATTCGTTCAACAAATTGACATGGAATATGGCTACCTATAGCTAATAAGGTTACGTAATTTCAATCGTAATACGACTAGACTAGACTATGTACTGAAGACAATTTAATGTTGTCAATAGCAAAAAACCTCCATTGGAAGGGTTATGTAATCCTTCCAATGCTGGAATGTATCTGTCCATGTAAATGTTTTAGATAAAACTTAAACAAAAAACGGACTGCCACAGGCGGGACTCGAATCCGTACCCAGCCGGGCGAATGCTCTATCAACTGAGCTACCGTGACACTCCGAATTTCTTTAAGAGCTCCTTAGGCTGCAGCCAGCCATGATTAGGTATGTCCAACTCACTCACGTAAAGCAGGCACAAAATCAGGAACGATTAATTATTGCATTAATCGTGTGTATCTTGCGTTTTTTAAGCTGGTATAAGTTAATTTAATTCCTTAATTTATTTATTTTGTTCAAAATTTAAAATGTTTATGTTTGTGTTTCCTCTATTGTCAAGCAAGTTGTAGGATCGGTCCGTAAGGTCTTTGGTAGAACCTCGAGCTGTTTAATCCTAATCGCTGAAGGCTGAACGCTGAAACGCTCATAAATAACGGGTTTTGTGCGGAATGGTACAAGCGCGCTTTATTTTAATGGATTTTTTATGCTTTGTCGACTGAATGACCACAGACTAGCAAGATTCAGAAGGCTTTTGTACTAATGCTATGGTAATAAGTATTTTGCGTCCTATCTCTACTCGTATATTATGACGGTTTGTACTGTACATATTTGCACTGTGGTATGACAGAGGACGATTTATTTTCATGTCTGGGGAGTGCCTGAAAACCAATTTGAAGGAAGCATTAGGCAGTGGATTTACATATCTTAAATTGATACTCCCTACAAAGAGCCAATAATAAGATAGAACTAATTATATTACCTACTAAATGTTTTACATTTTACTACACTATCTCAAGTGTTTGGTTTTCCGACTCCGATCCGACTACGGAAAAACCAAAAAAAAGGCTAAGAATTTGTTGTTCCAGTGACCTACCTACCTGCCTACCAGCGTCAGTGTTTCCCTGCAATTACAACCTAGGAATGTTCAAAGCTAGAGTGAACAGACATCTTCTAGGTGAGCTCGCTCCATCGTAGACTCAGTCTTTGCCTCGTTGGACTTAGTTTTGGGTCAAGAGCTATCCCAAAAAAAAACATATGACTAATGAAAAAATCGGCTACTGTGATGTGCGATGGCAGAAACGATGGATCTACTTTAGATTTGAATATGAACATACTACTTGACTATTTAAAGTGTGTTGCCTTTAACATGACAAAGCAAAATTCACGCACCCTTAATTGATTATTCCAATCAAAATTACTCGTACCAAAACCAACCATTCGAGGTCCAAAAACAAGTCTTCAGCAGTCATACATTTGCATTTCGCTGATTGATTATTCAATCGGACCGCCACAAGGGTCCCCACTCCACTCCACTAGGGTTGTCGGAATGTAAAGGGTTAATTTATTAATAAGCAATATTTTATTGGTGAGCAAAATGTCTGTACAAAGGCGGAATACATGTGCTTGTACTTATATTGTATGATAAGTAACTTTGTCGTGATTGGATCACAAGCGTAAATGAAACTATAATTAGAATAACATCTTAGTTTGAATTAAGTGCCTAAACCTACTGTTTTGTAAGAAAAAAGTTCATAAGTGTATAATTTTCAGCCTGAGTTCCTGTAATTAAAAACAGAAAACAGCCTATTATTATATTTCTTACTTTTTACACCTCAGCTACTTTAAATTTGACGACCACTTCGATGTAATGGTCAAGAAGTTGACTATTAATCAAGAGGTCGCGGGTTCAATCCCCGCACTGTACAAACATATAAGCATGAACATGTCTGTTTGTACTGATCTGGATGTTATATGTATTTATTTTAGTTTATTTGTAAAACCACTGTTGATTTTGATATCTGTAACACAAATGCTTAAGATACTTACCACGGAGTAAGAGTGAGGTTGTTGTATATTTATATTTATAAAAATAAATAATTTATCTTGGTGAAGTATCTGATTGAATGTTCTGCATTGTTCAGAAGACAGGTGTTCTGCGGCTAATAGTGTCACTATGTCAATACATCTATAAAAGGTTATATTAAGTATGTATATTATTGAAAGGCTTGATTCTACCATTGTAAGTCGCCAACCCTACGCTTAACCCCGGCGGTGACCAAAGCGGAATTGATTCATAACTAATACTAATGGAAATTGTATGGGCCGTCTCATCTTAGTGCACGCCGGCGAAATCTGCCGCTATTAACCCTCCGCTTATGCGGATGCTAAACTACGAGTATACCGCTAATTGGAGTTTAGTATATGTATGTAGGGTTAATATTATTTGTTTTTTCATATTAAATTAGTAATTGACCACCGCTTGGTGCAGTGGTCCACAGGTCGGACTTCTAAAACCAAGGGTCGCGGGTTCGATCCCCGCACAGTACATGATAAGTGTGCATGAACATGTGTGTTTGTATTGGTATGGGTGCTTTCTATGAGTAATATGTATTTATTTACAAAAAAAAGTATTTAAGTATGTTTATCCGATGTCTAGTACCCATAACACAAGCCTCGTAGCTTAATTTGGGACTAGAGAATTGGTGTGATTGTTGTGAAACATTTCTTTTATTTATTTATTAATTAATTATATTGGTTTTTGGGCTTCATCTGATAGAGCTCCTATTAAGGTGTAAAGAGGAGCGACTTTTTCTCTGCACCACATCTACTAAGTATTAAATCTCCGGGTTATGCGAGTGCTAAATTTAATTAATTAAATGAGTGCTTTTTTTTAAAGATCTTGGCGTTATCGTTAATCTTTCTCTCATTACACACTGAAAAGTAAAAAAAAGGGTTGACCATGCTTTTAATTTTAACTCGCTCGCGAAATTTCAATCGAAAGACTATCGGATCATCCACTCTATTTACTATTACCTACTAGCGGACACCGCAGACGTTGTCATACTCATTAAAAAAAAAATTGGTTGCCTGTAAAGTCGGTATACGGGCGAAAGTTTTACGTGACAACGACTTTGAGTGGTAAAATAATTTTAATGTGAATATTCATTCGTATAACATGAACCGGTGTGTATGCCTATCTCTCTCACTCTCTCTCTCTCTCGCTCTGTCTCTCTCGCTCTTAGGCGGGTTAACTGTGCTCGAGTGGAAGGGACGCGTGCCTTTCACTTTTTATGTCTGTCTCACTCGCTCTTAGGCGGGCTAACCATGCCCGAGTCGAAGGGACGCGTGCCTCTCACTCGCTCTCATTGTGAGCGCGGAACGTGAGCGGAGCAGCGTAACGCGCAGTTTCTTGAAGTGTCACCCGGCAAACCAATATATAAGACGTTGTCACGTCAAAAAAATATCTTCGTAAGAACCATCCCCGTACTTCGCGGAATATTACCTATAAAAAAAGAATTAGCGAAATCGCTTCAGCTGTTCTCGCGATTAGCGCTTACCAACACATTTAGCGATGATTTTTTGTTCTAATAGATTAAAAAGAAACCTAAGTTTATTCTAGAATGACGCGACTGCAATACGGTAGTTGACACCACCAATCGTTGACGTACTTTTTATCAACTGTCAAAACTCTTTTCTTCATAGAACTTGTATGGGAATAACACACTTTGACGTCATCGCGTGCAATGCCGACTGAGTGACTAATTATCATTTGAATTCCAATTAAAAATCAAATAATACGAACTGCAGAAAAATATTAGTGTAAAGGCATCTGAAATTATGAATTATTTTAGAGAAAATCAGTTTTTGAATATTTCTTTCATAGTGGAAACAAGCCTATTATCGTCAATAGATAGGCTTGTTTCCAATATGACACAAAATATTCAAAAACTGATTTTCTGTAAAACAATTCATAATTTAATATATTTTTTTTTTCATTTCTATCATTAATATTTTTCTGCAGTTCGTATTATTATTTGATTTTTAATTTAAATTCAATCGATAAATAGTCTCTCAGACGGAGTTGCACGCGATGACGTCAAAGTGTGTTATACAAACTCTATGGAGAAAAGCGTTTTGACAGTTGATAAAAAGTACGTCAACGATTGGTGGTGTCAACTACACTATTGTTTCTAGCCCCGGGTGGATAAAGGTGTATCCACTTTCAATTATTTATTTATTTATTTTATTTTAAAACTTCATTACACAAGAAATGTACAAAAGGTGGAATAACAAATTAATATTAATAAATTTAAAATTTAATTATATTAAATTACAATATTAATTAATTAATTTAATTAATTATGCTGATGGAGTCGTCCCAATCCGACTATCGTCACTTTAGATTACATAAATGCCGCCAGAATTGCAGATTTCAGATCCCTTTTAACAAATTACTAACTGAAAGAAGTTTGTGTAGAGCAAACTTTCAGTTTTAAAGTGGTCATTCAAGTTTGGAGACAGAATCCGCTGATTAATTGCGACGCGTCTTTGCGAGATGATAATTAATTTTGATTTAAACCCAACGAGAGATAATATTTTCTATTGTCTAATTGAATTGGGAAGAGTAATGTGATGTTAGTATGAGGTAAGTTTTTTTAATGTAAGCATGTCGTTTGCGCAAAGGTTGGAAGAAGTTGATGTTATAAAAATATTTTTTAGCTAAAATAATGTTTTTGTTTTTTGTGTTGTGCATTAATAAAATAATATTTTATTTATCTTACAACTTTTTGATATTTCGTATTTTATCTTGCATTCCTTACACACTGCAACTCGTAGAAGCGGTGCATTCGCGATGTAGCTTCGATGCAGTAGCAAACGGTCCATCATTACTGTATTGACACGACTACGTAATTCTATTTTGACGACTACTTTGGTGTAATGGTTAATAAGTTAACTATTAGACCAAAAGGTCGCGGGTTCGATCCCTGCACGGTGCAAACATTTGTGTGCATAAACACGTCTGGCTGTTGAATCTACTTATTAAGTATATTTGTACGAAAACTGTTGATACTGATTTCTGTAACACAAGTGCCTAAGCTACTTACCACGGAGTCAGATCAATGTATGTGATGTTGTTTATCCGGCACCTCATGGTCCCGAGATAAAAAACAGATCGATATAATAATAACAACATCTTCGTCTGAACAGAAGCTAAAATCATTTCATTGCTATAGCTATAAGTCGCAGTGTGTAAGGGGCCCTAAGCACAGGGGTCTCCAGGCGGAGCCTAGACTTGCATCTTTGTCTACGCTGACAAAGGACTTGCAGCGAGTCTGTTTGCTTTCTTTTATTTACAAACGTCTGGTAAAGGCAGGTAAAGAAACACTGTCACTATTACCTGATTAAGTTTAAAGAAGATTGTTTGTGAAGTGAAAGCTAAGTAAGTACTTACAGATCGAAACGATTTCTTTTATAGATATATCAAAACCTACATCCATGAAAACCTCATCTGAGTTATAATTAAGTGGGTTGGGGTCTGGCCACTAAACAAAAATAGTATTTGAATCAAATTCGAAATTAGAAAGATGTTTGTTCACCTCAGATTCCAATTTCGAAATCCGCGCGCAATCAATTTGGAGTGTAAACGCATTACGGCGGCAATCAACGTTGAATATTACGGACGCAGCCGAACGCTTCCGATCTCGCTCGATCACTGCTCGCTCGGCTTGCGAAATTCGCTAGCTTTCGTTTGAAATGTGCGAACATGATATTCGTCAGCACTAAGTCACGTGACTTCTTTCTGACAATTTAATCAGCCGAAATGATTTAAAAAGGCTCTACCAACCATTTAATTTTGGCGACTAATCATTTTAATTTGGTCGGACACACATTTCAAAGTCTATGTCTGGTTTTATCCGGACGACCGACCACCTTCTCGGGAGTACCGACTCGCGAAATGGTCTGTTCATGAAAAATGTATGGGGTTGAGGCGGGACCGCGCCTTTTTTGCTCCCGCAAGACGAATAAGACCGAATAACATTAGTTTATGGACGAACCGCGCCGTGTCATCGAAACCGTTCGTTTTACCTTTGGCCTTTAGAAGCTTGCTTGAAAGTAATTCAGATCGAAAAAGTTTGAGTATTTTCGTGGCGTATCTACTCTGTGGCCAAGGCGTCGCCCACCATCGGTGTGATGACAATATGCTTAGTAGGAGTAGTAACATTTTTCCCAAAGGGAAAGGCAACGGTCAGAGCCATACAGCCTAATCTTCATTTATTTCAATTCTTAAAACTACTACTTTCAAATTAACCTAACCTAAGCCCTAACCTAACTCATTGAAATGCGAGGATGGTTCACATTTCAATGCTCGCAAGAATGTCGATCGGATCAGTATGGAGCACCTTATTCTATTAACTCCATTGTTTCCCTTTAGTAACGCATTATGACGATATTCCACCGCACTATCACAATAATACGCCACGAAAAATCAATTTAGAAAATTAAGAAACAGAGCCCACCTTACTCCTTTTGTTTCCCGCGTAAAACCTCACAATATGCTTAGTTACAGAAAACACTAACATTAGCATATGTCACGTAATTAAGTTTCTTACGGCAAAACGAATTTCCATAGACACTGGAGCACATTTTAAACCTAAGGTATTATTAAGCTTCCGAGTAAACATATTCGATGGCTTTTTTCAGGAATTGAAAACGAATTCCGATAGGTACATTCCGTAAAACTTTAGGATGAAATATATTTGTTCGTTTCATTTAAAATTATCGATTTTTTCAAAGCACTCAATTTGTGACCACCAATATTTTTTCTGTTTTAGTTATTAGTGTATGCTCCGACTACCATTCGGCAAACTACAATACCAACCGCAAAGTAGTGGCGCGGTGGGCGGCCGCAAATATTCTGCGCCGCAAGTTTCCCGCCATTTCTCAGAAATACAGGTATCCGTATTTTTGGGAAATGGCGGGAAAACGAAATATGAGTCCATTGTAACGCCTTCTCGACACAGGGGCTCTACTATGTGACGCTTCGTCCTAATACGCGTTGTATGTACCAATTATGTAATTTTTTCTTCACTTCTTTCTCTTCACCTTTTTTTGAGGTCCGCACCTTTTTTATTTTGTAATTTTTTTGCTATTTTATAAAAAGTTTAATATAATTTATGATTCAAGTTATATATAGTAAATAATGTTATCCTTTTCACTCTTACACACCTTAAAGCCGATTTTTCCACACGTCAGACAAAAGACAACGCACTGATAATATCAACCGATCTATTTCTATTTCTAACCGCAGACGAAAAGGCGGAGTGTTAGAATTTTGAACCCTTTTCTGTTTGTGTGTGTTTGTGTCTCTCTGTGGCATAGTAAGTAGCTCGCGGATGAATGGGCCGATTTCAATCATCATGGTTATGGCTTTTGCTATTGTATCAAAATCAGACCAGCACATGAAGCTATTCACCAGCTATTTTACTGGCTTATATTGGGGGTTTTAAGATCATGGAATTGATAGCGACTATCGTCTACAAATTTTCTTATGCCATTTCAAATCAGTCATCTTGTTTAACTAACTTTAAAAAATCTGCATAAACAACAGCGATAGCTGCATTTGCAACTACAGACGTCCGATTACAGAGTAGGGTCTCCGTCGGTAGGTGAAACTAGTCATTTCTGAGTAAAAATTGCCCCTATTAATAAATAAAATATAAATAAATATTTCACAACAAGCACACCAATTCTCTAGTCCCAAATTAAGCTTGAGGCTTGTGTTATGGGCACTAGACAACGGATAAACATACTTAAATAGTTTCTTTTTGTAAATAAATACATAGTATACATAGAAAACACCCAGACCAGTACAAACACACATGTTCATGCACACATATGCTTGTACTGTGCGGGGATCGCGAACCCGCGACCCTTGGTTTTAGAAGTCCGACATGCAGACCACTGCACCAAGCGGTCGTCGAACAACAACGTATAACAACAACATAAGAAGCTACAGTGCTCACCTTGACATGGAACACGTCAACACAATAGTTGTCGATTGCACTGCGTTGTGTTGTGCGGAACTCAATTCTCAAGAAAGTGTTAGAAAAGGTGTTGCTTGTGGTAATTAAAATCCTCTAAGTTTATTTTGTAACGTAACGTAGCTCCTGCTAAGAGCAGTCATTTTGGGAGGATCAAACATTCTGTCACCCAATGAGTGGATATAGAAAAAAAGCGTTGGTCTCACCGTTGATTGGTGCTTTTTTTTAATGGCCAATAGCGTTAGTTCTCGGGCCAACTTTTCGCCCAACGTGTGAAGCAGGTTTTAGGACTTTTTAAAGTTTAAGTTGTCTGTTGTACTTCGTTACATCGAATAAGCATTAAAATTTGGGTCTATTTAAATTGACATTTTTAAATAAAGATATTATTATAGTCTCACGTATAATGCTCGTACCAATAGCAGTCACTTTCGGCGGACCAAACATTCTGTCACCCAATGAGTGGATATAGAAAAAAGCGTTGGTCTCACGTTGATTGTTTTTTTTTTCTAATAACCAATAGCGTTAGTTTTCGGGCCAACTTTTCGCCGAACGAGTGGAGCAGGCTTTAGAACAACTACTTTTAAAGTTTATGTTGTCTGTTGTACATCGTTACATCTAATAGGCATATAACTTTAAATTCTGATTTTTAAATAATGATTACTTATTATATTATGAATACTTATTATAGTCCCACGTATAATGTGAAGCTTATAAACAATGTGCTATACTAGGCAATGTGCTTTATAGGTTTGAAATATTCGTCGGATTGTTTTGACAACTACAAAAGCCAGTACAAAAATGAATAACATATATAATCACAACGAGAATGTCAACCTGTCCCTTACTACGCTATCAAATGCGAAACAGTCAAAACATTCGTTTTAAACCGTAACATTCCATTTTCATTTGTCCACCCAGTTCGCAGTTAACTAACGATTCGCATGAAAGTTCGCGTCACGCCTTCGTCAAAGCGTTTGTCAATTGTCATTTTATCGTCGGCAAACGTAGCAAAACAAGGTTCCGGACCATTTCGCAGCCGGCCGTAACGACGCCGGTGAAAAAAAAATAAAAACAATCGCCACTCGGCCTGATAGAAAAGGAATCGGATAAGCGCGAGACGTCCTGGCTGGATAGAATTCTGTACTTTTTTTTTTATCTTTGTCTTTCGAATGAGGCTGGCGATCTCGATCATTAGGTACAGGGGGGTTGGGGGGGGGGGGGATTCTGTTACTACGAGTACAATTTAACGAAAGCCCTTTGAAACTAAGACAATCTATTTTTTGTGTTCATGCTTAGAACGCGAGATCGAAATGATAGCTTTAATGATTTTCTTTTATTTTTTCGCGATCAAAAAACTAGTGTCTGAATGAATGCTAGATTTGACCAAGTGGTAAGATTTCACGGCATTAAGTTGCCATATTTGTTATGCAATTTTGTTAGTTCTTTATCTAACCGACCAAAAATTCTTTATTATAAGTTTTTACTTTAGACATTAAGTCCACGATTGTTTGGAAAAACTTTCCAAACCGCAAGAGTTTCAGTATTAATCCACGTATCCATAATACCTTTTGTGAAAATAGCAAAAAGCCTTGTCAATTTCATAAAGCGAAAAGTACAAATACACCTGTCGTTACCCAGCAATTCTAGTCACAATAGTTGGCTGTAGTTCAAGCCAGGACAACAAAAGGTTTTCCTAGAATCTGCTTCCATTTGTTATTATGGAAAAAGTTTTTATTTATCCTTTTGAATTCGGTTATTATTCAGCAAAACTAAAATATAAATCTACTTTTTAAAAGGTTTTCTTACGTTCTATTTAGAAATACTAGCCTTAACTTTAACTAAACTTTAATGTCATTGTTTCAAGCCTATTTAAAAAATGATTTCCTACAATGTTAAATCTTCGAGTTCTCATTATATTTTCAAACTACTACTCATTATATTTTCTACTAAAGCCTTATAAGAAAAAGATTAAAAACTTTTTTATTCAAATTCTAAGTATACTCATGAATATCTTATAGTGGAGATTCGATACCCGCGTTCAAAGTTGCGGCAGGACTGTAATAAAATTTTTGAAGACTCCCAATCGTTAACAAGTCACGGGACCCTAAATTTCTCGCGGGAAGTTTAATCATACATCAGCCTTTATGGCGAAGGAGCGGCCCAAAATGAAAAATAGAACACCCTTGCGGGGGCAATTTCGGAAAATAATGAAGAACCGGTCGCCAGTCTCCTCGATTCGTTAGCATTCGCGCCAAATTCGCGACCGTTCCAAATTCGAATTAGAGACGATTGCTGATAGCGAGTAGGGTATCGATAACGATTAATTTGAATTAAGAATAAAAGAAATGCAATGGAAAGCTTCAATTTAGCGGTAGCTAGCTATCGAAATGGGTAAGTTTGTACATTTAAATGTTGGTCACATATTACATTCAAATTACAGTATGAACACAAAGTTTCAAATACCATTGAGTAGAGAATAAGCAAGCTAACATCAATTATTACCTGCATTTTGTAAAAATATTGACACGAATACGGTGCGTTCATACAATCGTCAACTTAAACGTACACGCACGCACGTGTAAACAACTTGCAGTACTGACGACGACTTAAGAGCAGAGCAGTGCCATTGGACTCGGTTTGAACCGTATCTCTCTCTTTCAGTTGATCTAAGTCATGTCCCTTAACTTCCCGCATAGAACCCATTTTGTAAGTATCCCACAGGAACAGGAGTTTTACGGGATAAAAAGTACCCTATTTGTTATTACTGGATATTATCTATCTATGTTTGAAATTACAGCCATATCTTAGTTTGGCGCTAAAGAGTAACACATTCGCGTTTATAATAATAGACAAAGTAGGATTAATAATAGTCCTCCTGGCCGATTTCGACCACGGCGGCCAATCTCAATAGAGATCAGCCAACTACGCAGGAGATATTATAGTGCACAAGTGTGAGTGCAATAAACAGGTGCACTCACTGCTCCATCACTCTTAAAGTTCGGTGAGACGGCAATCCGACATGACCGGAGAGAGATCAGGCGCAGGGCCAACGGCTTAACGTGCGCACCGAGGCACGTGGTGCGACACCGCCAACTTCCCGCCTTCGAGCTGTTTTTGAGAAATAAAAGACAGAAAATCTCAGAAACAATTTTGGCTCGACCTGGGATTCGCACCCAGAACCTCTCGGATGTAAGGCAGAAACTTTGCCACTACACCAACGAGGCAGTAACAATAACGACGTAGGATTAATAACAGTTATCAAAAGCAAGTTTTTAGATATATAATGTGTATGCTGAAAATTATTCAATTTCAAAGTTTACCTTACTAAGTTCTATTTGTTTAATCAAACCTTTTTAATTGCCGTGGGAACTATAAGCTTACGTCTCAATCGCCCAATATTTGTCGACGAGCGCTTTATATCTCGACAAATAGCCGAGCACACAAGACGGTACGATTAACTTGTCGTTAATGAAACCGTTACGGTAAACACCAACCGGTAACGTTATTGTGTGTGGGCAAACACTATAAACTTGAATTAAGAGACGAAGCGTTTATTCGTTAGGATAAATGGTGCCTTGGAAAATAACTACATCGAAATATTTTTTTTTATATTTTTTATTTATTTATTCATCCACCAACATTTGTATCATTTATTACAACATGTTTTTAATTCTATAATGACAAAAGGAAGTAATATGTACAAATAATAACAGGCAGATACCACATGCAAATAAAATATGCACTAATTAACATAAAGAATACGAATGGTGCTATATACTGTAAACTTGACATGCAGAAAAAAAAGTGATTTTTTCAGAATCTTAACTAACGTGACAAAAAATGGTCTTGCAAGGTGCGACGGAGCTTGTTAGGTGGGTCACAAAATATATCCGTTGATTCACCAAAATCATTGACAACTTTACTCATTCTAGAAATTGGAGAATTGGAGGCAAATACTGTTCTTCGACGTGGCCTGGTAAATGCAGTATTCTTACGAACAAGACGGGGAAATCTAACGGGGACGGTCATATTGAATTTACTTAAATTTCAGGACAATTAATGACACCACTAATAATTTAGGAAGCAAAAATTAAGTCAATAATATCTCTGCGGTTCTCTAATGAAATCATTTTGTAAAATGCCAGATTATTTTCATATGATATTTGTTTCTCAAAACTTCTAAATCCGCGTGCATACGCCAAATGTCCTATGAATCTCTTTTGAACCCGTTCGATTTTCAGCGAATGTGTCGCATAATGAGGTCTCCAAACTACAGCACAGTATTCTAGTATACTCCTAACCAAACTTGTTGAATAAAAGTATTTTAGTTTTCGGGTTACGAAATACTCTAATATTACGAATGAGAAATCCCAACATTTTAGAAGAGCGCTTAATAATGTTATCAATGTGGGGTTTAAATGTTAATTTTTTATCGAAAATAACGCCAAAGTCACTTATTTGTACCAACGGCTTTAAATTACTGCCACAAATGTTATATGTATAGTCAATTGTGTTATTTTTTCTCGTGAATTGTAAATATTATTTTCTCAATCGAAACCTTAAATTTATGATACACGCATTATATTTTTCCAATTGGTTCAATATACTTTTGAGAGGGCCTTCTGAGAAATGCTTATTGTACACGCTTTGATCTTAGCAAAAAATGCCGAGAATTCTTATTGTAATGATGACACTGGAATAACCGAAAAAAAATAATAATACACAAGTCTCACGAGAGCGAATTTTGTTCTATTAGTTCGAAAACTTCATATTCGTCAAATCAATTTTTGTTCGAGAGCATTACTCCACTAGTGGAACTACAGCACTTGCTCTAGTTCCACTTGTTCTATTTTCGAATTTCAATTACCGATATATGCCCAGGGTCTTTAGCCAACGTGACATCGGTTAATACCGAAACGATATCTAAGTTCGTAATCGTCTCCGAGATAACGATAACAATTTCGTAGCCAATGTAACACTTATGTCGTCATCGTTGTGTCGAATTGTTTATTCGTTAAAAAACACAAATATTGGCTATGGTATCGAAAATTGAGCTGTCAGTGTCACTGTCAGTCAAGACGTGGCAAATCGTAATCGGATCAAACCCGCCAACTTTTTTGTTGTTGTTTTATATAATTTTTCTATTTGTTTATGTGAGGGTTGCGTTTAATCGTTTTGAGATTATAACAAAAACACTATTTTGAAGGTGGTAAGTAAATGCAGTGTTATAACTTTTAGATGGTCTCCAAAACCTAACTTATACTTTTCAAAATAGATTCATTTTTATGTGATGGATGTTCAAACGATGATGGAGTAGTAATCTTTATTTTACTTTTTAGTGATAAAACATGGAATCAAGAGTGCGAGCAAGTCCCGAACAGTTGTCAACGCTGCTTGAGTATATGAAAACGTAAGTAAATTAAAGTTTTATTCATGAGTATGTAATGTAAACAAAGACGCGACTGTAACAATGAAATACTTGTATTGAAGTTTGTTTGTTTATGTTACAGTCATGGTGACCTGGCGAGGGCACTGGCTGGATCACCAGGTCGCGTAAGGTCAGCCCGACTATGGACTGAACTTACTAACATTTTGAATGCTGTTGGTGGTGGTGTCAGCAAGACTACAGAGAAGTGGAAAAAAGTAAGGACCTAATGAACACTTATGAAATGAGTGATTTGATGAAAAAGTGGCTAGCAATCATAGCTATATTTGCAGAGGTTGTTGGTTTGATTTCAAATCAGGAAATTATTCATCTGATTAATGTTTGTTCATGTGTGTTGGTTTTGTGTCTGAATAAGTGGACACACCCTTAAGGTTCTCTGTTATAACTAGACTGGACTATGATGATGATTATCAGTCTCTGACACTCATAGTACAAGCTTTGCTTTGGAGTCAATGGCCATACGAGTATGAGATGTCCTGAATGTTTATTTATTTTCCAATTAATTTCTAAATTACTTACCAAATAATTGGCTTTTTATTCTCATTTATACTTATGATTATAACTACTCCTTATTCAATAAAGGTGTGAGCACATTGGAAGTCCAAGACAAATAAATTCATTGGCCATAAGGCATCATGCAAGAGGGACTGGAGGTGGGCCAGCAAGCGGGCAAACTTTGTCAGCTAGTGATGAACGGGTGCTGGCTATAATGGGTGCTTTGGTAGTGGAAGGACAAGCCTCTGTAGATATTATGTCTGTGTGCCAAATTGCATCGAAATCCGTTCAGCCGTTTTTGCGTGATTAAGTAATATTATTAAAAATTTGATTTAAGAAAACAATATCAAAGAGTTGTCCGTAAATTGACCAAAATAACACACATTTTCTATTGCAGACTCCCCACAACTGACTGGACCACAGCATTCCACTTCACAGCCCTCAAATATTTTGCTTCTGCCGTTCACGTCTCAAGTGCAGACACCACCACCCCTTCCGCTCGGCTCTGGAACGACAGCCCACGTCGCCACCTCCACCAGCACCTGCACCGCCCCCTACTCCGTGGCGAATGCGTCCACCTGCCTCCGCGCATCTGCTATTGACATGCGGTTGACATCGCCAGCGACACCGCAGTCTGCTGCCTCTCCCGACCGCCCTCGTTTGCGCGCCCGCAGTAGACGCCACTGACTGTAGGAATCTATATGAAAGTTTATTATTAAGCATTTTTAATCAATATAAAAAATAATTATGTTCACATACTTTTGTTTGATTATGGAACTCTCGCGTGGCGTTTGTGGAAACCTATTCACCTGCTCTATACTATGACCCTGTTGCAAAAAAGCTAACAGCACACACCACCTGAAAAATATAATAATATACATGCAGGTTTGTTGTGCTTTTATAATTAACAGCAGTAACAATATGAAATAATTGAGGCTATATTTAGCTACTTACACCGTTATAGTATTGAGTAGTAGCAAACATTAAAACCTTAGATTGGAAGTGCAACATTAGAACATACCTAGTTGCCGACATTACCTATAATTTTGATTAGTTTATGAATGAAAATTTTTCAATAAATAAATATGAATATTTCTTACCTTTATTTCCACGGGAATTTCAGGGGAACCTTTTAATCCGGCATGACCTTTTAGGTCGTTACATAGCCTCCTAAAAGTTGGATAAACAATAATTTGGGCAAATTCTCGATTGTTTCCAATTGCCTTCGTTGTATAAATCGCTTTTGGCGCCTCTCCCACGTGTTCTCATTGTGTGCAGCCCACGATAAACGCAAAGAATGCATAATATTTTAACTTATTATTACCCTTTTAGCAGTAAATAAATACCTACTAGCATGTACTAATATCACTTAAAAGTCAGCTAGATGAAATCCGGCCATATTGTTTCAATAACTACAACGTTTTAACATTCTTATCGTTATCTTTTTTAGCGATCACGATCGAAACGAAGACGAACTCTAAAGTGCCGCTTGTCTACGCATTTATATGGGATGACAGCGGTAACAATTCGTTTCTTTATGGTTTCGTTACGAGTTATAACACTTGTCTACCAACTTGCGATAACGATGACGATTGACCACGTGATTTATCGCGGCTTATGTCAATCCCATACATTTTAATATAATCGAACTTCGTTATCGTTTTTAAGTTGTTACTTTGTCTCAGCCCCCAGGTATCCACTGCCGTTGACAGCTGGCCTATGATAGAACTGCCATATCCAACGGTCATTGATACCTAAACATCACGTAGCCAAAACAAAACAGAGATCTTACTACTCTGGCTGGTGGGACAAATGGGATAACACAACCGAACGCGTTACATCATTGTTTTACAATATATGTATGTGTATATCTGTAAACTATTGCGCTCGTGAATTACTTATGAAAATGGCTCTAGATGCAATGTTGACACACTGTCATAGAAATGTCTGAGCCGTGAAATCAACAAGGATGTCTGCGACGTATCCAATTTGAACTGAATCCATGTTAATGTTTACTTACATTAGTTCTGTTTGACTGCCGCAACAAAAATTGAGCGACAGTTTCAAATTAGGTACTCATGAAAGCTATTAATGCTGTAACGCAACGGAGCTTTTAAAAGTATAATTGAAAATTCCTAAAACAACTTTTCAAACGAACGACGCAAGTACTGTACTCGTATTTGTAAATGGAAGTAAACATTAAACTCTATTTACCATTCAGAGCGTAAATAAAAAGCCGGGGCGAAGCAATATCGAGCTCTGTCAAAGCTCAGAAGCGGAACTCTTAACAGAAAAAAAGGAAATCAATCGAGCCAGCCCGATAGTGGCCATTAAAATATCGTTGAATTTCAAAAGGTGGAGACGTTTCGAAACTCGATAGTTGGGGAAGCCCGTCGCCGAGACGTATCGCTGGCCCCGAAATGGACTTTTGATGTAACTTCTGAACGCACCAGCCGCGGGCACCCGTTTTTGATACTGGCTGGCACGCCGCATCGATTCGACGAGTGTGTCTCGAGGCGTTCGAAATTCGAATGCCGAGATGAACACTCGGTTCGAAATTTGAATTTCAGTTCGGTTTGTACAGCTCGACTGGGAATATTTGATTTGCCATATTGCGGAAAATTAAACGCGCTCTTTTCTGCGCGATTCCTTTGCCATCTGTTATTATTATGAGCGAGGAGAAATCTTTTGAAGATTAAAAACTCTTTGTTGGGAGAATCATTTGTTTGTGCCCAATTGTCTGTTCGTTGTTATATGTAGCTGTCTCATTTGTCGATGATTTGTGAAATATTACGATTTATGTTCTTTGTGTTTAAAATTAAGAAAATTTGGGAAATTCTCAGTAACAGAGGTTGTAACATATGACTTGCTCTACTCCTATGGAACCTAAGCAAGACGGCGAAAGTCAATAGAGAAAAGATTTGCTTCACTTAAGCGAAGTCTAGTTTCCGAAGTCATACAGTCTGAGTTAGTTCTTCTACGTGATTCAGAATACTACTGCATCAATATTCCAACGGCGTTTCGTTTCTAGAGTACCACATTCTAGCTAATCAAAGGAATAACCTTCCTCCAGATAATCTGAAGTGGAAATGCAACGCGATCGAAAAGAAAAAGAAAATAAGAATTTTATCGAGTGTATGTGACATGATTCATTATATCGTATCAACAACTTTCTTGATCATTGAATCTTGGACTTATTACTAGTTGTTTTAGTATTATTAAACTGATGTTCCGCGTTTTTTGATAAAGTTTCTATAACAAACTTCATAGCGTTACAACGTTGTCTTCCATTAAACGATTTATTATTTTTTAATATACAACAACATCACATACATTGATCTGACTCCGTGGTAAGTAGCTTAAGCATTTGTGTTACAGATATCAGAATCAACAGTGGTATTATAAATAAACTTAAATAAATACATATGTGGCCGAACTTATTTCTTTTGTGGTCTTAGGAATTAGAATACGAGTATTGAATCAGGACTTATAATATATTTTTTATTGATATAGGTATATTGATTTCAGGAATATGATTTCATATAATTTATACTTTAAGTAGGTACCCAGACCAGTACAAACAGATATGTTCATGCACACAAATGTTTGTACATTGCGGTGATCGAACCCGCGACCTCTTGGTTAATAGTCAACTTCTTGACCATTACACCAAAGTGTAAGTATCGACAATAAATATTTAACATTTATGATAATGACACATTATCTTATTCAGTTATCAATTACAAAGCTATGTAACTTAACCCGTAATCTTACAAAATGTTTCCCATGACAGAATCTCTTAAAGCTATAAACATTCTATTAAGATCATATACGAAAATTAGACGAATTACTCGGAACCCCGTGATGATAATGACATAACCACTAGTTATGGAATATCAGAGCAATTTGTCATAAACACGGGTCAGTTTAGGCTGGAATTTTCCATTTTATAGGTCCTAATTAAAATACCAGCGTTTAATATAACGTTACGCGCCCACTATGTGTAACGAAAACGGCTAGTGTGGACTTAAAGCGATGCTATTACGAAGCTTCTTTATTTCCGGAATGCACGATACCACAGTTCTATTGGTATGGTATCACACCAATCGGCATTGTGTTCGTTTTTAGAATTTAATTTAATTATTCCTTTATTTCAGCATTGATCTCTTGTGTAGCTGTTTCTACTTAGCGCTGTCACCTTTCAAAAATGTTCTTTCGATCACGATTATAAATTAGTCTGTAAATCCGCAAGAAATTTACATTTTGGCTCATAGCTTTTGCAAAGTAATAGAAACATAAATCCTTTTTTATTAGAGCGAAAACTGGTAGTGCCAATTTAAAAGTGCTGTAGTAATGTAAACTGTTAAAAATATATAAAAACACTCAACAAGTTTAAAATCGTAGCCTCTTCGCTCTCACTGTGCATCGGTTTAAAAGCAGGGCCGGCCTGGCGCCTCCATATTTATTATGCGATTATTGCCGCAAACGCTTCCCTCCGAGCGTGTTATTGTAGTTCCGACCCTCGCCCTCTTAAACAATGGCCCTCCGAACATGTAAGTGGACCCGAATTGTGTTTAAGTTCGACCAAATTGGACGATGCATCGACGACGATTTAAAATCCATTCCCGAACGTTTTTCTATCGGCTATCTGGGGCGGAAAAATGGCCAACGAATTGTTAAATGACTGTCCGCTTCGTTCGGTTTTCGAATGTTGTTTAAATAAAATAAATATTGAACAAATATGATAATGGCAGCACTATTCTGGTTCAGAACGGGAATTTGAACAGATCGTGTAGCCCAAAATAAACTTTTTCGATATTTTGTCAAACCTAGAAAGGTTTGTTAAAAACCTTTTTGTAAAGATGATGGAATGGTTTCCTTTTATATTGACCACAGGTTTTGTTGAAATTGTTTAACAGCCAGGGTTATGCTTAATTTACAGGGCCATCGATTCACACCCGTAAACACAACAGTGTTGTCTTGTAGATAAGTACATTAATTTGAGAGATTCCCAACCTAAGCAAAATGGTAAAAGATCTTTTTTGTTTAGTTACTTTAGAGCAAGCTCAGTTTAGAGTATTGACGAAAGGACTGACTTAATTATTGACATAGAAAATCTATTTCGACGTTCTCGTCTCATTCCGTCAAATTCTAATGTATGCTCCATGTGCAAGTGAGATGTTCGCTTCCCACGGTCATACATTTGCCAATAATGGTTCGTGCGTATGATTTGTGAGCGCAGCTGACGGTATACATCAATGGGAAACATTTTACGAACGACAAATAAACGTGCGCCAACTAACTTTGTCGTAGGGGCCAATACCGATTTTGTTTTATTTTTCTGCTAGCGGACCGCGCAGACGTTGCCCTGGCCGTTGTTTTTTTTTAATTTTTTCTTCGTAAGGACCATTCCCGTACTTTAAGGAATATCATAAAAAAGAATTGGCCAAATTGATCCAGGCGTTCTTCAGTTATGCGCTTATCAACACATTTTGCGATTATTTTTTATGTTATTGAAGCTCATACCAAATTATTGGTTCATAATTCAAGCAAAATCGGAATACGGTCTTACCAAGAAGTCATACACTATATAAAGTCTAGGTTTCTCAGGAAATACGACAAAATACGATGTTAATTTCTTAGAATGTGACCGCTTACGTCATAAAATCTTGAATTCTCTTTCTAAAACGAAATGAAATTACAACAGCAAGTCCCCGTTTGATTAAAACGCAACGACAGACGGTTTTTTTCAATCCCTCTCCGCTCCCAATAAATCGATACCATTATGATTTATTTACACACATCTGTCGATCTGCATCGACAGGAACGGTTTAGGCACAATGGTCGCGGTGACTTTGCCGCGCGGTATTGATCCCTTGTTGGCTTAGCCCGCTCCGGTCCCGAGGGCTCGTGAAATTGATGCCATTATCGCAGCATTCGGGTGTAGGACACGTGTGCCACGGACCCTACTATGTGATATACGTACTTTCTAAAGCCGAGGCCTCATACTGGCCGAAAAGCTGGCAAGAAAAGTACTGGCCTGTTAGAAAATTCACCATCCAATTTTTTTTAAGATTGCAAAATAGTTGTTTGGTCCAACTATTCCGCCAGTGTGTGGATCTGGTGTATTTTGTCAATGTGACTCATGTAAGGTAACAGTGCAAGCGAAAGCAAATGTGTAATTCGAATATAGGGGGAAAGACTTGCAGAGTAGGGCGTTAGAAAAATACGTATGTGAGAAAATACAATCGCTTTTTTGTATAAAGCTGGAATTGTTACCCTAGTGTTGGTTGGTGTTAGCTGGTGTGAAATTGATGTATTGCACGTGTCGCTGCAATAGTTAGCTTATGGCAATCATTCACATTCATTAACACAGAGTAAGAACAAAATTAACAAAACGTAGACCAATTATTATAAATCATATTTTTTGTGACAATTATTCGCTAAGCCTAAATGTGCTCGTGAGACAGTGAGACAACGTCAAAGTACAAAATACAAACGCGAAATCCCATCAATTTTGCACAACTTAAATAAATCATCATTATCGCGTCACAAACGCAAAGGTATTTTGCTGTTTTGCTCTAAAGGATTTAAACGTTTAAGCGTAGAATTTCAAATAATTCCGCAACACCCAGCCAAGGGGAGAGCGCAAGTCTGCAACAAGCGAAAAGATTTCGAGTCTTAACAATCCGGAGATTACGCCAAACTTGTATGTAATCAACATTAAAATCGTTGAATATTTCACGAGACTCGAACTACGAATAAAGTTTAAATCCGTTGTTTAGGAGAGGCTTAAGGGGCGCTTATCAGTTGGTGCGGGGCGTTGTTTTTTTTTAACGCTCGTCTAGTTTCAATTTAACGTTGGTTAATTCCGGTGCTAAGTGCCGGGTTCAAGTCGCGACTTAATTTATACCCGCCGCAATTTATTCGCCGGATTAATGTAATGAACGTCGCGGCTCTTGCTAATTGTCGCTCGATGGCTCGAACGAAATAAAAAGGACGCGAGGTAAAAGTCACCGCGTGCAGAAGTTTGATGGAGATGTTATTAATGTTTTCACGGGAGTCACTTGGAAGTGTTTTTCTTTTACAACTTTTGAGTTGATTTGTTTTTTTTTTAATTTTTGTTTTTTTTTGTTTTATGTCTAGAACATAACTTATGTTCGCTGAGTAGTCATAAATCAAAAATACTTCATTGAAAAAACATAACACTTAAAAAAATATTTTCGGCTCCGGTCATTGGAGTGAATCGAACCCCGAATTTTTGAAGTGTTTTTCGAAATCAAAAAATTGCGTTGTAAACGCAAAAAAAACGTAAGAAATAAAAAAAACACTTCATTGAGTTTTGGAATCTTCGCTGGACACTTAAACCACATAAATGACTTCAGAATTAATCTACTTTTGTATCAAAGTCCATACCACCATAAATATGTAATAAATACCGACAAAAAATAGTTATTCAGGTTTTAACCGACGGTTGATACCGACGTCTTAAGCTTTTACTCTGATTGTTTAAGCCCTCCCATCAACTTAATGTGAATAAGGTCAATCCCATAAAAAAACTATTTTCCCATACTCGCTTTCTATTACTATATCGGCGTATTTGCTGCGCCTATTCCAACACACGCGTAATCCATATAAAAAGGGAAACCGTTCGATTAGGAGCGAGCACTCGCAATACAATCAGCATTACTCGGGCGCCAGCTGGGAACCCTAAATTATGACCCCCCTCACCCGTAGCGAAGGGTTCCGTCACGTCAGTTCATGTACACTGCACTAGGTACGCCTTTGATTTACTTCACAAAATGGTCAAATTAAGAAAAAGTTATGTTGTTCGACATTCAAAATTTTGTGGAACTTCATTAAGGTCGTTTTACATTGTACGACGTTTCTTAAGTGAAGCTTCTCACTTTATATTGTTGATGAAATAATATATATTTTAGCCAGAACAGATAAAAGTGCTAGATTTAGCTCGATCATTAAAGTTGATGGAATTGCAAATACGCTTAAAACGAGTCAAGCGAAAGCCGAACCAAATATAGTCTTTTGAAGCTAACAGATATCAATTGAACTAATTTACTGAAGAAACTAAAATACAATACCGAAAAAGCTTCTACCTACTAAATATTACAGTCAGTCATATCGGTGAAGTTCGGAAACCGATAAAATAAGTGATACTAAGTAGTACTTATTTAACCCTGGGCAATGAAATAAAAAAATACTTGATGATTATGCTCAAGTACCGCGTTGAATGGAATATGTACAAACGATATTTACTTACAGATATATAAACCGACCTGTAACAATAGTTAGCGATTCTCTAATTGCGTTTTGATTACACCGATCGTCGCCAAGTGACCGCCTGCGCCCGAACGGAAGACGCGCGGAATGGAATTATAATGAGAGTGTCATCGCCCAACATTTGCACCGCAACGCAACATTATTCCCATTCCTAACCTATAATTTTGATAAATCTAACGTCAATTTTGCATCCGAAATTAGTTATGACCGGCAAATGTGCGGTTCACCTAAATGTATCGGTATACCGCGGTTGCTGTGCTACTGAAACTGTTTTGTATTTAAGTCCAAGTAAACAAAGTTTTTGAATGCTTCTGTTGGCTTTAGCAATAACGCTTTATTGATTTAGCCCAACTTTGTATTTACAAACAGCTCAACTCAACGAACAAACAATAAAATTGATACTCCATAAGATACGACTATTCCAATATTTATTGACTCTATGACGCGAATACGTAATCGGTTTACATCATTAAATATTCAGAGGCAATCACTGATATCGATGATAAAAAATACATGATGAAATCGTTCTGTGTAAAGCGGCTTGTTTTCAAATTTTTGAAAAATGAATTTGGAACGCACTCGCACCTTTTCTGTATACCAGCCAGTTTGAAATGAACACAAACTTTATCAGCAGCTTATATGAAAAAAAAAAAACCAAAATGTTTGGCAATGGAACAAAACTGCTGACGCCTATTACTTATTTTTTTTTAATAAACGTTAAAAGTCAGACAATAATAAGAAAATTACGTATGCCACAAAACTTCATCAAAGCGTACCTAACTTATAGAAACAAAGCAAATATCGAAGTCAATAAGTGTTTCATAAAGTTGAACATTCTAAGCACATAAAAATCAAGTCTCAGGACGATTACGAGCAGCATTTTTTTTAATAAAACAAGTGTGTCTATGGTTAGTCTCGGTACAGACAATGTTTACACATTACACACAAGGCTGGTGCACACGTGCCGCTTTGAAATGCAATAACGGAGGGCAGACCTCTCGTGTGAACCGTTATTTCCATAGTAGAGTAACTAATGATGATTGTGGACAAGTTTATAATCGCTTGATCTCCGTTAGAAATAAAGCGTGCAATTTATTAACATAATTGTTAGACAAATAATCATGATCAAACTAGCGGGTTGCCGGCGAACGTTCGCGAGCATTCGGGATCATTTTCAAAAATCAAAAATAATTAGGCTAGTTCAGATAGATCAAGTCTGATAGTTTTCTGCACAGCTCGGCAGCGAGATCTTTCAAACGATACTGGAACCAATTTTTTTGGTACAAACCGGTCGCGGAGAAAGGTTATGGAACAAATAATATAAAGAGATAGTACAAACATAGTGTAACGACAGTAAAAATAACGAGAGTGAAACTAAGTGTTAAAAAAACTTCGTTATTTTTAACGGTTTTGATGTAATGAGTATCCATTTCAGAAACTCAAAATCTATTGACGGCAGTCAAACAAACGAAAAGTTTTCAGATAAACATCTTTAATTGATCCTTATTTGAGCGAAATAATTCCCAACTCATATTGTTTACTGTTCTTTAAAACTCCCGTCTCGATCGCGAGTTTTAAACAAACTAGTACCGTTTTTCTTTGTGTTAAGATTTAAATTGGTCTTGTCAAATTCTACCTCGACGCAATAAAACTCCCGACAAAACTACATAAAGCTCCCCCATGCGGGAGTTCTCGCAAACAGCGAAGAAGCTGAGGTTATACTCTTCAACGTTTCGTTGGTAATTTTGGGTCTAGCCGGCGCGTTCGCTCGCACGATCACCTGGGTTAGTAGCGTTATTTCACAGTTCCGATTTTCCACGAAAAAATAATTTGAAACGCATTTGCGATTTTACCAGACAAAAAATGCCTTCCTAATACGAGTATAAAAATATTAAATACCCACTCTGAAGAAGCTGGAGTTCTATTAATTGCAACTGCTCTTGGTCCGCCGCGGCTTTTCCTGGTGAATTTTGCGCACATGGCAAAAACTTGTATATTAGAATAGAGGTATGGATGAGAGATGGATTTGATTATTAATAATGTGAATAATATTTTATTGTATAATTTATATTTTGTAAAATGAAAATTACTGAAACTGAAAATTCACTACATATTAAGTGTTTTGTATTTTTTTGACCCGATAAGAATTTTTTTGCAGTCATCTACCGGTCTATATTGCAAATGGTCGATTTCGTGTAAAATCGCAACTGCGAAATAACGCTACTAACCCGCACGATCGAGTGACAGGGACGGCACCATCGGATACTAAGGGCACGGCTCAAGGAGTAGGGGTGGCTGAGCCAATATCGGCGCGTTCAAATACGGGCGAATTAGCGATGGAAGCTGCGGAGCTCAGACCGGGTGCATGGAACACTTGACGACCCTTAGCGAGAGTGAATATAAATAAATAATCAGTTGGAGAGTAACGTGCAGCTTGCTTGAAAAATAGCTAGATATTTTCGAAAGTACCAGATAATTTTTCCAGTATGAGAAAGTTAAATGAGTATAATGTTATAAGTGAAGTATGTAATTGTGACAGTGTATAAAGGAAGAGTAAGTAACACATTAATCAGACAACTCCTTAGCCGTGTCAATGCGCCACATGGTGTAATTAACACGCTTTTATTAGCTCGGGCTTACGAAATCTTTGTGCTCAATTTTCACTAACTTCCAGATATCGGATCTATTTGAAACTTTGCACACGTATCAAGTACCGATGGCAATTTAATAATTTGATAAGAGTTTTTCATTATAAAAATAAAATAAATAATAGTTTAAGAAAGAAAAAAAGCACGCGTATGATGCTTGGTATAGTAAATATTAAAATCATTATATTATTGGCAACAAAAAGTGCACTTCACGCTTTTTACTCGACTGTAATATAAATTCTTTGTAATCAGAAAATACTTTTTTCACTTCTCATGCTCGAAAAAGTACTACTTTATGCAGGATCTAGGCGACATAAAGTTGAATTTTATGCACTTGTGCATAAAAGTAGCTTTTTAAATGTGTCTACACTAAGGCAGTGACCATTTAGCCCATACAGCCAAAAACAATTAATTGTACATGGATAAAACTTGCTAATTTATAATATTTCCTTCCCTATTTGCATTTTTGATTTATAATAAGATAATACGAAAAAGAAACTAAATATGAAAACGTGTTTACCACAAAAAAAAACATTATTCCAAAATAATTTAAGAATAGGCTGTATATTTTTTTTCTTTGCCCGAAAATTATGCAGGAAAATTAAAAAAAGTAAAGTAGCGGGAAAGAAGCCGTGAACTTTTCGTATAGAATTTTCTCAAATTATTGTTTTATTTTCTCGCAATCGAAGTGAAAAGCAGAGTTTACAACTCGTGCACAAATCATTTTTATCCTCGATCGATCTCGGATAAAAATGACTTGCTTTATGCTCTCGTTGTAAAATCTACTATTTATTTTAATCTATTATTTTTTAATACACCACTATTTAAGTATCAAATTTTTTGGGCAACGAATCTATATTTATGGCCAAATGAATGTTCCTAGTTATAATCAGATTTTAAAATGGCCTCTATCTTCGTGTTTTAGTTTTATTCAACCCGTCACGTCAGGCAGAACACCCCCCCTCCGGTTAACCCAGCTAACGTGTAAATAAGTATAACAAAAAGATGATAAATGTTTACTTTGTAGAGTGTGTTGTTTGACAACAAGGTCCCATATTTTGTTATTGCAGTCGAGATGTTGTTCCTTGGTGAGTTAAAACTATTGTATTTACATAAGGGAAATAATAAAAATGATTTTTCTCTTTTAATTCTTGACAACAGCTTTGGTCTAGTGGTCTGCGGTTTAGACTACAAAACCGGCTGTTGCGGGTTCGAATCCTGCTAGGGGCAAATGTTTGTGTGATGAGCACGAACGAGCTGTTGTACGTGAGTTAATGGTACACAAAGGTAGCACAAGCTAGTTTGGGGCCAGGTATTTGGTGTTTGTTGAAACAAAAAATAAATAAAGGTATGTATATGTTACTTAGTTATTTTCAAAAAAGTACATTTCGATATACAAAATCGATACTCCGTCACTTGACTAACAATCTCAGAATAGCTCATATAAAGTATTCATATATTTTTCTTCATGTTATTACAAACAAAAATGTTCATGAGGAAGCAATTTGTTAAAATATGGCACACCGTAGGAATATAAATTCCGAATAAACTCTCCTATATGGGTCGCGTTTCATATAGACTACTCCGCGAGAGAGTACTATAAACTTTCGACTCCTATCATCGCTCTTTCTTTTGCTCGAGCAGAGTGACAAGGACGGCTAGATTTAAGTTTACGAATACACACTTTTAGAGTAGGCTCTCTGCATGATAATGGACGTAAACAAATAGGATCCATTTGGTTGCGTGCTTATCGAAATG
This sequence comes from Pyrausta despicata, assembly GCA_963921415.1. Taxonomy (NCBI): domain Eukaryota; kingdom Metazoa; phylum Arthropoda; class Insecta; order Lepidoptera; family Crambidae; genus Pyrausta; species Pyrausta despicata. Next base: position 2,786,225 of record OY992848.1, on the reverse strand, counting down.
GCGGGAAAAAATCGTGTCCGTGGCACACGCGAGCGTTCTCGACTAGATCTATCGACCTAGACTGCCGGACTGGTTTGGTAATTAGACCACACGATTTGAGAAAGTTAAGACTAGTTTTAGTTCAGATTATATTTTTGCAGTAGGAAGAATCAAAAGGTCAGTGGCCGATTGATGGAGACCACACGATTTGGGAAATTGTTGAGACTAGTTTTAGTTTGGATTTTTTTTTCTTGCAGAAGGAATCGAAAGGTACGGATCGAGCTTGCGTCCATGAGAATCCGGCCCTTGTCATCCTCTGCCTCAGACAGATGATTTTTTATGCAAAAATATTATCTTAGGTTTGCAACGTTTTCTTTTTGTTTATAGTAATGCACATAAAACAGTTTTAATTAAATTATATAATGGGAATAAACCCTAAAGCCATCAAACGGTCGTTGCCAAATAAAGATGCAAAAGGCAAGGAAATGCTTTATAAATACAAATACAAATAATCTTTATTCATAATAACATTACATTCCTATATGGCTATTGAAGATTTCTTTTAAGTAAATTAATACTTGTGGTAGAACATCCCCGTTCTTCATATAAATTTAACAATAATTTCCTAATTATGAAATGGTTAAAAATTCGCTTTAGACAAAATGATTTGCCAACCGTTTTTGAAACCCGAACATGCTACTGGTTGCAGGTGTCAAAGAAAATCATCTTATTGGCATTATTTGCCGCTGCAGATATAAATATCCTCCGACAAATATATTTTCAGCGTATCTTGAGTACATACTTCAAGCGCCTAAGGGAGAGATTATATCGTTGCTCGAGTATCCCCAATGACTGGTATTACGCACTTTTTGCCTCCCAATCTCAAATCCGACATTAACCGGCGTTCGACAATTACCCTGGTCGTGGCATATAAATCGTCCTTACGACTCTAAAGGGGTCTCTACACGACAGATGCGAACTCCCCCGAGTGTGGCACGCTCGCGGTGTCTTAGGGCTCATTCGAACGCGATCCGTTTGACGTTAGTTACGATTGTCGATGGGGACAATTGCAAGGGGAGAGCCGGAAAGTGAGGGTTCGGACCGAATCGATGTTTTCGCGAGAGACCCGCGGCGCGATTGTGTTTATGAATGCTTAAAGTTGCTGCTGTTGTGACAGTCGAAAGTGTTTGCATCCGTCCGTTTGCTGAAAGGGTGACGATACGACAACAAACAAAAATAAGGTGTCGTGGAGATGAGCTTTCGGATAGAGTGGTCAAAAATAGATAAGTTGTATTTTTAACTGAATAATAAATATACAACAACATCACATACATTGATCTGACTCCGTGGTAAGTAGCTTAAGCACTTGTGTTACAGATATCAGAATCAACAGTGGTATTCCAAATAAACACAAATAAATACAAATAACACCCAGACCAGTACAAACAGACATGTCCATGAACATAAATGTTTGTACAGTGCGGAGATCGAACCCGCGACCTCTTGGCAACTAGTCAACTTCTTGACCATTACACCAAAGTGGTCGTCCGATAATAAACTGCGATTGCGGTAACTGCGATTGTTTGGTGACGTCACAATTCAAACCATATCCTGAGAATTGAGTGAATACAGTAAGGATTTCTGTAGCATCTAGCTTTTGCTTTGCAGGTGAAGCCAAAAAAAAATCGGTTGTATGACGAGAGTCTGGAAAGGTTTAGGTATGGTCAATCTAGATATAAGACGAGACGCTATTGACTTGGTGTCTTTGTTCAAGACAATGAGGAATGGTATTGACTGTCCGCAGCTTTTACGTCAAATAAATAAATAAATAATAAATATTTCACAACACTCACACCAATTTTCTAGTCCCAAATTAAGCTACGAGGCTTGTGTTATGGGTACTAGACAACGGATAAACATACTTAAATACTTTTTTTTTGTAAATAAATACATATTATACATAGAAAACACCCAGACCACTACAAACACACATGTTCATGCACACAAATGTTTGTACTGTGCGGGGATCGAACCCGCGACCCTTGGTTTTAGAAGTCCGACCACAAAATCCAAAATATCTTCGCGGTGCCTTTTCGCAGGACACGATTCGGTAGCAGCTCGCCAATCCCACGTTTATGCAAGCTATATAACAGGTTTTGTGAATCTCTAGGTATCCACTGAGATTGCTCATATAAATATGGAAAAAAATTATGTTATTTTCCATAAAGTACCTTAACAAGTGTTTTGTACTTTTAAAAATACGTGTGTGTACGTTATTCAATTTAGCATGCTGTGTTTGTCTGTAAATCGGTAGAACAATTATCATAAAGCCGTATTAGTCGTAACATAAGTAAGCATTATTGCCTTGATGCATTTATGCTTACTTAAGTTAGTTGACAAACCTTATAAAAAATATGAAAATACCCCCGACGAAAAAGAGTGATGTTATAGGTTTGACCACTATGTCTGTGTGTCTATGTATGTGTTTGTCTGTCTGTAGCATCGTAGCTCCCAAACGGATGAACCGATTTCAAAGAATTTTTTTTTAACTTTACTTCCCAACTCCGCTAAAAAGGTTTTCTAAAACGTGTTTGTTTTGCCTCTCCCTCCGCCCCCCTCGCTCTAGATGACGCATCTACGCCCGCTTTTAACGCAAAATATGAGACTGCTGCAGCTATGTAGATAATAAATAAACTTTGCTTAGACCTTTAATCGAAAGAAAATTGAATTACGGTATTAATTAATTACGATATTTTTTAGCTGTGGAAAAACCGTCAATTAGTTGACCGTGATTACGTTATTTAGGTCTTGTTAGAATGACGTGGTATCAAAATGTCACTAAAATAGTTACGGCGTTCGGGCCACACATAAAAAACATAAAGATTAAATGCTTCAAATAACGTCAATAGTCGGGTAATTAAGTCCAAAATAAACATTTTTCTTTTATTTTAACCTTACCTACCTTTCTACATTTCATGTATTTTCTAATGCCAAATGTCAGAGTTCAACTAATTGGTATAGCTTTTGTCACAACTAGAGTACGGTTGAAATATTTAATTATAGCACAAAATTATTAGATTTCTTTTTAGATAATATATTTTATAAAGGATTTAGAGTTCTAGGTGTCCAACTCAAACATTTTAAAGGGTTAATTTATGTGTTCAAAAATTTTAACTTTCAAATGTCGGTTATCGCGGCTGATATGTTAGAGTTTAGATAAAAGACGGTAACCGTGTCGGCAATTTGTTAGGGTTATTTATGCGGTTCATTATTTAACTTATCTTTGGCTATAACGAGGGCCAGCACGGAATTTTAGAGCTTATCTTTAGGTCACGTTTATCGTGAATCGTCAAAAAGTTTTTAGTAGTACGAAAACGAATTACGAACGAGGTTTATATCTGGGTAATACTTTCGGGGTTGAAATTACGATTTTATTCGCTTCAGAATGTTAATTTAAAAAAAATGATTTTATTTAATATCTACGTATCTGCAGATACTATTGGTGAAAGACTTGAACATACCTAACTTAACATGATTTAACAGTCTTAAATATAAAAATGAACAGCAAAATGTGTTGGTAAGCGCATAGCTCAAAAATGTTTGGACCGATTTGGCCAATTCTTTTTTAATAATATTAAAGTACGGATGGTCCTTACGATAAAAAAAAAAACAACGCAGGCAGGACAACATCTGCGGGGTCCGCTAGTTATTCTATTAATCAGACGGAAAGGCGAGAATAGTTAGTTATGCTACTGATGAAATGTTTTACTTTTTATCTTTAATTTTTTTTATTTTTTTTTTAAATTTTTCCTTTTTTCAGGTCCATTACAGACTAAGTATCATTATCCAACTCTAGATTCTAGACGAATCCTACAACTTGTTTTTGCTAGAAACGTATTGTCACAGATTATCCGAAAGCGACTGTAGATTTTAGTCTACTTCCCAACTCCGCTAAAAAGGTTTTCTAAAACTTGTTTGTTTTGCCCCTCCCTCCGACCCTCCTCTCCCTCGCTCTTAGAGGACGCATCTGCGCCCGCTTTTAACGCAAAATATGAGACTGCTGCAGCTAGGTAATAAATAAACTTCGCTTAGACCTTACAAGAACACTGTTGTGCAAGCGCGAGATTATAGCGTTACGAACGAGAATGTTTTTTTTTTATAAATAAATATTTCACAACAATCACACCAATTCTTTAGTCTCAAAGTAAGTTACGAGGCTTGTGTTATGGGTACTAGACAACGGATAAACATACTTAAATACTTTTTTTGTAAATAAATACATATTATAGAATAACATACATATATAAATAGAAAACACCCAGACCAGTACAAACACACATGTTCATGCACACATATGCTTGTACTGTGCGGGGATCGAACCCGCGACCCTTGGTTTTAGAAGTCCGACATGTAGACCACTGCACCAAGCGGTCGTCAAACAACATTAATAAATTATTTAGCTATACTATTATGCAGCCGAATCCACTACATCAAGTAGTGGCAGTCTATCCGGCCTGGCACAACGCGCAGAATGTCATTGGAACGCCCACTATAGCACAAAAGAGCTAAAAATGGTAAAGTGTCTCCATGATTCGAGTTATTAGATAGAGTCGCTCGTAGTCTGTCGAAGCGACAACATCTCCTGAGGATGCCACGTGTAGTGGCGAAACGCGTCGAGTGTTTTATTGGTGTCAGTGTTGTGATTTCAGGTGCATGCTGTGTCACGTTGTGTGTTGTATGTAAGTCCTGCGACTTCCAACTCTAGCTTTTTCAAGAGGTTACAGTTGGATGTATTTGGGTTCCTGCGCTGGCGTCGTTTAGTGGAAATTTAAAGCAAAATAATCCTCTTTTTCAGCATTAGTCATGAATTTTCGCAAAGTAACGCCTGATTCCATAGACAGGTTTTCTTTAAGAGTGTCTTATGCACCGGCAAATTTGCCTAATGTGCTGGGTACCGAACATAATAAAATGGCAGTTTACGGTTTCCGAAAAAAAATACCTCCCTTTAAGATATGTAGCTGGTTCTTTGATCTAGGTAGTCATTAAAAGATGTTCTGAGAACATTGCTAAGTACCTACCTGTCTCGCAAGCAGTTACAAGCAGTGCGCTGAATTCCATGAAACGGTCAAAAGCAGAACAAAATAAACAGATACAGGTTTCCATTTAAATCATGCTACCTTTCCACTCATAATATCTTCCTGCTTATTATGATTCAAACAAAGGCGAAGGAAGCCGCGGCGAGAACTTAAAATCGAGGTCAGAAACTTGCGGTACAAAGTCAGGAAGGAAAAGTCCCTGAAGTTTGTCCGAAAAACCGGGAAAAACCCCCGAATTCAAACCCAACATTCTGTTTCCTGAAGCCGAGGACGCCTGCGTAAATATTATTCGGGACTTTCTTTTATTCTCTTTGTTTTAGCTCCCATTATTGCGGTCCGCGGCGGGTCAGCGTCGCCCACAAAAATACCAACAAATAAACGATTAGACAATAAATAGCTCTAAACAACATTTCAAAACTTTCATTTGATACAAAGATACAAGAAAAAGTCTCGTCTAATTTGTGTATTTCTTTCTTCAAAGCGAATGAGACCCTCCTCAAAAGTAATTGACAAATTCGTACAAATAAAGAAAAATAAAACGTGGAACTTTTCTTTCGCGTGGAATAATTAGTCCAGCGCAACGGTTCCGCCGCGTTCCGATACGTTCCTTTCGCATCGTAAAACTGTGGATTTTATTTGTGGAATTCGGCGCGCGGGGCGTTTTATGAAAACTGTCCCCTCCTTGGCGCGTGTAACGGAACGGAGCAAAGAGATTCCGTAATTTGCTCTTCGAGTGATTTTTGGGGATGATCGGAAGGCAGATGGCGCGATATTGGCCTCCTAGTTTTATGCGTGGGCCCCTGCAGACAATGTCGCCCTGCTCGTAAAACAAAGATGAATCCGTCAAGGGCTAAACTACTGTGAATCGCGGAAGTTTTTTTTGCTGAGTTTGCAATTTGAGAGTGGAATCTGTGAGATATGATATTTGAAGCTTACCGTCATGTCGTTATGGCAGTAGTTACGCACACGCTCGGTGTCAGTCCTCTGAAACAATGGAAAAGGAATGTTAAGCGTTTATTCGGTAATTTAAATGAACGATTCCAGGCGCGAGTCATTTCGAGAGTCAAATTAATCAGCATTGTATAGATTTTATCGAAGCGCTGCAATTACTTTCGCGTGGCTGGTCATTTTTGGTTAAGTAGTTGATATTCGGACTGAAATGACGTTACCAGTGATTGAATAACTTTTTCCGTGAGAGTATAATGATTGTAGGAATTGTTACATACTGATTATCACAAAAAAATCCTTTCTTCATTTCACACGAAAACTCAAATTTACTAACATGGTGTTTCAGCAGAAATCATGATAGCACTAGTTCAAAATCAAAAAGGTGAGTTGTGGCGAGGTGGAGAAGCTCTGAATGTCGAAATACAGGATCTATAAATCCTAGTTTGGCAACAGAGGCTATGAGTATGTTTATTCTTTTTTTCCTGTTTATTAGTATTCGAAGCTTATGTACACACTATGTATCTGATTTTTTCTGGTATATAAAGATTATTTTATATATTATTATAATATAAAGTTATTTTTTGTGATGAACAGTAATGGACTGCTTACTTCATCTCATTAGCCTTTAATAACCGGGACCAACAGCTCAACGTGTCTTCCGTCCGAAGTGCGAAGATGCTTCTAAATAGACGTCAGTCACTTATATGGTCGGAATGGTCACCCATCCCAAACGCGACCGCGCCTTAGGTTGCTTAGCTATTGTCTCACTACCAAAGCGTTGCCACCACTACCCCAATAGCATTTAGTAGATTAATTATCTCAGTGAGATTAACGAAAAAACGTGGCGATAACTCAACTGTATCTTCTACCTAGCATCCTGCACTTATGCTGGTTGGAAAATATATCTTCGGCTGCAACATACAAGCCGAAACATCCCCTCGAAGCGAACCTAAGACTAATCCCCTATATCTTAGTGGATGGTGTTTTATCGTCCGCCCTCGCAATCAGGGCCCGCATACATCAGTTCCCGGGCAGGCCACTTCGTTGACCGATAGTGTGGAACGGAGTACCTGAGGTACTGAGGCAGGTTAATCTTATGGGATGGAAAGAGATCTGTTGAGCCGTCGATCAGTATTCGAAAGGCAGTCAAAGATTCTGTGTCTTTTTGACATGAAATCTAAGGGGTGTGAATAGCATTGTATTTTACAAAAAAAGTAGATTGGATAAGGGTAGTAAAAGTTGGCTTAGCTTTGAGATTAAAAATGAGACAATTAGGTGAATTTTTTAAGAGTCATATATATAAAATCGTGTAAGTTATGCATAACTCGTTTGTATCTTTTCGTATAATTTCCAGGCTAACCTATTCTATTCTATCAAATCAAATACATTTTCCTCAAACACAGTCTCACACTTACAGATTGCAAATCACTTCACCATACAATAAAGATTACGCATATTCCCTCGACTATCTATTACACAGAGCCACACACGAGGCCCAATTTTATGCACCCACCAGACAGCCAGTACAGTTACCAGTTAGCGTATTACGCCACCCTTCAGTCGCACAACACAACCCTTTCTCTCCGTAATAAAGTTTAGTTTATCCACAAAATTCTTGTTTTATTTCGTCCACCAGGGACGTAACGTGGCTGGCACGTGTCGTGCCACGCAACATGCCCAGAAAAAGCTTTACAATAAATGGCCACACGAGCGGGAATGTTAACCGAGAGTTTATTTAACTTACAAATTAGAATAATCAAAAAGACTCTGCGAGGTCAGTGCTTGGGAAGGGGTGAGCGATGAAATTGCAACGGTTGGTTGCATCTAATACAAGATTTTTCGAGCTAGAGAGGTATGTTATCGTGATTCATTTAAGTATCTTTACGTTTGAAATAATTCTAGATCTTAGCGTTGTATTGCTGTTGAAATGGACAAAATAACACTTTTTTAATTTATTATTTATTTATTAAACAAACTATTTCCATAGTTTGTCTGTATATTTAACTATTAACATATTTTGGACATCATTTACAACAAATCATTTAGTAATATTTTTCATTACTTTCTAATAAATAAACGGAATAAACATTTTATACTCATGTAAAATCTTAATGCATAAAACATAGCAAAATGGTTGTAAAATGTTCTCCCTGTCCCTTTATAGAGAGGCTGCTGCTAACAGAGTAACGATATTTAATAGTGCAGTACCCACCAACAAGGCAAATAATGTCCAAGCAAATATACTTTTTTACGCGGCTGTAGCCTCTATTTTATACTTATCGACTCAAGTCATAATTCTCGTCACTTGAGAAAATGGTCAGCGTCACTTGAGAAAATGGTCTGCGACACTGACGCTTGAGAAAATAGAACGTCGTAATTTGATTTAACGATCATTTTACATCTTATTACGAGTTAAGAAGGTAGGATAAACGATCGAACGACAATGTGTATTCATAACACTAGGTCGTCTTTGGAACTCTCGTAATAATGTGATTAATACGTCTTTAAAAATCCGTTTTACCATTATACATAAGAGTACATGATGTGGCTTCTAATAATATGTATAAAAAAATAGTTGAGCTGACCGGAATCTGATCAGAGTGCATACTTCTAAAAAGGAAATCCTCTAAAACGATAATTGTTTTATCAATTTATGATATAAGCTCACATGACAGCACGACAAGGTAAAAACTGTGTCATTTTACTTATTCGCATGTAATGAATGCGATGAAAATTGTAGCGAGATGTGCTATCGTTTTTTTCGAATATCGGTTCTCTTAGTAGGCCTTCACACCCGGATCGTTGACAACTGAAATTCATTGCCGAACCAGCTAAGAACACCAACAATAAAATAGTTTAATTGGGTACCTGCCCGTTTAAAACATGTTTCATTTACATCCGCTACATAGGAGTACTTATTTGAACTAACACCCGGGAAACTAACCACATCCCCAGCGTGAAAGGTTATAAATAAAACTAGCGGGGTGTGCTCACGAGCGCCGTAATTCACCGTCCGCACCTTTTTGCGTCCGTGTGGACCACGCCTGTCCGAGGGTCGGGGGTTTTAATAGATAAATAAGTGGCTTTTAGATTTTTTAACGATCCGCGGTAACGTCACTACTAGTGGTGCATTAAAAATAAAAATAAAATTCTGCTTTTTTAACTGCCATCACGTCGTCAGCACATGTTTTTTTTTAACACCAATTAAAAGAGCGACGCCCTTTTGCTTTTAATATATTTTACAAAGAACATACCCGAACAATAAACATGAAAAAATAAATGCTTGCAACCCACCCCCGTAAAGGTGCCTGGCCACCGGCTTTTTGTCGGCGGATTGCACAAAATCTCCACTCCTCTTCAGTGGTCAATCCTTTTGGTTATATTAAACTCCGTTTCGCCGCTCCGTTTCATAGCTTCGCGCTGTTGGCCAGGCACCCCAATGGGCACGGAAGACCAAATCTACCGAGGCTTCTTCTCTTAACTTCATTTGGAGCTGTAGTCATGGACGCTTCGAATGCCAGAATCTTAAAGTAACTTTTGTAAACCGCAAAGATTCGGTCGAAGTCTTAGACTTAAGTTTACAGACCTTATTAGTGTCAATTTCCAAACTTAAAACAGGACACTAAATGGTTGTTTACCGGAGTATTTTCGCCAGTTCATCATACTTAGTTATATTATCATATCTTTTACCGAACCAGTCAAGCGAAACACAAACAAAACACGTTTTTTCACGCCCACTACTTCTCGATAAGCCAATTTTCTTATTCGGTAAGTCCAAACTAAACAAGGCTTTACCTACTTTTATCATTAGAAACCGTTCAAGTGTGAAACACGCTGAGCATCAGGATAATAATCTTTATTGTAACTGACAGCTGTTTACAAAGGCGCCTAAATTGCTCTCGATAACGTTTTTGTGAACGTTAAAAACACAAGATCTGTTATCATTTTATCATCGCAAAGATAGCGTTCGTAAAACAGTTAAAAAGTCGTATGTGAAAAGATTTAACAGGAATATAAGAATAAGAAAAAATAAGAATAAAATAAAAAGAATAAATAAGAATTAATATTTTTTTTTTGTAATAAAAAGCATTATTATTATTTTTTTGTCATAATTTCATCTTATTCATTTTAATTTACGATACCGCATTTTATTTTTTAATCAAATATGCCAAATTTGTTGGATTGAGGCTTAAAATTTTCTTTCATAACTTGTGTTATACAAAATATATTTACTCTTATCTAACTTGGATTTGTTTTATTTCACAACATCCCGAGTTATTTTTGGGACACTGTACAACTTGTGTTTCATATTCATTCTATTGTATTCGTACGAGTATACACACACAAATTCAACGTAACTGTTCCTGTTGATTAAAGGCTGTTTATTTGAAGAGTTCCATAACCCTAACGGTGGTACACACAAAATAGATCATACAAAGCTAATGTCACTTTAGATAAATAACCGGGAACTCCTATTCATGATACGAGTACAAGGCCGAGCCGTTGAAAGCATCACTCTTCGGGTAGTTACGTTTGGTTTGGACTGCGGTCGCAGTGAAGCGGGAACAGCCAATCTAAATCAGGTTTGAGCCCTTGACGACCAAGATGACGATATCTGCGCTGTAACAGTGAAATATTTATATCGTTGCCGTGACTCGAGAGAATAAAGTATTCGTACTTGAGTAATTATTATTATTATATTGTTATTTTTTTTATTATACGTTAACTGTGTGTGTGTGTGTGTGTGTGAGAGAGAGAGTGCATTTGTAAGCGTGTAATTATTGTACAAATCAAGAAAAAATTATATTCAAAGTAAAAAAACTAGTGACCTCTATGACCAACTTCTTGCAATGCAAAGTTGCAGTTTACAGCAGTAAAAAGAACTGATTGGTCTTAGGGCAGAACGGATCTAGATTGTAGACTTTTATGAAGCCCCGAACTAGACCTAGACTTACCGCTCGATCATTTAATCCATGGGGGAAGTCTGATGAATCTGGTCGAAAGCACATTCACATAGAGTTATAAAAATATACGTAGTGATTAAACTGTTCTGTTTGCGCTGTCGGCACTCGCTAGAGTCATTACCGCGTACGTAGCTTTTGCTTTATTTTCGGGTCGTCACTCTGAACTAAATACCTATCTCTTCCGTCTAACGGATGAAAAACGATCGCGCTGAGTGGAGACCCGCTGAAAATATTCTAAAGAGTACGTAATGTTAGGTTGCGATTTTCATTGTTTGAGGTCGGTCATATCTCTCTATATATAAAATTCTCGTATCACAATGTTCGTTCCCGTACTCCTCCGAAACGGCTTGACCGATTCCTATGAAATTTGGTGCATATTGAGTAGGTCTGAGAATCAGCCAACATATATTTTCATACCCCTTAGTGATAAGGGTTGTCCACCCTTAACATTTTTATGGCAAAACAACGTTTGCCGGGACAGCTAGTTATTTTTATAAGATTTTCATATTATTTTTCAAGAGTGGAACTCACTACCTGCGTCAGTGTTTCCCTGCAATTCTAACCTAGGAATTTTCAAAGCTGGAGTGAACAGACATCTTCTAGGTGAGCTCGCTTTATCGTAGACTCAGTCTTTGCCTCGTTGGACTTAGTCTTGAGTGAAGAGCAAACCTATCCCAAATAAAAAGAAAATGTAGCTTCCAAAGCCAGCGCACACCTGTGGTATATCGCCGCGACCGGCGACTGACAGCTGTCATGATGACACCGATCTTAAATATTTTCAAGACCATGGCGTTTAAAAAACATAGCCCCTATGAAGTTTAATACAACCAGTATATTTTCAAAAAGCTATAGAAATCAATATTTAAACACACAACAAATATTTGGTCAATTGACTCTGATTTATGATACATGACCGTGACCTCACGTTCTTGTATTCCCATACAAAATGTATGGAGGCAGACCGTTTTGACAGATAATAAAAAGTATGTCAACGATTGCTGGTGTCATCTAGCCTATTTGTTGTCACGCTGTCGGTCGCGCGCAAGTAGCGGCAACAGAATCAGTATGTCGCATATACGAGTAATGTGTGCTGGCGATCAATGATAGAAATATATAAAAAAATAGTCTGACAAATTGACAGATAGTGCCGAGTTCACATAAAGATCTTTTTTTAGGCAGAAAGAAACAAATTTATGTTCATAGGTTATTTTAGAAACGTTCCACTTAGTGGTAAAATTCTTTGAAATCACGCTTCAACCGGAAAAAGGTTTACAATGTTTTCCTGATTTTCTCAGAAGGCAGTAGTCGCCCCAGTGAAATTATCCTTTTTAATGGAAATAAATCTATTTTGGTTACGGTTCTACGAAATGTTGTTTGCATGTATTCATCGAAACGAGATTATTCTAAGAATAATTATTTCGTTAGGTTGATGTTAATATGATTTTATTTCTGAAACGTTTAGACCCAGTTAAATTTGTCGCTTAGCCTGATTACCTAGTAACTTATAATCAGCAAGACTGCTTTTCAATAGATTAATTCAATTTGCCATCTGGTTCTTTTTCTATTTGCAGTCCTCAACTTAGTTTATCAAGCAAAAAAACTGACTGCCTCGTTGGTGTAGTGGCAAAGATTCTGTCTTACATTCGAGAGGTCTTGGGTTCCAATCCCAGGTCGAGCCAAAAAAGTTCCTGAGATTTGCTGTCGTGGATTTATCAGAAACAGCTCGGAGTCGGGAAGTTGGCAATGTTACACCCCCGTGCCTCGGAAAGCACGTTAAGCCGTTGGTCCTGCGCCTGATCTCCCTCCGGTCATGTCGGATTGCCGTCTCACCGAACTTTGAGAGTGATGGAACAGTGAGTGCACCTGTATATTATCTCCAACGTAGTTGGCAGATCTCTGTTGAGATTGGCCGCAAATCGGGCAGGAGGACTATTATTTATTATCAAGCAAGCTACGTAACTTTTTTTAACTCCCGACATAAAATACGGGTGTTATTACTTTGACCGCCTATGTATGAATGTGTTGTTGTGTTTTGTGGGTGTCTCTCTGTGGTATCTTAGGTCCCGAACGGATGGGCGGATTTCAAAGCAGTATTTTCTTATTCGAAAGATACTTTAATCGCGGTGGTTCTAAGCTATAGCTGATCAAAATCCGTCCAGCCGTCACCGGTTTTTGAACTGGAAAGTTGGTTTTAGTAGCCCTTATTACAGTCAAAAGCGTATAACGTGCGATTATACCGATGTAAAAACGTCTGATATTAAAAACGCTTCACATATTCACGTGCGTCACTGTACCTTCTTGCTCCTAAAACTATTAGGGGTTGGTACACAAAGCAGCTACGACTAAGAGACGGCGAGCCATAATCTATCGTCGGTTCTACGACTAACTTACTGCTAATTGGAAGCGACAAAGGAGCCAAGACAAAGACGCTTCTACAGCTTGTAGCGGTATAACGGGGGTAGAGGTGTCCGGCTTGGAGCTTGAATAAAGGACGCTCTGGTAGGTTATAATGTAAGCAATTTTGTTAGCTACAATTAGTAATGAAATTGAATGATATTCTTCATAGCTAAGGGTAAAAACTTGACATTGAGAAGTCCAACGCAAAGTACTTTTTAAGTAAGAGAATAAAGAACAAAACAGTACAAACGGATAAGTACTTGAATTTTATAAAGTTCTTTGCATAAAATTTGTGCCTTTTTTCGGGGCGGCGGACGACGAAACTTTGTCAATTTGTAGAAAACAATATAACAAGCAATTTATATTACAGAATGATATCTGTAAATTCAGTTCGCGATATGACCGCATGAATAACTCACTGTAATTATTGTATTAATAACCATTAATATCAGACATTCATCAAATATATCTCGATATATATAAAATTCTCGTGTCACAATGTTCGTTCCCGTACTCCTCCAAAACGACTTGACTGACTCTTATGAAATTTTGTGAGCATATTGAGTAGGTCTGAGAATCGGCCAATATCTATTTTTCATATATGATAAGAGTTGTCCACAATAATTTATATCCACTAACGAGCGACTCATCGTATCGTATCGGTCGCTCGTAGTGGCGAAACGCGTCGAGTGTTTTGTTGGTGTCAGTGTTGTGATTCCAGGTGCATCTTCTGTGTCACGTTGTGAGTTGTAGGTATTGTAAGTCCTGCGACTACCAGCTCTAGCTTTTTCAGCTTTAGTCATGGATTTCCGCAAAGTAACGCCTGATTACATCAACTATAACGCCATAGTTTTAAATCGTTGCTCCATCTGCTCCTTGATCCTGCGGGAGAACTTGCAAGGATATTCCTGAACGCTAATGGGCTACCAGGATTGAGTGCGCCCATTCGTCAGCGAGTCCACCGTGCTATAAATACGGGGCGGTGCTGCTATGTTGGACGTACACACAACAAATGGTTTATGGTTTAAGATATTTATTTAAGAATTCCAAAAAATCACTTATTCATATACAAAGCCGAGTAATGAATAGACATCATCACACCGAGAACAAAAACAACAAATATGGCGGGTTAGCGTAATGTATACCTACGCGTATCAAGAAGACCTCCCCGATGACCGGAGCCGAAAAGATTTTTTAAAGTGTTATGTCTTTTCGAACTATGCTACTGTTAAGAAGATAAGGATAATTGTTCAAATGAAATTGTGATTTTCATAAATGGCATGATATGTGTAATAAACGATATTGAATATTACAAACGCGAAAGTATGGATGGATGTACGGATTTTTGTTACACGTTCACGTAAAAACTACTGTATGAATTTTAACAAAGATTTACAAAAATATAGCTGATACATCAGAACAACACATGGGCTACAATTTACAAACAACTAGCTTTTACCCGCGACTTCGTCCGCGTTAGGTACCTAGTTTTTTTGGAATGCGTTGTTTTCCCGTTATACTAATTTTATCCAAATATAATTCAAATCAAAGTAACTTATGTCCTTGCTTAAGTATCAAACTAACTCCTTACCAAATCTCATTTAAATCCGTTCAGTAGTTTAGGCTTAAAAGCGACCACTTAAATTTTCCCATGGGAATGTGTCATTTTCCCGCAGAAAAAAGTAGCCTATGTCCTTTCAAGGGTATCCAAATATCTCCATACCAAATCGGTTCAGTAGTTTAGGTGTAATTGAGTAACAGACAGAGTTACTTTCGCATTTATAATACGAGTACTACGAGTAGTATGGATTGAGAAGATTAAGGGTTTCCACGCGGACGAAGTCGCGGTCGGTCACTACTGTTGCTATAAATACTAGGAATAGCCCTAAAAGTACGCGAACGTATTGCGGGCCGACGGTCATTGGTGGGGAACGTGGTATTCTAGAGATTAGCAGCAGATAGTACTGAAGCAAGGAAAGGAAGGAAAGGCATCACATGCAACGCTCGCTTCTTAAGTCATAAGTAGCTGTAATTTATGAAGCCGTCTCCTGTTTATCCCCGTTTTTCGGCAGGATAGTATTGCATGGCTTTGTTTTATTTTTTACTAGCTTTACCCATAACTTCGTCTGCATAAGATAGTTTTTTTGGAATGCGTTGTTTCCCGTAATACCAATTTTATCCAAATATAATTCAAATCTTTGGTAATTTAGGCGTGAAAGCGATCAGATTCCCCGGAATGTAATTTTTCCCATGGGAATGTGTTGTTTTCCCGCGGTCAAAAGTAAATAATGTCCTTTCTAAAGTCTCAAACTATCTCCTTGCCAAATTTCATAAAAATCTGTTTAGTAATTTAGGCGTCAGAGCGATCGGCCCACTTGAATTTCCCCATGGGAATGCGTCATTTTCCCGCGGTAAAAAGTGGCCTATGTCCTTTCCTGGGTATCAAAATATCCCCCTACCAAATTTCATGCACATTGGTGCAGTAGTTTAAGCGTGATTGAGTAACAGACAGAGTTACTTTCGCATTTATATATTACTATGGATTTAGAAACAATATTATCAATATTATTATGGATTTAGAAATCTGGTCGAACTGTTGTCTTTGATCACGGTCACGGTCATTCTTATTATAACGCTGAAATCTACGATAGTGATTACTAGAGGCCATTGATTATATCTCACTCATTAGCTTTCCGTTACGTTTCTGTGTAAATAAGGCTGTAATTTAATGCATTTTTGTGGTGCGAAAAGTATTCCTTCTTCCGATAAAAAACCGTTACAGATTTTAGTATAGTTGGCAAAATGTTTATCACGTCTACAAATACCACAGTTATGTCGATGATTCCTTGAAAATCAACGATTCAAGTTCTCATAAGTCTGAAAGTAGTTCGATAACTCTTTATCAACACCCACATCAGAGCGTGTACAACCAGCCTAATGCGTCTGACGTGCAAATGCAGTATTTTCGTTCTGACGTTGGGGCGTAGATTAATGCGTTCCTGATTTCGGAACGCATTCTATTTGTTACGATTTGCTATCGCTGATATTCGCGTGGTACACTAAATTGTTGGTTCCAGAACACGAGTTATGGATTTTAAATCAAATATTTACTGAGCCTTATTGAAGCGGTGTGTTGTAGGTAGGTTTAAGCGCGATAGAGTAGGTACAACTTAATAGAGTCTGTATCGAAACTGATAACACATTTTTATTTTATTTCGAATGTTAATTGGCTGGGAATAATATTTATTGGGTTATATCACTTGAAACACATTAGCAGTAGGTCTTAATTACTTTTTGCAGATGGAATAACATTATGAATTGCATTTTGTAAGTTTCCCACATCGCGTACTAGTTCGTTTTGTTTAGTTTTTAGTTTTTTCGATGTGTTTTAATTGGTTTTTGGTTATCTTTTATTTAATGTTGATACCGTGTTGCTTGGAAAATTAATCACGCAATGCGGATAACGCATAGCTGATCTCAACAGTCTAATTTTAAGTCTAATTTTGAAGCAACACGAAAGATAAAAATATTTTAGTCAAACCAAGCAACGTACGAAAACTACTCTCCGCAAACAACATTAAAATTGCCATCTCCGTGCCTTGCCAACATTAACCCTCCTTCACTCGTCTGCGATCAGTAACGCATTGAAAGGGTTAACCCTCAGTCGGAACCGTTTTGGCACGTCTTCCCCTCGGCCTGTCTGGCCAAGGTTTCCCCCGCAGACGCCGCTCAGGGGTAATGTTGTTTGTTAATCGTCTTTAAGTATCGATACGTGAAAAAGATACGGTTAAATCTTTATTGGGGTACAGCAGAAACATTGTAGCATAAAAATTAAACATGGACAGTGGCATTATTACAGGTTTTTAAAAGGTTTTTTTTTTCATTTAAATATTAAAAATAACATAGATTGGATATATCTGAACTACTAGTTTCAACAACGGTGGAAAGCCGATTGCCAATTGATCATGTAATATGATCATAAAGGACAAACATGGATATGCGTCGGAAAGAATTTATCGATAATATGCAAGCTACAACCCTATTCCTGTGTTCAGTAGTTGTTTATTCGTCTCTGTGCTTTCCTACGAAAAATATATTAAGGCGTTATCCCGCCAATCTTGTTAACTGTAAATTTTTCCCGCGTAATACTAATAACGTAGACTTGGGTTTTGTTAATAATGCAAATATTAAGGTTTCCTTTGCCAATGATAATGCTGTTTATGAAACGGCGGCCTGTGATTACTTTTGGAAGTAAGTGATGATAAAACATTCAACGTTATTGAATATTTAAACACTTGCAAAGTAATCCGTGATAAAAATGGAAATCTTAAGAAATATTCAAAGAACATCGTCAACGTAGTGACAGGAATCGAGGTAAGCAGATAGGTAAATTATTGTTTCTATATAAACATTTTTCGAAAGTAAATCTTTCTTTGTGCTCAACTTTGTTACCGTAAACATTTGCTTCGAAAAGTAAGGTACCGGAAACACCTGTGTAGCCATTTAAAATGCACCCTGCTGCTACAGCTCGTTTCGCGCCATTATGATGTTTCCCATTCCCTGTCAAAACCGCTTGCATACCAGCTGCTCAGTGGGCGATAACGATATTTTGACATCCCGACCCTACCCTTCGCCAGCAGTCGCATTTTCATCCCGGAGATGTGATGTGTGTAATGCATAAAATTTAAAAAATGGCCGCAACCACCATCTTTACGCGAGAAACGCCATTCCGCGCGCTTTCCGCGCCGCCATCTTGCCAGAATGAAATATGGAGTCAGACAAGGACCGGACACATGGTCCTTTATGAAAAAGCGAGAAAAATTGTCGGCGATTTTTTAATAAAAATCTTGCTTGTTTTAGTCGATACGGTTGGCAATGGGCGGATATTGAAGCGGCGGATCGGCGCGTAAATTAAAAATTCCGGAAGCAACAGTATCCTGGACTATTTACTTAGCGCTAGGGAAGGGAAATGTTTATAACACATTTTGAACGAGCTGTGTAAGCGGGCATTAATGGACTGGAAAGAGGTGAAAGTTTTTTCTTTGTTACGTTACGAAGTAAAAGGCTTACCGAGGGGATTAACCTAAAATCAGAACACCGTATCTCTAATTTGAAATTCCGTTGTAATAATTAAAAAAAACTAAATTTCCCCATTAAATAATAGGTACCGAAAAGCCTAAACCTGAGTGCGCAATGTGGAATCACCGATCCGCCGGATGATAAACACCGAACATATCAAGTTAAAAGCCTCCGATTAGTCCGACATCCATTTTCCGTCGCTCATTAAAGGACATCGTTTTACTTGCGGGTCGAAAATACTTTTTGTGTTCGCGACATCAAGTTCCGGGAACAGATAAAAGAGATTCAGACACGGTGATTTAAAAAAGAAAAGTTGTTACATCAAGTCACATCTCTTTGAAATAATAGGTACTTGAAATGATAGGTATTTTTTTGATATAAAACACTGTTTAGTTTTTGTGTTATAGCTATAAGGGTACCTAGGTCGAAGAAATTAAATAAATAAATATACAACAACGTCATTGATCTGACTCCGAGGTAAGTAGCTAAAGCACATGCGTTACAGATATCAGAATCAACAGTGGTATTACAAATAAACTTAAATAAATGTATTTATTAATTATATATATATTAACACCTAGACCAGTAGGTACAAACAGACATGTTCATGCACACAAATGTTTGTGCAGTGCGGGGATCGAACCTGCGACCTCTTGGTTAACAGTCAACTTCTTAACCATTACACCAATATGTTGGCCTATTCTAGAAAAGGCCTAAATTCAAATAAAATGTACACGCTGTAGAATGACAATAATATTGGTCTGTACGAAGTAAATTTCCCTGAATAATTGATATCGAGGGGTGAAAGGCTAATGGCGTTAAGCGACATTTTTGGAACTTTACACTAGAGCGTTTTAAAGTTTTGAAAATCGGAAAAAAAATCGTAGAAGTTCCGTTTTCTATTTAATTTAGATTCTAAATATACAGTTCTTCTTGAAATTAAAGTCCTCATCTAATGTCGTAGTTTTTAAACAAATATAATAAAAGGTTAAAGAAATAAATGTCGCTTGAGTCAAAAATGCTTGTTTGTTTATTTTTTTAGAGTAAGGAAAAAAGACTTAAGCGACGGTTGCCCTATTTTTTGGAGTAAAACTAAATGATTAAAGACACAATGGCTATCAAAATGAGCGGAAGGCTAAAAGACTCAAGGAAGTCGTCATAGTGTTTTTCGTGTAAAGCCAATAGATTGAACTACCTAGCTATGGGCGCAATAGATTACGTCTAATATGCTGAAAGGCCAATTCCATTCCTATTTAAGTACAGGAAAAGTGACTCAAGCAACGATTAATATTCTAATTTCATTGACCTAAATCCTAACAATTTTAAATTTTATTTGAGATTGGTCGTTAAAGCCATAACCAAAACTTACCCCTATCAAAATTGCAGAACACTTAACAAGAGTTTTCGTTGATGTTAGGCGAGAATAAAATAAAAAGTATAATTGAAAAAGAGTGTTTATTAGAATCAAATACTGAAACAATCAAACAGGACACATTGTTAATAACAAATAATTTTTAACTAAATTAAAAATAATTGTTTAGAATTTAAAAAAGCCACAAAATACACTTTAAAACAATTAATGCTTTTCAATATTTAAGCAACAAAAACACTTACGAGAAAAACTTGTATTTTAACCATCCATACGTTTACTGAGTTTTAATAGAATCTACTAATACTGCACCTAACAATCAGTCAGTCAGTTACGTTCTTAATAAGAAATCACAGCAAATTTCCAGGTAAATGCTTTAGATAAATATCTTATTGCAATAACTATGCTTGGGTTTCACAGTCATAAAATTTTAATACAATTTATGGATACTTAAACTTGCTACAGTCACAAGCAACCATATTAACATAGATAATTTTTTTTGTGCTTTGTAGGATTTGCTTCCTAAGATTAATACGTCAGAATCACACCGTTGCACACTTTTTTCCCTCATAACTGTTCGTGAATCCTTTCTTCTTCTCTTGTTCGCGGACACATTTGAGATTTCTTTTTTAAAAAATTTCCTTCTCTCCGAGTCCATCTTATGCTAAAAAGAAAAAAAAACCGATAGTAATAAATAATTAAATCATTTTTAAATTAAACAAATCGTTCAGACCACATGTTTACCAATGAAAACATTTCTAACCGCGATCTTCAATTATTTTGTATCAAATTACTCACGATTCAATTAGAATTCCTTCAAAGTATAGGTTAGTAGGTATAACGCATTTCAATTTATGTGTTTATTTAACAATATTTATTCAACTACATGAATAACACAGAATTTAGAAGCTTACTTACCAACAATCTTCCTGCACGCGACTCAAAAACTACGCACACGTTTGGCCTCCCCGACGGTACGGCGCTGACTGAAGCGCCCCGCGCGAGCGCATGCCTATTATTCCCGAGAAGTTTTTAGGCAAGGCAAAGATTATAAGTAGGTCTTAAACGACATTGATCTATTGGTGTCATAGAACAATGTATTTGCTGAACATACATTTCCCACTTATTGTAGGAAAGGAGAAGTGATTCAAATACAAAAACTTTCTATAATTTTTGAATTAAGCGACCTCTTTTTGTAAAAACTATACGTCCTAATTATCTGAAAGAACCTGCTCTTTTAAATTTTCGAAAAGGCTAATTACTTTAAGTTACTGCTTTAAACATAAAATTGAGCAAAGCCAAATAATTCAAACGACATACTTTGTTTGTTTTTGATGCAGGCTATTTGATTTAAGCGACATTTGCCTAATATTTTTGTGGGAAGCTAATTGCATCAAGCGACAAGCTTGTATTTTTTTGTGGCAGGCTAATTGCTTTAAGTGACAGCAATTTGTGTAATGTGGGGCAAGCTAAATGGTTTAACCTACCATCTCCTTTAGTAATAGAAACAAAAAAAAAGCTTTAACAACCATTTGAGTTTAAAAGTGAAAAAGGAAAAACGTTTCAAGTAACTACCCATAGTATCTTGATATAGCTTAAGTCAACCATGTTATAAAAAAGGCATTTTTTTGTGTTGCTTGAGTCAGTAGCGCAGTAGAAAACAGAGTCCAAATCTATTTGCATCAAGCGACAAAAAAATGCTCAGATCTGTATGAATATTGGCTCAAAAGACGCAGAAAAATTCGCTGATTCCGAATATATATATAACTCAATATCGCTCTTCCTGTCGCTTAACGCCATTAGCCTTTCACCCCTCGATATGTTAACATGAATTTCATTGGTTTCGCCTCTTCAAGTTTCTTATGATTCAACTTTCTTTTATAAGTTTGGAGTTTCTTGGTGTGATATAGTAATACAAACATTTTCTATATAACTGCCTATAATAATTACAATTGTCGGCGTGTCTCAGGAAGTTTTAATACTGCTGGCCGATAAAGTGGTATAGGTTTTTGGTAGATTTTCAAAAAAAAGTTAAATTTTCACATCCAATTAATCAAACTGAAATAGCGCACAAAAAGAAGTGTTAGATCCATCTGAAATTATATTCACTCCTGTATATATAAAGTAGCATGATAACGCTAAGCAGAAACCCTGAAAAAATCTTCGTACACAAACAGTGGGAAACGATGACAAAATTCTCGAGTGCAACATTTATATTCCTGGCGTGTGGACGGGAGAGGTTGACCATATCACAAGTATTTTGTAGGAGAAGCGTTTTATCTTGTTAATTTTTATTTATTTAAATTTTAAATTTTATTGAAATTATACACTTTTTTATTTCGCGATTTACTTACAATTTCTCCTTCTGGTACAGGTGCTACGTACTTAAAAGATCGAGTCTATGTCTTGTTTTGTTGTTAAATTAATTTTTAATGGATTAAAGTTGTTTAATTTTCATTTTTCATTTTATTTTAGCTTCTCGTTTCAGATCGTTTTCAGCGTCCGTGGTCCCAGGTAGATTATCTTGTTAATTTTTTTTAGCTTAGGGCGACTGAAGTTGCAACGTTGGCAGCATGCTGCCAATTAGACATGGCTAAGGCCCAGGGCACACCTGTGTCTTACTGTAGCAGCGACTCGGAACTGATATCGATTTCGTCGCGGTTATTGGTTGACACGCTGTCAATCGCGGTGCGCTGGCGGTAATTGAGACATTGAAAGGATTCCACTAATCGGGACTGTAAGATTTCGATGTCGTCTGTGTGTTATATTGTTTTATTATAGAGAAATTGTGTATAACCACACCACACCAATTCATAAGAAATAGATCGGATGAGCCTTCACTTTATATAATAGTAAGCTAGATTGTAGAAACGGACTCATACTGTGCAAAGTATAATCATTATATTCATACAAAGATAACAAAATTTCTGATACTATTTTACGTGATTAAAAATTAAAAGATAACATAAGTAAATAAGGATATCAAAAATAAGATGATCTAGAATAATTCCGATTTCCAAATACAAATACTTCAGGGAAAAGCGACTACTGTTCTTCCACTCTCCGAATACAACACAAACGACATTTCTTGTCCTGGCATTCGTAGAAAGCTTTGCGCCTCTACGCGCCCAGGGCGGGCGGGAAATATTATTTTATTAAAATTGTCATGCCAGGTGAGATCCGCCGGGACGCGGGACTGATACCCGCTCTAAATCAAAATAGCTGAACATTACGGAATATTCACTCGGGCGATTCACTTCATTTTATTTTCCTGAGGACGCATTATGATCGGTGAAGGCGATAGCGATAATTTTTTACGAAGCTGTTCATTATTGTTAGATTGCAACTTGTTGAATGAACTTGTTTCATCGTCGACCCTGTCTTCTCAATCTTAAGTTTTCAGTTTAAACCAAACTTTTAAGTCTTTGACGACCGTTTGGTGCAGTGGTCTACATGTCGGACTTCTAAAACCAAGGGTCACGGGTTCGATCCCCGCACAGTACAAGCATATGTGTGCATGAACATGTGTGTTTGTACTGGTCTGGGAGTTTTCTATGTATAACTTGTATTTATTTACAAAAAAAGTATTTAAGTATGTACACAAGGCTCGTAGCTTAATTTGAGACTAGAGAATTGGTGTGATTGTTGTGAAACAACTTATAATCATAAAACATATCAAATATAATGTTCCAGTTAACAATATTTAGCAATTCTAAGCAGTCTGCCAGGTTGAACTTGAAAAAGAAAAGATTGACTTGATTTCATTATTGTCTTTGTCTTTTAGTCAAAATAAGCCTAATCTAATGTTAGCTGATAATTAATTTAAATAAAATAATGACCCATAAGTAATAAGTCCCTGGCTCCCGTGAGGTATTTTTTCTCATAGACTGGTCGCAATCGTTAGAATCGAATTCTTTGGGCGTTTCCTTGTTTGAGGACATAAAAAATATTTTATTATAGCATTGTTTTTTCGATTTTTTATTGAGCTTACGTTGACTGTTAATAATAAATATAAAACAAAGGACAATATTTATTGACTACACAGAGTTATCAATAGAATGTATGATATTGAAATTTATAAACATAGCTTTGCATTGGTGTACAACTGTTGGAAGCTTGTGTTTAATAGGCATGGTGACACCTTTTTCAAATATTTTCAAGACCATGGCGTTTTACAACCAGTTTATTTCCAAAAAGCTGTAGAAACCAATTTTTAAACACACTAAATTCAATAAATATTCGGTCAATTGACTCCGATTTCTGATACACAAACATGACGTTACGATGTTGTATTCCCATACAAAATCTATGGAGGCAGACCGTTTTGACAGCTAATAAAGAGACGAGATATGTCAACGATTGGTGGTGTCATCTAGCCTATTAGCTAGCAAATACTCTGCTTATAATATAGGATCCGGGGTTTCAAAATATAACGTCTTTTTCAGCATCAAAGAATCAAGAAGATATCGCTGTATTTCATCTCTTCGTTATACTAACCCAGGAGCTTCAAACTAGTCGCAAAGCAATTGCTTGTGTTGCGAACTATCTAAGACGTATTGCCAAGTTGTGAGTCTTTCATTCCGGCCTCCTAGTGGCAGGCATGCGCATCGGATTTTTCATTGTGCGGCCATTTCTGAGGTCTCGGGTTCGATCCTCGGACGGAGACAATGTAGAAAACCAATTTTCAATATTCTCACGAGTCTGGGTAGATGTGGTACCTACCTTCGTTGTTTCTGATTTCTATAAAACAAGTGCTTAATAAATATAAATAAAAATAGTTTATTTCGGACAACTGGAATCCATATATATATGTATACATAGGTCCATACTTAAACAATTAAGTTAGTAACAATGTAGGGAATGAGCTTAAGCTACTAATTTATTTATTAGATGAGGATTATTAGATAGAGATTAGAACAATGTATGGAGGTATATGGTATTGTCTCCATGTATCTGTTATTATTATTCCTCGCGACCCCCCGCCACGAGAAATCCAACTAATAAATACGAGTACATCGTATAGTGCCGTCGTGTCGGTAAGTCAACTGTCTCCGTCAACACGCATAAGAAACCGGTCACGCCTCAACGCCCGCAAACGGGTCGCTAAGATGCTTGTGGCGCAGTGGTGGCAGAGCTTTGGTAGTGATTACCAAAGTATTTTTTGTGTTTATTTGCAATCAGTCTTTGGTCTATGAGCGATAGTGACTTGCTGAGCTGCTTCCCATTGGATGCATCTACTCATCTGCTGCCCAGAGCTACTGACGGTCTTCTAGCTCTAGGATACGGTGACGTTTTAGTCGTCTCACATTGTTGGTCCATGGTGAGTTGGCGAGCAAGTTCGTAAGGGCGAAGGATTAGCCTCTCTTAGTACTTAGCTGCCAGACCCCGAATTTCTTCCTTTATTGTTGTCATTCCGAGGTGCTCGTGGATTTCATCGTTGGTAATGTACCATGGTAATTTCGCAATGGATCTTAGGATCTTGTTCTATTGGCGTTAAAGTATATTTAAGTTGGTATTGCTAGCGCTGCCCCATAGCTGCAGACCATATGTATAACCTTGGTATAACTTTGTATATTAGCAGTTTATTGTCAATAGAGAGTCTCGAGTTCCTTCCCAGCATCCAGAATAGGCTGTTGTACATTCGTTGAATCTCTTGCTGTTTATACTTGATGAGGTGCCTCCAGGTTAGATTACCAAAGTTAAGGCGCAGTCACGATTGGGATGGGTGACCATTCTGACCATAGAAGTGACGTCTCTTTACAAGCGTCTTTTTGCTTCGGAAGCTGTTAGTCCCGGTAAATATCGATCTGTATTTGTCGCTAAGCCTAGTCAGAAGCCCTCCGGCGGTTTAATAACATCTGGCAGTAAGGTTGTTCACCTTGGCTTACCTTACAAACAACCCCTCCACAAATTCGCAATGAGCCCGCGTGGTGGAGGTTGTCGTACCACCTGAGAGCAGAATACCATATGAGTCATTTTTAGGGTTCCGTACCTCAAAAGGAAAAAACGGAACCCTTATAGGATCACTTTGTTGTCCGTCTGTCCGTCCGTCCGTCTGTCAAGACCCTTTTTCTCAGGAACGCGTGGAGGTATGAAGCTGAAATTTATATCAATTACTCAGGTCTACTGTCCCTTGAAGCTGTGAAAAAATCAAACTTCTAAGCCAACGCAATCAAAAGATACAGCCGTTTATGCCGCAAATTTTCGACACTTGCAAGGGAATCAAAACCTACAGGGTGCTTCCCGTGAACTCAGAATCTTGAAATTTGGTACGAAGCAACGTCTTATAGCATAGATAAAGGAAAAATTACGAAAACCATAAATTTTTAGTTACATCACATAATATATATTTTTTTAATAATTTTAAACTTACTACCCATTTCCTCATAAACGCGTAGAGGTATTAAATTGAAATTCATACCAAATACTCAGGTCTATAATACCTTTAAGCTGTAACAAAATCAAACTTCTATGTCAACGCAATTAAAAGAAACAGCAATTTAAGCTGCATATTTTGAAACTCGCAAGTACTCGCAAGGGAATCAAAACCTAAAGGGTACTTCCAGTCGACCTAGAATCTTGAAATTTGGCATGAAGCAACGTTTTATAGCACACATAAAGGAAAAATTCCGAAAACCTTAAATTTTTAGTTACATTACAAAATATATATCCTACTACTATTATAAAGGCGAAAGTTTGTATGTATGGATGTTTGTTACTCTTTCACGTAAAAACTACTGAATGGATTTGAATGAAACTTTACCACAATATAGCTTATACATCAGAATAACATATAGGCTACAATTCATAAAGAATTTTTAAGAGAAAGGCTTTCCACGCGGACGAAGTCGCGGGCGGCCACTAGTTTTTAAATAAATATAAACTTATTACTTTTTTCCTCATGAACGCGTAGAGCTATCAAGTTGAAATTCATATCAAATACTTAGATCTAATTGCCTTTAACCCGTGAAAAAAAATTCTAAGTCAACGCAAAAACGCAAAACGCAAAAGTACAACCATTGATACCGCATATTTTGAAACTCGCAACTACACGCAAGGGAATTAAAACCTAAAGACCACTTCCCGTTGACATAGAATCTCGAAATTTGGTAAGAAGCAATAGCTTACAGCACAGGTAACAGAAAAATTCCGAAAAGCTTAAAATTTTAAGTAGTTATACCACCAAAAAAATTGTGATTGTAAACATAATTGTAGTTACAGCAATGACCGCGAGTTAATATACTATGTATGGGGAGGGCAACATTTTTCAAACGGCAAAGACGACCTCACTCATCGTCATTCAATCCCGATGTTTTGGTGAATGTAGCTGTATAATCTAAATGCGTCCTAACTGCTTAAAGTGTTATACTTATAATTAAATTCAATGACATTATTATAAACGATAAAGAGATCTTTGTCTTAAATTTATGCTCCTCCATCTTTCCCCATTGTAATGTTATGAATTTCATTTTGCAATAAAAATACCATAGTTATGACTCGATTGTCGTAATGAACGAACTTTGTAAACCTTGCAGGTTTGTACGGAACCCTCGGTGCGCGAGTCCGACTCGCACTTGGCCGGTTTTTTTGCAATTGCCAGGCTGACGACATGCAAGTGAACTACATTGTATTTAGTAGAATTAAGGCCCTGGTAGTTGTGGTTAGGCCTGTGCACAGCAGTTGGACGTGTATAAGCTGAGACTGCCTCCAGCCTCGCAACACATCGGCGCGTAATGCCATCTTGTCGGTAAGACAATTATCTTCAAAACCTCCGCCACGCCTCAACGCCCACAAACGGCTCGCGATGAAGCCGTCCTAATTTGTTTTTATTTTACTACAATGAAGAGGTAATGAAAAGATAATGCCCCGTTGGAAATATATTCAGATTGTGTCGCGCTGCGGTCGCGTGGGCGGATCCGTATAATGAAAGTGAGTTGTGGAGATCTACTGTTTGGAGAGAACAAGCTCATTCTGGTAGTAGAATGGAATGGTTTTGTTGGATTTGTTTATTTATTAAGGGGATAAAAAACTGTTACACATAACACATTTTTGCAAAATATCTTAACTAGAAATAAAATTTAGTAAGTAACCCACTACGCTATCCACGGGTCAGGTAATATCATTTGCTGAAGTTCGCTAGATGTAGCAATAATATTGTTTTTTTTTAACTTTAAAGTAATTAATCGTGGTGTATTATCATATTATAAATGCATAAGAAATAATTATATTTAATGCAAATGATAAAATATTACTATAAACTAATTCTTTAAACTTTGGTGCCGTGACTGCAAATACGAGTATATCTATATTGGTAAAGTTATTATTATAGATAAATGAAATAAAATATTCTCTATTTAATAAAACTGTATTGCACCGATAGGGATACAATTGGCGGACTTAATGCAAAAAGGCATTCTCTACCCGTCAAACGCGCGCTTTATTGCAAACATACAGAAATCGTACAATTTGCTTGAAGCAATTTATTCCAGACAACCTTCGAGCAAAGTAAATACTTATTTGGATTGCTTGGAAAATGTTAAAGTTAGCCTAAGATGTCGTTGTAGACGAACGAAAAATATAGAGTTTTGTTCACCTAGTTTTAAAGATAATTTATTAGAATGCATTATATTTTTACTATTACAGTACATTAAAATTGATAACGTTATTGCATAAATGATGTGACGCTTAATTCTGTGTCACTTTAGAAATAATAGTATTTCTGGTTAACGGATTTTTACAGGGCAAAAACTTTTTTTCCAGTGTGCAACAGGGATCGATTGGAAGAGAAACAAACAACATAATTAAGTGTAACTAAAAGAACAAAAAGCGTCATTACAACACTCGCATAGTTTCTAAACTGCGGAGTTGAACCGCAGTCGTGTGGGAAAAACTAACTTCCAACGCTTTTGCGGGAACAAGGAAACTGCCGCAAACGCAATTTTAAATTTAAACGTAAAACTAAACAAAACCGCGCGATCTGAGCTTTTATCGATAGCTCACGCGGCGCGTCACTATAAATCAGGAGGACCTTCGCCGCTAGTGATGCGCACGAACTGTAAGGGTGACCGTTCTCCGGCGCGGAGCGAAGCCGTGGAGCGGAGAAACGGCGAAATGTTAACCGATAGAAATAGACAAAATTTCCGCTCCTCTTCAGCGGACATTCCTATTGGATAATATTTCTCCGTATCGCCGCTCTGCGGCCTTGCTCCAGGCTGGTAAGCAAGCTCCTTATAGCGGGAAATGACGCGTTGCTTGCTACAATATATCTTAAGTAACATGAATCAGCTGGTATACAGTTCAATGACACCGCTAGATAGTAAAGTAAAACGTCATTTTAGCAATAGTGTCAATTTCACATTTTTAATTTATAAATTTTAAAATAATTAGCATTAGGTACCTTTTAAAAAAAAAACAAATGAACTGAACGAACGACCGGTACTATAGTAACCAGTAACTAAGCCAATGAAATCTACCAAACGACAACTTTGCTTCAGTTTATGTAGAAAGCTTAAGCTAGAGATCACACTCTAATGCCTCTAGCAAAGCAAACTTCTTAGGTACTCGTCCATAAGATATTTCGAATAAAGGTAGCGTGATAGTTTACTTCACATTTTGTAGTGCCTGCGTAACTTGTGATGCGCTTAACTGATCGATAAATATTCCGAGTTTACTCGATAAAGTAGGGTTAGTCATCGATTTGCGTTGACAGGACGAAGATCCCGCTGATTATACAAAGGAATGCTTCGCAATAAAACATTTTGAGTTAAGCATCTGTCGGGCGGATTGAATATCGATATTCATGAGGCAAGTGTATCGGGCATACCGTTTTCTATCTTGCCAGTAACTTGGTTTTAAAAAAAACAAGGCTTAAAAAAAGAAACAATGGCGATGTTTTCAAGGCGTACTGAATTCCAATTTACCCTTCCAAATTCAAAAAAGGAAGACAAAAAAAACACTAAAAACGCTGTAGTATCAATTCAACGAAAAATGTTGGGCGATTTTTGTAAAAACCTGTTCCATTTCTTACGGGTACCGATGACCGATACTAAAAACCTAAAAATCACCGAAAAACCGTTCGGAAATCGCGCGAATAACAAATTACTTTTTGCGTAACATCCACAAATCCGCCGTATAAATACGTGTAGGGTTGTCTCTCGTTACATTTGGTTATTAAATCTTTTACCGGGATTTCAAAACTCTTTTCGTTCGGCATTATGTAAGAAGGTAGAACCTACAGAATCGTTCATTGCTATAAATTTCACCACCGTAAATGCTAAATGAGTAGTTTCTATTAGATAATAAAAATATTAACTTCAGCAATAATTTTGCTGGCTATATGCAAATGCATTGTGAAAAAATTTGGGACAATCACCAAGACTGCAGATGTTGTTAAGAGACATTCGACGTACTAAATTAATATTCATAGGATTTGCTGGAATTATGAGGTTTCCAACAAAATTCACCGCAAGCCTATAAAAGGTGTACGTTCAATATTGAAATTCTGTCTAATACCTAAGTCTCCTACCACAATTTTTTTGACAACCCTATCCAGAGGAGTAGTAAAAACAAATCGGTGCCGAACGAAAGTGAATATTTGTATATGATAATATCAGATGCGTCTGAATATTACATGGGCACTGAAATTTCTATTTCGCCCGGTTCTCTTTATAAACGCAATTGTTTTTATTTTGACTAAGCGAGGAGATTGTGGTGGCAACTGGTAGATTATTCTCAGAAAATATTCAACGTGCATTAATATGATATTTTTGTATAAAAAGCCAGTGCTGGCTGGTTTTTAATTTATAAGCGTACAAAAGATCTAGACATTGGTAGTCTATTCAGTCGTTGACAGTTTACACGACTTTTACTCAATAACAAAAGCAAAAAAATTGTAACTAAATACAAAACCACTAGTAGATTTCGAAATATAAAGGATTACAACTAAAACGTCTTTGAGAAGCTTATTTTAATTCCAAAAATGTTCTTAATATCCAGTGATGGAAACATGATGTTCAAAACTGAATATATACTCGTAGTCTTGTATTAAAATAAACAAATTCATGACCATTCCTGCAGGAGCCTTTCTAAGAAATCGCCTCATAGACCGGCCGAAACGAGCGCATAAATATTTTAAAGCGTTTTGGAATATTCACCAAAATGGCCGCTATGATGTTGCCCGCCATTTGGGATCGAGTAATAACGAGCGGTGGGAAACGGGGAAACTCAAACATTTCGAATTTTAAAACTTGTGTAATCGTTTTGTCTTTTTGATGAATCAATGAAAGCAGAGCAGATCTTCGCAATGGGAGCAGAGATCTTCAATAGTTCCACTACTCTTTAACTTAGGGACAACGAGGTCTGAAATAAAAAGATGAATTGACGAACACACAAATACACGCACGCACGCACATACACACACGCAAACACACACACACACACTCACATTCACATATGAGATATGAGCGTTCATATAATAAAGATAAAGAATACTTGATAAGTTACTGTGACTATAATATACCTCAATGTAACCGTAATTTGTTTATTTAAGTTACATTAAATTAGTGGTTTATAGCACATTTAAGAAGTACTCTAACTCGAAATGTAAATTTGTCGAAATCTATAATTAGCTGTATGTGGCTGTATACACCTGATCAAATGTATCGCTGTTGATTCCAATTCCATTTATTTACTGTAACACGGTACATATACAGATTTAATCACATTTATAGAACGGCATGTTTCGCCACAATCATGGCATGTAAATATGGTTTTAACACTATACTAGATAAATTAGAATAAAAACAAAAATAAAAAGATGAAATCTAGTGCTAGAACACTAGATTGGTACTTAGCGAATTAAATCAAATCGAACTTAGAAGGCATAAGTCTAGGGGTCCCACATCGTTACAAGAAAAATAACTCGTAAGCATTTTCGTATTTATAAAAGCACTGGAATCGCTGAAGGCTGTGAGCAGAATCTATAGTTATTATTACATAATAAGTCAGAAAGTCTCAAACTTTCCTTGGCAGTTCCAATACCCAATGAGTGTGAAGTCCAACAGTCCGGAAGATGGCCCCATCCCGCCCGTAATCCATCGGACTGGGTGGGATCAGAGATTGTGTTATCAGCTCACACCGGGAAGTTCACTTTCGTAATCCCTGGGGTTAACTTGACGTCTTAATCTATTAGGTTTGTTATGATTAATTAATTTGTACTGAGATCTTGTCTTTGAAATATTTGTGTGACTTCTAAGTTGATACGGTAAATAGCTTAGACATTTTTGTTAATAATTGTCACGAACTCATAATGTGACTTTACCTAGCAGAAATTAGCCGAGAAACTTGGTTTAATATTTTTTTAAATTTGATACTCACGGAAAAAAGCTCTTTAGTTATTTAAATACATATTAGCCTTGGCACCTTTTTATTGCTTAAGTTCGATTTAACCCTCCCACGATAATTCCGAATCAAACATTAAAAATACTTGGCTCCGTTCCATTCTACTCGTTCATAGATTAAGTTTCGGTAGCGATAAGTCTTAAATTACTATGTATATGTAAGTTATTCGGGTACTTGTACACAAAATCTTGATCTATATTAAACCTCAACTTTGTTTTTATAAGAAAAAGCTCAGTTGTCAACTAGAACAGTTTGTTTTTGTCACATTTACCCTGTGGCCAGTTACTCGAATTGAAGAAAAACAAAAGACAGATAAACTGAAATGCGAAAATATCATTTGGGTCGGTGGAAGTTCTCCATTAAAACAGCTGACTACGACAGAGAAATTATCAAACGAACAAAACGTTTCACCGATTGTTTTTTGTTTCGTTAGACGCCGAATCCCTCGAGCTGTTGTGCTTTTGCGATACTTCTGTTTATTTCCAATTAATTGCTCCCAAACCTTGCTGTTCCGGATTGTTTGATACAGATAGCGCAAAGACGAACAAAAACTTTGCGAGTTGAAAACGAGTGATTTAAATTGTCTTTTGGCAGCTAGTGCTATGCCATCGCATACTGAGGCCATTAAGCGAAATAAATTAGCCGGGCAGATGTTAGTTTTTACAGCACATCGCTGCTGGTTTTCCGAAGCGATAGGAAATTTAATGAGCCGTTTGTGATTATCTACACGAACACAGGTAAGTACTAGTATCGCCAGTGACGAGATGCACTAATAAAAGTTGTTGCCGTCGAATATTAAAAAATAAAAAGTAATCTGGCCGGCAGCCAAGTCCCACCGCTCCGCAATGCTCGGTACCAGATACAGACAATGTATTGCATGCGAACAGTCTTTTATAGTTCTTGTCAAGCACTCTTCCTGTGTAATTTAATACTGCTCCGTAGGAAAGCGCTCCGTGCTCCTTCAGACAATAAGCCTTTATTCGAAAACAAATCTCCCTCGAAATTGGTCGTACATTTCGTTTTAACTATCGCGATCTCGACGTCCGAAGTCGATTAATGCCGTTGCTGGTTATAGCTTAGTTTATCCGCGCGCGTCCATAAGGCAAATTTATTTGGATGAAAATAGGCGGTGTAAGTGAGCCATTGATTTTATTGCGGTGCCGGTGTTGTGCCGCGGCAGTTACGGGCTAATGGGCCAATTGGGTTTGGAGCAGTTCACCGGGACCGCAACGAGCTGTGTTTCGAAGACGGTTTTTTACTCGTTAACAATAGCCATTATTTTAGCCGTTCTTTCCTTTGTCTTCAAATTCTTTTATTTGGGCCAAAACGCTGGAAGTATTTTCAATATTTTTGTTGGTTTTAGATTTTCATCGAACGCTTTATGACGTCATTTTTAGGAGTGCGAGCAATACCGTCAAAAGCGTGTGCGAAAAAAGGTCGGTTTCGGAACGTTAGAACGACGACAAAAGCACGTTGGGAGGGTTAATCGCGCCATCGAAGCTGCAATAATCGCGTTCCGTTGTACCCGGCGGAGCAGTGCCGTTCCGTTTTACGTTCCGCGGTTATTTTCGTGTACTGTGAACTGTCTGCTGCACTCGCTGCACAAGAGCATGCGGAGGAATTTCGCCGGCTTTGTTTTTGAAATTGGAACTTGTGTTTTGCGGTTGCTTATTTAAATATTTAAACGGGCGGCCTAATTGACGCGCCGTGAGAAGCGCGAGGGTTGAGCTATTGTTGTGTAATTGGTGTTAGAATTTCGGTGATTGTTGCTCTGCTTTCAGATAATAGGAGGGATTTTGTAGTTTAAAGTTGTTAACACCTTTAGATAAAAGGCAGTTAGGTGCAATTGTGAATTCTATTGTTGAAAAGAGTTTTAGAAAGCTTTTGCATTAACGTTATACTGCTCCGATAATTGTAACAGTTATTTTATTGAACATAAAATCTGTTACTTCTATGCCAAATGATTAATAATAGGAAATATCAGTATAGTAAGTCAGAAAGTCAAGTAGATTGGCTGGGTGAGATCTCTCCAAGCGAAAAGACCGCATAATGTTGAAGGACCACCTTTTCTGTATAACTTTTTTCCGAATTTGTATGTTTTCTATGGCGTGCAATACAGTATCTATCTGCCCAGAGGTAGAAGAGATAAAAGCTATTAATAGATCAATTTTCAGTACGACTTAATGTTCCCCTCACGCTTGCAGTTCTAACCTCTAGTAACAGGCTTGTTAGTCTATAGAAAGTTGCAAATTCCACCATGGCGCTACTACATCGTTATCTTAACCTATTACCCCCGTAATCCACGACCCCCTTACTTCTAATAGGTAATTTTCTGGGTTGATTAAAGGACTTATCGAGTGTTCGAATCGATAGGGTAAAACCGGGATAGATGCCCCACTTTTTGAAATAGCCACCGTTTTCTTTAAATATTAATTTTGTACGAATAATTACTATTAATATAGTTAGATGAATCCTTTATGTTGAATTATTATTATGATTATTAAGGCTATCAAATACAGTTTTTGCAGAAATTAGCTTTTCATGGAACCTTTTTTTTGAGGATAGATGCCTACCTATATGGATAGTTGCCCCACCATGAAAATACTGGGAAGGATAGATGCCTGCAGTGTAGGATAGATGCCTTTGTACATTTATTACCTAAAACAATAATAGTCTCCATAAAACATACATCATAATAAAGAAAAACAGTTTGTGTCTGTTACTTTTTTTTTATAATTATCATTAGATGATCCTAATATTACACAAATGACCAGTATTAAATTCTTAGGAGGTTGTTTAATTAATATATAAATTCTTAAGTTTCAACATGTATACCTAATCATTAAATTAAACATTACTGCCATTGATTTAACAAATATATAAATTCTAAATTATTCTTATAAAATATTCACATTAATTGTCAACATGCAAAATCATACTTTTACTATCCAAGTTAAAATTAAATTTAACCCATCTAAACCTTTAATTTTCCACATAATGAGCAATAATTTTTGAAGAGTGAACAAGTTTCATGTAGCCAGTTCTGACACATTATATGAGTACATTGAATCCAGTCGGATAACGATTTGGTATTTTTATAGTTTTCAAAACATTCAATGCATTTATTTAACTTGTATCTTTAGGGTTATGCTTAATCCCCACTATCCCCATTATGGTTAATCCCCATGATTTTTTTGTCCATTTCATCGAAAGCTGAGTTAAGGTTTTCTGTAGTCCAAGAACATACTCGAGCTCGGACTCCTTCTTTTCTTTTATATTTTCGTGGCATATTCCTGCAAATATTTACATAAAAAATGTAACAGGCACTAAAATATTTGAACAATACACACTTACTTCATATATAGAGGGTTAGATGCCCCTAAAGGCACCTATCCCTCGAAAAATCAGGGCAACTATCCTTTGTGATAGGGATAGATGCCCTAATGTTTTTATAATAAAATATCAACAAAATTGAATGTATTAACATCTAAATGCAGACTCAATGAACCCGTATATTGACGTAATCCAAAATTTAACGAAAATGTTAACTAATGATAAAGTTATGTAACGCACAAAACTTACCTTTAAATCTTTTACGTGTTTGTTATTGTCGCCGCGGAGATGATGACACGCACTAACGACACACGTCCTCACAGCTCGATTGCCCGTGGGTAACTGAGGTGCGGGGTGACCGGGTCTCCTACTTATGCAGTAAATTATTAGTTGCGAATTCGGGACGTTAAGTTTTTGAAAATGAGGCATCTATCCCGCTGCGGCGTCTATCCCGGTTTTACCCTACTGCAAAGTAGGTCACGAACATTCCACCGTGCTTTGCGATTATAGCGTGTGTATGTGTGTGTGTTGATTACAGTTCCACACACGTACATGTAAGGTTTGTGCGTCTATATGTGTACGGACGCAGAGCATTGGCCCACCTTTTACGTGAAGTAAATTTAATTTTTTTTATTGTAAATTATTTTAAAATTAACAACTATGAGTCAGTTTTGAGCTTCAAGTCAAGTTAATTAATATTCCCATTACTGCCACCACTCAATTCCTCAAGAACATAACGGTGCATAGATAGGGTAAAGCCGAGATAGATGCCTCACTTTCCGAAACCGGTCTATAACTTCAATAATAAAAATCAAAACAATTTATTTGTGAAATAAATTTATTCATGGGAGATTTTGTGACATCTATCCCTTACAGGGGATAGATATCCGACCCATATAAATTGCGATTAGGAGAGATGACTCACCGGAAAAATAGGCATTTATCTTCCAAAATCTTTGAAGTCATTTTGGCATTACATGCTGTCGCTACGGGACATATAGTACAACTGAGTCAATTAAGAAAGAGTTAGAGATTCATTTGATAGATATTAAAAAAGTAATCGAATTTATCTGCAAAACTAATGTAATTAAAATTGGGTCATCTACACCACTGGTGTAACTATTACCCTACCCATAAAAAATTGGTTGCCTGTAAAGTCGGTATACGCGCGAAAGTTTTACGTGACAACGACTCTGAGTGGTAAAATAATTTTAATGTGAATATTCATTCGTATAACATGAACCGGTGTGTATGCCTATCTCTCTCTCTCTCTCTCTCTCGCTCTGTCTCTCTCGCGCGAAACGTGAGCGGAGCAGCGTAACGCAGTTTCTTGAGGTGTCAGCCGGCAAACCAATTTATAAGACGTTGTCACGTCAAAAACCACATAAGAAAATAACGATGAAGACGATGCATAAATAAAGTATAGAAAGTGAACTAGACTACTATTCCTATAATTCTAACACGGCACAGTTAATTTTACAGCCGTTTGACAAGCGTTATTATCGTTTATTAGGGTAGAATGATAAAATTGAATTTCATTGTTCTCGGGGAGGCGTCGCCGGCGCTAATGCCATGCAATTGCACCTATTATGCAGGAATGAAGACATTACCGATTAAGCCTTGTAAGGCCTGTGGCACAGCACCAATTTTATTAGCTTTTCATCAATTATTGAATGAAGCAAAAGCTGAAAAATAGAATTATTTTACTTTATTGCATTAAGTATCGATGACTATGATTGGCTATCGCAATGATTGAATAAAAAAGTGTAAGCTGAATTAACACCAAGTGATAACAACGGATCAAGTTTGCCGTTAAAGATTTAAAGCTGAAAAACAGAATTTTTAAAGCAAAATTGCTTTAAAATACCACTAAACGACGCCAGCGCAGGAACCCAAATACATCCAACTGTAACCACTTGAAATAACTAGAGCTGGAAGTCGCAGCTGGATGACTAACAATACTTACAACGGACGGATGTCGGAGTTAGTCATTATTAAACAGAAAACGTTCGAACGATGTAACTGATAAACATTTAATTTTAGACTGTATGTGTTTTTTTACGGATACGTTGATACTTGATGATTTCATTTAAAGGCATATTTATTTTTAATAAAAGACAGGATATGATGCTACTGACTAGTACTAAATCACACAAATTTTAGCAATTGATCAATAAAGTTTCTACCACAGCGGCCAATCACAACAGACATCAGGCCACTGCGCAGGACTTATTATAGTGCACAAGTGTAAGTGCAATACACAGGTGCACTTTCTCTTCCTTCACTCTCAAAGTTCGGTGAGACAGCAATCCGACATGACCGTAAAGAGATCAGGCGCAGGACCAACGGCTTAACATGCTTTTGAGGCATGTTGGTGTAGTGGCGAATTTTCTGCCTCACATCCGAGAGGTCCTGGGTTCGAATTCCAGGTAGAGCCGAAAAATTGTTTCTGAGAATTTTCTTTCAGAAGTAGCTCGGAGTCGGGAAGTTGGCGGTAATTGACCAAAAATAGAAATAGCAACTATTTTACTCTATCGCTGTGCTCTTGTTGTGTAGCGCTAGCATTAGCTTTGCCGAACGATAAGCTACCTTATATCGGTGCAGCAAGGAAATAATTATGGGGATAGTCATCATAGCACAGTGGTTAGCCCCGATGGAGTGTCGCATTGCCACTGCATACAATGGCTGAGTTTAGTATGGATTATTACTTAAGGTTTCTACATACCATGTACATTATTGTACATGAAACATAGTTAGTTTTATTACAAAATTTTACCGAATTCACTTGGTGCCACGGAGCTTTCGGTACAATGTCTTTTTTTAGTTAACAAAATTGGTACAACGCGAGGCTCAAGCCACACCTGCGGAATACTATCACTGCGATTCGCGAATGTCAGCGATTAAAGCGCGGCGATTGTTTAAAAAACATAAACTAGTATATTTTATGTCTATGGTTGACACACTGTCAGAATCGAGACGCGGGTACTGAAACTCACAGGAGTGGCTTGAGAATAAATCTTTTCTTTCAATTATGCCGGTTAAGATCCCGGTGATTTTATATTTTCCTTTAGCAAAATTGCAACAACATGTCGATGGTATCAGCAACATATCGATAAACCGTATTGCACACTCGATAAAAACTTCTGCACAAACTTGTGTACAAAGGTGGAATTAATGCCGGAGGCATTCTCTACAAGTCAACTACAGGTCCAAGCATAGAACATGCAG
This sequence comes from Pyrausta despicata, assembly GCA_963921415.1. Taxonomy (NCBI): domain Eukaryota; kingdom Metazoa; phylum Arthropoda; class Insecta; order Lepidoptera; family Crambidae; genus Pyrausta; species Pyrausta despicata. The sequence continues at coordinate 2,747,433 of OY992848.1, read as the reverse complement.
GCGGTGCACATACAGATAGAGAAAAATCCCTGGGTATCCTAAGAAGAGTCGCTTTGAGTGTGAAGGAGTTGCACATGAAGCCGGATATGTGACGAGGGACAGCGAATTGTTTAGTGTTACTGGAGGTTTCCATCATGAGAAACATGGAGATAAGAGAATTAATTTTTAAAATAGGACGGATAATTTTGGGTTGACACAAAACTGAACATTTCGCTACACGGCTATCCGGGTAGTACTATCCGAGCCAATAATTTATATGACCCTTCGCCTACCAGCGCCGTAAATTCTTATTCGCCGCATAATTTGTGCTATCACATTATTGAGTGGAATAGATTCGGCGCTATCGATAGTTCATCGATGAAATCCATAAAGGATGTTGAAATGATTTATGGTGTTTTCACTACGTTTGTAACGGGACGTAATGGGTCCTTATGGGTATGGGTATAGGAGTAACAAAAATATGTTTGGTGGTTAACAGATAGTGTTAATATACTTTTGGCGAGCCTATTTTACAAAACAGTTAAAACAATATTGTTTTGACGTGACAACGTCTTAAATTAGGTTGCGGCTCGGAGTCACATATGAAAAAGTGTAACGCCCGGTAACGTAACGATGAGTCACCGAACGAGAGAGAGGCCTGCCGGACCGGCGAATGTCTTGCGTCTCTCTCCCACTCAAACATGATCGGTGTCACGTAAAATCTTCGCCCGTAAAACCGACTTTACAGGCAACCATTTTTTAGTGTTTTTTTTAAATCGTTTTAACGAACACACCAACTACCTAGCCTCGAACTAAGAGTTAGCTTGTGTGTAACGGATAAAAATTGGTTCTTGCTGGTATATATTTATTTATACCATGATTCAGGTACAACTGGTCGTGCTCTTCACACAAACATTTGCCCCTAGCAGGATTTGAACCCGCAACAGCCGGTTTTGCAGTTCGTGCCTCTAACCACTAGACCGAAGCTGACAAACAATTGGATAATGACTAGGGATCGATACGTTGTCCAAAATAAAACAAGACGCAACACTAAACCTTATAAGTAATAGTGCTAAATATTGATTTAATTAATGAATTCTCCATATATTTTTGAAGTAATGCACCTTGGGCCGTGACAAATTCAATTTGAATGAATAGATTGGAAATATTATCAATTGCCTTGCAGACCTAACGATTTATTGGGACCTAACTTAATAATTAAAAGAGAGTGCTAGAGTTCAGTAACCGGCCTACCTTAATATTCTCTTGAGGCGATGAAACCATTTGAATTTGACGATAAAAGACAGATCACTTTTATGTTTCTAAAGGGTAATAATAAATGATAATAATCATTTATTTATAAACAAAGGAAATTAAATAAGAAACAAAAAGGGAAAAAAAATGATCTTAGGCTAGAAAGTATCTCTATCTGAAGTAGGGTTAACCTTTCACCATAACGAGCAAGATCTTCTAAAGTAATGCTAATCAAACATTAAGGTAAACAATAATGAGATGTTAGACCGCCTAACGCTTTAAATTTATGCCTGATTACTTGATTACTCACATACTTCACTTTTTTATTTTACTTGATTTGCTACATGCCTATGACATAATTATATTACAATATTTTGACAGTTTTAAGTACTTGACCGTCTTGTTCTTAGGGCTAAAAAGGTACCACTAAGTTAAGGTTTAAGAAACTTTATTTTCATTAAGAATTACATTGTTAATTCACTTACTGAGAAAAAATAATTATACTTAAAAGTAACAATAACAGCAGTAGTACGAGCGCAGTTATGATCAAAATTTTTAGCTTAAAAATAAAAAGTAGGTAGTTTTACATTTACTAATAGTCGGTGGAATGGACAATGCATGCAACAGAATCATCATCGCCTGTTGTTTACTACACCAAGCAAGTTAATCAACATAACTCCATTAAAATGAGGACAGCGAAATTAATATAGATAATAAACATAACGTAAGCTATAATTGTAGGAATCAGGCATTACTAAAGCTTATAAAGATAATTATTTTAAATAATTCTTATTTTAATTTTATTTCGTAAGCTATTTTCGTCTGCTATAATAAAAGTATTTGACTTGATATTAAAACCTTTAACATGAGGTTTGTAGTCTGTTTGTCTTCAGCAGAGAGAGAGGGACAACTCAACTTAAAGTGAGTTTTAGAAGTGGTTCCCGGGGGATCATACCAACTATCACACATATTGGCAAACCAATTCGTTTGATTGAAAGCCCTAGGTCGATTAATCTGTCAGCGAGTGTACAGTTCGACCGGTCGGCAAACAAATCGACTGATTGCTTTCACATTTGATGGATTTCGCCCGGCTTTTTACACTTCACGCAAATTAGTTTCCACTTTGGAATGATTAATTTCATTATCCGTATCTTTTGGATCATAAAATAGATTGTTTTTGTTATACCTGTTTGATAATGGAGCTGGTTTTTTCGAATTGCTTTTAAATGAAATACAATTTTGGTGGAACAACATAATTTAAAAGTTCAGTTAACCGTTTCTTAGTATTACTTATTTTTACCTATTATGTATGTGTGGTCGCTCGAACTATTCTTTCTTTTTAAGAAACTTACGTTCTCAGTCATCAAAGAAAAAGTGAAACGATGTTATAAATATAAAACAAGCTTCAAGAACTTTTTTTTTCAAACAAGGAAGTAACTAAACTTTCTAAGTATCGTCATTCAAAATTTAAGTGTATTCGGTGAGAATGTAAATTCTCCATAAAATATACGAAATAGAGCTCACACGGAGACTCTGTGGCGACCACACGTAGAATTTGAAATTAAAATACCCACTTCATGAAATATTAACACTATAAAGCTTGGCGCACACGGGATATATTAACACTGAAGCTGAGTCCACACTGGACGGTTGTGCGCAAACGCCAGCTTACGCATAATATGCGAAGTTTTCCTTTTTGTTATTTAACGTGAAAATGTGATGTTTTATTATTTTAGGATAATATTATTTTTGTTATCGTCAGGGAAATGCTGTTACGCATACCCGCTAGCCGCGGGGGCAGCTGGGGGTTGTGTGGGACTCCAGGCCTCAGAGAGAGAATCCGCTTACCCATTAAAAACCTGACGGGGGCACCGCGGTGCCCTCCGGTGCCATGTGAGTTTGGGACGTGGCGGGTTCACCGTAGGCCGAGAGGCCATTGGCATTCACCGCAATATGATGATATTTCTGAGCTAACGCTATCAATAGTATCGATATTAAAATGTCATTCTTTCTCATTCCTATCAAAAATGCCTGAGAATAGAGTTTCTTTGCAGCTCAATCTGTACCTATATGTGGAGCAGGTCAAGCGCGGATTACACTTGTGTAGTTAGGGGCTATTCAACATGTCTTTGAAACATACGGGTATACAACGCTTATTTGCATTTCTTTTAGTTTACTCCACGTGCAAAAATATACAACACTTAAGTACGTCTATTAAATCCTGATTTTTTCGGCAGTGTGTGAGAAAAAGAAATTTTTATTTATTCTTGTTATGTTAAATTAAGAAAACATAAACAAGCCATAAGAACGCCTAAATTGTACATCTTTATTTGTTAAACTTGTTTTTAGTTTTGATTTGTGTTGAATAATAAACAAAGTTAATAAACATTATTATTTATAATCAATAAATAAACGAAGAGATCACTGAACTTTGCAGAATCTACGGAGGCTAATGACCTTTTACAGGATTCAAATCGCAGCATCCAGCGAGAATAGGCGCGGTATTATTCAAGGATGCGACGCGGCGTGAAAGGTCGCAGGTTCGACGCTGGCATGCGCAGCCTGTCAGCAGTATTGTGGCTAGGCTTAGCTTAGCTTTGGCTAACAAGTATCCAAACGGGTTATGTTTGCGTAGAATATAATTTCAAGGAGATAGCGGTATCCCAAACCGTAAAGAAAGGGTTTAGACTAAGGTCGATATTTCTAGACTAGGTAGTAAGACTAGACTAATATGTAAGCCTTGAAAACATTGAACTTTTGGCCAGTAAGTAGCCTTACTTTAAGCCTTTTGTGTATACCTACTTACCTTGATAATATGACTGTCTTTCTCACCAATTATACCAAGCTGGCCGAGGGCGGATTGATGTGAAAATTGGTGAAAAACTAAAGATCTACTTTTTTCAGTTGGATGTATTTGGGTTTCTGCGCCGGCGTCGTTTAGTGGAAATTTAGTGCAAAAAATATTTTTTTTCAGCTTTGGTGTACTTATTTAATATTATCTGTGATATAAAAAAGCCCAATCAGCTTTTGTGCGACCACGTTTTCATATTCTCAGTAAACATTAATCCTTAAATACTTCATTTAGCCTTTAACTTTCAAACCGCAAAGAAGAATCACAACTTTATCGAGCCTTTTAAAAAAAAAACAAGTACCTATTTACAGAAAATAAAAGTTTACTCCGTCGCAAATTCTTATCCCCGACTGGCTGCGTCGTGCCGCATACATGAATGCAGTCGCAGTCCACACAGGTGTATTGAATCGAATGCATTACGTATGTACATAGCTTAGATGCCCATTCTGGAGTTTAAAACATCGGACGCTAAGAAGTAAGGGGCGTTCCACTGTGTGAAATTTGAGCCCATTTGACGCACCACTTGACGATCACTTTGGTGTTATGGTCAAGAAGTTGACTATCAACCAGAAGTCGCGGGTTCGATTCTCGCACTGTACAAACATTTGTGTGCACGAACGTCTGTTTGTACAGGTCTGGGTTTTATATGTATTTATTTAAGTATATTGGTAATACCACTGTTGATTCTGATATCTGTAGCACAAGTGCTTAAGCTACTTATCACGGAGTCAGATCAATGTATGTGATGTTGTTATTATATATTATATCTATATATGGTGGAAGCTGAGTCTGATTTATGATGAATTTGAGCAACTGCAACGGTAAGATTGACAAAGATGCTATATTTTGGGGCGTGATTCGACTATGCCCCAGGATTGAACTAGATGCCAGCCGCTTGCAACTAATCAATGAAAAAGTTTGACTTTATGGTACGGCAGTAGATGTCTATGACGATTATGTTAATGAGGATATTTATTCCACATATACGTAGGCTTTTAATTCCACGAGCAATAAAATAACTTGAAATGAATCGGCTAAAATTTTTTTTACTATAAAAATGAATAAGCTCAATACATATTCGCAGTTCCACATAAAACGCTTTCAAATCTTAGTCGCTTATCCCAGTGCAATGTGGGTAGGTAAGAAGTCTAAGAAAACTAAATATATCTTAGGACCTCAATTACCATAGCAATATCCGCAAATACGTTATCTTAAACCAGACTTTTCGCTAGACAGTTTATGTTAATACTATTTAAGCCGTTGTCCGTGTTTTCGGATATAGTCATCCCTGTCACTCTTACAAGCGTTACCATGCGAGCGAAAGCGATGGCTAGATTCGAAAATACGAAGGCAACGTTAGGGAGTACGGCCTCTGGATTCGAACAAGCTATTCAATTACAGCAGGTTCTTGTTATCGCTGACCATCGATTATGAGGTCCTACCTCGTTGACTGCCTCATTGGTGTAGTGGCAAAGTTTCTGTTTTACATCCGAGAGGTCCTGGGTTCGAATCTCAGGTCGAACCAAAATTATTTCTAAGATTTTCTGTCATGAATTTCTCAAAAAAACAGCTCGGGAGTCGGGAAGTTGGCAGTGTTACACACGGTGCCTCGGAAAGCACGTTAAGCCGTTGTTCCTGCGCCTGATCTCTCTCCGGTAATGTCAGATTGATTGCCGTCTCACCGAACTTTGAGAGTGATGGAACAGTGAGTGCACCTGTGTATTGCGCTCACGCTTGTGCACCATAATATCTCCTGCGTAGTTGGATGATCTCTGTTGAGATTGGCCGCCGTGCTCGAAATCGACTAGGAGAACTATTATTATGAGGTCCTACTCGGCTTTGTCCAATTTTTTTTTTACTAGTGGATCCGGCAGACGCTCATACCTTCCCTGGACTTCCACAAATATTTTAAAGCTAAAATTATTGAAATTGGTTCAGCGTTCTCGAGATTAAGTGAGACTAACGAACAGCAATTCATTTTATTTATAAACAAGCGATCGGCCCACCTGAATTTTTCCATGGGAATGCGTCATTTACCTTCGGTAAAAAGTAGCCTATGTCCTTTCTCGGGTAATCAAAATATCTTCATTTATTCTATAAAAATGAATCGCAAAATGTGTTGGTAAGCGCATATCTCAAGAACTCCTGAACCAATTTGACTGATTCTTTTTTATGATATTCCTTAAAGTACGGGGTTGGTTCTTACGAAGAAAATCAACAGGCAGGACAACGTCTGCTGGGTCCGCTAGTACCAAATATCATGCAAATTGGTTCAGTAGTTTAGGCGTGATTGACTAACAGACAAACAGAGTTACTTTCGCATTTATAATATACTCGTAAGTATGGATGGAAAACCTTCAATGAGAAATAACAACTAGAAAATATGCTAAAATATAAAACTAAATATAAAACTGTGTGTATAAAAATCGCATTGAATTTAAAAAGCCTTTCCTGCCAGTAAACCGACAGGTGCAGTTTTATATTTAAAAGTAAATAAAAGTTTGTAAAATGAAGGCGTAAGCTAACACGATAGATGGAGGGATAGTAAAATTAGAAATTAATTTAAAATATATGTTTGATTATGTAGCTTAAATCATCCCACTGCTGGGCAAAGGTATATCACTAAAGTGAGGTTTTTGGAATTACAGAGTAGGCCTTCCGTTTGCGTGAGAGCTGAAGGGACTTCAGATGACAGCAACAAGTGGTTAGGTAAAGGCTTACATAGCCAACTGTCAGATGTTGACAGCAAATTGAACCGAGTCGATGACAGAAGTAGGTGAATGTACAGCCACCAGCAAATTAGGCTACCCAGTTTTGTTGGAAAATCACCCTTATAACAAAAGAATAAGATACCACAGTGAATACCGTGACGTGCTGGCCACCGTTCAAGCTCAATCGTTATCCTAGATGGTATTCTAAGTCGGTTTAAATTACGAAATTATTTTAAACAAGAATCTATTACGGAAAGAGGCAGATATAACATTCACTTCTCTGACTAACAAGGCCAACGGGGGACGAGTTGATTTGAAACTAGTATGCAACATTTTTAATTAGCAACTGCAGCCCAGACGAATTCACTTTTTTTTCTACAACGCATCCAAAAAAACTGGAAAAGTTACTCAAGTAATTTGAGCAATTCTAGAACAAAAATATAAATAATACACACGTGTCCCAATTATTGACCTGTACTCGAAGCTACCGAAATTAAGTTGTCTCGCTCGACGTAAAAAGCGTGTGCGCAGGCGGCGGTAAAAACGCATTGATCAGTGCTCCTGGGAGGTGACAATAAAATAGGATTGCAGTAGTCTTACTCTGTACAATGAATGAATTAAATTCTGGATGTGATGGACATTCATTTCTCATGCAGTTAGTTTTGATTCAGAATAGAACGCAGTTCAGTCCAGTTTCGAAAATATTATCGATCAAACATTAGATATTTCAGGTGATGACTGTAACGGTCTGTTTGGGTGATTGATATTGATGGTTGTTGGGGATGAGATTGTTTTAGAACTAAGCGTCCAGCTAAAAGCATTAAGCAAGATCTTAATTTACAAGACTGAAAAGTTACAATATCTAATCGGAGCTGATCCATCTTTATTTCTTTGTAAAATCTGTCAGGTATTTTTAATTTGCACCCAGCCAAAAGTCGAGCATCACTGCTCGACTTTTACCTACCTAATACTCCTTAAAATATCTAGTGTTTAGACCCGATAACTAGTAATTAGTGATAAAATGCAACGCGAAAGTTTTAAATCATATATGTTTATTTAGTTATCTCAGGATGCCAATCTTACTGGCTCAATGTACACTGTATTGTATCGCATCGATCAATGTGCAAATCACGCACACGCCGACGCGCCGCGCATGCGTGCACACATCGAGTTGAATCGGCGCGTGAGCATCGATTTAAATCGATTCGCAATCGGAATGGAGCGGAATGCACTCGATTTTATGCAGTCGGCGTTGCTAAAGACTCGTTTAATCTGGAATGCGAGTGAAGTCCTAAGCTACGGGTTTGTGATTAGATTAGGTAATTTTATTGCAATTAGAATTTAGTGAAATGTAAGCTTTAAAAGCTTTTGATCATTTTGAGTACAATTATCCTCTTGGCTATCGTAGGCATTAATCACAAGTCGACATAAGTGATTTGGTTACTCTTTGTCATTAAACTCTTTTTAAACTGTGACAATGATCGTTTATATCTCTAAGACATAAGCCGACTGCACCAAATTGTATTTATATGTGTTTCTTGTTTACTGGAAAAGGTTTTAATATCAAATAGATATTTAAATAAGACTATTTTTTTACGGATTATTTCGCGATTTATTTACATTTTATTTTAACCTGACGTTTCGGACCCTTTTCAGCGTCCTTGGTCACAGGTAGACTAAGGTGCTAGTTGTAATTACATAGTTTTGAGAAAATTGTAAACTACCACACCAAAAATATTAAAAGACGTTCCTATCCACACAAAATGAGCTAACTTATTCAAAATAATTTTAAATAAAATTTAAATAAATCGCGAAATAATCTGTAAAAATGTGTCTCATTTCAATGTCTACTTTTTGCGTAAACCGAAGAAACAAATATCAAAAATATATATAAAAAAGGCTTACTGCATTCTAAAACAACGGGCAAGACAACGTCTGCGGGTCATGTAGTTATAAATAATATTTAAGTGAAGCGGCAGATTTAATTGTAAAAATAGATTCAGAAATTACATGCCTAAAAAAATTCAATCGCCTTTATGACCAGCAAGCGGCGATACGTTAAACCTTTACTGACTAAGTAACTTAGTGTTAGTAGAACAAATCCAAAAGGTTTTATGCGCTTGCGATTCCAACTTCATTCGTTAAAATATAGTCCATTGTTTGGAAGACTACAAACAAAATTAAAGACCTTAGAGTCAGGGCACACTTGTGCATAATATTGTCTCGGCTCGCAACTGTCAGCGAATTAGCCGCAGCTATTGATGGTAACGCTGGCAGACGGGAGTCGCGGCGACTTGGTCGCCACAGCCGATAGATACACAAGGCACCCTTCATCATGTTGAACCTAGTTGCAAAAATACTCGTACATGTGGTTGAGAAATTTTGCGCTCCGTATAGCGTTGCCAAGCGTCCGGATAAAGCCGGACATTCCGTCTTGTCCGGCTTTTGTTAGGCTTTTTACATTTCGCAAACAAGCGAGCACTGCCGCCGCGCCGCCGAGCGTGGCAAAGCGTAGGCGACGAGAGTCGGCTACCGAACCGAAAAATTTTTGTCGTACCTATTAATACTAAGACAAAATCCTCAATAATATAGGATGTCCGGCTTTTTTAACCAAATGTCCGGCCAAACTGGCTGGTCTGTCCGGCTATTAGGTTTGGCGACCTGGCAACGCTAGCTCCGTACATCCTTGAAATTTATGTACATTTTATATATTATTGTACATACTTAACATAATCACGCATACAAGTTTCATTATTCACCCTGCATGCCATTAAAAGCTGCTAATAAAAAGCCTTCTCGGTAAGGCGATCATCAGCGATTCGTCGCGACTGCGATTCGATGCGCGCGCGCATTGTGTTACCTTTTCAAGTGCAGCATGTAAATCCGACGGATTGCGGGTTGAACACGCATGACGGGCGTATGTAGGTCGGATATGTTTTCGGAGAAATGCGGATAAAAGAAGTGAACTTAAGTCGAACGCCTTTCCGAGGACTTTACAGAAAGTTGATTTGGCTCGTAAAAGCATTTCCTCCCGTATCAAAAAAGGAGTTTGAGATTAAGCAGCGATTTATTGAGTAAGAGGTTGACTGGCAGAAAATGTTTTTAGCTTTAACCACCTTTGTACACCCTTTGTACATTTCTTGTGCAATAAAGTCTTTAATAAATAAAATAAAATAAATAAGACGTACCCGGTGCCAGCATATTTTTTTAGCCCAGGGTAACTTTGACTAATTCAGTGAAAAATTTGAACTCAAACAATTTTATTTTAACAGCAAATGGTGTATAAGTATACACGTCATCCGGTAAATTGTGTTATAAACGATCGGTCAAACAGTGAACTTAATACAGCAAACAGGGAAATAAAATTATTAGGGCACGTTCATATATAACGTCCGTTTTTACAGGATCCGGTATAACGTATCCGTCGATACTGGATAGTATTCTTACAGCATTTACAGGAACAGTTTTAATGGATCTAACGCTACTGCAGACAGTAATCACACATAACTGATCCGATAAACGTATCCAGTAAAATGGATCAGAAATACTGTATTATTGGTGAACAGCGTAATGCAACTACATACGAAAAGACATAAAAAGACACTTAAAAAAATCCTTTTCGACTCCGGTCATCGGGGAGGATCAACTACATACGCCAAAAACACATACGTTTAACAGCACCTGCAAAACTAATTGATAATTTGTCGTATCGGTATTTTCTACCGGATCTAAATACTCTATTACGAGTATAAATAAATAAATAAATATTCCACAACAATCACACCAATTCTCTAGTCCCAAATTAAGCTACGAGGCTTGTGTTATGGGTACTAGACAACGGATAAACATACTTAAATGCTTTTTTTTTTGTAAATAAATACATATTATACATAGAAAACACCCAGACCAGTACAAACACACATGTTCATGCACACTTATGCTTGTACTGAGCGGGGATCGAACCCGCGACCCTTGGTTTAGAATTCCGACCTGTGGACCACTGCACCAAGCGGTCGTCGTATATGTGAACTAGCTCATACATATATACATACGCTAATAACATACACGTTTTATCGGACCTGTAAAACGGACGGTATATGTGCCCGCGCCCTTACTGGTAAAGGGGCAAAGTTACATTGTACAATTATTACCCATATATCATTATTATTCTAAGATTTTATGACGTCTGATAACGGTGAGTTGAACATTCAGTTAACGGCTTAGCAGACTGAACTAAATATATTTTAAAGAGTCGACAATTATAATACATACTGAAAAATCAAAAATACATTAATTCTCTCGTAATTTTAACACCCATTATATAATTTTAATTCAAACAGGAATTGTCATTTAATTTTAATTTTCGCGTTGTAAAGAACATCGTGTTATTGGTAGTGGAATTTCATTAAAGTGATATTTCCGACACAATCGCAATTTGTGCAATAATTTACAAGTGTTTTTTGTATTTTTTTCGAATCCACTGGCCCGTAGCAATAAATAAGAAAAACCTTTGAATATTTATCAAACAAGTAGCAAGTTTCTTCAGCGTCTATCAGTACAGATAAATAGTCACTCGAGGCAGTGTCTTACGAATGCAAATAAAATTCAATGTACTACACTCAAGTGAATAAATTTAGAATAACATTACACCGGGTGTAGTGAATCAATGAATGGAGTTGCTGCATGTACCTAGCTGCATAATTCTTTTCGCTCTCTGTGTTGATTGCACAAGGTTTCGTATCAAAATCAGAGAAGAAAATTGGCCAAAGTATCGTATATGAGTCATTTTGTTTTAAGTTTTGTAAAAGGGTCGTTTTTGGGAGCCTCGAACGTTTTTTTTTTTCATAAAGCGCCATTCATTTGAAAATAAAGCAATGAATAAAATTTAAAGTCAAAGTATTCTCTGGAGTATATTTGACCAGAGATATCAATATTTTGCTTCTGCGCAATGTGATGTTTAAAAGTAAAATATTTTCAGTGGGTTTTATACAATTAATTTCTTTTTGTTAGGTTTTCATGGTAATTTATCTACTTAAAAATAGTTTTTAGTGAATACTCTGTTGGCTTTTTTATTCCTCTGGGCACAAAAAATTCATCACCAAATAAATATCTTTCGTTCTATTGGTCAAAAATAGGTGCCTATTTGAAATTTAAGTTTCAAATACTCTCAGGTTTAACATGATCTTGATATGTTATCAATAGTTTAAGTTTAAAAACTCACCAGAGGAATCAATCGAAGAAGCCAAATCTCAATAAAGACCCAAAATATGGTAAGAGTGTTGTAGAAAAAATAAAATTATAAAAGTTACGTGTAGCTTAATTTGAGAATTAAAATTTAAAAATGTTAACAACGTTAAAAATAACTTACTTTGCATATCCGTCGATCAGTTCTTCGTCTCATCTCATACCAATCCAATTTAGAGATCTGGAACAATAAAAAATAAATTATTACTATGCAAACGCATTCGCACGAATATATCACAGTGCATTCTGGCACTTGAAATAAAATAGTAAAGGTAGGTCGATTCGCTGACGACATCGTACTGTTTGCCAATACTTCTGAAGATCTCGAGACCATGCTCGAACAGTTGAGATCAGCAAGCCTTGAAGTTGGGCTGAGGATGAATAGGTCAAAGACCGAAGTCATGACAAACGCTACCAAAAACACTGTGGTATTGGATAGGCAGGCGATGCGATACGTTGACGAGTACGCATACTTGGGCCAGATAGTCTCCTTCGGAAACAGACAGGATAAAACGCCGCATCGATAACGCCTGGAAGAGCTTCTGGTCCATGAAAGCGTATATGAAGGGCAAATTGCCTATATCGCTGAAACGAAAACTCGTCGACACTTGCATTCTGCCCATTCTTACCTACGGGGCGCAAACCTGGTCATTGACTGAAAGTCAAAAGCAAAAACCAAAGGGCCAAAGGGCCATGGAGCGGAGTATATTAAGTATAAAGCGGAGTGATACGATCCGAAATACTGCCATCCGCTCCAGGACCGGTATCGCTGATGTGGGCAACATAACCGCGAAATTGAAGTGGGAGTGGGCGGATCACATCTGCAGGATGCATCCAGAGAGGTGGGCCCGAGTCGTCACCAAATGGGTGCCTACAGACGGCTATCGCCGAAGAGGCAGACCCAAGAAACGACGGTGTGACGACTTGGTCAATACAACACGGGACTGGGAAACGTTGGCAATGGACAGGGACAGGTGGAAAGATTTGGGGGAGGCCTTTGCCCAGCAGTGGGATGATGATATAGGCTAAATAAAAAAAATAAAAAAAAGTTCTAAAAATAAAGTCAAAAGAAACCGAGTCTAAATTTTGCCTACATAAATCATATCGTTTCCAACCTGTTCAGCACAAGCGAAACTTTACATCAGTCGTTATATGCTAGATACCGTTCGCGCAAATATTTAAACTATAATTTTGGGGGTAGTTTTAAACACTGAGCTTGACTGCCGCTCGGTAAGACTGACGTCGTACCCTTGGGCATACAACTTCTGACACATTTAATCTTCGCCAGGAATGAAATGTTCTCGACGCGAACTATGTTTCTGGGTATATCGGAAAATGCGAAGTTTTCCACTTGATAAAGATTATAAGATAGCATGATATTATTTTATTTAATTTAGTGTACATTTTAGGAAAACTTACAACTAGAACATGGCTTTATAAACGAAAGGCTGATTAAAAAATTTCACTGATAGTCTTAAAAATACCTCTCTACAGATTAATTACAAGTATAGATGCATTTTTGGCACCAGTTTCGATCCCTAATTACCCCCTGATAGTTATTTTGGAAATACATTTAATGCACAGAATTGACCTCTCTACAGATTTAAGTAAGATAAAAGTTAAATTCTTAGGCAAAGGCAAGAAAAGTTTTTCTTTTTGAGTTTTTGAGCCAGAAACCTTGTTGCAGGAGTTGCATCTTTTAATAAAATGTACACATTTTTTTTGTGTTCGTGATCTTTTAATTTTATATTATTTTCATAAAAATGGAACTACAAGAAAAAATTATCAATGTTTTAAGCCTTTGATAGCCGAGATACCTGTTTAGCACAAGCCAAACTTTATATCAGCCGTTACATCCTACTCGTAAATACCGTTCGCGCAACACACACACACGAGACAAAAAAGAAACAATATTGTTTGGGGTCACCAGCAACCACCAACCTTGGCGCTCAATGTGTTGACAGTACAGACAATAATTGTAAAAACACAAGTCAATAAGAAAACGTATTCTGAAATTCTATATTTATGTATGTAAAGTACGTTTAAGCCTTTAACTTTAAAAAAAAGCATCTACCATGGAGTACGTTCACTTTTAAGCAATGCGCAAAAATAAATCTAACGCTATCAGCCCACGAAAACCGTTTGAAAACGTATTTTTCCGCCGTCCGCGTGATGAATAGTCCGAGGGCCGTACTGCCAACTCATTCTTTTATATTGCAGCCTTTATTTTGGTTCCGCTAATGAGGCCCGCTAATGGGAACGGAACCCTTCCTGCTATGTAACGCTACAAATTATTGAACCCAAACTGTGAGTTGCGTTTAAGGGCGTAAACGATGCAAAGTTTGCTGAATTAAATCAGGTAATACATATATTTAAAAAAAACTACAATGCTGAGCTTCTTCTTCTGAGCGTGTCGATGGTAAAGCGAATTAAAAATTCAGCCCAGAAATTTGCGACTCGAATTGCTTTGTCGTTGGCATATAAGGTCATCTATAGAGCAAGATCATGAATTTCATTGGTTTTGGCCTTTTTTCATTAAAAAAAAACAAAAGTAAAGAAATATTTAAAATCACAGTTCCAGTAATATTTTCTATAATTCATAATATAAATACTGTGACTGTTATTACCTACTACTACTTTTATAGCAAGATCAACAGTTACAGGTTTTCATCGTGTTTTTATATATTTTACAACAAATTGGTAGTAGTTACCGGCTTAGGCCTTGTCTTACTGTCACAGCTGTTTAAAAAAAAAAAAAAATCTTAATACCCTATTAACTTCATATTTTCGTCTAGGATTAAACAAAATCCATGAAGTGATTTCCCAAACCCCCTTTGTTTGTAAGTTCAACGATCCGTATAATAAATTACTTTCGACCGATCAGCGGCAGCTGTCTAATTTACTTTCCCGTTTTAATTAACGGAAGTAAGCCGACGTTAGTGCTACACCCGACACACTGCGATAACGAGGCATTCTACAAGTTTTCCTAAATTTGATTTAAATAGGCTTACAGATTACTTTTTTATGTAAGGAAGTGCTAAATAACAGACAAAAGGGCAAACTATGATTAGGTTAAAGTCGAGATAGATGCCCCACTTTTCGAAATCGGTCTATAACTTCAATACTAAAAATCAAAACAATTTATATAATGAGAAAAAATATTCTTGCGAGTTTTGTCTTAAAGTTTATGAAGAGTAAAAAACATTGTCTTCGATATATTCAAAGTATTAGGGACTTTTGCGGACCTCTAAATTTTGTGACATCTAAAAAGCGTTTAGGATAGATGACTCACCGGAAAAATGGGCTACTATCCTCCAAAATCTTTAAATTCATTTTGGCATTGCATGCTGTCGCTGCGAGACATACAACTGGGTCAATCAAGATAGAGTTAGAGATTCTTTTAATAAAAAAGTAAAAAGTAATCTAATTTATCTGAAAAACTAATTTAATTAAAATCGGGTCATCTAGACTACTATGGCATCTACTTTATCGGCTGTACCTTATGTGAAGCGTAAAATAGATAATTTTTGTACAAAACCGATGCTGAAATAAAAAAAAATACCATTCGTTAGGTTGCGTTAAACGTAATTGCTACCCAACCACTTAACCGTGCATGGTTATGGTTTCTCCAATTGACCTTTTTTTTCAACTATGAAGACGCCTTATTCAAAGAAAAAAGTATGTTATGATGAATCGACTATCAATTAAAAAACTTTATAGAAAAGGAGCTGCTAAGATTTTCTTATAGGCGTAAAAGCTGAAAAAGAGGATCATTTTGCTTTAAATTTCCACTAAACGAAGTAACGTTTAAACTACTTAACTACACTCAATTAAATTACTAAATAAAACTAAACGTTTAGTGGAAATTTAAAGCAAAATTATCCTCCTTTTCAGCTTACGTCATGGATTTCCGCAAAGTAACGCCTGATTCCATCAACTTACAGGCGTTGTTTGTAGTAGGTACTTATAAAATTTATGTGTGCGTTAAAACAAAGGTGTTGCCGCACCGGGCAATAAACCAAGCTTCACGAGATTTTATTAGATGAAGCCATCTCGAAGTTTGGAGAAAAAAAGTAATTCATTAAGCAAAAACTTTTCACATTGCTCACAGCCGCTTTCGTTCGGGGAGTTGCTTGCTTCACGCTTTCTATTCAGAAATAGAAAGTCCAAACGGAATTGTATTCATTTTAATGAAGAAAGATAATTCATTTAAGAAAGAAATAAAATACAAGAGCTTCTGAAATTGGTGAGGGTCATGAAGGACCGTATAGAAGCCGTCATCAGGGCAAGGGGGAGTAACATTAAATTTTAAGTTAATTTGATGCCACATTTTGAAAAAAATTTTTTTTTTTTAATAAGGCCCCAATTAAGGTTTTTTTTTACTTTAATGTTATTTTTTGTAATTACAATTAAACAAATGTCAAATTCAAATGTTTGACCTTCCTAATGATACCTTACACTATTCTCTAAATATAGTGTACTAAATATCGGGAATATGTCAATAAAAAGACCCGCGTAAAAGAGGTCGTTCTAATTTTTTAAATAATGGAAAATTAAAAACGCCATATGTGTAAAAAAAAACATCAAAACAAGATGTTAATCTAGAGCATGTGTCCAGCTTAAATATGATATCAGAGATAATAAAATATCTTGTAGGTACCTATATCCTCTCATTCTCGTTGCAATACATATGACATGTCATTAATTTAGAATGTTATGTTCCTTGACTAAATTCCAAACATTTACTAAGAACTTGAGTGATATAACTTACTTTCTTTTCTATTTCTTAGTAAAACTATCAACGTATGTATTTTTATTGTATAAACCTCTGCCGATTTAATTATAAGTTAATTCTTGTTCATTAAGCCTGTCGTAATGATCCTCACCCACATACTTTCTGTAACGCAAAACAACTAGCAACTTAGAAAAGACATCCGCGCGTTGTTCACAACTATATTAACTTACGAGTCCTTCGTCCCTGGAAGTATTTAGTGGAACTTTCACTAGTGTTGTACTATTGGCAGTTGTTTTCGATAAATATTTTTTTATAGAATAGAATAGAATAGAATATGTTTATTTGCTTAAAACATGGTAAATTAGATAACAGAATTTCGTCTTAGACCATCATGTTTTGCCATAGGCGGCATGCAAAAATTAAATATGTAAGTTAAAATTAAACAATTAATTAATTTCATTTATACACTACACATTTTTACTATTTGAAAATTTTAGATAACATTAATTCATGGCCTAATTATATAATACATTTCTATTTAATATACATACTCAATATAGTTTAGTAATATTTATTCATGTCACAATAACGATTATTATTATTATAAATTAATCATGTCAAAAATTCAGTCAGATTATAAAAACATTCTTGTTGGACATATTTACGTAATTTTGTCACAAACATATTATAGGGAAGCTGTCTTATGTCATAAGGTATTTTATTGTAAATTTTTACTGACATGGCCTGGCAGTTTTTATTGAAAAATGCACTATTGCTCGGAGGAACTTGCAATCTATAAATATCTCTCTGGCGTAATCTTAAATCCAGTTGAATATATTTTTCAAAAAGCTCAGGATTTCTCCTAACAAATACTCCAGTCTCTAAGATGTAAAGCCCGACTAGAGTTATAAGATTTAGCTGTTTAAATAAAGGTTTACAGGATTCCATTGGCCCTGCACAACAAATTGCCCTGACGCATTTTTTTTGCATCAAAAATACTCTATTTATTTCACTTGAGTTACCCCATATTATGAGACCGTACCTTAATATTGAGGACACATATCCATGATATGCAGTCAGAGCAGTTTCCTCTCCTGCTACAAATCGTAATTTTTTAAGTGCGTGAACAAAAGTACTTAATCTTTTACACAAGTCGTCAATGTGGGGTTTCCAGCTACAGTGCTGGTCAAGGATGATACCCAAAAACTTTGCCTCATTAACTTCATCAATTGCTATGTTCTGACATGTGACATTTAGCTTTGGGCGGTTTGCTTTATAGTTTGAGAACTGTATAAATTTGGTTTTTAATAAGTTTACACTCAGGTCATTTTGCGTTAACCAAGAAACAACATCAGCTATAGTTTCATTTATAACCTGGTTATAATTTGGATTTTTATCAAAATTTGGTATGATAAGAGATATGTCATCAGCAAATAGTATAGTCTGGTAATTAATCTGTTTAGGCAAGTCATTAATATATATAAGAAATAGTAAAGGACCCAAGACACTACCCTGGGGTACGCCGCATGTATTCTGTACAAAGGACGATTTGTATGTTACAATTTCATTGTTCTGAGGATTCCTTTTTATTATCTCAACATATTGTAATCGGTTTGAGAGATAACTTTTCAGCCAATCTAAAGCTTGTCCTCTAATGCCATAATAATTGCATTTTTTTAAAAGTCCACAGTGATTTACACAGTCAAATGCACGGCTCATGTCAAAAAACACTGATACCACCGGTCTTCTCGCATCGATATTCTGCACAATGTTCTTTACTAGCGAGTATGTTGCTAGGGTTGTAGATTTGTTTTTTTGAAATCCATTTTGTTCTTTAGCTATTATTATGTGCTTATCAAAAAAACTTGTTATTCTGCTTAACATGGCCTTTTCAAAGATTTTGGAAAGTATTGGAATTAACGTAATAGGACGGTAGTTGTTAATATCTTTTTTGTTATTTTTCTTATGTAATGGAATCACTTTAGAGCGTTTCAGGTTATCTGGAAACCGACCCTGTGTGAAAGATAGATTTATGAGAAAAGCCAACACTGGTGCTAGGGAGTATGCACAGAGTTTAAATACAAAAGTAGGTAGTTCGTCTACACCTACAGCATTTGTATTTCGCAAAAACTTAATAATAGACCAAACTTCTTGTGTTGAACAGGGTGTCAAAAATAAACTATCTTTTAGGGGTTGAATTTCTATTACGGGATGTCTGTTTTTGGGATTTATTAATGAATTAGTTAAGTTTAAAAAATGATTATTAAATAGTGTGGCAATGTCAGAAGGATTCTTAATTACAATGTCATTTATTTCTAAATGTTCTATTTCGTCATTTACATTCAAATTGTCAGTTTTATCTTTAATTATATTCCATGATGCTTTGCATTTATTTTTAGAATTTTTTATTTTTGCAGTATTGAAGATATTTTGCGACTTGTTGATACAACTTCTTAGTAGTTTGGTGTAATTTTTAAATTTTTCTTTATTTTCTAAAGTTTTATGTTTAAAGTAATGTGCTCTTATTTTTCGTTTTGACACACTTGATTTCTTAATGCCTGGGGTAATCCACTTTGGTCTTGAGTTGTTAACGTACATTTTAACTTTTTTATACGGAAAACAAAGATTATAATATAAACACAAGTCTTGGTGAAAGCTATTAAATGCTACATTTAGATCACTTTCATCAAACACATCACTCCAACTTAAACTGGATATTAAGTTTACAAATTTTCTCTTGTTATTGTCATTAAAGTCCCTTACTGTTTTGTACCAACAGATTGGAATACTTTTTTTTGATTCAGGTAAGACATACTCTAAAGTTTGCCCCGTGTCGTGGTCTGATAGGAATAATGGGTGAACCCTTCCTTTAGCATCACTTATGTTACTTGCAAGATGATCAATACATGACTTTAGTCTAGTAGGCACATTTATGTGTAAGACGAGATTATACTTAGCCAGCAAGTTATTGAGCTCCTTAGCGGCGCTATTATCCTTCAATGTGTCTATATTTAGGTCACCAGCAAGAATTATTTTCTTCTTGCTACGTCTGGTGAGTTTGTGAAGGAGTATGTCTAAATTGTTCATAAAAAGAGATAAATTAGCCTCGACTGGAACTCTATAGATGCAAACTACAATACAGCCAAACATAGGTATTTCTACAGCACAGGCCTCAAAAACCCTTTCCCTGGACAGTTCTGCACATGCACTAACTGGTTTAAAGTCAACCGTTTTTCGAATCATTATGCATACACCACCACGCTTTTGGTTTTTTCTACAATAAGAGGATACTAACTTATATTTACTTTATACTTCATTATTTGTAAATACGGTACGGTACGTTTCTAGATGAAACTATTAAGAATTAGCGATACAAGGCTTAACCATACAAGCAGGGCGACGGCAGAGTAACGCTTTTATAAAAAGTAATTTTCATAGAGAACTTACGCCAATAGTGTTGCCAACGATCTATACGTAAAAATGTGCTATTTATAGTACAAGGGGCTTTTGTTGTAATAATTAAGTAATGTGCTGTATTAGCTAATAATAAGACATGTAATGTTTTAAGCAGCAAAAAGGCTTTCTATAAGAAACACCACCTAAACTGGTTCATCCATTTAGAAACTATGTGCTCCAGACATACACACAGACAGAACGACAGTTAAACCAAACTTATAACACTGCTCTCTTAGACTCAGAGGCCAAAAAATTATGACGCAACTAGTTTTCCACCACCACATCACCAAGTCAGCAATTTTTTTTTGAGAAAACACTACAGTATCATAAAAAAACTAAATTACTTGCTTTAAACACTTTTTTTTACTGCATGTAAGTCTTTTGTTTGATCAATTGTTACTGACGTTGGTGTGCCTAATAAATAAATAAATATTTCACAACAATCACACCAATTCTCTAGTCCCAAATTAAGCTACGAGGCTTGTGTTATGGGTACTAGACAACGGATAAACATACTTAAATACTTTTTTTTGTAAATAAATACATATTATACATAGAAAACACCCAGACCAGTACAAACACACGTGTTCATGCACATTTATGCTTTTACTGTGCGGGGATCGATCCCGCGACCCTTGGTATTAGAAGTCCGACATGTGGACCACTGCACCAAGCGATCGTCATCTAATAAATAAATAAAAAACAAATCTTTGCTGTGACAGGACCATCGATAGTTTCCCCCCCTCCTTATCTTACCCGCTTCGGCCGAATGATGGTCGAAACGACCGCGGTTCGGCCGCTCGTTTGTCAAATGCCCAACTTCCCGCCGGCGGAGGGTTTTAAGCAAAACGTAATTAATGATTCAACGCACCGTAATGGAAGCTGCGACAAATCAAAGGGTCAACTTTGACACCGCAGACCGGGTTAAGTTGGAGACTGTTGTAAGTAAGTCGTGTTATGCTAAACTTGTAAGTAGCCTGTAATTTATGTAAGAGAGTATGTATAAAGAACTAGCAGAGCACGCGGTTTTAGATTTCGAGAAAACAGTTTTTTATTTATTGGACGGGTTGATTTTTAAACGCGCTTTTATTAGATCGGGGTGTATGTATGAATGTATGTAACGGAATTTTTGAGCTCAATTTTCACCAACTTCCAGAAATCGGATTAATTTGAAACTTTGCACACGTATTAAGTACCAATGACAATGCAATAATTTGATAAGAGTTTTCCATTATCCTTATTAACTAAAAAAAAAATAGTTTAAAAAACACGCTTTTATTGCTAACTAAAAAAGAGAAAATAATTTCTGAGTACACGTAATTTATATTACAGTAGAGTAAAAAGCGTGGGGTGCTTGGTATAGTAGTATGTGAAAATCATCCTATTATTGGCAACTATAAAAAGAGAAGTATAAAAACGTCATAAAGTGCACCCCACGCTTTTTATTCTACTGTAATATAAATTCCGTGTACTCAGAAATTATTTTCTCTTTTTGAGTTAGCAATAAAAGCGTGTTTTTAAAAATTTTAAACTATTATTTATTTAAGGTAAAATAGGGTTATAAATAGAAACAAAAACAGGTTTAAGAATATGACCCTTCGGTATCGTATATGGAAACTATAGCAGAAGAAAAAACAGACTAAGAATTCTTAGGTAGCAGTAAAACGAAACGTTCTTAGTATCGATTCCCTTTTAGTGCGAAGCGAGAGACTCTAAAACTATAAAACAAACGCTTTTCCAATTATGCAACCTTACTGCTAGAAATGCTTGGCAATCGTAAAATAATAATTAAATGCATAACGACGTAGTCGGCCCATAAAACACATGCGATTGCTATTTAAATTAAAACCGGAGATGTATTATAATGTCTTCTTAATAAATTAAGGTATTGAAATTAATATTCAATATAAAATTACTGTGGCATAAAATTGGAATGACCTCAGAATAATTACTTACGAAGTTACGAGTAACTTATGCTTTGCGAATCTTTAGTAGAAACCTGATTGATAATAAATACTAAAGATTCGCAAAGTAAATAACTTTATGCTTTATTGCACAACAAAAGTTTGTACAAAAGGTTTTAGAAAGCAGTTTTGTAACTTTTTTTCTAGAATTTTATGACGATGATCTCTGTAATGATATAGATACCTACTGTGGCCAGCACGAGACGGTTAACACTGCGGTAGCTTAAACGCTTGTGATACAGGCGATTTTGCAACAAAAATGGGTAGCCTGATGTGATGACCACTGTACTTACTAACTGTAATCAGTTAAAATACAATGAACTTATCCCAAACGCTTATTACAAACTAGAGATGTGCCGAGAGAGTGCCGAGTACTAACCGAGTACTCGGCCCGTACTCGGTTAGTACTCGGCACTCGGCGTACTCGGTGGTTTCTTTAATACTCGTACACGGCCAGCAAGCATGCAGCAATAAACAGAAAGTCTGGAAAAAGTTTGCTAGTGGCCAACTGGAGGAATTAAAGTATGTACCTAAATGACCACATACTTAAGTCAACGAACAAGCCTCTAATCTGGCGTTTGTCAATTCCTATTGGCTAATTACATATTATGTTGATTAGTAAAGTCATGATTTATTAATTCAAAATTACAGTAAGTAGGTATTGCTGGCACCGCGTTGCGGTCATGTTTGATCTTGTTTGAGGACCTCAAATTAAACCGAGTAACTCGGCCGAGTACTCAGCACTCGGCAAGCTTTAAACCGAGTCATACTCGGTACTGGGCAAAACCACTACTCGGCCCATCTCTATTACAAACGCTTTCAATTGATCATATACCTACAAACAAACGGGGTATCAAGTATACTCATGTATTTTCATGCCGTTCAAACGTAAATCAAAGATGTCTTAAACTTAAAACAGAGGCTGTACAGTGTAAAATACACATATCCGATCATTAATAAATAACATTACTACATGGGGCAGGAGACACACAAATCACGGGCTCTTTTTATCTTGATCTTCCCTTGGTGACAAGATGACACATTTTTGTGGTGCAATAGAGAAGCGGCAAGCGGAAGAAAAAATAATTGGAAAGTATGATAAATGTTTAATTGCAACCACTAGACTGTTATTTTTACTGACATAAATGTTGTTAAAAGTACGGTCGACAGCATGTCAGTTTACCCATGCCAACTATGAAAAAAGTTTTAATTTCGAAGGGACAACGTTTTTTGGGCAACAAGAATTTTACTATTCCAGATGAAATCATATCTTCTAGTCCCTCATTTAGATCTTCTACGCTTATTTCCACTATAGTGTAATCCATAAAACTATTTTTTTTTGCAAATAGAACCAGGACATGTTGTACAACTGTTTTAAAATTATCTAAAGGCAATGGAATAACAATATATATTACCCATAAATGAGTGACCAACTTTACGAAGCCTAAAACGTGGAAAAGCCTATTTTTTGTCTAGTGTTGAAATTATGTTATGAAGTAATGCAAATCGCTATTTGCATAACTTCATGACGTAACTTCAACAATAGACCGTGCCGTCTGCGGGCCTAAACATGAGTTTCCTTAGTACGTACGTGAGTAGAGTGGTTGACTAATTGTCGACTCATTGCTCTTAACTTGGACCACAGCCAGTCCGGTCCAGCCAGCCACATCACAACCCACCTGGCGTCTGATTCATGCACTCCTACCACTAAGTTATTCCGTCCGGATTGTTTATCGGGCCTTTTTATGTCTCTTCTACAAATAAGTGTTTAAATTAATGCCATTCATGCGCACCGGCATGTAATAATACTTGTTTCTGGATGTGGTCGGGTGTAGTGTGCGGAGATGAGTAAGTTTGACTTCGATATTTGACGCGCTGAGGCTTTTTGGCTTGTTCTTAAAATGGTAAGGGCTCTTTTTTACATTTCGTATTCAAGTAAGGGATCCTAGGTTTAATTTAGCACGGGTGTGAAACACCGCCAACTTCCCGACTCCATGCTGTATTTGAAAGAAAATCTCAGGAACATATTTGGCTCCACTTGGGATTCGAACCCTGTTTGAATTGGGATTCGAAACCTCTCGGATTTAAGGCAGAAAATTTGCCACAACAGCAACGAGTCGCCTTGCCTTTCTACGGTCATGTCGGATTGCTGTCTTACCGCACTTTTAGAGTAAAGAAACAGAGAGTGAGAGCACCTGTGTATTGCACTCACACTTGTCCACAATAATATCTCCCGCGGAGTTAGCTCATCTCTGTTGAGATTAGCCGCCGTGTTTGAATTGGCTAAGAAGAACTCTTACTTCACTGTAAACGCTTATTTAACCATTGTCAACCTAAATGTTATCTTATTAAACAACGTTTGCTATATAAATTATTTCTCTCATCACTAAGGGGTATGAAAAATAGATATTTGCCAATTCTGAGACCTACTCAATATGCATACCAAATTTCATAAGAATCGGTCAAGCCGTTTCGTCCGTACTCCGGGAACGAACATTGGGACACGTGTATTAAATATATATATATATATATATATATACACATATATATATATATATATATATATATATATATATATATATATATATATATATATATAGAGAGAGAGATGAACTGGCTGTGTTATTCAGGCTATAACCTGCGTTCGACGATTTAATTCCCCGGCGAGATTTCTGATGCTCTTTAATTAAAGTTCTAGTTTCCGATTACGAGTGTTTTAGTTGCCTGATGATTGGACAGGCAATCGTACGGTCGGCTTTATTCCAATTTACATATGTAAGTGTGGATGATCAGACGACCGTGTGGGTGTTGCTTATCAACACGCAGGCTCTTTACGTTGATTATTATCTGTGAATGACAGTTTTTTGGGAATTATATTATTTAGAAAGTTCGGGCGACTGTTATTTTAAATGACTTTGATATGACCCGTAACTTAAAGTAGCCATAACGAAATGATAGGTCCTGAAGCAATTAATTTG
Organism: Pyrausta despicata; assembly: GCA_963921415.1. Lineage (NCBI taxonomy): Eukaryota > Metazoa > Arthropoda > Insecta > Lepidoptera > Crambidae > Pyrausta > Pyrausta despicata. The sequence continues at coordinate 2,722,261 of OY992848.1, read as the reverse complement.
GGCTTAGTTTTAATATCCGAGCTAAGACGTAATAAAGTAACAATAAGTTTATGTTATACTAGTCGCAGCCTGCGACTTCGTTCGCGTGGGAACCCTTTTATCTTCACAATTCTTTATAAATTATAGCGTCCGCCTCGGAATTGCGCATATCCCTCAAAACTTAACCCAGTGGCGCCATCTATCGGTTAGCTAAGAGTTGAATTTCAATTTTTCATGGGATTGAGATGGTTTGTCGCGGAAAAAAGTAGCCTATGTCAGTCTCCAACCTCATACCTAACTCCACATAAAAATATTTATAACATGTCTCTTTTGGGGGCCTTGGGGAAGGCTATATGCTCAGCAGTTGGCGTCGAACGGGTGATATCATGATAAGATTGATTAAAGTGAGGTGGTGAGGTGATAGCTAAATGTATTTATTAGCGTTCCCATTAAATTAAGTCACTAATTTTCTCACCAACCTTAAATCGACTGTCTTATAAAGATAAACACAAAACCTATCTTATTTCATTGTGGTATATGCGTTAAATTTGTTCACGTAGCCAATCTTATAGTAACATCATTAATCTCGTAAGCTCATTTCATATAGGGGTACAATTCTCATACATTCGTATTTTTTACTCACAATGATTCGTAGGTAGGTTAGGTAGGTTCAGGTTATTTCTATCTTAACGTAGGTCACCTACCTTCTTTAAGATACCTTTAAGTATTACCTACTTTAAGATACCCTAAAGAAGGTATTGCGGTGAATGGCTGTGGCCTCTCGGCCTACGGTGAACCCGCCACGTCCCCGACTAACATGGCAACGGAGGGCACCGTTAGGTTTTTAGTGGGTAGGGGTTCTCTCTCTGAGTCCTGGAGTCCCACATAACCCCCAGCTGCCCCCGCGGCTGGTGGGTATGCATCACAGCATTTCCCTGACATAAAAAAAGGTACGTGTAGTAATCACCTGATATCACTGTTGTTGGTTCTATTTCGTGACAGCTACAAGATAATTCGAACGCGGGTTTCAAATTTTGGCCTATCAGCACGTTGCGTGTCGAGTGGTGATCGATCGAATTTTTTACTAATGTGAACTTTTTCGATTGCACTAGAATCGCCCTCCAGATCAGTTCAATGACCCCACGAAATATTAATTAGCACGCTACTGATCTCTGACCCAGCGCTTTCGAGCCATAATTAGCTACCGATGCGTGCGCGCAGGTCGCCTAACGGTGTACTGACGGCTAAGATACTACTTAAGTAAGTTAGGCGTGTGCACAGACGTGGGTAGATCTATAGCACTGTTGTAGATACTTCCTACAAAGCACTGACAACTACGATAGTTCGATATTAACGTCTCACCAATATCAAAAATGATGATATCCTTAAGAAGACTACTTTCTCTGAAATTGTAAAATACATACATTCGTTTTGAAGTTACAAGATTCATGTTAAAAAATGCATGCTGCTTCATTTTGCTTTTAATGAAAAAAAAAAACAAAACTAAAATTAAAAATAAAATAAAAAAATTGGTTGCCTGTAAAGTCGGTATACGCGCGAAAGTTTTACGTGACAACGACTCTGAGTGGTAAAATAATTTTAATGTGAATATTCATTCGTATAACATGAACCGGTGTGTATGCCTATCTCTCTCTCTCTCTCTCTCTCTCTCTCGCTCTGTCTCTCTCGCGCGAAACGTGAGCGGAGCAGCGTAACGCAGTTTCTTGAGGTGTCACCCGGCAAACCAATTTATAAGACGTTGTCACGTCAAAAATGCATGCTGCTTTATTTTGCTTTAAATGAAAAAAAAAAACAAAACTAAAATTAATAATAAAAATAAAATAAAAAACCGACATGAGCCAGCAATACAGCTGGTTAGCTTCAACGGCTAAACGAATTTTGACCAGCCATAGCTCAGAACCGTCGTGATTAAATTATTAGTCAGTAAACTTTAGAACCCCCAGTCGTTCTGTGCGTAGGCCACAATTGTTCCACATACCGAGCACAACAAATAATGTGTCTAAAACAACCCCATACATAGAATGTGCCGGTCTTATAACAGCCTAGACGTTCACACAGACATGTTTCAGTTTACTCTAGAGAGTTTCAAGAAAAAGCTTAAAGAAAAAAAATTGTGTACTTGTTAGATTTGATTTTTGCCATTTAAATTTAATCTTTTGTTATTAGATATATATATACACTCTTTTGCAAAAAAAACGGGCACCTAAGGAAATTTACGTTCTAAGGTCGATTTGAGTTAATTAAATGAAATTTATTTCTTTGACGTAGTCTGTATACTTATAATCGTGTAAATTAATGCGCGTGAAGTGAGTTCGGGCAACTAAAAGAGAAAAAAAACGATGGATTCTTTAAAACCGATGTACACGCCCAAACAATAAGAAGTGGTCGGCAATAAAGATAAGATTTTTTTTTACTTTTTTTAATTAAATAAAGTTACAAATGTAAAAACCTAATACCGAATGTGACCTCCTCTTGCCAAAATCACAGCTTGAATCCTTCTGGGCATGCTTTCCACGATGTTTTTAATAACGTTTTGAGGAATTCGTTCCCACTCTTCTGCAATGACTCTTTTTAGCTCCCTGATGTTTTGTGGAGCAGGTTGCACTGATCTTACACGTCTCTTTAGAACATCCCAGACATGCTCAATTGGATTGAGGTCAGGACTTCGAGCTGGCCAATCTAAACGACGGATCCCAACTTCTTGCATGTACGCTTCCACGTCGCCAGAACGGTGCGAGCGAGCATTGTCGTCCATAAAAATGGAATCTTCCCCAAGTGCAGTCAATGTGGGTTGTGCATATGGAATTAGGACTTCCATTATGTACCGATATGCATTTAATGTTCCATTTTCTATGAAAACTAACTCCGTACGCTCCGTCGAATTAATTGCTGCCCAAAACATAACGGAGCCTCCGCCATAAGGAGTGATTTCTTCGAAACACACTTCCGCATAGCGTTCCCGTGGTCTTCGCAGCACTCGCCGGCGTCGGTCCTCTCCACACAAAGAGATTCTAGCTTCATCAGAAAACAATACTTTATTCCAGTCCTCCAGAGTCCATGAAGCACAGTTCCGAGCAAACTGAAGTCGAGCAACACGGTGCTCACGGAGTAATTTAGGGCCCCGAGCTGGGCGGTAACTCCTGATATTGGCAGCCAAAAGCCTCCTCCTGACCGTCCACAAGCTAACTTCTACTCCTCTTACTTCTTCAAGGCTCTTCTTCAGGTCCACACTTGACGCCTTACGATTCCGCAACGCCTGACTCACCAAAAAGCGGTCATCTCTTGGTTCTGTGCATCGTTTTCTTCCCGAACCGGGTCTTCTTTTGACCGAACCGGTCTCTTGATACCGTTGCCAAGTCTTCTGGACAGTTGAACGACTCACATTTAGCCGCTGAGACACGTAAGTTTGCGAACAACCTTCTTCAAGTAGGGCTATAATTTTACTGGCCCTTATCGCTTTATCACTCATATCAAAAAGTGGTATTTAATGTAAAAATAAAGATTAAATTGTTTAATTTGCAGAAAATGTCCAAAAAGTTTTAAAATATCGTAATCAGTTAAAAATCGTTTCAGCAATTCGCGCCATTAGTAAAGCAATTTTAGAATAATCCACAATAATCATTATTTTTCTTTTATTAATTTCAAATTTTAAATTTGGAACGTAAAGAATTATGCCAGGATGCTTCAAATAACATGCCAATACATCGTCAAATTAATAAAACCTATTTCTTGTTCTTCTTCATTAAAGTAGAGGAAAAAAATCTAAAGTGCCCGTTTTTTTTGCAAAAGAGTTTATTTTTTTAAGTTCTTCAAAAATTTTGTGTATGGTTTTAGTTGGCGGTCAGACTAGTATATGCATTTAGTGTGTAAGCTCTTATAATGAGAATAAGTTTGCCTGCTGTAACTGTACCCTAATAAATAATACATAAAATAAAAAATCTTTCGATTAAAAAACTGAAATCCATCCGTTTGGGAGCTACGATGCCAAAGATTTTTGTGTGTCCGTACACACAAAAACACAAACCGAATAGGGATCAAACATATCCCTCCAAGACCCCTCTTTTTCGTCGGCGGTTAAAATAAGAAACTAGTTAAGATCGAAAACGTCGACACCACATGGCTTGTGCAAAACAGATTCATCATCAGCCTATATACGTCACACTGCTGGGCACAGGCCTCACCTCAACTATGAGGTGGTTCGAGCCATACTCCACTACGCGGGCTCAGTGCGGATTGGTACCCCTCCACCAATGTTTCAGATTTTATTATTAATATTATTTATTATTATTTTATTTTTTATTATTAAGCCGCCCGAGAGCCTCCGACCAGGCTTAACGACTTATAGCTATCGATATTAACCGGGACCAACCGCTTAACGTGCCTTCCGAACCTGTACATATTAGCCAGTTAGGCGCGAGCTTCCAACAAACAAACAACTAAACTATGTGAACATAAATAATAAACTTTAACTTAAAACGTCGTCGTTTAACTCAAAACACAACTAACTAACTTTCTAAGGTGTAGGGAACTCCTACAGAATAGATTGCCTACTTGATCAATCATAGCGTTTTTAGTTGAATTTTTACTCGAAAACTTATTAACACTAACATGCTGACTGCTAATATTCTGACTCGCGGTTTTTCTAGATGTACAGAAGACGTCAAAATTTCGCTTTTTAAAGCCTACTGTCAGAGCCTGTACCCGGGAAACCTGTGGGTCAAATACACCATAAAGTCGATGGAAACTCTAAGAATTCAGTATAATAATGTCATTAGGATGATGCTGGGACTGCCGCGTTTTTGCAGTGCATCAGGAATGTTTACGGAGTACCCAACTAATGGCTTAATTACTCCAAATTATAACTATGTCCCTTATTGCAAGGGTTAGAAGCAGTCCTAATAGCATCCTGAAGAGATTTGCGGAGAGATGGAGAACTTTCGTGGCAAGAGTGATCGTCACTGGTGCACACCCTCTTCATTAGTTTGCATTAATATATGTACATTATTACTTTACTATCAATAGTCATTGAGTCATTTGTTTACTAACAATAATATGGATCTTTGGTCTGAAATAAAGTATTATTTTTATATATATATATTTATTTGTTTATTTACTAACAGTTAGAATCGAGTGCGATTATCCGACCGAAAACAAGAGAGCAAGCATTAATCCCTTGTAATTGTTGGCGGTTTGTTTCAAAAGTCCTTACTCATCGAAACTTGGCTGTTGTTTCTGAATGCTCTGATGCGCTCACTCGCACTGTTAAACCGGCATGTGTGACAAGGATGGGTAGAGATGAAATCGTGAACATTGATTTCGAGAGTATGACCATAGAGATTGGACGGGATTAGCATTTGAAATCAATCATATAACCCGGCCTCGAACCGATAAATTGATTTGCTACTCAAACATTCGGACCGAAGTGTGCTGTTTCTTTGAAATGGCAAATAAAGGGTTGGATTGTAAAGACAAAGATACAGGGTGTTTTTGCAAACAGATCAGAGTTCAGATTGGATTCAAGTTTCGTTACAATTTCACTGTCGCTTTCGGATTTTGCTTTTCTTAATCTGTTTTACTGCGGAGGTGCTTGTGGCGCAGTGGTTGCAGCGCTTTGGTAGTGATACCAAAAGTTAAGCAACCTACGGCGCGGTCATGTTTGGGATGGGTCACCATTCTGACCACTTAAGTGATGTCTATTTACAAGCATCTCTGTGCTAAACACACTGTCGCGCTAAATGCCGAATTGCAAAAATGCATGCGTGGATTTGACCTGATTGTGCGGTTTAAGGTAAACCGTACATATTCCATCGAGATTATGACACTCAAACATGTTTGATGAATCTATAATTGTTTAGACTTTTTATTGGTTAAATAACCATAAAAAATACATTGCTTTGCATTGCAACGTCATACGAGTAATTTATAAATTCCAAACAAATGATCGCAATGCATGTTTGATCCATTAAATAGTAGAATGCAAAAGTATTGTTCAAAAGAAAATATCTTACTTATTTCAGAGCCCGAAAACGAATTGATGTTTTTTACACCTGAGCACAGCAGAAATACTTTAGTAAATTGAAGACACTAAAACAATGTAAGTTGTTATTCGACAAAACATTTTCCTAAGATTGAATAAATCGATTGTACTTGAAACAAGCTGTCAATAGGCCCTAGGCACCCAATAAAAAGCAAATGTACCTTTGTTCGCGGCAACAGCTTAGAATTTTCCATTTGTCAAATTTACGACGACGAGAAACGCCGTGTGCACTCAACCAAAACGCAGTTTGATATCGCTCATACAGGTACGAGTATTCGTGAAATTCGACGATATCTCTCTCCCCCACTGAGATTGCATCTATATCGAATTTTATTTAAAAACAAGATAGGAAAACAAGTTGGCAGGAATAAAAGTTGGGCACTCGCGCACGTTCAAACGGCACGACTGGGCTCGGTAGTGCGGTTGCCAAGTTTCGGAAAACAATAGCAAATAGTTTTAGGTGTTGAAGGTTTGATCAACTAACTACGAGTACTCCAAGGGTTATATCAAGATGGAAAAACCACGCTTAGCATGTGAAAATCTTAATGAACTATGATAAATACTTTCGCCTAACAACAATAAATTAATTTGTAAAATGGAAAACGCCAGAAATCGCCAATTTTATCAAAATGACAATTTAGAGTAGAGTTTTCTTGTTCCTTAACTAGGTCATCTTTATATTATCACATTAGATGGACCGTACAAAAAAATATATGCAACTCCAATACCTATTCAATCACGCACAGTCACATCAATGTTAATGTTACGAGTACTTAAATTGCCAAATTCATAACTTAATTAAAGTTTACCTCGTAACAAAAAACAATCGCAATTTTAACAAAGACAACAACAACATCGACATTTATTCAACTTTCGGGCTTTTAAATATGCGAATTTTTAACGACACTTGGCCCTGTTTTTACATTGTATATTTTTGTTGGAATATACAATTCTGTAAACCAGACGCAGTGCGAGATGGCTTGCATGCTAAGCAGAGGCTGTACTCCGAACGTTTTGCCCGTATTTTCACGGTCTAGCTTGTAAGAGTGACAGGGACGGCTACATTCGAAACTACGGACCACGGCTTTGAGAGTAGGGCCTCCGAATCGATCGAGGCGAATCGAATCTGTCAAGGCACAATGAATTCATAGACAAAGTGGTTGTAGCTTTGTGGCAAGTAAACATTAGATTAGATTAGAAACAACCAAGACACGTTTGAGGATTAGCTCTGTTCTGCTAATGCAGAAGGGTCTGCTGTGATACAATTTAAAGTCATGCAGAGAGAAAACGATAACTATACTTTTTACATGCTAAAGATACTTATCTAATCTATATATATATATATATATATATATATATATATATATATATATGTATGTATATATATATATATATATATATATATATATATATATATATATATATTTGTATGAGAATAAAGATCTTTAAACCTTATATATATGAATTGCAGGTCGTTAGTCTCGCTAAAACTCGAGAACGGCTAAAACGATTTGACTAATTTTAGTCCCGAAATATTCGTGGAAGTCAAGGATAAGTGAGTTAAAAAAAATAACCAAAACTAAAACTCAAAAGTATGAAACAAGTTTCATATTGATTATGCCACTTTTTCTTTCGAATTTTCTGACTAAGTGCTAAATTTTGTTATAACAGAAGTGGCATACGATCACTGCTATCATCTGTAAATCAATATGAATGTTGTTTCATACTTTTGAGTAGGCGGGTTTTAGTTTTGGAACTTACTTTTCATTTAAATGATTTAGGGACATATCTATATATATAAAAATGAAACCCGTTTTCCTTCGTCACGGCATCACGCGTGAATGGCTGGACCGATTTCGCTAATTTTTTTTGTTGCATTTTTTATTATTAGGAGAAGGTTCTTACGGAAAAAAAACACAGGTTGCACTCCGGGAGTGCCGGCAGAAGTGAAAACTTGATTATTAACGTTGTGCATTTTTGATTTATTTGAACCGTCTTACGGTTTTTCGATCAGCATCACGTGACCTGACGCGAGTTTCACAGTTTGTACCCATGCCACAAAAGTGCTCAACGCCGCTAAAGAAGTTTTCACTTCAAAAATATGAAGAAAATCTCTCAGAAATATTGAAAAATATACATTTAATTTTGCATATTTTAAAAATACCCGCGTAACTAATGTCAATGTCATTCGATGACATTGTTCAATCATTGCAACGCTAAGGCGGTACGAAGTTCGCCGGGTCAGCTAGTTTAGTATAAAATTTTATATATTTTTGAATTGTGCTTATTAAACCCTTTAATATTGTCGTACCCATTGACGACAGGACACGACAATAATAAGAAAAGTAAATCACCTGATAACGGTTATCAGCAATTTGGAAAGTCGGTATCGCTCGAAACGAGACAGTAATCTTTAAACGCACTGACTTCTTAACACTGCACAGATAATATCCTCGATTTAAGAGTAAGACCCGTCCGACGGGTACAATGGTGAATAAAAAAGTACCTTTCACGAACCTGTTCCTACGCTGATTGCGATCTATCGGACCACTGTGAAGCAACCGCTGTAGTTTTGCATAAATTCCACAGATAAATGCATTTCAGGTTAAGTTGGACTTTGCATGGCTTAAAAAAATACCGTCTGATATCATAAATTCGTGATGATATCGGAAATACTCGTGGATGCAATTAATTAATTAATAGTCCTCCTGGCCGATTTCGACCACGGCAGCCAATCTCAACAGAGATCAGCCAACTACGCAGGAGATATTATAGTGCACAAGTGTGAGCGCAATACACAGGTGCACTCACTGTTCCATCACTCTCAAAGTTCGGTGAGACGGCAATCCGACATGACCGGAGAGAGATCAGGCGCAGAACCAACGGCTTAACGTGCTTTCCGAGGCAAGGGGTTGTAACATCGCCAACATCCCGACTCCGAGCTGTTTTTGAGAAATTAATGACAGAAAATCTCTGAAACAATTTTGGCCCGACCTGGGATTCGAACCCAGGACCTCTCGGATGTAACTGCTCGACTGCCTCGTTGGTGTAGTGGCAAAGTTTCTACAAATAATTATGAACATTTCTGTAAAGGTTCTACTTTTATTTACGACCAGCTAAAAAGAGCCGCTCAAGACCACATCGGTTTCTACATGCTGACCTCCAAACTTCAATTTGAAGATGGCACCCCATGATGATTTTATTTACACTACAATATAGCAAAAAAGCGAATTATTTTTCAAATCACCCATATAGTTCACCGAACTTAAAAGGTGAACAACTTTATAATATCTATTGATATTGGTCTGCATATTTACCAATTCGTTTTACCATCGGATGATGAGACTAAGCCGTTCGCTCATCTATCCCATCCAAAAGTACTTTCCGAAATTGCAAACATTTCTTCACGCTGTAAAAGCTGTACAGCTATGAATACGAACGAATAACGATACACTTTATGACATCTCGAGCCTTCCAACTCCATCATATCTTGGCATCGTTTCCCGCCAGTTTTTATAACGGCTAGGTTCCCAGGGGATCGAGAATCCGTGAAGAATGTGATGGTGTCGCTGGAATACAATCATTCGAGACGGAACGAATCAGACACTTGTGTAGGCAGATAATGTTTTATTTGTGTTATTAAACCTTTTGTGGTAGCAACTCTGCGTAATAGATGTTCTTTTCTTTTCTGTTGTGATTTTTATGTCCTTGTCAACAAGTGACTATACATTTTTAACCAACCTCAAAAAACTGGGTTGCGGCCCAGCTATGACGACTTAGCCATGACTTCGGCAGATTTTTCTATTTCCATTTGTTCAATGACTCTATTAACAATAAAATCTACAAAAGTTGTTAAAACTTTGCCAAAAATAACAAACCGAAGGACACAACGTATCAAAACCAATCTCCAGACAGCCTTCTACAACACAAATACCTACCTACAACAAAGACAACGTTTAAATCATTTCGGAACGCGCCCAAAATGTCAGAAGAATTTTGCGAGAAAAGTCCCCGCGCAAAGCCCTTTTCGTCCAGCCATTCACGCCGTTAGTCGAGTCAAAGACTCATAACGATATAAATCTCTGGTTTCGGAGTAATCGGTGTTGACACGCCGTGAGGGCGACAAGGCATTTGGCGGGATTTTCTTTTTATCGCATTTCATTAAGGAGAGGGCTGGTGTTATTAGATTGAGGGTGAGGCTGTGAGCGCAACAGAAGTTTGGGCAGTAAGTGCGTTTTAAATTAAATCAAATAAAATGTTTCAACAAAAGCAAAAATAACCTAGCCCCAAACTAAGCGTTAGCTTGTGCGATGGTGACTAGGATAACGGATAGAAATACTTACACTTATGACTCAGGTACAAATGCTCGTGGTCATCAACGAAACATTTGGCCTTAGCAGGATTCGAACTCGTTTTTACAGACGAAGTTGTACGAAACGACAGAAGTAGAAAGAAGAAGAATAAAGAAAGAAGAGACAAGAAGATAAGATAAGATATATTTATTTACGAAAACATGTGTGGACATTACATAGCATGAGATACACAGTAACAGTAGATGATAATTTAAACAGTGTTTAGTATCAACATGTCTTACCAAAAGTTGGCATGTAAATATTGGATATTAAAGTTTATTGTATCTATAAATTAGGAACATTAATAAAATATTAATTTATACAAAAACATACATGCAAAAAATAATAATAATAATATGTTATAGTGCTCATTCTTCCAAAAAGTCATTAATGTCATAAAAGCATTTGTCAATTAAAAAATCCTTAAACCTAATTTTAAATGTATTAATTGTCATATCTTTGTAATGTGTCGGAATCTTATTATAAATTTTTGGTGCCATACAAATAATGCTTTTCTTAAGAAGCATTGTCTTTGATGGACATATACAGAGTCTATCTCCATTTCGCCTATTGCGTGCAAATATAGCAGACATGCGAGGAAACAGGTGAGGGTTAGACTTGACAAACAGAGCTACCTCCATAATATATAGAGACGGAAGAGTTAAGATTTTATATTTGGTAAAATATGGTTTACAACTGTCCATTTTTTGGAGACCAAACATAGCTCGAATACATCGCTTTTGGCTTTTAAAAGCTAAATTTTTGTTTGTAGAGTTACCCCAGAAGATAACTCCGAATCTGAGCAAAGATTCAGCGAGTCCATTGTATGCAGTCAGCAGTGCATCTATGTTTACTATACTTGAGAGTCGGTACAAGGCAAATGCTACAGAGCTGGTCTTTTTTATTAACTCATCTATATGATGCTTCCAGTTTAATTTGCTATCCATGTGTATGCCTAAAAAACGAGCCGTATCTACTGAGTCAATTATTTTATCATTGTAAGATGCTTTAATATCTGAAATTAGGGACTGGCATCATTTGGCATCTGGAAGAGGAGTAAGAAGTAGCACAAGAAGAAAGGAGAGGAAGGAAGTAGCACAAGTAAACGCTGTAAGAAAGATTTGGTTTTAGAAACGGTGTGTGAGACGCAGAAGCACTTGACTGGTTATGCTACATTACCAGACAAGTAATCCTAGAAGTTATTATACTTGTTTAAAATATTAGGTCCTTACCTATGAAATTGGCGTTTTGTATGGGAGGAACAAAAAGTCGAAATTTTTTTATATAGCATATTTATTTAATCAAAGTATGAGCCATTGTAATCTATGCACTTTTGCCATCTCATAGGTAGTTCATTGATCCCTTTACTAAAAAAACCATTCGAACGGGAATCAATAAAATCTTTGAAGGCGACTTGGACTGCCCCATCTGAGTTGAACTTTTTCCCTTGCAAGAAGTTATCCAAATTTCGAAAAAAATGGTAATCTGTTGGAGCAAGGTCTGGGGAGTACGGTGGATGCCTTAGAGATTCCAATTGAAGTTCTTCTAATTTGCTAGCCGTCTGTTGTGCAGTGTGTGGTCTAGCGTTGTCGTGAAGCAGCAGTGGCGTAGAGCGATTGACCAGCCTTGGTTGTTTAGCAACTAGCTTTTCCATCATGGTTTGCAATTGCTGACAATAGATATCTGCCGTAATCGTCTGGCCAGATTTGAGAAAACTGTAATGAACGACACCGGCGCTAGTCCACCAAACGCTTACAAGTAACTTTTTATTGGTCAATTTTCGCTTGGAGCAGGCTTTGGCTGGCTTGCCAGGGTCCAGCCATTGCGATGAGCGCTTCCGATTATCGTAGAGAATCCACTTTTCATCACAGGTAATGTTCATGATTCGATTTAAAATCCCTTCGTTATTGTGCCGGTCAAGTAATGTAACGCAGCAGTTGACGCGCGTTTGCCGGTTTGCTTCACTCAATTCGTGAGGAACCCACCTTTCAAGTTTTTTAATCTTCCCAATTTGCTTCAAGTGGATTAAAACAGTTTTATCACTAACGCCAAAGCCTGCAGCTAACTCGGACGTGGTTTGCGATGGATCCGCTTCCACAATAGCCTTCAATTCTTCATTATCAACTTGGGTCTCCGGCCGTCCACGGGGCTTGTTTTGCAGGTCGAAATTTCCAGAACGAAAACGTTGGAACCAAAAACGCACTGTGTTTTCTTTTGCGACACAACCGCCATACACATCATTAACCCTTCGAGCCGTTTCCGCAGCACTGGTGCCACGGTGGAACTCGTACTCGTAAATAACGCGATATTTCAAATTTTCCATTTTGTAAATTGAGCGATGCAAACAGAAAAAAGATAAGTAAAAAAACAAATGAATGACGGTTTACGAAACACAACTACATGTGGAAATAGCTGTATAAATTTGAATTTCGAATTCCTAACCAAATAGGAAAAATTTGTGATCAAAGTGGCCAGTACGACAAAACGCCAATTTCATATGTAAGGACCTAATAGAAGCACTACTAACAATTAGATTTCATCTGCTTCGGAGCTTGATTTGGTTCTCAGACACCTTGTACCCGACTTTTTATAGTTTGTCTTAGTGTTTGACACAATAATGAATCTGTTACGATTTCAATACTAAATAAAGAACTACATATTTTTATACTGAGATTCCTCAGCAGGTTTATAAAGAATCTAAATACACTTTCAGCCGTAATGACCTGACTACTCCTATTTCCTTTATGGTGTTGTGGTTCGTCTAATCTTTGTCAAGGTACTGAGGGTGCGAAGGTACACATTTTGACGCGTAAGTGACTCTTATAAGATGTACAAATGCACACCACATTTTGTAAGGCGTCAAGTGACATTTATTGAATTAAATATTAACGCGAGTAAAAGATTTTTGAACAGACATTTGATGGAGTGAAATGTAACTGTGTTCTTTTTTGTGGCAGAGAGCACAATTTTCTCGACGTTTTGACATTGATGTTATTTATTTCGTAAAAAGTCGATATTTAATCTGATTGTTTTAAAAGCAAGCCTTAGTATGAAAAGGTTTACATACTTGTTTTTTTTCGAAAATTTGTTGATGAAACGTTGTTAATAATTTTCTTACTCTATGTTGATGTTGATAGGGTTGGGAAATTACCCTGATTTTTTTAAACAACAACATTACGTACATTGATCTTAAACATATTAACATGTATGTAAATAAATATTAAATACTCAATGCATTATATGCAATTGCTTGTTAATATCAACAAGGGATTAACTTACTTTATTTATTAGCATTAACAATGTAAATTTATTTACTATGTAAAATAAAAACACACTTAAAGTAACTCGGACTGATATCTGTCCCGGTAGATCAATTGGGAGAGCAATCGCCCGGCTTGCGAAAGGTGCGGGCTTGAGTCCTGCCTGTGGCGGTTGATTTTTCTTGTGAGTTTAAATTTCACATTGAAAAGGGAGGCAATCGTATCGCTTATTCGCATTACGATTCCAACTTCGAATCGTTCATTATCACGAGGCACTTTTGGCAGTTTTAACTTAATAACGAACCCTTAAACTTGGTGAAATGTAAGCACATTTCCACAAATTTAATTTTCATCACCCACGAACAGAATATTTAAGGAATCCTGCGCTATAAACTACCGTAATTTTGGCCTGTCTAACGTCCGAGCATAATTGCTTGACGTTACACTTTAGACCTAATTGCACTAGAAATAAGAGACATCAGCAAATATGGGGTAACGCACGCATTATACGCAGTGTAACACGGGGTGACACAGGCTGCGCAAGAGGTAAATTACGATTCTCTGCGAGCATGTATTCATATTCTTTATGATCATGTAGTTGTTTAATGGTCAAGAAGTTCACTATTAACTAAGACTCGATTCACGGGTTCGATTCCTGCACTGTACAAACATTTGTGTGCATGAACACGTCTGTTTGTACTGGTCTGGGTGTTATATGTATTTATTTAAGTTTATTTGTAATACCGCTGTTGATTCTGATATCCGTAACACAAGTGATTAGCGGTTACGCTTTCACGCCTTTAAAACTGAACCGATTTAAAAGAAATTTGTGCACATGACTCAGTGCCATGAGTTTTGTATGTAACAAACATATTTTGAGATTTTCAAACGAAAAATCATAGTCACGTTTGTGTTTGTAACCGCTGAATAGAAGCAGAAACAAAAACCAATGGCATCTGTCAAAACATACGGTTACTCAATCTCCCAAAGGGCGTTAATTAATTATGGTATCCAGCTACTAAAAGCTTGCTAGATCAGATTCCCCAAAAACTCTTGCCCCCGCCTCAAACTTCCATTCAAAAGTCCAGATCTAAATCATTAGTAGACCTAAAAGTTTTGCTGACCCTTTACAAGGGTCACCGGGTAGTGGGAACGCGATAACTCATAAAAAGGGCCAGTAATTGTGGCACTATAGTAATTACGGCACACACTCGTAAGCCGCTTACGGTCTACCGCCATAACGTGAGCTGTGCGCACCTGATAGCCAGAGGACATTCGATGTTATTTCGCACTGGAGGTTTTAACACTTCTAGATAGATTTGGATATTGTTAAAAAAAACTGGGGGGCGATTCTGCTAATTAATCGTAATAAAATCATAAATGATTTGGCCGATTTTGACATTTCATCCATACTAGAACTGTCTGATTAGCAGAATTGGCCACCACGTTGGGCTTTTCTTGTGGAATCAAAAAACTTGGTCTTGACCAGTCAAAATTTTTAACTCGTAAGTAAACGAATTATCTTGTATCTGTCATGAAATAGAACGGTCAACAGAAATTTGATGGTATTATTCAATTATACGTCTACGTACGAATGCTAAAGAGAAAAGACTCAGTCTTGGGTCAAGAGCAAACCTATCCAAAAAAAGAGTTATTTCTATATCGATAAGAATTAATTGACGTAAGTACCTAAAAAGAGTGTTATAGTGTTTTTAATACTGATCTACAAAATCTAGTTAACAGAAAAAATATGCTGTAACCAATGTTTTTAATTGCAATCGTAAGTTATTGAATGTGGACGTAATGAATGAATCAATCAATTAATTAAACCATTAACTGTTAAACATTCAATTCAACTTAATTTTTATGCGGCTCATAAGCCATTAGTAAAGTAAAGGTTATTTCATTTTCAACTCATAACTTTAAGTCCCATCCAACATTAATTTCAGTCATAAAAAGCATTGAAAATTATACCTAGACAATAATTTCAAGACTTGCGTAATTTACCCTTTGCTTAATAATTGTACAAACAAATATTTAGTATTTCAATTTTCAAGTTAAGATTTTAATTAGGCCTTAATACGGCACTAATTACATGATAAACAGTCAAAACTCGTTGGAGTATTAGCCTTATTTAAACGCGTATACACAAAGCATTTTTATTAAAAACGTTGTTAATTCTGGATTATGGCAGTTATCATTTCGTTACAAGCCAAAATTATATTTGTGAAAAGATTTATCCCGTAAATATTATTTAGAATGGTCATTTCAGGTGTTGTGGGCACAAAATCCGCCATAAATAAATTGAATTTGACACTTGCAAACAGGGATGGATTTTTGCGAATGTATTTAGAATTTTTTTCTAAACAAACAATCTGGGTTTACGAAAGCTGCTTAATTTAAAAAAAAACAATGTTTTTTTTGTTTAACTAAGAAAAAATGCGTTTGGAATATCATGACCAAGGCGTAATACAAGTAAAAACGAAAATAATAAAATTATAACACACAAAAGACCTGCAAAAATTTGGTGGCACCACTGTTTCGAAGATAACAAGAACAACCCTAATCCTAGGTGTGACGTCAAGCAATTGTATTATTAGGTTTGTACCATAAATACGGCCAATAAGGAAAAATCTTGGCACCAAACATGCCTATTTCGCTCTCTGATAAAATACGAGACGACCAAAAAGAAGATAAAATAATTCTTCTTAGATGGTTATAGATTGAGTTTGAAAATACAACTACTTTACTTTGCTATAACTTCAGTGTTCTTAGTTTTTTTACTATATTTTCTTTCATTAATATCTTTTGTCATTGCAATATGTACCAAATATAAGAAAAGAATAAAAAGCTATAAAAAAGGGGAAAAAGTGGACGTTACATCAGTAAATTTTAATTGTTCAACAATACATAACCATTACCTTTTCGTCACCAGCCATTTTCAAAAATATGATGAATTCCAGAACCCTCAAGCCACAATTGATTTTAATTTGAATACGTTTATCACAGACCACTTTCAATAGAATTGTGAAAAACTTTTCAAAGGACCTTTAGCTTTTTGAAATTATCGCCGAATATGCCTGACAAAAAAATAATCCTTTTGGCTTCACAAAATTGGAAATGGAGAGTAATTTTAATGGAGGTTTATTAAAACATTGGTGTTAAAATCTCTCGACCAATTTTTTGATGGGACTTTAAATATTTGATGTTGCCATTATAGCTATCATTTTTATGATGCTTTTAACACTGAATTTAGCACCGACTTTATTTGGATTCGACGAACATTTGCCATTTTGATATGCGTCTAAAATCACGCAACCATTTATTCTGGTCTTTCACTTCTTCTTAAAGCTGAAAAGCCTTGCCATATATTTTGATACTGTTTATTAAATATCTAAGCTGAAAAGTTGAAATAAATAACACACAGAAGTCAAACACCGACCAATTTGCGTTGCATTCATTCAGGTGGGCTTTGTTCAATGATATAGTTTAACATAACTAGGTACTTAATATATAATGACCATACTATGTACACGTATTCATCCATATAATCTACATGTCAAATGGTACAAATATATAATATGTATTTTCGGGCAAAAAACCTCGCGAATTGGGTTAAACGTCCATATTTTTCTTGTACCAGGGCACCATATGGAATTTCTTATTCCCGTCGACGTAATAGCCAATTTGTTGATAAATTATGAGTGTTAAACAACAAAAAGGGACCGTAACAAGGTCAGAAGCAAGGTGGAAGGAAACATGAGTTGAACGGCTCAAGTTAATACGAGGTTTTTGGGAGCAAGTTTTGGCAAGTGAGAGCGATAAATAAAAATAATGGCTACCGAGAATTGGTCTTTCAAATACATTTTAGGATGAAGTGAAGAATAAATCTGGTCTTATCTATGGCGATGTGGATGTTTATCAAGCACTTACGGTTTGTAGTGGTGATAATACGAGAGATTTCGGAGACTTACCTGAAAAAAAAAAGAAGAAAACATTATTAAAAAGACCATCGATTTTATTTTATACATAGATAAATAATAATAATTTCACTAGTCTGCTATTTAAAAAAAACATTTAATCCTTATTAGCACTATGTTTTTAATTTTTCCTCTGTTTTGTATCTAAATACGTCACAAAAATTCGACAAAATCTTTTTTCTGTAGCTAACACCATAACGCTAAAAGCGATATCAGCCATTCCTAATAAACCGTCAAGGATATCCGCAATGAGTTCGCGGGTATAATTCGCAAACTTTCTGATTTACCGGTCATTCTATGGTTCTATTTCAGTTTGCACTGTATGAGAGCGGAGTTGACAGAGCAAGTAGTTCCAGTGATTTGTGCGTATACTTTCTCCAGATAATAAAGCTTTCGGAATGTGATTCGGAATATCTCGAACCCTTTGTCAGATGTGGGCTATAGATACGGGACATCGAATTATCGGGTTGTCCGCGGAGGTATTACAATGAGAAAAGTTTTTGGAGGTTTCACAATTTTGAATGGGTAGCATTGGTAAACAAATTGGCCTTGTGTCTTGCGAAAAAGAACACATCAAAGGAGAGGAAAATGTTACATGTTTAATTTGAAATATCAGGTTTAAGATATTTTTATTTTCTCACAAAGTATTAATACAAATTCACTTACAGAGAAAACCTTACAAATATAAAACAATAATAAATAAAAAGAATAGCAAGCGCATACAAATATTCAACAAATAATTGGGTTAGTCGAAGTTACTGACGCGTTCGTAGTGGCAGGTAAATATAATTATAAGTATGCAGATATTATATCAAAATATATTTTATGTATTTGCAGGTGCTTGTGGCGCAGTGGTTGCAGAGCTTTGGTAGTGATACCAAAAGTAAAGCAACCTATGGCGCGGTCATGTTTGGGATGGGTGACCATTATGACCATTTAAGTGACGTCTATTTACAAGCATCTCCGTGCTTCGGAAGGCACGTTAAGCGGTTGGTCCCGGTTAATATCGATAGATATTAGTCGTTAAGCCTAATCAGAGGCCCTCGGGCGGCTTAATAACATCTGACAGTAAGGTTGGTCACTTACCTTACACACAACCCCTCCACCAATCCGCACTGAGCCCGCGTGGTGGAGTATGGCTCGTACCACCTCATAGTTGAGGTGAGGCCTGTGCCCAGCAGTGGGACTTATATAGGCTGATGAGATGAGAAGAGAGATAAGATTTGGACTAGTGCAATAATTATAATATAATAATAATGCGATGGTTAAGTAGCCCTCAAAATGTTGCTATGCCCTGTGCGCCGCACATGTACCAATATCATTAAATCTTTTATACCAAAATGATGTAATGTGACATGCAATAAATGATTTGAATTTGAGGAAAAAGGAGAATCAAGACTAAGGAGTAATACTTAGTTATTTTTTAACTGAATAAAGTGTTGCAATCTTAATTATGTACTTATATATTGCAGTGGTGCATTAACCAAAAAAGATAGCCTATAATCTTAATATATATAAATCTCGTGTCACAATGTTTGTCCTCAATGGACTCCTAAACCACTTAACCGATTATAATAAAATTTGCACACCATGTGCAGTTCGATCCAACTTGAGAGATAGGATAGTTTAAATCTCAAATTATAGTCGCAATTTTAATTTATTGCTAATTATTTGTCTGTTATTATTTGACAGTCACAATTATCTGTTAACTCCAAATGATTCTAACAGATGTCGATACCTTTCGACTGGGTTGAGTAAGTAATCAATAGATGGCGCTGCTATGGTAAATCTACGAACGTGTCATATAAGCTACATTTTAACAGCATAATTACCACGTGTTGTTGACGCTATAAAATTAAATAAATTTATTTTGTAGTGAACGAAATACCGTATAATTCAATTATTTCCACTTTTTAAATTTTTGGTGTTAGCATAGCCGGCCACGTGTTACTTAGACTGAAGAGTAAATTGAATTCTAATCAATAGATGGCTCTGCTGTGGTAAATCTACGAACGTGTCATATAAGCTACATTTTAACAGCATAATTACCACTTACTATAATGTAATATAACAAAAACTTTAGTTGACTTATATATTTTGCATATTTTAAAAACGCGCGTAACTAATCTCAATGTCATTCGATGACATTGCTAAGGCGGTACGAAGTTCGCCGGGTCAGCTAGTTACTTATCTAAAACATTCGCAACTGTTATTTGTAAGGTATTAAAAATGTAAAAAAAAACAGTTTCAATTTCATAACTGTTGACTGACTTTCTAATTACTGCAAGAAGTTTTTGAAATGAAACAGCGATTGGAAGAAACTCGGGCGGCTTAATAACATCTGACAGTAAGGTTGGTCACTTACCTATACAAACCCCTCCACCAATCTGCACTGAGCCCGCGTGGTGGAGTATGGCTCGGACCACTTCATAGTTGAGGTGAGGCCTGTGCCCAACAGTGGGACTTTTATAGGCTGATGAGATTGGAAAAAAAGTGAAGTTACTTACTAATCAAATTATTACTAAGCCCTTAACTATTGTTCAAGGTTTCTCTAGATACCGAACTTCGAGTTGTGCAACTTTGCGACATGAGGCTTCGTTTAATCAGACATAGAATGCTTTCTAAGCGTCCCGCCAAGGAAATCCCTAGGTCACAATTTAATCTCCAACTCTGAGCCCCGTGGAAAACTAACGGCCAAGTTTTCTGATATTAATGCGTAATTTATGACACGCCTAAAGTTACGGTAAACACCTGATTTCCCTACAGAATGTTATGTCCGTAAATCAACCCTTCTTGCTGGTATGAAAGAACCTATCCGCGTGAGTGATTAATTGATTAATCAACTTAATTAAAGGATCGTTTGCAGCTAATTTGGATGATTAATCGAGGCGATAGTTTAGGAACTCAATATGGCGTTGAATATAAAATCAATACTCGAAAGTCTACGAATAGAGGTGCATATTTCTTTTCTAAATGCCTACCTGCGCATAAAGCTCTTGTAAGTGAATATACAAGCATTCGAACATAATAATTAATGTGTTCTCCTGTGTCAGTGATATTGTGTTCTTACCATGTGCACCATCCTTATTATATATTATTTTTTAATGTATTTTTATTTTATTTTATGTTAGTAATTAGTTTGTATGTTTTTAAATTTATCTTAGTACGTAAATAACTTGAGTTACATTGTTTGTTTTTCCTTTTTACTTTAAGTGCACCGCCTGAATATTCTCTGCTTCGACCTATGGTTGACTGGTAGAGAATGCCTTCGGCATTAAGTCCACCATTGTAGACATGCTTGTGCAGAACTTAAACAAATGCGCTGCTATGTTTAATATGGTGTTTATGTTACTCGTCTCTCCTATATCAACACAAAAGTCGCTAACGAAATAACTTCGTAAACTGTCACTAATCGGTTGAATTGGACACATTTATAATCCGATCCCACCGCACTGTTCTCACGCCGAGAAAGGCAGCAGTCATTTCAAACTGGCTGGCAAAAACACAATTACCTGATCTTCAGAGGAAAAAACAAAATTTCATGAAACAAGCATCGGCGACATCTCCAAACGATCACAAAGGAGGCCAAATTTCGGCGAATCAATTTCAAAACCTTTAATTGCCCTCCAAGGGGGAGTGAGGCGATTGAATGGCGCTTTTTGATGTCCCTTCAAGGGCTGGGACTTTTAAAAACGGTATTGTTAATGATGTTTTTTGGAAGATGACAATCTCGGAGTTAATGAAGTTAAAAATACCATTATTTATGTGATTTTTGACATTTTTTTCATAATTTTTAGGTGGAAGTTTTTGGGGAGTGTTGAAACTTTGGGAGGGATGATAACGTGTCACTAACGAGTGCCACTAATAACAATAGCATCAATTAATTAGTTGGATAGCATTTGTAAGATATAGTCAGATATTTTATGTCACTAACGGCCGGTTTCAATATTGAAAGATCTTCGATCTAGACTTTAAGATCGATTTTTCAATAGCTGTCAGTTTCATTGACGCGGCTGTAATCTGAAACAGCTTTTAGTATGTAAGTGACAGTTATGTTACTTTTAAAGGTAGATTGAATATTGAAACGGGCGGAAAACTGCTTACCACTGGCATCGTTGTAGCATGATACCTATCATACTTTTTACGGATTATTTCGCGATTTATTTACTTTTTTTTACCTGACGTTTCGGACCCTTTTCAGCGTACGTGGTCATAGGTAGACTAAGGTGTTAGTTGTCATTGTAGTTTTGAAAAAAAAAAGTAAACTACCATCACTCAAAAATATTAAGTTACGTTCCTATCCACACAGAATGAGCTTACAGAATCTTGAGGTCCGAATCGTCAGGTTAAAATAAAATGATAATAATCGCGAAATAATTCGCAAAAAATTTGTCTCATTTCAATGTCTACTGTTCGCGTACACCGAAGAAACAAATATGATACCTATCATATACATAAAATTGAGATGGTTACGTAAGTGAGATGGTTTCGCATCGACGTCACAATGTATTAAGACTTACAAGCTTTCAACAAACTTCAAAATCAAAACATTTTTATTTGCGTCACAAACATTACGATGACAGAATCCAGTGTCCACCCCTACTTCAACTTAAGAAAATAATCATGGCAAAAGTACGACAAAAGAATTTAATTGATCCGAAGGAATGCCTCCGAGGGGTGAGTGGTGTCTTGTTCCATTTTGCTTGTCCCCTAATATTGGAACTTTGAGGATACCATCTTTGATGTCCAGGCATTTCAAAATGGCAACAATTCGCAATAACATTTTGTGGTTAATTGAAAATAACTGGCCATTAGCGCGCTTATTGCAACTTTTGAACGCCCTTCAGTTATGTAGGACCTTTATCTTGTTAGTAAATACCATTATTGTCTTTTATTTGCGAACATTGAAATGACAAAGGATTCAAAGAGCAATATATCTTGATACAACAATAGTCCTCCTAGCCGATTTCGACCACGGCGGCCAATCTCAACAAAGATCAGCCAACTGTGCAGGAGATATTATAGTGCACAAGTGTGAGCGCAATACACAGGTGCACTCACTGTTCCATTACTCTCAAAGTTCGGTGAGACGGCAATCCGACATGACCGGAGAGAGATCAGGGACCAGCGGCTTAACGTCCTTTCCGAGGCACGGGGGTGTAACACCGCCTACTTCCCGACTCCGAGCTGTTTTTGAGATATTCATAACAGAAAATCTCAGAAACAATTTTGGCTCGACCTGGGATTCGAACCCGGGACCTCTCGGATGTAAAGCAGAAACTTTGCCACTACACCAACGAGGCAGTTGATACAACAGACATAGGTATATCAGTCAGAACATATTCGATATTTCCCGTGCTCCTTATCCTTAACACAGTAGCATATTGAATAACGATCTCCAACCACGGTATATTGAATCGGACATCGGGATATTGATACAAATGGCCCGGAGCATTACCGAAAGAGTGTCATGTAAACACAGGCTCATTTGTCCCCATTCCCGAATTTGCCCGGGACAGCTTCACGGTGATCACCCCATTCGAACTCAACGACTTCGTTTTATCTCAATCATCGTCCGGCTAGCGCACGACTCAAACGGCCCTATCCGTTTAAAACTTCAAGTGAGACCGGGGGACACGTCTAAAACGCCCCTAATCAAATTTCACTCGAGTCTTTAAGGGTTGAACCGACAACTTTGAGCCGCCCTAATAAATTATATTGCCGACAAAACTGCTCCCGAGTACGCCACAGTTCGTTGGCTCATCTAATTGGTCCAAATTCGAGTCGACCCGGCTTATAATTGGGCCGAACTCCAGCCTTATGCGACGCGGAATTAGTCGAAATTCGAATATGGGCCGGATTAGCCGAGTGCCGCCGAACCACAACACTAATGTGTCCCTAGTCAAACATACGTAATAAGTTTCCACTCGTAAAGTTGATGAAGATCCGAGCCGAAACAAATTTCGAACTAAAGTTTCAGGGTTTTGACTGGAAGTTTGCGGCGACGTCGTTTGAATACAGTGGATCCTAGCCTAATTAGCGGCTGCCGCGCCCGTTCCGTGATAACCCGACCTTATTATTTTTCCGTGAGGGTGTGTGAAATACGTTTTGATATGCCATTGGCACGCTCGAGGGTGTTCGGCTGTTTCCTTATAGGCGCGCGGGCTCCAATAGCAAAAAGTTTGTTCAAATTGTCTACATAGTCACCGTTTGTTCGGGGACTAAACGAATTTCTTGACAAAGCGAATTCCCCAAGATTCCCAATTAAAGCTGCGACACTCCGCCGTCGAAGTTAGAGGCGGCACCAACTTCCCAATCTTGGCGCGTCTCGAAAGAATTTCGCACTAATTAGTATAAGTTTATGCATTCACCGCCTTGAGTAGTTGCGGCAACTTTTAATTGCTCCCCTGTGATGGCGTCAATCACTTGTTTTTGTTATTCGACGATAAATCTCCGGAACCATTATGTGCAGATTAAAGGCGTTTGCAGAACTGAGGTTTTTAGCTCGTCGGCTTTTAGCTTGTTCACGTTCCATGAATTGTTCACTTTTATTCTCATTAGGAATGCCAAGTGGTATTTCATCTGCCTGCTGCTATTTATAGTTTTAAAAATTGGAGTTAATAATGTTTTTAGGGTTCCGTACCTCAAAAGATAAAAACGGAACCCTTATAACATCACTTTGTTGTCCGTCCGTCCGTCCGTCTGTCAAGACCGTGCTTCTCAGAAACGCGTGAAGGTATAAAACTGAAATTTCTATATGATACTTAGGTCTACTGTCCCTGGAAACTTTTCTGTACTGAAAAATCAACCTTCTAAGCCAACGACATCGAAAGATACAGCCATTTAGGCCGCAAATTTCCGCAAATTTTCGAAACTCGCACGGGAATCAAAACCTACAGGGTACTGCCCGTAAACTTAGAATCTTGAAATTTAGAACGAAGTCACGTCTTATAGTACAGATATAGGAAAAAATACGATAAACCGTAAATTTTCAGTTTCATCATAAAATCAAAAAAAGTATTTTTGAAAAGTATTTTTCACAATTTTGAAAATTTCAAAGTTACTACATAAGAGTTGTATACCTACAGGTTTGTACGGAACCCTCGGTGCGCGAGTCCAACTCGAACTTGACCGGTTTTTTTATAACTTTAGTTAGTCACAACACAACCGTGACGCTCTTTTGGGGGTTTCCATTCGCGTTTTTTAACACAGCCTATAAAACCGGGTATACAAATGGGCAGTGTATAAACGGCCTTACGGGCTGATAAACGGCAGGCTGCCGGGATTATATTTTTGCTTAGCTCGGCTGCAATGAATTTATAGCGCGCGAGCCAGCGCTCGTGACCCGGGGTCTTCATAAACACTACCTAATAAAGCTTTGGGTTCTACAAAAGAGCTACACTACACATTTTAGTTTCTGTTGCACAGTAAAAAATGTGTTTGGTGAAGAAGATCTAAATTGAAACGTGTCACAGTCACAAAACATTAAAATACTCAATAAAAGAGAAAAAAAATCACATCGCTATTTTAAAAAGGCAAATCTAACAGCATTAAAATTCCAATTGTGTGACCGTTGGCTGCAATAAAACAATTCGTAATGAAACGGCGCGCCGTGTTCGCGAAATATTATCTAACGGCGAACGGCGCGTCCGAGCCGTGTAGCGAACTCATTTCATGCAAATCACGGTATCGCGGATCGCAGCTAAGCGGGGGTATAGGTTCTGTCTATAGTCGACACATTTTGTCGATAGTCGATACATTTTGTCGACAGTCGATAAATTCGAAAACAGTTATCGAGGTGAACCAGCTCAATAAAATCAATTTATTTCTGTAAATAGCCTAACAACTAGCACTTTTACACGTCCTAACATATAAATTAACACTACCACCGCTTCGGGACAATTTGGGCAAGTGCTGAGAAGAAACGGCGCAAGAAACTCAGTCACTATTGTCATTGCCTCTTTTCAAAATTGATTCAATACGAGTATAATTGTAATTGTTTACATTTAAACATTTCCATATATCTTTACCATTTATATAATCATCAATTTTGTAATATCCTTTCCACATTAATACATCCTGTTTTAAATTTATCTAAAGGCAATGAAATTAAATTTTTCAATGCTGACACCAGACTGCAAATGTAAATGCACAACGGGGTTAGCATGGCTACGGCCAGAAACCACAAACACTGAGACACTGGCTATCATAACTTAAGATATCAGTTTAAACAGATGAAATAAAATTTGTAAGCTTCAGATAAACTTGGACTGGAGAGGATTAAAATATGGCATTGGGAGATTAAAAGTATCACTTAAAATTTAAATATTATTGCATACTTGCAAAAGCATTTATTCAATACAAACTTTAACATCTAGAAAAGTTAGGCAACCTAATTTAAACTAAATCCTCTAAAGTAAGCCTTAAGAGGAGGATCAAGGATTACTGTGTTGGCTCCCTATCAGTGCGTTAAATATTATGAAACATAAAAACTAAAATATCTAAACGAAAGCCTGTAGCTGCTTCGTAAAATGTTAAAGCAAAAGTCGCAAAATATCCGACACAAAATCGCCAAGCTCGAAATCCTTTCTCAAACTAGTTGTATCGAGTTTAGCACTAGCCAGCTTCTTAGGGTGTAATTTAGTGAAAGGCGATAATAGGTGGCAATGTTCGGCACCGAGATTCAACCCTATCGCCTCAGAGGGGCTACTCTCTAAGCTCTCAAGGATAATTTTGGAACTACGAACATCACCATCATATCAGCCAATATTGGACCAAATGCTGGACGTAGGCCTCTCCAAGGTAACGCCTCGCCTTTCGGCTCAGAGTCTTCCGCATACAGCCCCAACCAGCGACCTTTGCTAGGTCGACCATCTCGCCGGGGGTCGCCCTACACTGCGCCTGCCGACACTACGAACATATAATTTCGTTGCCTGCCTCGTTGGTGTAGTGGCAGTTTCTGCCTTGCATCAGAGAGGTCGAATCCCAGGTCGAGCCAAAATAGTTTCAAAGATTTTCTGTCATAAATTTCTATAAAAACAGCTCGGAGTCAGGAAGTTGGTCTCTCTCCGGTCATGTCGGATTGCCGTCTCACCGAACTTTGAGTGATGGAACAATAAGTACACCTGCGCATTGCGCTCACACTTGTGCACCGTGTGAGTCAACAGGATGTAGTTTTTTTTTTTCGTAAAAAGCATTTGTTTGTTATGTTACTGCTCTGCAGCCTACGCGTTACTAAAGCAGTGCCTATTCAATCAGGCGTTGCCCATTGTGCCCAAGTGAGTTTTCACTCAGGCCTGATGGACGCAAGTCGACCTGCCTCAGACGTTTTCTTCTACAGAACAAAAGTACTTCCAGAGTAGGGCCTCTGAACCTTCCAGATACACGCTTGCTTCGCCGATTAAAAATAATTAGCACTTCGAAAGCGGATTTGCGCTGTAAGATTGCGGGGCTACGATGCACTCGGGATTGCTGGCCAGTGGATTCATAGTCCTATTATTACCGGGCTATTTATCAGTTAAATTGCTCTTTAAAATTGTACGGAGGCGAACTTTGATTTAAATTAAATACAAAAGTACAACCGGCGCGTGAGTATGGGCCGAAAAAATTATGTAATTGTGTGCTTATCTAAGCTAACCGACTGCAAGCAGTGTTGCTGGCTTAATGTTGCTTTCCGATCTACTGTATTAGCACTTACCCAATGGTTGTCTAGATAAGATCGCTTTACAGAGATAAGACAGCTTAAATTGTACATCTTTCTATGCAAAATTGCTCTGTTGTATTTTTTCTGGTGTGCGATAAAGAGTTATTTAATACAATCAAGGATAGTCTCATATTAAATCTAATCCTTTCGTTTTCCCCACAATTAGCTCTGGTTTTCCCTCAAAAATAGCTACCCTGCACAGCATTACGCATCTATTTTTTGATATTGAACCTGACATTTTATATACTCATTGTAACTACGTAACAAATCTCCAATTTTCTTATTTTGATCAAAGGAAACGGGGGTATTTTTAAACGAATTCGAAGCGGACAACGGTTGCTCGTTCTTTTGTCGTTGAGTTTCGCCAGATTAAATATAAACTTTCCCGCTGCGAGCGAAGAGTAAGAGTTTGTTTCCACTTGTCGTTTGTCTGTTCTCTGTGCAATGGTAATAGCGAGGATCTAACAGATTTATAAACTGGCATTTGTTGTGTTTCTTCATCTCGGAAGTTTTGCTTTGTTTAAAATTAGTTTAATTCATCAAGATAAAAATAAATAAATATACAACAACATCGCATACATTGATCTGACTCCGTGGTAAGTAGCTAAAGCACTTGTGTTACAGATATCATGATCAACAGTGGTATGACAAATAAACTTAAATAAATACATATGACATCCAGACCAGTACAAACAGACATGTTCATGCACACAAATGTTTGTACAGTGCGGGACTGAGATTTCGGGGTACTCGGGGATTAGCCCGAAAAAATACTAGGTATGTTTTTAATATTAGTTAGGCATTGAAGCTAGTTACACGAGTAATACCATGATATTTTTTGTCTCATCGAGATTTGTAAAATAATATGTAAATGTGTTTAGATTAGAATTCTACGTGACCATATTTTAAAGAAACAATCAATAACTAATATTAATGTACTTCAGCACAAATTTTTGTGCAAAAAAGGTTGTCAGTCTAAGAAAAAATACGCAAACATAATTGTGCAGAAGCTCGTACAATTCATTCAGAAATAACGACGTGGTATGAGGCTCAAGGAGATGCCAGCGCCAAACGCCATTGTTGGAGATATCAAGTCTCAAAATAAAGTAAAATATTTGTACGCGCAAGATATTCACTTTCAGTAGCCCCACTAAAAATATCTTTTAAATGTCTTGAGCCTAGTTATACGCAGACGCGCGTTCAGCATCGCAATTGTCGATTTTAAAAGTAGCAGTAGAGTAAAAAAGTTAACTAAACACTAAACGACGCCAGCGCAGGAACCCAAATACACGTAGCATCTTCAGAAGATGTTGTCGCTTCGACAGATTACAAGCGACAACATCTCCTGAGGATGCCACGTGTAGTGGCGTCGAGTGTTTTGTTGGTATCAGTTTTATTTTTCCAGGTGCATCTTCTGTGTCACATTGTAAGTGGAATTGTAAGTCGTGCGACTTCCAGCTCTAGTTTTTCAAGTGGTTACAGTTGGATGTATTTGGGTTCCTGCGCTGGCGTCTTTTAGTGGAAATTTAATGCAAAATAATTCTCTTTTCCAGTTTTGGTCATAGATTTTTGCAAAGTAACGTCTGATTCCATCAACTATATAGGTGGACCATTTGCGGCTGAATAGATGCTGCTTCTATTATTAATAGATGTTGCTATAAAAGTCGAAGCGTGTAAGGGGTAACTTATATAACCTTTTCATTGTTTGTTTTTGTTACTTCCTGCGAGAAAATTTTTTACATCTCTTTTAGCTAGATACTACAAAGGGCGATGTTGCCTTATAAACAATAACTTTTCTGCTATTTAAACAAACTATTCTCTCATCAGCCTAAATACGCCCCACTACTGGGCACAGGCCGCACCCCACCTATGAGGTGGTACGAGCCATACTCCACCACGCGGGCTCAGACATACTATTATTTCAATAAAATTAGTTACGTAATCCTACTGCTTTCAGATCAGTTGTGACGTTTAGCCAACATCGCGCGGAAAGAGAAAATAAAAACAACCAATACATTTATAAGGAATCTGTGGATACAAAGAAATCAGAGACAGGAAAATGGATAGTCCACGCATTAAAAAAAGGGGCGGCAGTGGCGAATCCACAAAAGAAATATTGCTTATTTCTTTTAGCCGACAACGCGGTAATCACATTTGCTTTTGTTCGTTTCGGGCCTTTCATTCGCTTAATCGCGTTATTCGGGACTTCGTTGGTGCAATCTGTGCGTGTGAGTCATGGGATGCAGCGATTATTTAGTATTTCAAGCATTCCTGACATTGGACGATAGCTTTGGTCTAGTGGTCTGAGGACCAGACTACACAACCGGCTGTCGCGGGTTCGAATTCTGCTAGGAAAAATGTTTGTGTAATAAGCACGAGCACTTGTATCTAAGATATGGGTGTTTATAAATGTATTTTATCCTATCTCCCGCGACCAAACGGGGGCGCACCGTTGGATGGCGCTGCGGTGGGGCCGCAGAGGAAGAGGAGATGCGTTGTGTCGTTGCCGTCCTCTCTATCCTCTGAGGCCGGGTGGTGGCGGAGCCCAACACCTTGCTCCGCCGCCAAGGAGTTTGTGGCTCTCGGGCTACCCGCCGGGGTGCCGTGGTGAATGCTCACGCGACCCCATGCCACCCCCCACATTGGCGGAGTGGTGGAATGCGCTGTGGTTTTAGTGGGTATTACGGCCTTGCACACCAGCCGTTGAGTCCCATATACCCCCCTGCAGATGTGTGTGTGGGGGGGGGGGGGGGGCATGCGTAAAGGCATTTCCACAGCGAAAAAAAAAAGGTAATTGGTGTGTTCGTTGAAACAATTTATTTATTTATTCCATCGTGCGACTGAACCTTAGCCAATTATGCACAGATGTGGCAAAATCACTGGCCTTATAGAGTACATTATAAATCTGCCGAGATCAAGCTGAGAATCAGCGCACTTTGTTAAAAGAATCTACGCACTTCGTTACTAACTTCACACTTATGTTCTTCATGAGCTCTGGTTCAACCAAGGCAACGAAGAGCCGTAGCGAAATTAATCATAAAGCATTAAAAAAAAAGTTGTGTCACAAGAGGAGTTTTGATAACACATCTAACTTATGGACAAGTCGACTCGAACCAGTATTCAAACCGAGTTTTTTTTTGTTTTTGACCAACAAATTGGCCACACCACAACAGTGGAACGTAATTCATCTAACTCTGTGCCGAGTCGAACGAAAATATTTTTTTTCAAAACTACGATATAACAACGAAGCTGTTAAAAAATAGCTTACAATAATTGGACTGTAAAATGATGAACGTTAAAGTGTATGTCTTGTACCACCACAAAGCAGGGATGTAAGACATAGGCAGCGTCGGACTGGCCATACAGTCGAGGTGGCATTTGCCAGCCGGGCCCCAGCCTGCACGGGCCCCCCCACAGGCCTGGGTTGAGAGGCATGCGGCAACCTCAGCACAGAGGGGGGGGGGGCGGGGGCGCGCAGCGTGCCCCCTGTGCTACGGTTGCCCGCGTGCATGTCTCGTAAACTATGCGTCTTACAAAAAATTTGAAAGACAAAACAATTTGCTACAAATTATGACTTGACGAATTTTTTTGTAAGATGCATAGTTTACGAGATATCGCGAAAAAAGTGTTTTCACCCCTTTTTTCAAGATGGCGGCCGGGGGACCTGGGTGGCGACCCCACAAACTTGAGATTAAGCTTCTATTGACCCCCCACACATGTCCCAAAAATAAAATTGCATCCTGTAATAAATGCAATACTCTGTCCTTAAATTGTAGGTAACATTTAAATGGGCTAAAATTGCCGGAAAATTATGGGAGTTTTATTTCGCTTTCTTTTATGTAAGTATTATAGTGGTTATTATTATTATCAATAATAATAGTGTTTATTCCGCCGTTTATAAAATAAACTAAAGCAAGAAACCCTACAGGAATCGGTCATGATTTCGAAGGACTGAGACATTTTTGCTGTTGTAAGGTCGCGGCAAAAACGCGTAAAATTCGCAATTTACGCGGTGTTCTAGATCTAGCTAGCAGGGCGCCAAGCATTCACTAGGGCTATAGAGGTTAAAAACTCGATGAATTCGGAACTGCAACATTTATAAATAACAATTAAGAAACGTAACGTATTTATTCACTCTCATCCCATAATTTTGATGAAACGGAACCCATTACGCAAGTAAAGAGTCTGTGGTTTGGGGAATCCCCGACGCGTGCGTTCGCTGCTCCTTGAATCGCATTCCATTGTTTAGTCGGTTTGTATTGCCCTTACCGCCGATACTCTAGTTCAATTACGTTGTTTTTAAATATTATACTGACTGACTTACGTTACATCGAGAAACTGTTACAATGGAAAAGGTAAGTTGCATAATATTATTTTTATTGATTTCTGAAAAAAAGTCACTTTGGAGCATTTGTAATCTAATATTATATATGTACCTAAGTATTACTCAAATTGATATATATATACTTCACGGTTTCAGTCACGTTCAGCGGCATATAAACCTAAATCTGGTTCGGAGAAACGGAAAAATAAAAGAAAGATAGAATTACAAGCAGCGGCTTCGAACCCAAAGCAATCCAGGCTTTCCTTCACGTCTACATCTCAAGAGCTTGAAGATCCTCAAAATCGGAGCGAATCGCAACCAGGTAAATAGATTTAATTTAATACAGTTTTTTTTTCTAATTTAACAAATCTTTACATATTTGTTAGCTAGTTTTACCTGTAGTTTCGCTTTTTAATTCCTTCTTTACATAGAATTATAACGCCTAGGAGGCCAATTCTTAGTCAAATAGAGATAGAAATATGCCGAAAAAATTGAGGAATGTCGGATGAAATTGTATGGGGAGCACACGACGTCGGCCATTTTTTTTCGACATGAGCATATTTCTATCTCTATTTGACTGAGAATTGGCTTCCAGAAGGATAGCCTTACTACTGGCCGCTGCGTAAAATTTGAGGCATAAAACGCACACATCGTTTTGCTTGGTAGTCGCATGCAACACAAACGTAAAATAATGTTACCAGTCAAATGACATTTCCCCAAAAATATGGGAAATGGATATATACTTCTGTACAGTTTTAATAAGGCTTATTAACACAAACTTGTTTTTAGTTAACCAAAATGTACATGATATGCGCACGGGGTCGGTTGACTTTTGACACTACGGGGCTGTCGAGCGTATCACACCACGGTGGATGGTGGTGTGATTTGACTGGATGTGATTGCAGGGCGCAGAGACGGCTTCTGGGTGTTATAATTCTATGCTTCATTATAATCTACAAATTTGTCAAATTTATCTGTTCTAAGCCAAAATTACGTCTTTTTATATATTGACTTTGATGTATAAATTTTAAGCTACAGATAGGTACGAAATATTGTAGGGAATGCTACATTTTTAGAAATCTTAATGTTATTATAAACAAGAGTATTGGCTGATTAACTCATTAGTGCCCCGGCCATACCCTTGAACGTAGATAGATGATTTTTGTAATGAAATGAAATCCCTTTACGCATATTGCAGACGAAAAACGGACTTTTAAAATTTCTGAAACCCCTCAACCGATTTCAATGATATTTTTTGAATGTGTATAGCTATTAAATATTTATACAATATTTTATTTTTATAGGACCCTCATCATCATCATCAATGTTACACGAAAAATTGGATTCACTTTCGTATGCAAGTAATTCAGAAGAGAACATAGCAGCGGCGACTCTACCCATAATAATCACGCAAGACACAGCACCACAAGGAGCAAATGAATGTGTTTCTAATCCTAAAGACACAATTACTTCAATTACGTCCAGCGACACTGGATCTGGTGGAAATATTGATAACGTTGCGTTAAAGCCACTAACATTAACAGTCGATGATTGCAGTCAAATTCAAAAACTTTCTGAATTTGCAGCGCCAAGGAAAAATGCTACGACTGCCGAGAAATTAAGTATCTTATCTGTTCACCCTATCCAACCTTCGGGTGATAAAAACAGTTTGCCTTTCGATGCAAATCGGGTTTACTACCGAAAATTACCAACAGGAACTTTAATTCGACGAGAATCTGTCTCTTATTCTCTTGAATTAAACAAGCTATTTTGTACCACCTGCATGTGTTTTGCGTCTGACGCCAAGAAAGAAGAAGGAGGAGGAAGAAGTCCATTTATTGATGGCGTTACTCCATCCAAAAAACATATTTATGAACAACTTGTCAAACACGAGGAAAGCCACAGTCATCAGTTAGCCGTAGTTGCCTTGCTTACAGCAAAAAAAAGAGGAAATGTGGAACAACATCTCACGCTAAAGAATATGCAAGAGATAAATCCAATAGGCGTCTGGTCCTGAAAAGAATAATTGATATAATACTATTTATATCTAAACAAGGCATTGCTTATCGTGGAAAAAGTGAGGCCTTGTACTCGTTAGCGAATATCGCAGACGACAACCAGAATCACGGAAACTTTTTAAATTTAGTTGTCCTATTGTCGAAGTATGATCCAGTTCTTAAGGCGCACATGTCCGAGGCAATTACTGAAAGTAAAAAAAGAAAAGACTCAGGAAAAGGTAAGGGTCGAGGTGGGCTTGTTACCTTTTTATCAAAAACCACTATAAATAAATTAATAAATATATGTGCACGTCAAGTTAAACTAGAAATCGTTAAAGAAATCCAGGCGGCGAAATCTTTTAGCCTTAATGTGGATTCTTGCCAGGATGTTGGCGTTGTTGACCAGGCTGCAATTTGCGTGCGCTATGTTAAGAGTGGGATCCCACAAGAGCGGATGCTCAGCATGGTCCCTGTCCGGAAATCAACAGGAGAAGATTACCGAGCTCTTGTAAGCAATGAACTAGCCCAGTTAGGCTTAAATTTGCAAGATATTATTAGCGTGTCATTTGATGGCGCCGGAAATATGGCGGGAAGGTATAATGGTCTTCAAGCAAAACTGAAGGAAGAAGTGCCAAAATTAATTTTCACACATTGTTATGCACATGTTTTAAATTTAGTGCTGGGAGGCGCGACGTCAAGCTGTACTGAAGCCAAGAATTTGTTTGGGCTCTTGGAGTCTACCAGTGTATTTATTCATGAATCATTTAAGCGCACATCTCTATGGGTGGAGAAAATTTCAGAATTAACAGCTGGACAAGACAAATTGAGACGATTACAGAATATCGGAAAAACAAGATGGTGGGCTAAAGACAAAGCCTTGACCACTGTTATGGAGAAAACTCGATATGTGGCGTTAATAAAAACTTTAAGTGCCATATCTTCAAGCACGGAGTTCGAGCCAAAGGTTTCGTTCCAAGCAAAAGCTTTGATGGATTCTTTTTTGAAATTCGAAACTATCCTGACAGCCTTCACGTTCAAGAAAATATTTGACCTATCAACCCCAGTCAGCCAATATCTCCAAACCCCTACATTGGATTATCTTAAAGCTTGGGGATTCATCAAATGTTTAGACATGGATTTACGAAGACATTTAGATACTTTTGATGATGTTTTCAAAGCTGCAAGTTTATTTGCATCCGATGTTCAAGACTTGATGCACGCTGAAAACATTGATCTCGACGTACAAACCACGTTACCGTTACGAAGAATTTCTAAAAAACCGAAGAAACATGAGCAGTTATGTGAAGATGAAGTAGCATTATTGGCTACAGACCCAAAGAGATTTTATTCTATTTCTGTCTACAAAGTCATTATTAATACAGCTTTAGTTAAAATAAACGAAAAATTCATGTGCAACGAAGATTTAATGAAAGATGCCGCTTGTTTGGACCCGAAAAACTTCAATAAAATCAAAGAAAATGGAATTCCTAATGACGCGCTAAAGTCTATCGCATCAATTGCAAATGTCGATCGAGAGTTGCTGTCAAAAGAACTGGAATCTTTTGCAAATAAGTTTAGTGAACTGTCTAAAACTCTTTGGGATGAGCACATTTCTCCTAGGCAGCATAAGCAAGATTCAGATTCACAAAGCGACGAAGATGTTTTAGACATAGACCAGGCAGCAAAGGACGCCATGTGTTTTTCCAGAAGTGGTTTGGACGTCTGTCAAAGTTGCATACCATGTGCATGTAAACTTTTATCACAGTATAATATGCATATCAGCACGTACACCAGCTTATATGTTGCATATTGTGTAATTCTCACAATTTCATTCACGCAAGTGACTTGTGAGAGACGATTTTCAGCATTGAAGCGCATTAAAACGAGACTTCGTTCTTTACTGGGGCAAGAACTGTTGGATTCGTTGATTATATTAAATACAGAATCGGATCTAATCAAGAATGACGAAAACAACAGCTTTTACGATCGAGTCATTAACTGCTTAGCTGAAAGTTCTCCTCTTTTAAAAAAAATGTTGATTGGCTAGCTTTATATAATTTGTTCTAAGTAAATACCTACTTACTATTGTATTGTATTTTAGTATAGTAATAAATTTTTTATAGTTTGTTTATCTCAATTTGTGTATCTCAGTATTTTTCGATAGTATCCCATCACCATGGTCTAGTCTCGGGCCCCGGGATTGTGATCAGCCACCCGGGCCCTTCCGGTCCAGTCCGACCCTGGACATAGGGAAGGAAGTAGGCGGAGGCCCGCAATAGTGGCTGGATGGGACCGCTACCTAATTTGCTGTTCGTTTCATACGGATACCGCATTTTCGTTCAGCGAGAAATAACGTTAGCGATTTATGGGACCAGAGTTGAAGAATTTTTTTTTATTAGCTTTTTTTTTCATACCAATTCAATCTTCTCTTTACCCTAGGATTTCTTATAAGATTTTCTTGCGATGTCCAAATATATCTAACCATTGATAATAACCTATTTCATAGTATAAAGCAAAGTCGCTTTCCGCGTCTGTTTCTATGTCAGTATGTATGCAGATCTTTAAAACTACTTAACGGATTTTGATGCAGTTTTTTTTTTAAATAGACAGACTGCCGAGAGCGAGAAGTGAAAGAGTTATATATATAACATGCTTTATATGTATATTAAAGAACCGAAGTCTACGCGCTACCAGCCAGTCACTAATAAAACAAACCTAATACGTATTTAACATAAAAACGTTATAACTTAACTGCCTGTGGTGAGTAAAGCTAGGTCTATATAGCAAACCTTAGTATTTATGAGTGAACTTGACCATCGCACACTGAAGAATGCAATCACTACCGGTGCAGTTATTATTTAACTGCGATTGCAACCGATCTCTTTGCTATTGCTATTGCTATTGAATCAACAAAGAGATGTTTCGGTGACAAGGTAACGAGTTAAATAAAGGGAGTCGCTTAATTTAAATTCAGTTGAGAGTAGCCAGCTTCTGAGTTTCTAGCCCTTAGACACAAAAGGTTTAATATGCTTTTCACACCACATAAAATTTACATTATAACACATTAGTTACAACAATAGTATATCTACCTCTAAATTAGTTAAAATCTAAATCTTTGAGTCCCATTATTTGGCGTCAATCTCTATCAAATTACACACTGCAGTCCAGGTGCAAATGATTTTGATGACGTGACGCATCCTGGCTCGTGACCGATGGTCAGTGCATTGCATAATAAAAACGAGAAATAAACTGGCCTTGGGCGTGTAACGTTTCTCGTTATTATATTCACCGATAATACGTGACTTCGATGTAAACAAGAAGAACTAGGTCTCTCTGATCAAGCGTATAAATAACATTGTTCTGAATCAGGGTTAGTCATAATTATTTTGAGTTACGAGCTATGTAATAACGTGTGTTATGAATTGAATATAAAGCAAAATTAACGAGTACGTTTTTAAATCTAGCACTTATATCAATAACGTTAAACAAACACATCACCTTAATGAGCTCAAAAACTGGCAGTCAACAAAAAAAAAACATTCGAATTACGAATGGTATTCTAAATTCAAACGTTAGCACCCGCTTGTAATGACATCACTGCCTAGTGCTGCACCGTCATAATTGCTTTTGAAATATGAATCGTTTTAACGATATATCGATTCCAATCTTACGAATCGTTCGCGACTTCGCTCGCGTGTTTAATGATCACAACTCATAGTGAATTATGTATCTTTGCTTCGCGTTTGTTTATGGACGTTTCGTGTTAGGTAAGTTCATCGTAGTCTCGTTTTATATTCGACGATGATTGCCTATAAACCTTTCGTGAAGATTTGGAAAATCTAATTTGATTCTATGGTTTAATTTCTAAATTGATTTATTTAATCATTTTCACGGTCTCAAGTTAAAATTAAAATATCAGTTAGAGAAATTGAAAGTAAATGAAATATAAAAGTAAGCATCTATTTCTTATCAACAACAATTTATTGGTTTTACTTCAAACAGGAATTTAAGTATGTATGATAAAGGGTTTAAAAACAAAACAATATAATTTCAACTTAACCCAGCGTTTGTGTAGTACGAACAGAATATGTTTCTTCATTCTAAAACCCTTTGATTTATTGTAAAATGACAAAAGTAGCATTATATTTATGAATCCATTTTTCCGAGCTAAGTCATTGTCTGGCACTCACGGAGTGTACAGGGTATGCCCTAGTTTGAAATCGGACAATGGGTTCGTAATATATTGCACGAGGTTTTAATATTTTTTATCCCTGCCAGGCTCAGTATTTTGTGGTCCACCTGTGTGATATTAACTCTTTACTAAATAAGATATCAAAATACTTTACTAACAAACAATTTAATAATGACACTTAATTATTATTGTATAATCATATTTGCGATACATCCCTGATTTTGGATCGATTCTTTAAGCGAGTCGCTATAATAGCAAATATGACATCACTACTGGCTCACTTATTTAATAACACACAATCGTTATAAATGAAAAAGGACTAAGAGTTATTGCAAAAAGGACCTTAGCCTGTTGTCCAAAGGCGTTTAAATAGACTACAACTACAGAGCTTACATTTTATGACAAATCGGATAAAAATTAGCGATACATAATGCGAATTGCGACAATCTTTTGCTATTTGATTTAGTCTTCGACTTTATTCTGTTACGATAAAGTTATGATTCCACTCTGTAGACGATAAAGTTAATTTGTTCCGATGAAAAGAACTGAGTTTATTGAGTGACATGTCCATTAGTGAGTCTCTTGTAAGAATTTTATGTCGCCGGACTCGACATTATTTCCTGAGCATTCGATCAATGTCCAATAGGGGCTATATTTCTTCAATGTAAGTACTCGGATCGTATCAAGAAAAATCCAAAAGCATTTTGTGCTTAAACGTTATTAATGAACACAATAAGATAGAGTCCGATCGATATGAAGTCGTACGAATTCAATTTTTGAATAATTAATCGATTAGTATTCGGGTGACACGACCATGAAACGATTATTATTCAATCGCATCACTTTAATGTCAGATTCTTGCATAAGACTATGGGGTTTGAGAAGACAGCCTTTTACGGAAGCCGCTTGGACCGGTTAAATAACGAAAAATGTTTAGTCATTTGACATTATGATACGAGATTCTTTTGTGTACAATACCAGAGTGACCGGCTCGTAAAAATGTAAATTTGGCGGGAAATCTTGTGCGTGGTGCAGCACAAATGACATTATGGCGCGCTTTTAATATTTCCGCGGGAAAATTAACTTTCTTCTTTGTTTGCGTATATGCGAGCCTTTGCTTGCCAATATTTTTTATACAAAAATGTTACGCTGGAAGCGCAGGGAATGAGAGTTGTCCTCGTATAATCTAAGGGGGATAATTAAAACAAAAAAAAAATGGAATGTAGAAAGTTTCACATTGCTTTATGTTTTTTCATGGCGACTATTTCAACATATTTTTGAACGTAAATTAAGTCAAGTTTTGTTTGTTTGTTGGTAAAATAGCACTCTGTTGTATTACAATTTTTTCATGTCATGCCGTCGAACAAAACATAGATTTAAGTCTTTCAACTCAGACTTAATGGCGAAAAGACTAACTATAGCAGGCGACCTACATAGCGAATTACGCTGGTATTTGAGCATCCCCATTCAACGCAAGACAAAGAGGTATGGCTGACTTTTAGCCGGGGTTAATTAAAATGTCAACGGCACTTATTAATCAAACGACAGCTAGATAGAGCCTTTTGTGTTCAAATTGTGTTTTTCGTTATTATGGGACGAGATTGAGTTTGAGAGGCGATAGGCGATCTCCATTGGGTTTTGAAGGTGAAATATTAAAGAGAAATGATGACATCAAAGAACGCCCTTATTGAACGCAGTGTTTAATTATCTTCTGGACATATTGATATAAGCTATGAACTGTTAATCTTCTATTCTTACATTGATTTTTACGATCCGTAGTGATGGTCCTCTAATACCTTTCGCAAATTGAACATCGATTAGTTTTAAAAGTAGCCTTATTTGTTTCATATGAAGACATCTGATTAGGAAATAATCGACGCAGACAAAAGAAGGTAAACTTTATCAGAATGTGACGTCATCAAAGCCCAGGTCTATAAAATAGGACCAACTGGCTATGTGCAGCCTACCTCAAGCCAGATATTAAGGGACACAGAATGCAATAAGCAGATAAGCAGAATTAAGGATGCGCAGCAGCATCGGCCGTGACGTCGCGACCGCGTCATCAATCACTGCAGAGGAGAGGGTAGGGGGGGAGTAGTAATATTCTGCTGATAATATTGCAGGGTGGTGAAAATTGTATCCGCAAGTTTAGGGGTGGTTTGGACTGGACTCGACAATGGAATGCAGAAAAAGAAAATCTTGGTTAAAAGGGAGCTATGGGTATTTATGCTCGGTCTTTTTCGACGACCGCTTGGTGCAGTGATCCACAGTTTGGACTTCTAAACCAAGGGTCGCGGGTTCGATCCCCGCACAGTACAAGCATAAGTGTGCATGAACATGTGTGTTTGTACTGGTCTGGGTGTTTTCTATGTATAATATGTATTTATTTACAAAAAAAAGTATTTAAGTATATTTATCCGTTGTCTAGTACCTATAACACAAGCCTCGTAGCTTAATTTGGGACTAGAGAACTGGTGTGATTGTTGTGAAATATTTATATTTACTTATTTTCGATGGACACAATTAAGGAACGAGGTGACTACTTGTAGCTAGAATTTTCAAGACTTTTCAACCTAATGGCAGCAGGAGAGTCTAAGGATCTTGAATCAAGAAGATATTGTGACTGCTGCAGGTCGCATTGTACCATCACACGAAAATGAAAAAGGATCTCTTTGCTAAATGGCGGACGTCTTAGAACGCCTACGATGATGACGGTTAGGAATAATGGCGGTTATAATAAAGGAGTGTCGCCAAGTATTATACAAGGTGTTAAAAAAACCCCGAAATAAATGAAGGGTGTTGTTGTGCCCGGAAAACTGCACAACATTCCCAAAGATATCTAAGTCAAAATCTCAAAAAAATAATCGGTCCTCCCATACAAAATTGCCAATCAGCTGATCGATTTACTATGGGAGAGCCCAATTTTTTTTGAGATTTCGACCTAGGTTTCTTTGCAAAAGTAGTTCAGTTTTACGGGCACAACAACAGCCTTGAGTTATTACAGTTTTTTGTAACACCCTGTATGCAGATTTGTGAAATATACTTAAGGGTGTTGAGGCGGTACGGGGAGAGGCATTCTTCATTAGCAACCCATCCGGGGAGCTCGTCACATGCCCCCTTGCCCCTATTAATCATAATAAACATCCTGTATAAGCTACTCGGTCACTGCACTCTTAATGAGCGTTATTTATCGACTGCGGTAATTAAGGTTTCAAAGGGGTTTTTCAGTAATTTATACGTCACGTGAGAATTGTGTCGTAATGGACTCGCTCGAATAATGCGATAAGATAATGGACATTTTAAGTAGATTTTCGCAAAAAAGGCAATTCATCAGCACTCATGGAATGGTTACGAACTATCAATCGTATTTTTTTTGAATACAACAACATAACATACATTGATCTGACTCCGAGGTAAGTAGCTTTGGCTCTTGAGTTGCAGATATCAGAATCAACAGTGGTATTACAAATAAACTTAAATGAATACATATTACACCCAGACTGATACAAACAGATATGTTCATGCACAAAAATGTTTGTACAGTGCGGGGATCGAACCCGCGACCTCTTGGTTAATTGCCAACTTCTTGACCATTACACCAAAGTGGTCGTCGTATCTTGACTTCAGTAATCTCAAGCTAATATGAATTTCAGAAATTATTTTATTTGAAGTAATTATCATAAAGTCATTGAAATAATTTACAGGTAATAACTCGTCTCAAGGCTTTTAAAAACTGTGTAAGTGTTAATTGTAATGACATCACCTGGTACAATCTTTGAATTATTGCCAAAGGCTTTGCGTTAGTAAATGACACTAAAATAATAGCATAACTACGGAAATTCTCGAAGCGTCACTATCACTTCTCGTCGAAACGTAAGCCCAATGTTTCATTCGAACGCCGTACCTATATCGTATCTCAGAAGTAAGCGCGCGTGAAGCGCATTAGCCCAACAAGCGCCTGATACTCCAGACTCCAGAACTTTCTACGATACGGGAAAGAAGTTTCGTACGTGAGAGGACTGCGGAGGTGTTACGTACTAACGGATGTCTAAAGGGTGAGATTAGGGTTTAGAATCACTAGTGGGTGAGCTCGCTCCATCGTATACTCAGTCTTTGCCTCGTTGGGCTTAGTCTTGGGTCAAGAGCAAACCATAAAAACACAAACACAAACATAAAAACAAACAATAAAAAAAACATTTTCCAGTTGCGATTTCAACCGAAATCTACACGTTGCAGTTTCACCCGGAACCTCTGTCCTGTTAGTTGCAGATTCACCTGAATAATATAGCTTCCCCTACAGAGTAGGTCTTTTCTATTTTTGTAAAAGGTATGCTTTTTTGCAGTCGCCACCCGGGATTTTTCGGGTGTAATTGCAACTGGGGAATAATGCTACTAATCCTCACTAATGGTAGCCACAAATAGTTTGCCGACCACTTAGTTACATGATTCATCATAGCGCGTGAACATATGCTTGATATATGGTCACTAGCACTACCTACTCGTTTACTTAAAAAAAAAACTTGGTATGATTTCATTACTGCGAAATATTTAGATTGCGAATATTTATAAAGAGAAAGAAAGGCTTTTTGACAGTGATGAGTGATGATGATAAGGTGGTCAAGCAAGTGGGAGCGATACCTGGAAGTATTCAACTTTTAATCAGGTGTTCTACTCGTAGATTTCTCTTGTAACTCCTTACACCTACGATAGCACTCATTTCCATTACATGCTTTTTAGGGTTCCGTACCTCAAAAGAAAAACCGGTCAAGTGCGAG
The DNA here is from genome assembly GCA_963921415.1 of Pyrausta despicata. Taxonomy (NCBI): domain Eukaryota; kingdom Metazoa; phylum Arthropoda; class Insecta; order Lepidoptera; family Crambidae; genus Pyrausta; species Pyrausta despicata. The sequence continues at coordinate 2,679,641 of OY992848.1, read as the reverse complement.
TTGAACTCGCGCACCGAGGGTTCCGTACAAACCTGTAGGTATATAACTCTTATATAGTAACTTAAAAAAAATCAAAATTGACAAAAATATTTTTTTTTTATATGATGAAACTAAAAATTTACGGTTTTCGTAATTTTTCCTATATCTGTACTATAAGAAGTGACTTCGTACTAAATTTCAAGATTCTAAGTTTACGGGAAGTACCCTGTAGGTTTTGATTCCCGTGCGAGTTTCGAAAATTTGCGGAAATTTGCGGCCTAAATGGCTATATCTTTTGATTGCGTTGGCTTAGTAGGTTGATTTTTCTACAGCTTCCAGGGACGGTAGACCTAAGTATCATATAGAAATTTCAGTTTAATACCTCCACGCGTTCCTGAGAAAAACGGTCTTGACAGACGGACGGACGGACAGACGGACAACAAAGTGATCTTATAAGGGTTCCGTTTTTTTCTTTTGAGGTACGGAACCCTAAAAAACGGAACCCTTATAAGATCACTTTGTTGTCCATCCGTCCGTCCGTCCGTCGGTATCAAACTGAAATTTCTATATGATACTTAGGTCTAGAAGCTGTAGAAAAATCAACCTTCTAAGCCAACGCAATCAAAAGATACAGCCATTTAGGCCGCAAATTTTCGAAACTCGCACGGGAATCAAAACCTACAGGATACTTCCTGTAAACTTATTATCCTGAAATTTAGTACGAAGTCACGTCTTATAGTACAGATATAGGAAAAAATACGAAAATGCCCTACGGCTTTAAGTCAACCTTTTGTACATAGTTTTGCAATAAAGCTTAAATTAAAAATAATAAACATATCGGTACACCTTAGTAGGGGTTTAGGACGTGACAATGCAACCGTGCAAGCGTTCCCATATACCCGTTCCCGTACACAAACACGCACCGAGGGTTTCCATTGAGAAATCAATCTATGGGGCACCAATTCACTTTACACCGAAATGCACAAAGCTTACAGTTTGTGCGGCTTGGATTTGAATTTGATACTGATCGTGTTATATATGGAACTGTCGAAGGAGTTATCAAAGTTGTTACAGTGAGGATTGTCACACAGAGTACGAGAGCTGTCAGAGTTTCTGAACAAAAATGTATGAAAACCCTGACCGGCCAGAGATTCGGTACGAATGAGACAACTTGGAAACTAGGAAGTTGTTAATGCACGCACACGATGTCAATAGACAGGATTTTTATTCGTCCGCTAACATAAAATGTCGCCATCTAACTTAGTTATACAAGAAGTTTTACGTTTTGTCAAAAAACGTGAATTAGGAATGAAATAAGACTGTACAAACTAATAATAATAGTCCTCCTGGCCGATTTCGACCAAGGCGGCCAATCTCAACAGAAATCAGCAAACTACGCAGGAGATATTATAGTGCACAAGTGTGAGCGCAATACACAGGGGCACTCACTGTTCTATCACATTCATAGTTCGGTGAGGGAGAGAGAGATCAGGCGCAGGACCAACGGCTTAACGTGCTTTCCGAGGCACGGGGGTGTAACACCGCCATTTTCCGACTCCGAGCTGTTTTTGAGAAATTCATAACAGAAAACCTCAGAAACAATTTTGGCTCGACCAGGGATTCGAACTGAGGACCTCTCGGATGTGTGGCAGAAACTTTGCTACTACACCAACGAGGCAGAACTGTACTGACTGAACTGACTGTACAAACTAACGACAAAGCAAAGCTTATAAAAAAACATTTCACACGTACTTGCCAGCTTTATCAGTAATTGAAAGGCCAACTCGCTAGTTTTACCCCAGGACAAGTTATCGAAGTATCGTGTGAAGTACTCGTTCGTATATACCAATGCTGCATTATATAACAGAAGTTAAACGCTTCTACTATAGATGTTTAGAATTCCTTAGTGGAAGTGTCTAAATGACACTGAAAAGTTGTAGCTTTTACGACATTGAGACAATTGTCATATGAAAATACGAGGTTATTGGTTGCAACACAATCGAAAACTTTTGTCAAGGCTCAAGTCCTCATAGAAATGCTCTAAAAGAACCGTTAGTTTTTTTTTACTTTGATAAATATTCACTTTTGTTCGGCTGGCAAAACGTCTGCCACATAGTCAAAATCATAAAAATCGTAGAATAATCTTGTTCATAAAAATGAATTGCTGTTCGTTAGTCTCGCTAAAACACGAAAACGGCTGAACCAATTTGAATAATTTTAATCTCGAAAAATTCGTGGAGAGAAAAAAATCGTAAGGTTTAAAAGGTTGGAAATTAAAAAAAAACAACGGACGAAACAACGTCTGTCTGGTCCGCTAGTATTTAAAAAAAAATCAAGATTTCCTCACACGTATGGCAAGGTTCTCACACATATCGAATGAAGTAGTCGCATCGAAATGTCAAACGTCAACTGGGGCGAGCAAAAACGCTTTGCGAACATCATTTTGTGGCTAGCAAGTCCGTCTTCGCGCTTTTATTGGAGTTCATATAAACGTTTTATGCCAGTTTATCTACGGACATATCATTAGTGCTCTAAAATGCGTTCAGAAACCGTAGGAAATGACCAGCATTACTTCAACCAATTTTACTATGAGAACTTTCTTATCTGTGGCAGTAGGTAAAATCTGTACTGTAATGTTATAACAGTATCAATTTCTGTAAGGTTATGACTTTAAATTTGGAACAGCTGTCAAAACTAAAGTAGGTCTCTATTCTAGTATCCATTGATATTAAAGCAGTTATCGATATGAAACGTCAAATTCAGTATGTTTTTTAATCCAAATCGCACGACATATGATCACGAGTGACATGAGGATAGGGACTTCATTCGTTTGTCTATGATATTAAAAAAAATCGTCGTGACGGAGGATTGAATTACCCGCCATTACTGTTGTCATTCATTTGTTTGTTGGTTTTTCGCTGTGACGAAAATATTGTGAAAAGTTAAAATATGATATGTGTGTAGATAAAGTAGTGTATGCAACTGTACATAATTAGGCCTTAAAAAACTCGTGTGATGCTATTATGAAACTCGCTGACGCTCGTTTCATAAAACCACACTCGTGTTTTAAGGCCCCTTATTATGTATCAGTTGCATAAACTACTATTAAAGCGCAGCCACTGTTTGTTGATTCCGATTGTTTTTCTATAGGATCAGTGTCTAGCAAACCATTGAGGCGACAAACTTTTCATATTGCTTGAACAATCATGGAAATTATTGACATCATTGAGAAATACTATGACTATACATACCTGCAAGTATTAACAAGTCTTAACACTTTATAAATAAAACGCTTAAGATAATAACAATGTTGAATCATTTCGAAACTTCATGAAAAACATAAAAAAGACTGTATTCAGTCGCTAGAATTTAAAAAAAAACCGGTCATGTGCGAGTTGGACTCGCGCACCGTGGGTTCCGTACAAACCTGTAGATAAGGAGTAGTAACTTTGAAATTTTCAAAATTATCAAAAATATTTTTCAAAAATATTTTTTTTATATGATGAAACTGAAAATTTACGGTTTTCGTAATTTTTCCTATATCTGTACTATAAGACGTGACTTCTTACTAAATTTCAAGATTCTAAGTTTACGGGAAGTACCCTGTAGGTTTTGATTCCCGTGCGAGTTTCGAAAATTTGCGGAGATTTGCGGCCTACATGGCTGTATCTTTTGATTGCGTTGACTTAGAAGGTTGATTTTTCTACAGCTTCTAGGGACAGTAGACTTAAGTATCATATAAAAATTTCAGTTTGATACCTCCACGCGTTCCTGAGAAAAACGGTCTTGACAGACGGACGGACGGACGGACGGACAACAAAGTGATCTTATAAGGGTTCCGTTTTTCTCTTTTGAGGTACGGAACCCTAAAAATGCTCTCCAAAGAATATTTTAAGTATGTATTAAAAAGCAGTTTTTTTTGTCAAAGACTCCGTAACACTATTCCCAACGCACCAATCAATGCACTATGCACACAATATCAACTCAGATATACGTCAATTTTTCCGACGTATCCCTGCATTCTCGACGCGTGACTATAGCTGACAAATTTGTCATAGAGCTGCCTAACAACGGGAGCGCAGATTGGATCCAGGATTCCGGGACAATAAGCGATACCGTCATTCGATTACTGTGCAAGGCATAAGCGGGGAAAAGTGTGGAATGTACTTATGAAATGTAATATAAGCATCAACTATGTTCGCGGAAAAGCACATAGATGGTTTCCACGCAATAATGATAAAGCTGTGTGCATCCCTCTTGAATCGGTTGCGGAGCAGCCCGAACCGCATCCTGGGCGCATTTGCTGAACGATGGGACTCGCCGATGCTGCGACATTGGATGCGCCTGCACACCTGTCAAGGTGGGTAAATGCAGCCAATGTGCGCCGCACATGTAAATTTCTTTTTTATTTTTATTTTTAAATTTTAATTGCACTACAAACATAAGTTTTTAAGATACTGTGTAATACTAACAATTTATGGACATGTTCTGAAATAAAATTGTATTATTATTATTATAAGGAACACAAAACTTAATTTCATAGCTTTAAAATATGCATCCTATTTAGCTAAATCAGCGTAAAATATTCACTGCTCGCCTCCTCAGATACTCTTAAATCAAGCGGTCTCTAATGCGTTAGGTACCACAAACTTATTTCAGTCTCACGGAAAATAACTTCTTTTTTTTTGTTTTTTCTTAGAATAATAACTGTTGTAAGCTGGCCTCTTGTCACGTAATAAAACCCTCATACCAAGTGTCATCGTATACTGGATTTGTATTATAGCATTATATTTAACGCTAAATAACAAAAATAAATGCTGTAAAATTACTGTTTGTGCTACAATTGGACAAATCATCTTTAAATATTGTATTTAGAGTTCACTAATGGTGACAAATAATATTATCCAGCCAGATCGGCCTTTTCATACATAGTGGGACGTCCCCACGTCTTGTCTCCGCTTCCGTCGGATGATTCCTAACAAAATTGGTCGCGCATGAAAAAACCGTTCGGCATTTGTCTGTGCCATCTCGACCACCGGTCATCGAGTTAAACTCATCCGTTGCGAGGGAATTTTTGATTAGTGTTGGCCAAATAATATTTCGTAAATAGGTATCGATATTTTAGTCGATTCACCTTCAACGGCTCCAGTCCTAAGCTTGTTCATTTATTGAATAAGACTCGATCGGGAAATATATTAATGTTCTTAACTAAAACGTAACATGACTTAGTCCTTATCACTTGTAGAACTAATTAATAAACATCAATGCTTGGTGTTTATACACAACTTTGATTGAGATAATTCGTATTTCTCATCTCTCATCAGCCTAAATAACGTCCCACTGCTGGGCACAGGCCTCACCTCAACATTGGGGTGGTCCGAGCCATACTCCACCACGCGGGCTCAGTGCGGATTGGTGGAGGGGTGTTTGTAAGGTAAGTGACCAACCTTACAGTCAGATGTTATTAAGCCGCCCGAGGGCCTCTGACCAGGCTTAACGACTAATATCTGTCGATATTAACCGGGACCAACAGCTTAACGTGCCTTCCGAAGCACGGAGATGCTTGTATATAGACGTCACTTAAATGGTCAGAATGGTCACCCATCCCAAACATGACCGCGCCGTAGGTTGCTTAACTTTGAATATCACCACCAAAGCGCTGAAACTACTGCGCCACAAGCACCTCTATTCTATTCAAAAACTAGCAATTCGTATTTAAAAACTAGCTATTGACGCAAATTAATTGTATCGAAACCATTGTGTCCATCGATACCAAACACCAATCGATATATTATTTATTAGTTTGATCCGAGCGGTTTTCATATTAGTTTTCTCTCATTTGAACATCACAATTCACGTACATTACGTTATATGTGAGAGATCTATTGAATAATTTCCTTTGTTTGATGTTGAAAGATGTTAATATCAATTGATAGAAGATATATTGTCCCAGTTCCGCTTGTTTGGTAAGATAGGGTTCTTTGTAGGGGCGTTGTGAGGGTATTTCAGTACCGTCTCATAGTACTTATGGTTCTATTGTGAAGGCAGCCAGCCAGGCCTAAGTTGTAGACGCGTCTTGGAGTTTGCCGGCTATTATATTATGGTTATTGTGCTTGATCAATAATGACAAAGTTTATTCGCGAAAATGGTGTGGCATATGATATTATTGCTATATGCATATATGTATGTTATGGACGGGGTGGTTATTACCTATAGCACGTCAGTTTACGCAATGATAAACATTTTTGACCCATTTCGCGACAAGACTTACCAGATTTAAATTTAAGCGTGGATTCGTTTAACCAGAATTTGACGTTTAGTTTTTGAAGTGAAAACTTCTTTAGCGGCGTTGAGCACTTTTGTGGCATGGGTAGAAACTGTGAAACTTGCGTCAGGTCACGTGATGCTGATCGAAAAACCGTAAGACGGTTGTTAAGTTTTCACTTCTGCCGGCACTCCCGGAGTGCAACCCGTGTTAGTTTTTTTTAAATTGACTCTTTAGTTTTTAATTCTGACTTATTTTCATTAAAATGTTATCTATGTAATTTTAATATTATTTTTTAATTTAATTTACAATTTTTCTGTAATTTTTTTTTTATATTCAATTGGATTTTATTAAATTTTTTGTATAGGTTATAATTACCTGAAATAAATTTGATTTTATTAAATCCTACACCTGTTTGATTGATACCACGCTAAGTAGCAAAAGCTTCTACTACTAAAGTTAAGGCAAGCTACGTAGATTCATTATGGTGAAAATGTTATATAATAAAAAAAAGGAATCGCAAAATGTGTTAGAAAGCGCATAACTCAAAAACGCCTGGACCAATTTGGCTAATTCTTTTTTTGATATTCTTTAAAGTAGGGGGTTGGTTCTTACGAAGATAAGCAAATCAACGGACAGTGTAGTGAGCACGAACATTTTCGTAACGTGTTCGTGTCGTCCAAACGTCAGAAACTGATATTTTCCCCATAAAAATTGACAAGTTAACGATAGGTGAACGTTACGAAGGTGAGAGGTGCTTGTGGCGCAGTGGTTGCAGCGCTTTGGTAGTGATACCAAAAAGTTAAGCAACCTACGGCGCGGTCATGTTTGGGATGGGTGACCATTCTGACCATAAGAGTGACGTTTATTTACAAGCATCTCCGTGCTTCGGAAGGCACGTTAAGCTGTTGGTCCCGGTTATTATCGATAGATATTAGTCGTTAAGCCTGGTCGGAGGCCTTCGGGCGGCTTAACAACATCTGACAGTAAGGTTGGTCACTTACTTTACACACACCCCTCCACCAATCCGCACTGAGCCCGCGTGGTGGAGTATGGCTCGCACCACCTCATAGTTGAGGTGAGGCCTGTGCCCAGCAGTGGGACGTATATAGGCTGATGATGATGATGAACGTTACGAATACGTAACGATAGTTGTTCGTGCTCACCCCGCTGGACAACGTCCGCTTAACTAAAAAATGTAGCACAACCACGGCGTGACCTAATGCAAACTTAACCCATAGATTAAACGAATTATGTACAGTATAACTAAGTCAGCAATCAACTCGAAACTATCGCTAACTACGAAACAAGAACAATAAAAATAAACACAACAGAAGCAGAAGTTCTCTATTGCCTCTCATTGCAGATTTAGCCAACTTTGCTTGGAGTGAATTAATAATAATAAGTTCTGCACTAATAGAGTTCTATAGAAAAACAGGCATGATTAAACCTATCGCAAATATTAACAAGATCATGGCTTTTTAAAAAGCTGGCTCTTGAAAAGCTAATCAATATATTTAGTTATTTATGTTGTCAAACATTATGTTGTGTGTTTTTATGAGTTTAAGCAGATGTATTAGAGTTTAGTCACACATATCTTATATATTTCGTACAAATCTATCTTTGTTTAACTTGTCTGTAATTTTGTTTGGTGCTGTACAATAAAATGTTTATCTAAAATTAAAAAAAAACTTTAGAGATCGATACTAAATAACTTAAAAATCATTGAATATTGAGTATTCATTGAATAGTAATCTAGGATATATTGTACATTATGTACATTACGTTACCAAGATATAATTGTACATTATGTGCATTACGTAACCAAGATATAATTGAACATTATGTACATTACGTAACCAAGATATAATTGTACATTATAATCATTGTCTATCATTATAATGCCATCAAAAAAAACGAATTTTATTTAAAATTTCAAGCAAAATTTTTGATGAAATTTATTGTATCGCATCTAAAAATTCGCATCCAACCAACGGAGCGGCGGAAAATCGCAATCGTGTGCTGTGAAATTTTACACCAAACCGCACGCCAGCGCCGTATTTAGGTTAACCGGTACCCCGACACATTTCCGATTCAAAAAATCCGCTTCACCTATCGCTCGCTATCGGGACCGTATCGAAACCTTTAAAATGCGGCGCAATCTATCGCCTGTGATAGCTCCCTAATACCGGTAATGGTGCCGTTCGATCTAAGCTCGAGTGTATGCAGTAGGTTTGGTACTAACAGAAATTTAGGATCTTGATGAAAAATTTAAAAAAAATATTTAAGATTAAATGTAGCTATTATAAAAGATGACTTTATAAATAAGAAACTGATTTTACTAAATTAGAGAGATACGTTGAAATTAGAACACATTTTCTCAATTTATCGTAAGTAAATACATAAGAAGGCCTTGATGGTTTTAATTGCCAGCAGAAAAAAGACTATACAATTCAAGTTTTAGTGATGTCAATTTAAAAAATAAATAAACAAACATACCTAAAACCAGAACGACCAAAACGGAAATGATAAACCGACAGTTCAGATAATAATAAACGAGCAAGTAATCGCACCACCATAATTAAAGCTCCATTTCAGTCCAAAGATATTATTTTTGCAGTACTAAGAAAAAAACAACTGTCTGAGGCAGGGAATCGAAAGCAAATTTCAATAGGCTTTGCCAATGACTGCGTGACCGAGTGGTATAAGGCACATAAGCCGGATACCCATGGACGCGGATTCGATCCCGCCTCAGACAGTAATTTTTTCTACTGCAAAAATATATTTATCATTAGTTTACAATGTTAATGCTTACTACGAAAAATCCTCAAATCTATTTCAGTCCACCAACTCTCCCTACACTGCGGCGGTTTGAATTTCAGTCTACTGGTTAAAACTACATTGTGGTTCGATTTTCCGAATCGTTTGGCTCGAGATAACGAAGCGGGCGTCGCGTGCGCTCAAGATGCACCCTTTGAGCATCTGATGGCCAAATGATATGCATTCCTAGAAGATGAGTTCCGAATGGCCCGTCAGTAAATGGGTTAAGAGGTTCCCGATATTTTTCCCGATGCTTGCTTTTTGTCTAGAATTTTTCTAAGGCAACGAGTAGTCTGTAGTGAAAAATATTTGGTAACTCACCAGGATCGCTGTCGCGGTAAGTGAACTGTCATCCCTGAATCTGTAACAAACAAACAAAAATATGTTTTATAACAACTGGAGGTAACGAAAACAAAGTTTTAGTTCATCTGCAAGTCAGTAGCCATATCACTTCCGCACTCATATTCATTAATGGTTACTTAAAACGTCCCTTACTAAGGGAAATCTATACTAAGGGAATAGTTCCTTAGTATTATTATTGAAAAAGCTATTAGTATTATTTATTTAAATAGTTAAATAACCATTAACGACTGTGAGTGCGGCAATTAGTCTTAAAACAATTTATCGTTATGGGGTTATATCGATAAAATTTAAAAGACTAATTCTATTCCATCCGGACATTTAACTACATTCAGAGCGAGCCGGCGAGCGCGCGGAAAAGTTGGGTGCACCCCACCAATTTCAAAACCCAAATTCTTAAAATTACAAAACAGTTAGTATTATCTATGACGTCATCATTTCCGATATTAAAATAAAACTCTTAAAATTACAAAACACTTAGTAAGTGTCTATGACGTCATCATTTCCGATATTACAACTGAACTCTTAAAATTATAAAACATTTAGTATTTGTTTATGACGTCATCATTAAATAGTAAATACTAAACATTTGAAATTACAAAAACGTTACATATAATCTTTGCTAACGGCATTTACAAAAATCCATTACCAATTATTACTGAACATAATTATGTTGTCCTTAGATTTAGAAATATTTTAGTAATAATTACTGTATATTTGTCAGATTTTCTCTCCGTGTGAAACCGAATTGTACGAAAGCACGTTGAGGTAACACTGGGGTAACACTGGGGTATCTATCCCACAATTTTAAATAACCATTAACAACTCTTGAGTGCGGCAGTTAGAGTCTCAAAACTCTAAATATTTAACTCTTCTGTTACCTAAACATAATTCGAGGGTCGGGAATCGGGATTCGTTGAATACATTGTATGCTGCCACGACTTAACATTGTCTAGTTTATTAGGTCAGCTCGGTATAGACAAACGTGCATATACTGCAGTCCACTATTTTGTAAGCTGGAACGTGAACTATATATTTATGTGCATAGAGCGAACCGTGTATATAAAACAAACTCGTTAAGCTTTCTAACATTCTAGCTAAAAATGTTTAACGACCACTTTGGTGTAATGGTCAAGAAGTTGACTATTAACCAAGAGGGCGCGGGTTCGATCCCCGCACTGTACAAACATTTGTGTGCATGAACATGTCTGTTTGCACCGGTCTGGGTGTAATATGTATTTATTTAAGTTTATTTGTAATACCACTGTTGATTCTGATATCTGTAACACAAGTGCTTTAGCTACTTACCACGGAGTCAGATCAATGAATGTGATTTTGTTGTGTATTTTATAAATATATATTTAAAAAAATGTCCCAAAGGCGTCCATTGTTGAACGTTGACCACAGATTATACAGAAGCCTGCACATCGGACTATACAGTTTTGTTGAAAAATCGACTCTATTACAACTGATTAAGATACCGCAGTGTAACCTCGACGTGCTCTTGTACAATTCGGATGCACCCAACTTTTCCGCGCGCTCGCCGGCTCACTGTGAATGTAGTCAAATATCCGGATGGGATATTTGACTACATTCACAGTGACTAATTCATTATAAAGAATTTGGCGTGTAAATCTGTTGAATGACTTTAATATCTAAAGCGAAATTCAAAAGAAACGTTACTTTAGTTATCTCTTTACCAAGTTTTGATAGTCAGATTTAAAAGCACACTAATATTATGAATGTGAAAGTTTATTTGTACTTTTTATCCCGAATAAATGCTTGGAATCTTGGCAAGTCACTTTTTTTCTAAGAACAACGTCTGCGGCGTCGTCGTAGTGAGTAAATAAATGCAATAATAGGTACTTAAGTTTACATTTATAAGCCACATACGCTAACCATTGAAAGATATTTAATGCCTCCTCAATCTCACGTAGAATAGATAGAGAAAGAAAGAAATATTCAATTATTGGTTACAAAGAATTGGTAAACTCGGTAGTATAGTAGCCAGAACATTAGGCTACCCATTTTTATTGCAAAATCGCCGCATAAAATTGCCTTCTTTCTGCATGACCTTGAGGTTGACTGGCAGAAAAGTCACAATTTTGACTTTGACGTGCTGTCATACTTAACTAATTTCAACTGTTGTGTAGAAAAAAAAGCTCATTTCAGATAGTAATCTATCTGTAATGAGCTTTTTTTTCTACTACTGCCTATTTAACGTTAAATCTACTCTAGGTACTGTTTTATAAATCGTTCGTATAAATACGTTAAAAGAATATAATAACACCTTGTCGATATCGCCATAGCAATTATCGACACAAGTGCATCTCTATTACCCAGTCCGATTTGTACAGATCCGTAATCCGAATTTGTCGTGCGTTCGTCCATTATGGATCGGGTACAGTCGGTTTCGTTCGGCCAGCCTCGCTCGTACAGTTGGACAAGGATGGAAAATGCTTTTGTTTTTACAGCGCTGTAAAACTTGGATTCGGATAACCCCTCATAAGTGGCGGGGCGAAATGTCACTTTTGACAGTAGGTGGAACCGATATCGGTTCCCTTAACAGACCGCATTTTTTAGAGCATATTTTTTAATAAAATCGGGATATCTTGTCTTCTAGCTATGATTTTACTTATATTTTAATGTAGTTTAAATAAAAAATAACTATTTTACCTATTCCTCTCAGTTTTTGTCATATTAGACATTGATTTATTATTTATATCTATCATATAAAATGATGACACTAAGAAAAACATCATTTTTTGTAAATTATTACAATAAATAACTCTTGAGCGGATTTTTTGAATATATCAAATATGTATATCAAATATGTTATATCAAATACCTTTCCATGATATTCTTTTAAAATTCACTGAACTTTCACAATATTTTCACTGAAATTGTAAAAATAATTACGCCGACATACGACTCGCGCGGACGAATTTTCGACTGAATTTTACCGTTAAATTTTGTATGAAGGGAAGGGCAAAACTTTGGCGTTATAGCTAGCCTACTCTAACATGAATACTTTTCCATAAGTAAGAAGTCGATAGAACGATAAATTACAGAGAGATAAGGTTCTAAGTGGACCCATATGGTAGGAACCGATATCGGTCGCTTAACAGACCGCGGGAAATGACGCGAACCGATTTCGGTTCCTTCAACAGACCAAGGGATAAGCATTTCTGAACGTAATTGTACTTTGGCTATTTGACTCACTTTAATTGTATATTACAAACTTTTTTTATTTTGCAATTTTAATTGGTAACAGGACTTTTAATAACGAAACAGATTTTTCTTATCATACTACTTAATATCTACTAATCTAGAATATTGTAATGTTTTTGCCTCCTTCATTCTTTGTATAAACAAATGTTATTACTCATCAAGTTAACAACATAACTGAATCCTTTGGTCTGAATTTCACATTTGTATAGTTTAACTAATAGCCTCAACATTTACAAAACAAATTTATTTACTTTTTTTGATGCCATATATGCACATATTCCAGTCCGTTAAACAAATAACTGGATGTGGCAGTGGTATTACAATAGCACAATCCATCAGTAAAATAAAAATAAATTATAATTAAATGAAAATATTGTCATCAATACAGCGCTAGCCTAGAGGCAAAATGGGCAAAAGCTTTGCTTTTTTTATTTGCTGTGCTACCCACCCGTTAAAATAAGAGATCGATCTCTGTACTATTGATTTTGTCCAAAAAGATATATCAGGTTCTAGTTACAATACGGTAAATGACACCACCAATCGTTGACGTATTTTTTATCAACTGTCAAAACGCTTTTCTTAATAGAGTTTGTATGGGAATAACACACTTTGACGTCATCGCGTGCAATGCCGACTGAGTGATTAATAATAATCATTTGAATTCCAATTAAAAATCAAATAATACGAACTGCAGAAAAATATTAGTGTAAAGGCATCTGAAATTATGAATTATTTTAGAGAAAATCAGTTTTTGAATACTTCTTTCATAGTGGAAACAAGCCTATTCATACATAACGATCGTAACACATACCATCAATGCAGTAGGTATGTATCATTTCCCTATTTACTCGACGGCGAAAGTAATACGAATAGGGCCTTTTTAAAGGTAAGGTAATTACATGACAAATAAATATATACCTATAAGCTACGTTACACTTGAGTGCTTCAGCTAATTCTTAAGATACGGCTATATTTTATTTTGATTAAATAATTAAGGTATGGATATTCTAATTTCCGCTTACAAAGTCGCAGGGGACTGTTGGCTAAGATTATTAATAAATTGCTTTATAATAAATTAAAAAAGCTCTTGTAAAGTTTAAAATAGTTGAACTGGTGGTAATTTTCCAGTTCACATAAAAAAGGTAGACGAGAAACCGCATATTGCAACTATGACATCATTCTTTAATAGGTATGCTCAGCGAGTAGTCTTGACTAACACACCACCTACACAGACTAACAAAGACAATTGATATATGATTAGGTTCAGAATATAAACGAGTTTTTTTTATTTGCTTCCTAATAGTACTATGCCAATACCTACAATCTGTACTAAAATGCATAAAGATTCATCAACTAGATTACAAAAATATGTTCAGTGGCTAGGACCGACCTAGTAAGTAAAAAAAACCTACTTGTGGCAGGAGGCCCCATGCTTTGTACACAGACCCTTGTGATATTTGGAAGTTATAAAAATTATAATAAAAAGAAGATATTACTTAACTATTTGTGTGCGTGTGCGTGTGTGTGTGTTTGTGTGTGTGTGTGTGTGTGCGTGTGTGTGTGCCTACTAGTAGCCCTACGATGTAAAATTTTGGGATCATACTCAACAACTTACAAGGAGCTTTGACCTACTTTATGCTATTGCACTAGTATGGACTACAAGTCCTTTGTCACATAGCCATGAGTGTTAAGCTCTTTAAGTTTTTTTACTAATGTTATACAGTGGCAACGTTTGTAACTTTATGTATGTGTTAAGAGGTAATCTCGGGAACTTCTAAGCCGATTCCAAATATTCTCTCACGAATAGAAACAAGATATCTGCTAGTTATATAAATTATTTTGACATCGATTCTTAAATTATTCGGACAAATGAGATTGACAAATGAGAAATGAGACGATCAAACATATACAATTTTTAAACAGCATTGAAATATGATTGCTCGAAATCGAAACAACTTTACGTCACATTTCGTATTAAATGAAACACATTTGATTTAGTAACAATGCAGAGGAGATTTTCTCTAATTCTTACACAAAACTCCACCATCTGCTACGTAATTTTCCACAATATTCTACCTAGGTCCTAGTGTTCTAAGCAGGTTGTATTAACAAACTCTCCTAGCCACCTACGCGTCGTACAACAATAGCGCTAGATTGGACGCGTACAGCCAATAAAATAACACGTATACAGGGTTAGTTACAATTTGTAAGAGTTTTATTTCTAGTTGATGCATGACCGAAATACAATGTGTATTTCGGTCGGGTATATTCATCAACACATGTTAAGTAGTTATTATCCGATGAATTGTTCGGCACGTAGCGGGATTTATTTATTTGATTTTTTCTATGCATAATATGTATTTAATTAAAAAAAAAAGTTAAGTATGTTTATCCGTTGTCTAGTATCCATAACACAAGCCTTCATTACTTTGGGACTAGAGAATTGGTGTGATTGTTGTGAAATATTTATTATTAATTATTATTATTATATACTAAAAAGGTAAAGGTTCTAGGTTATTAAAAATAACATTATACGTAGGTATATTTCTTTAACAGTGTTATTTTTCCCGATTGCCAAGAAAGGGTAAGTATGATGTTATTTAGTTATTTAATTTTGTATCTTGTTGCAGCTTTTACAGGATTTTGTATTACTGTTTTTTAATCGGGTTTTTGTTTTTTAATTATAAATTTTATAACTGTAATTTATTATTGATATTTACCTCCACTCCGAAAACACTCGCACAGCTTTTGTTTATAGAGATATTATTGAGATTTTATTGAACATTGACTAAATACTTCTTTAACAAACTTCATCTATGATCATTAAACATAATGAGAATCCTCTTTTCAAAGACACCAGTGTGACATGCAACTTTATGCCTAACAAAAAGGCAGTCACTTTTCGCCTCGACGGGCGTGGGAATGCCACATAAGTAACTTCGCGCCCGACAATAGCAAATATGTGCTCTTCATTAGCCCACGCTATAAAAACGTTATAAATAACACGAGACAAGCTGGCGAGGTTTAATAGACTCCATTAGATGATCTTTATGTGATACTAGCTATGAGAGTGTGCAGTAGATATAATGGTCGAATTCTCCTATTGGATACTAAAGAGACTAGAACCAAAAAGGTTATTTTAGGAACCGTCACGACGTCTTTGTTCATAATGAAAAAAGGAATCAAAATACTGGCCACCAGTAACTTAAAGAAAAACAAAATAAAGCAATTTCGAAATTCAAAAGTAAATCTCGCGAAACGCTTTTGTTTCATAAAATATTACAAGCCACTAAGAAAACCAGTCAGTATTCACCGAACGACACTATCCGATTTCTTATTCTAGACTCTTTGGATGAAAATGCGAGCGATCTCCAAATGCGAGTTGCACAATGCTAGCAAAAAGGTGACAAAGTGGTCTCTATTCTTTGCGGCTGCGATTAAGCGATACCATTTTTATGTAGCTCTATGAATTGAATGGGCTTGATATCGTTATAAAAATGTTACGAGCAACAGTGACAATGGCAAAGATATAAAACGGTGCCAGACAGAGAGGGAATGAGTTTGGGTACACAATATTCACTGTAGCCGTATCTAAAGATTAGGTTGTTTAAGAGAGTTATGGCTGACCTGGTCCGGAATGGGTTTAAACAACGATTTGCATCGGATGACACATTCACTGTTATGTCCTAGATATAGGAAATTCCATTTCACTGCTAGGTAAATGTTGCTTCAGACAAAATTATACAAACATTGCTAGCCTAAGCTATTCACCGATGAGGCGATGACGTTATCTCCCAAATAAAACGCTGAGGTATTCAAAATACAATTGATTTAATTTGGTGTAATAGAAAGATTCGGTAAGAATAAAAGAAAATACTTAGCTTCCGTAAAAATAACCCTAATTTCTAGGCTATAACCGTTAAAACGGGCTCCTTCGGGACGGGGGCCACGGGGATCGGGGTAATCAGGAAATATCCCATTTAGTTAGGTTTTAACCTACGCTTAGCAATGACAATTCGTTATAAAGCTGGGACCACACGCAGTACAAACTGTTTGCCGTTAATTACATAGTCACCATGCAAATTGCGATGCAAACGAACGTGACGAAATTTTTTGTTGAAAAATCGCCCTTATTGCTAGCGCATAAGATGCTGCAGTGTTCATCTTGCATCTTGTTCATCAGAACATCATGCTGTACGCTATGGTTCCTTATGCAGAAGTGATTAGGGCGAATTTACAACTGCTTTTGTAAGTGCTTGTCTTGTACGTGGTACGCCTTAGTGCAATAGAAAGGCCCTGAGGTTCGAATATTACTTGAGATTTTTAATAATGTTGCTAATTCCTCATACAACTTATGACGAAGAGTCTTGTTTATCACGCTAATTGAAAAAAAAACACACAGTGATTAAGATCATTAAGTTTATTAATTTTCTCAGACTCAATCTATTTTAAAGTAATCTCGGGTGTCATTAGTTTCAAGTGATTTTTGAAAAAAAAAGTACGTATCAATCCAATTAAATCATAAACTTGTAAAGTAAACCGAATTGAAGTTCAGATTTTTAACTCAGTATAAAACGTCAAAAGGCATCACGTTAACAGCTTTCCTTTCTGCCACTAAAACTTTTCAACGAAATTAAACCAACTCCGAACAAAGTAATCAAAACTAACGAACCAGACGAAAATCGGCGATAGATTAAATATTCTATCTACAAAAGATTGCGCAATCAAGTTAATAGCTGAAACAAATGAAACAATTACCACGAGCAAACAAGTTTCTGCAGAAGATCTCTTGGGTAGGTACGTACAATTAGAAACAGTCCCGGGAGAAATGCACGGATAGGCAGGAGTAATCAAATACTCAGTTGAAATGCAAAGGAAACTTTGAAACTGGAAGACGCTGGACGAAAAGAAAAAAAAATGCTAACGTTTATTATGAAGGATTGCAATCTGACGACCACTTGGTGCAGTGGTCCACAGGTCGGACTTCTAAACCAAGGATCCCCGCACAGTACAAGCATAAGTGTGCATGAACATGTGTGTTGTACTGGTGTTTTCTGTGTATAATATGTATTTATTTACAAAAAAAAGTATTTAAGTATGTTTATCCGTTGTCTAGTACCCATAACACAAGCCTCGCCGCTTAATTTGGGACTAGGGAATTGATGGGATTGTTGTGAAATATAATATGTAAATTAAATATTAAATCTATCAAATGGAAAAAAAGAAACGCTGGCCGAAAAGAAAAAGACAACAGAATAAAAATCAAGATTGAAATACGTTTTGACAAGCACAGATAACACTAAAACAAAACACATTTCTAGTCTGTGTTGAAATAATTAAAAAAATATAATAATAATAAATTCTATTCTGCAATTGCAGACGTAACTTACAAATAGACAGATTTGACAAGACAATGAAAACATTTGATAGCGTTCTGAAATTATATTTTATTTCGATTTTTTATCTTTATAAATGTTATTTGCTAAAGTCCGTCAAATAGTTTTTTTTACATAGATTCTTAGAAGTTATTAGATTCGATGGCAAAGGTTTTTCAATTATAAATATATTTTTATTTGCATCTACAGGTTGATAAAACGAAATGAGTATCTAAAAAATTTGTACGAATATTTTATGCAATCTAGTGCTATTTGACATACACATACGCAACAGAAAAGCAGTAAGTGATTTCAAACATAATATAACCTAACATGCTTTTTGTCATAAATTATTTGAATTAATTATAAAGTAATTTAAAGGGCAAATTATGAATCTTAACAAATAAATTGCAATTAAAAGTAATTGTGTTAGAGTTCTATCTTCATTTCCATTAAAACCATGTCACTACGTCGCACTAAATAGCACAAACCTAACACACTCACTCATCTCAGACAACCAACACCCGTCACTACTCTAATAAGATATGTAAAACCCCGGTCAAACCGCTGCATAATATAATGTTAGATAAACATTGTTGTGGGCTAATCACGCGCAACCCCACGATCCCGGGCCAAATCCCGGGAATCCCGGCGTCCGGGCCGGACCCGGGACTAATGTCGCGGCCGCAGGACAAATAGTCCGTCGGATTACAGACGCCTTGATTAACTAATCCCGCGTTCGGTGCTCTGTTATGCACCCCTAGTACTTTCTCGTTTGTGTGCCCGTACTAAGCTAGGTTCCCACCCTGTATAATGTGGGACGTGCCGTGGATCGTGTTCTGGTCGTGTTTGATTGGATTTTGTATAAATTGGACAGTAATACTCGTAAATTAGTTAAGTCCATTTTGAATATAATTGCTAAAGTTTTAAAATAATTCCTATTTTTATAGCCTTGATATTATACGAGAAGAACAATGGTAATCGTATCAGAAGAACTAATTTAACGACCACTGACGAAGTTGACTATTAACCAAGAGGTCGTGGGTTCGATCCCCGCACTGTACAAACATTTGTGTGGACATGTCTGTTAATACTGTTATATTTATGTGTTTAAGTTTATTTGTAATACCACTGTTGATTCTGATATCTGTAACACAGGTGCTTTAGCTACTTACCACGGAGTCAGATCAATGTATGTGATGTTGTTGTATATTTATTAATTTAAACCATAGAAAAGAGTCGTATGAGACGTCTGCAATGTGTCTCGAAATTTCATGAAAAATTATAATATCAATAACATCTAAAAAAATCGTTTGACTGTTTAAAAGAGACAAATCATACACTCTCCTAACAGCAGTATAATCACTTATGTAAATCTTACGTAAATCATATTTATTATGAACAATAACAGTTACCCTCTGTTGAAATGAGACACTTTTTGCACTTAGGTCGTCATTTTTTTTCAAAACTACGTAATGACAACTAACACTTTAGTCTACCTGTGACCACGGACGCTGAAAAGGGTTCGAAACGTCAGGCTAAAACAAAATGTAAGTAAATCGCGAAACAATCCGTAAAAAGTGTCTCATTTCAATGTCTATGTTTGCATAAACCGAAGAAACAAATAAGTTACCCTCTAAGCAAAAAAGTGAAATTAATCAAGAACCAGCAGCAGCATAAGCAGGTTTATGCTCTTGCTATATTAATATTTCATGCACAATTTCCAGCTTACACACCGAATGGCCTGCACCGAGTTGTCATAACATAATATTCGTGTTGCGAGCACTAAATTTAGGTAATGCGTGAAGCTTAGTTAGGTTCTAACCTGTTTAATTAATGCTACAAACCTAAAATCTAGTCGTGCTATTTGTTCACGTACAGTGCAGTTCGACCACAGCTCAGACACGGTCAGTAAGAAAAATAAATAATGTAAAAGTAGTCAAAATGGGACGACCCCCGGCTAGATGGACAGACGACCTGAAGAAGGCAGCTGGTAATGGCTGGATGCAAAGGGCGAGAGATCGTGCGCTGCGGCGCTCCTTGGAGGAGGCCTATGTCCAGCAGTGGACTGCAACAGGCTGATATTATGATGATGATGAGTCAAAACTTAACGCATTGGGGTAACTACACTATATCCCGATGGATCAGTATACTGACTCCTTAAAACATCTTATGTTGTCTATTATTACCTTCTTTACATCATAAAAGAAAATATGGCTTTTAAGTAAATAACTATCATTCATGTGTTTCATGGTGATCAAAGTGACAAAGCGAAAAGTGAAAGCAACTGATTTTTAATCACCAAGTAAAAATGAACATAAACGATAAAGAAAATAGCAAGATGAATTGACTTTTACCTACTGCACACAGTGAGTGCACCTGTGTATAACGCTCACACTTGTGCTCTATAATATCTCCTGCGCAGTTGGCTGATCTCTGTTGCGATTTGTCGCCGTGGTGGAAATCGGCTAGGAGACTATTTTTATTATTGTACGTTGGCCACCACGTTATGGTAAAAACTGCGGTATCTTATGCGCTAATGATAATAATAGTCCTCCTGGCCGATTTCGACCATGGCGGCCAATCTCAACAGAGATCAGCCAACTACGCAGGAGATATTATAGTGCACAAGTGTGAGCGCAATACACAGGTGCACTCACTGTTCCATTACTCTCAAAGTTCGGTGAGACGGCAATCTCCGACATGACCGGAGAGAGATCAGGCGCCGGACCAACGGCTTAACGTGCTTTCCGAGGCACGGGGGTGTAACACCGCCAACTTCCCGACTCCGAGCTGTTTTTGAGATATTCATAACAGAAAATCTCAGAAACAATTTTGGCTCGACCTGGGATTCGAACCCGGGAACTCTCGGATGTAAGGCAAAAACTTTGCCACTACACCAACGAGGCAGTGCAATGCGCTAATGATACGGGTGATTCAGCAACAAAAATAGGTAGCTTAAAGCTGAAAAAGAGGATTATTTTGCTTTAAATTTCCAGTAAACGGCGCCAGCGCCAGCAAATGGAAATGGAAATTAAAAGCAAAATAGTCCTCTTTTCCAGCTTTAGTCATGGATTTCCGCAAAGTAACGCCTGACTCCATCAATGGGTAGCCTGATGTACTGGCCACTGTACCTACTGCATACCAAATGCACTGTAGCCTAAATCGAAACGTATTATTCCCGCGTGTCAACTTACCACGTGTGCCGGAATTGCTTCCATTAGAATTATTGTGTTCCAACGAAAAGCGAAAACCGGGTTAGATAAACTAATTACAAGTATTTTCATATTATAGCTACCTGTTTTCCTTATCGCTTCCGTTCAATTTAACGGTACCGAGTGTGACTAATTTTGACGACACATAAAATAAAATGCCTTTCAGTCTGGATTATTATAGAATTAAATACCAACGTCTCATTGTATTTATTGTTTCAATTACGTATAACAGTATACCCGCCACGATTCCCGGACATTTTTTACAAATATATTTAGTAGACTAAACATATTTATTTGTATTCCTGTCAGGGGTATTTCATATGTAAGGATATCAAATAAAAAATGTTGTAAACTAGAGAGATAAACTCGTAATGCGCTGTGATAACAATCATTAGCGTCAGCAGCTATTTGCATTTGTTACGTGCAAATCTCCGACACATTACGTATGTTACCGTAATCAACGATAAATGTTAAGAAACCTTCTTGAAATTTGACAAACAGTTAACTAGTTGCTTCGTCTTAAAACATCTTCCAGTAATTCTTATGATAAGATTGACAGCACAAAAACATTGTTTGGATACAAAATGAAAAACATTTTTGCACAAGGCTTACAAAAGGCAAAATATAACTACTCATTCCTCTTTCTTCAACATGATGACAGTGAAATTCAGCGTGTTGTTGCTTACAAAGTAGTTTATCACAGACATTCGTTAGGAAAAGGCAATCGACACTCGTGAAAGCTGAAAAAACGCAAACGTCATAATGATAAGGCGAGACCCAATAAGAGCATTAACGTCACACGAGATTAATGACTGTAACACCATAGATCATCTCGCCCTTGATATGCTAAATAAGTTTTATTCATGTACAGCCATAAGACATAGACAAAATTTGCCATAAGATCGACTGCAGCAAAAATATATTTCGATAGAAAAGCTTTGTTATTTAGTAGTTAACTCATCTCTTGTAAAATTGTGTTGTCTATTTACGAATAGGACTGTATATTTACCAAATAGCACATCTAGAATCTAGGTGAAGCCTGCTGAATTGTTAATTTACCTGAAACAATAAAAAAACTGATTAATACATATACAGTGATTTCAAGAATACAAGTACACATGTCGATATACATACATTAGGCAGTCAGGGTGGTAAGTCATTTGAAGAAATTATTATTATTCACTACGTAATAAGCACAATAGACCGAACAGCTATTTAATGATCTATCTACGAGTATCTTTAATAACTCATTTGTAACAAAACAGTACTTACAAAGTGTTTAAAAAGACTGGACTATGATGAAACTGAAAATATTCTGAAAGTTTGAACCTAAATAATTAAGAGTCAACACTTACACACACACACACACATTGATGCCAACTTTTTTATATGATTTGTTTTGAATTAAATTAAGTCGTTCAATATAGCACCTACATGAAGATTAGTGACGTCATTTGCACCGTTGTGAAATTATGATTGTATTTGATTACGTAAATACAGATTATTAGTATTATTATTAACTTTATTTATACTTTATCCCAGGGATGGTTTTTACAATATAATTATACAAAGCATAATAATATTATAAAAACCTAACCCTAGCAAGCTGCCAGCAGCGGTGCAGGGCTCATGTTACCAACAGTTATGGCTACAGAGAGAGAAACCTCCGGACGATGCGCGCCGGATTATTATTATTATTTTAAAACAGAGGTAAAAGAAGAACAACAAAATAGCGACGTAGACCTTCCAACTTCAAACATAGTCTTCATTCGCAACATTTCCCGGACCTTGATAGACCTAATGTTATCACGCTATCTCCCCCAGTTTAAATCCATCGATGATTCATTGGAAACGGGCGCGGATGTGTGTAATCACAGATAGGGGCATTAAATTGTCCGAATTTAAACGGCCTATTCTGTATGCAGCAATATACAGAATGCAACCATCTCTGTCACTCAAGGAAATGGATACATAGAGTCAAATATAAGGACTAAAATTAATAGTTTCAAAAACTTGAAAAAACACGCTTCTATTGCTAACTAAAAAGAGAAAACCAGGATAATGGAAAACTCTTATCAAATTATTGCATTGTCATCGGTACTTAATACGTGTGCAAAGTTTCAAATTAATCCGTTTCTGGAAGTTGGTGAAAATGGAGCTCAAAAATTCCGTTACATACATTCATACATACATACACCGATCTAATAAAAGCGAGTTTAAAATCAGATTTCCTACTCCTAAACGTATATTTTCGGGTATTGGCTGTTCGTTCGCTCTCACGGTCAAACTAGTAGGAGTGATAGGGATCCAAAACTTAGGTGTCCAAAACTTTCGATACTGGCTATAAGAGTATGGGCTAAACGTTACCCCTTCTCCTTTCGGTTGGGTGGAATTGGTCAATTCGCTATGGGGATTAAAACGTTCGTATCTTTCACCCCATGTACTGTTTGGTGGCTATGACTTCTATTTATATTAATGGTGACTTCTTTTTATAAAAGGGCAAAGAAACCTAGGTCGAAATCTCAAAAAATTGTTTGGTTCTCACATAGTAAATCGATCAGCTGATTGGCTATTTTGTATTGTAGGTCCGGTTTTCTTTGAGATATTGACCTAGGTATCTTTGGGGATGTTGTGCAGTTTTCCGGGCACAACAACACCCTTCAGTTACTACAGAGTTTTTTGTAATACCTTGTATTTACGAGAATTTCTGTTTTGATTAAGACGACACACATAAATCTCGTTGCTGACTTCGTTTTTAAAAGCGAGGTACTTATTCGTTTTGGTTTACATATTAACATTTTCATTAGAATTGCATTAAGATTCCAGTAGTATCCTCTACGACATTCCAGCAGTAAATAATGAGAGAAACATTAGATTCTGGAAGGCTTTCCAATCCTATGTTCCATCATCCGCTCTTTTCATCGACATTCCGTATTTAAGTGCCATTTTAACATCCTAAAAACTGTTGACATCATCAAAATCCACTTCCACTGTAACAGAAGGCTATTTTTCATCGCATTCCGCGGAACTGTTTAGCGCGAAAATATTTACGTTGACAGTGGACAGTTGTTTTTGCGTCGGGCTAAAACAGTTTTGACAGCTAACAGTATTACCGCCAGTCAATTTGGCCGCGCGCCAGTTACGTGTCGCTGGCTGGTTTTTGTACGGATGACGCGACTTGACAGTTAGTGGGGTGGCTTTTGTTTTTAAAAAGAAAAATAAGTTAGTGAAAACCTAGTTCGAAAAAAAAAGTTGATTTGTTTTAAGTAATTGTCTTAAAAAGACGTAGAGAGGCATGACGACGATGGTTTTTTTAGTCTTATGACACAAGAACATATATAGTACAACATGCGAAGGTGAAAACCGTGGCATCTATGCGCATGTAATAAGGGCGATGAAAGTTAAGCAGAAAGAGGCCTTTTTAAGTCTTACTTACAATAAACGCTTATATTTTAGTACGTTACCTACATTCATACTAATATTATAAATGCGCATTTATAACAGACAGATGTCTGTCTGTTACTCAATCACGCCTAAACTACTGAACCAATATGCATGAAATTTGGTATGGAGATATTAAGATACCCGAGTAAGGACACAGGCTACTTTTTACCGCGGGAAAATGACGCACTCCCATGAGAAAATTCAGGTGGGCTGATTGCTTTTTTTATATATAAAAATGAATTCCTGTTCGTTCGTTGTTCCTCACTAAAACTCGAGAACGGTTGAACCGATTTCTATAATTTTAGCTTTGAAATATTTGTGGAAGTCCAGGAAAGGTGTAAACAATGAGAAAACATTGATAAATTGCGAAAACAGCTGGCAGGACAGCATCTGCCGGGTCAACTAGTACCTTATAAATCCTTTGGAAAGAAACAAAGAATTGAGAACCGCTAACAAATACATCGAGAAAGTTACTAACATTTTAATTAATTTAGTACAATACTCCACTTTTGTTCAAAACTAACAACGAAAACCGAGTCACACTCGTATTTAATTAAGATAACATCAAACAACTAATGTTATATAGAATTGCATTAATTAACTGTTGTACACGGAGCAAAAACAATTCAATAGGAGTTAAAACATTCCAGTCCCGCCTGAGAATCGAACCCAGGAAATCCGCCGCAGTGCCGTTGTAGCACAGTGGAGTTACAGACAGTAGTGCCACTATTTGTTAAATAAATATACTTCTTAAAACATTTTGTCGCTACGATGTAAATAATACAATTGGATGGCTTTTTTAGACCAAAATATTTCATAGCATCAGTTTAAATTAAGAATTGTTAGTAATTTTTATAAAAGCATAGAATACCATAATTATTATGTGAAATTAAAACACACAGAAAAATGGACTGCCAGAGGGTCCTTGTCTGTAGTGTGTTTTGTTTTCACATTGTAAAGAAATTTGCATTGTTAATGCTAAAAAATAAAGTAACAAAACCATGATTATTGCTTGAACAATAAAATGTTGTCACGTCTAGTAAGCTGTCATAAATACAGCAAACAAAGAGAAAACAAAACCAAAGTTATTATTATTAAAAAAAAACTGAGTCCCACGGGTCTTCGTCAGGTCAAAAGCGGAACCTCAAGGCAGACAAGGCTCTAGAACATTTTTTGGGCTAGTAAAAAATGTTTAAAAATACAAGCAACCCTACTGTATATTCTTTTATTATGGCTGCACTATCTAACGGGTCTTGCACTCACATAACATCACAATTACTACCGATTGGTACTACAAAATACAGATTGGTTTAATTTCGTAATTGTAACCACCAGTATTGTATGAACTCACAAGTTGAGTAATAGCTGTAATAATGTGGGTCAAAATATACTGGTGATGATTTATAGTGGTCGTTTTTATTGTGTAGCATTACAAGTCGAGCATTACATGGTTTATGCATAGGAGACGATAAATTACAGTTAACATTACTTTAATTTTTTTTGGCATTAACAGTATTACAAGAGAAAAAATTACAAAAGGAAATATATTAACTAGCTAATTACAGTTAACCATAATAAGGTACTATAATAATAAGTAATAGTGGTGGATATGACGTTAGGAGTAAGCAGGTAGGTACATATGTATCTAACCAAAATTTACAGATGACTCTGGAGCTTTTCTTTATAAATTATATATTCTTCTTCTTACGTGTCGGGCTAAATCTTACTTGCCCAGAAAGCGGCTACCGTGGCAGCCCTCTGGTTATAGGCTAGTAAGTCCTCACGCGAGCAGGTGGTCGGGCACGCGGGACAGTTCATGTTTTCAATTATATATTAATATAATATATTTTTGTATTTTTTTGTTTTTTGTGACTGTGTATATTTTTATTATTATCATTATTATAAATATGTTAGTCTTCGTACTAGTAGCGTTACCTTTTGTCTCTAATCAATATAGACTTGCTCAAAAACTTCTTCCATCTTAAAATAATCATCTGGCCATCATTTATATTCTTCGGCTTTTTTTATATATAGGAATATTCTATAAAAAATAAGAGCCTCCGGTGGACAGTGGGGTTTGTAAAAGAGAACAAATATATTACCTATTTCAATAATACGTGTGAGATCGTGCGGCATGAGGCTTACACGTAGCGAAAAAAGTGCGATGAAATTAAAGGTTTTGATGAGGTTTAGTTTTATTTAATAATATTAATAAATTGTTTCAACGAAAACACGATATACCTAGCCCCAAACCAAGCGAAAGCTGTACTATGGTGACTAAGGTAACTTATATAAATACTTAAATGCATTTATGAATACCCATGATTCGAGTACAAATACTCGTGCTCGTCACAGACACATTTGCCCCTAGCTATCCTGCTAGAAATAAGTTAAGAAATCCTTCTTAATTTATTACTTAGTCTTAACTTATTTCTGTGGATAGACGGGACACTTTTCTGTGATATTTTAATCACGCTGAAAAAAAATATTTGCAATTTTTGTTACAAGATTTTTTATATTTTATTCCTTGCATTCTAGACGCGACTTTTTTGAATTTCACCCGAGAATATTTTTTCACACCATGTACACCCTCTATCATAACGAGGGGTCAACTAACACTGGCCGATGAAGCCGGCCATCATTCAAATTCTTCGTCGGCACGACAAGCCCCCGGCTTGGGGCCAATTTCAAATTCATTCCGCAGGGTTAGGGTGAGTCACACAAACGTTAATCTCAGGTGAAACTACGGTCACTTACAACTCTGATGGAGTTTGATAGATAGATAGATAGATAGATAGATTAACACTTTATTGTACAACACAAAACAAAAATTACAGACAAGTTTAACAAAGTAAGATGTACAATTTAGGCGGTCTCATCGCTTGTAGCGATCTCTTCCAGACAACCTTCGGTAAAAGGAACGTTTAATTAACAGGAAGGGGGAATCTGAGAAAAATATATATGGATGATACAAAACACATTTTTAAACAAGTAAGATGTATATTTAGCTAAAAATTGTTGTGAAGAGTTTGGTTAATAAAATAGTTTTTTTTCTGCGTTGGGAACTATAGTTGGATTCTCATAGTACTAACTTGTATATAAAAACAATTTAAGTACTACGACTGGTCTGTCTACATGACGTAAGCTAAGAGCACCAAAAATGTGACACCGTGGTAAGTTAACGAATAATAGTTACCTTTACTATCTAAAAATGATAATATCAATATCAAGTGAGCACCCAATTGTCTGATCTAATCGATAACGGAAATGTTTTTTTTTTTTTAAATTTACAACATCATCATCACATACATTGATCTGACTCCGTGGAAAGTAGCTTCTGCATTTACGTGTTACAGTTATCAGAATCAACAGTGGTATTACAAATAAACATAAATAAATACTAGCGCACAAACTCGAGATCATATTTTGCCTTCACTGAAACTCAGCCTGAAAAATTCTAGTTAATTTCACGTGGCAAAAAGAGGGGCACCTGAAATCCTTCAGCAAGAGTACGTGCGGTAGCATCCGTCGCCCTGTTTAAGGTTCCTCATTGAATTTTATGCCTCCGACCTCTTTACTGGCATAAGAGATTTGTTGCTTAGAAACGGTATTAGTCCGTGCCGGTGAGTAATCGCTGTTATTTTGCGTCATTACTGTATTTTAGGTACGGTATCGGGAGACGGTTGAGAAATATTGGAAAACCGAAGAGGTAAGTTATGTGATGGTTTTTGTTAAACTTTTCAGAGATGCCAACCACTTAAGCAGTTGTTATTAGTAAATTATACATCGAGGGCGTAAAGAGCTTTCTTACGTTACAGGAATTTTATATTTTACTAGCTGACCGGGCAAACGTTGTTTTGCTAAATAAATTAATGTGGACAACCATTATTACTAAGGGATATGAAAAATAGATGTGGGCCGATTCTCAGACCTACTCAATATGCTCACAAAATTTCATAAGAATCAGTCAAGCCGTTTTAGAGGAGTACGGGAACGAACATAGTGACACGAAAATTTTATATATAGAAAGAACTTACAACAGGATACTAAGTGCAATGCGAAATTATAGATAAAAATCAATTTCAAAATATATTTGGACAAAACTTGTTAAGAATTTTCGAATACCTAAAATACAAAATATTGCAAAAAAATTGACCACATTATTCTGCTTGCAAAATTATCATCTCTCGATTACAATTCTCAGACTACGTAATTATACCTCTAGTATCCCATCAATATGAATATTGCAAACAAATGACAAGCCCTAATTGTCTAGCTACTCGTTAATAAAGCTTTTGTCATAAATTTTATAGTAAGCAGAATTGGATTTACCTGCCTTATCATTCTAGGTCTTAGACGAAACAAATGATTTATCACGATTTCATTGTTCATGATTTTGTAATGAGTCTCATAAAATCTTAAATGTACTTAGTAAGTAGTTTAAAACCGAAGAAGGTTATACTTTAGCTTCACTCTAATATGATGATGTACCTACGATATTAAAGTTGGATGTGTAATATTGGTTTGTTTAAGGGAAACGCTTGATCTCACGATAAAACTTTTAAAAGGGTGAGATTGTTTATAGAAAAACTAACGTGAGATTCGTAATTTCTGCGGATTTTATACAAATTAAAACACAAGCTGTATTTTGAGATCGTCTTATATCTCTTTAAAAATATATATTTAATAAATATTTTTTAAAAATATCACATCTTGAAAAAAAAATACATTTAAAAAAAAAGCAGTATTCATTAAAGATTCCGTCCAGACAGTGGCACAATTTCTGTACTGCCCTGAGTGTCGTGTACACGCGAGGACCTCTTCAAGGCAACTGACAAAGCTGTGGCTGTCTTCAAAAATATAATATTGCCTAAGTAAATAAATAAATAAATATTTCTCAACAATCACACCAAGTCGACACAATAAGAAGAAGATTTTAAAAAAAAACTCATAAACTCATTTACTTTTAATCGTGTCAACACTTTAAAATTCGGTGCTTTAACCCTGCAACTTTTGCTGACTGAATTTAATATCTTTTTGGTTTTAAAGCAAACAACACTCTTCTTAATATGTTTAACCCTATCTTGCCTATCTGATTTTTCAGTCCACTTCACTAATGAATGACATATAAAAAGGTGGGTTTTGTTTCGTCTCTTGGTCACATTAAAGAGATTGATCCAACCTTCTGTGGGACCACTTAATGTAATTAAAACAAAACCTTTACGGATTTCAGAGCATTCACCGCATCGATATTTTAATGTAAGGTGGAGAAAACTGGCTAATTATGATGTTCTTTACAACGGTATCTATAAATCATTATAACTAAATATTGTATGGTTTTTATAACGACAAGATTTTAAAACTGTATTTTTTGTGCCAAGCTAAGAACTCTTGCAATAAATATGTAGAGGTATGTAAGTTCTGAAGCGTGTGCATTTTTTTATTGATATGTACTTATTCAGAAGCTTTTAGATTATAATGATTTATATCGCCATAAATCAAGAGTAATACTTAATTATCACACTAATCAAAGCTGATGTATAATTTAATCAAGATGTATGCTGAAATATTGAATACATTTGCATGCGATTAGAATGCGGATATTAATTAACTGTACTCCAAAATTGAATACCAATGAAACTGGTTTAGTATCTCTAGATGTATAGCAAAAAAAAGTGGAAAAAAATATCTCAAACAGTGATGTCTCTGACAACCGTGAATTTACATTTATAGAATAATTATTGCGGAAATAAAAACATTTTAGGGTTATTTTAGTTATTAAACTATTTTATGGGACTCTGTGTCATGGTAAATTTAGATTCTTAAGTAAAAACGATATCACAATTACAGACGCTTCAAATTGGGAGTTTAAGAAGGTACCGGAAGACACGATCTGCAACGCGCCTTGCATAACAAAATATTGAAAAATTAAAAAGTCGTATGTCTGTGAGACGTGTTACAGGTCGGTAGTTAAAGGTTAATTAATCGTAGTTAAATTTACTAACTTACTTTAACTCAATTTAATATTTAATTTAATGTGATGTTTTATTTTATTTATTATTATAATATCTTTCTAATAGGTATTGTCTATTAGACCCCAAATTCTTGTTTTTATATTTTCTTGAGAATAATAAAAAACTAAATAAGTAGGAACATTTTGTCCTAAGACGAGCTAAGCGAACATAGTCGAATTAATTGAAAGTTTCAGATTCTTTTCTAAAAGTGGAGCTCAATCAAATCAATCATACTGCTCCTACATCAAAGAAGGTTGATTCAAGTACTTTAGTCAACTTTTTTCTAATTAAAAAACGTGTCTGTTTCTCATTCTTTGTCCCAAAATAGTCGGCAATTAAATTTACAGCGTCACTACAAGTTGTCGAGCGCATTAAAATGTATAAGGCTTTCTTCACACAAGGAAATGCAAAGTGGCATACCAACGCAACGCCCACCGCCTCACGGTGAATATGAGCTAAATGAGAACGCGTAAATTATTCAAAGTTTATACACAAGTCACAAATAGACAGTTTGAAACTATTTCAAGTACTAGTCAGGAATGCTTTATCTTATAATTTATATAGGATAGGTATTATGAGGCGGAAAGCCAAGTTAATAAAGGATATGCATTCACTAGTTACAAATGAAGTATTTACACAAAAGAGGCAATTATAAAATGAAACTGAAACACATTTAAATTATCACCAATGTGTCAAACTACTAAATTAGTTTTATTTATTTTTCATTCTAAGTATTATCAAATCATTATTTACGCCTCATTTAATACCGAATGAGTTACGTAAACGCTCTAAGCTTTTATAACTTTTCTGTTATAACAATTTACATATTTCCACACATAATAACCTTAATTGTCTTCATTATATCCATTTTACCAATTTTCATATCATTAGACCCCTTTTAGAAGGCTCCTCAACCTTATTCTATGCCTAGGTCAAAATGAATAACTAAGGTCAGACGTTGACCTGCGTCTACACCTGACATTTAGGCTCGATTGGTCCTTTATTCTAAGAGTAATCTAAGAGTAATCTATATTTTACTTTCCATAAAACATCAACTTTTTTTTTTAATACAACCACATCGGATACATTGCTGACTCCGTGGTAAGTAGCTAAGGCACTTGTGTTACAGATATCAGAATCAACAGTGATATTACAAATTAAATAAAATACACATATCACCAAGACCAGTACAAACAGACAAGTTCATGCACAGAAATGTTTGTACTGAGCGGAGATCGAAACCGCGACCTCGTGCGAAGCGTGGTCGTCAAATTCTGACGACCACTCTCTTCGACTCGACTGTCTTTCAACTCTGAATTATGTTTAGAAATTACTGG
The DNA here is from genome assembly GCA_963921415.1 of Pyrausta despicata. NCBI lineage: Eukaryota > Metazoa > Arthropoda > Insecta > Lepidoptera > Crambidae > Pyrausta > Pyrausta despicata. The sequence goes on along the minus strand of OY992848.1, from coordinate 2,647,601 downwards.
ATTTTTCTTCGTCTTATAAGAACGACCTTCACCGATCTGTAAACCAGGTGAAAATTATATTTTAAATATTAAAATATGTTTGTGAATGTATATTAATAAGGTTGCCATTATAAAAATGGTCATGGCTATGATTAATTAAAATTATAAAAAAATATTTTTTTTCAAAATTGACTGTCTTGTCGGCCAAACGACTCATAGTCTAATTGAAAGTATACTTCATCTGCTATATGCAGTCGATCGGTTGCCTACCTTTTTCTGGTCCCTTTAACCTGGTAGCCAGGTACAAACAGGTAAATTGTACCTGGCTACCCGTACTATAGAGAACGATTAATCATAGCCATGACCATTTTTATAATGGCAACCTTATTAATATACATTCACAAACATATTTTAATCTTTAAAATATAATTTTCACCTGGTTTACAGATCGGTGAAGGTCGTTCTTATGTGGGATCCTCTACTATTAGTTAAAATTGCTGTAATTAAAGTTAAATGGCGCAATCAATCCTTAGAACGGCAAATTGGGACCTACAATATCGTATTTAAACGGCTTAAATCAAGAGTAAACCATTATTAGTGAGCAATCGCAATTTTCTTACTCCAATCGACGTAAATAAATCATAACCATTCGTTGAAGACCCCTAATCTTAGGAAAACGGAATGCCTATTGAGGTCACAAGACTGGTTGTTCTGATTTTGACGGATGATTTATGTCCAATAATTTCGAGTTTAAAGAATACCGTCATTATGCGCTTTTGTTAAGCAAACTTGTTAGAACGCATTGTACATTTTTGATGAAACTTGAATTTCGAATCAGATTTGTTTAATTTATTTTTGACGTGACAACGTCTTATAAATTGGTTTGCCGGGTGACACTTCAAGAAACTGCGTTACGCTCCGCTCACGTTCCGCGCTCACAATGAGAGCGAGTGAGAGGCACGCGTCCCTTCGACTCGGGCATGGTGAGCCCGCCTAAGAGCGAGTGAGACAGACTTAAAAAGTGAAAGGCACGCGTCCCTTCCACTCGAGCACAGTTAACCCGCCTAAGAGCGAGAGAGACAGAGCGAGAGAGAGAGAGAGTGAGAGAGATAGGCATACACACCGGTTCATGTTATACGAATGAATATTCACATTAAAATTATTTTACCACTCAAAGTCGTTGTCACGTAAAACTTTCGCCCGTATACCGACTTTACAGGCAACCAATTTTTTTAAATTTCTTTTAGTTAAATTACGGCTCCAAAGAAGTGGGGGGCAAAACCAAGTAGAATTAAAAGATAAATCATGACCTCATAATGATCTCTACTTCACACGTGCTCGTATAAGACGCTTTATAATGTGATGTTACAAAAGAATCAGACCATAAAAACGCATTACATAGTAATAATGCCCAGTTAAACTTTCAAAGTCACGAACGAAACGCATTAAGCTTTTTTTTACACAAAACGATCACATAATTTCACCTCATTGTAGCACTTCAACGTCTAATAAGGGGTCAATAAACTATAAGTGAATAAAAATGGCGGCCATTCGACACATGTGTCATAAACTCGAGGCCTCAACATAAAAGATTCGGATATATTTTACGCGTTTAGTAGAAAAGTAAACAATAATATGCCATGTTTTTTCTTTCGCGTTATGTTTGATATCAGTGAAATCACACCTATACATTTAATAAAGGTGAAGAGGGAAAAAAATCTGATATTTAAAAAGAACCGAATACAGAAAGCATTCCGCTACTTTAAAATGTTTGTTTGTTTATTTATACGTGCATCACCTGTAAACGGCTGAATAGATTTAAGTAAATAAAAATTCTCTCAAGTAAAACTCCGGCCAGGTCATAGGATACAATTTATTGTGAAGATCCTAAATATGTGAGGTGGAACCCCAGCAGCCTAATTTAACTGTAAGAGTCATGAATATGACACCATAGGAAAAATTGTTGAACATGACGAGCACTTTTTGTTCCCATAACCAAAAATAAAGATCTCCATGATGTGAAACACAGGAGCCCAGCTAAACCATTAGAAGTATGAATATAGCGCCTAAGGAAGAGTTTTTTAGCGTCACGAGCAATTTATGTACATGTAACAAAAATGAAGATCTGAATATCTGATGTTGAACCCTAACAGCCTAGCTCAATAATAAAGAGTAATTAAGACGCCTTAAAAAAGAAGTTAAGCGTAACGAGCACTTTCTATCCCCATATCAAAAATAAAGATCTGATGTGACACAGCAGCGCAGTTATCTATCTGTAGTACTGATTGTGGATCACTAGCAGTCCAGCTTAACAGTATGAGGTACGAACATAACGCCTTAACTAATTTCTGTTGATGTAAGAGAGTCAAGGTACCAGAAGATAATAGTATTGAGGGTGTAACTTTATATGTAAGCACCAAATGTAGGCGAACAAAGTTTGCGGGCGTCTACTAGTTCATGATAATTTAAGAAACATTAGGATTGGTTTAAAGCAAAATAAAAAGCGAGTAAAAAAATCCAAACCCTAAATGTGAAAAGTTTCAGAGATATAACTGCTCATAGTATGTGAATATAAATAGGTTGGTACTGAGTGTATGCCAGTAGATTTTGGTCTGGAAAGTTTCTAGGCTCAATTGGAGGTTTATTGGCTATTGATTTGTAAGTGCTTTGTTGGCTATCTCTAAAGAACTTTCCAGAAAGTTGGAGGGCTTGTTTTTTGGGTATTCGTTTGAGGGTATGTGATTTTGATGCTAAAATAAGTATACACCTATTTTTATTTCATATCTATTAAATGAATGAATGATCTGTAGGTGCAATGAATGTAAAATAGTTGTTATATGATTGTACAACAAAACATACAAAATACATATTGAGAAAGTTTTTCAGTAAGTTTTAATTACAAGAAGTGGCATGAAAAGTAATAACTCATTAGGAAGTTGAACTAAAAACTGTAAAATCAACGAACACGACGCCCAACTAGGTCACTGTGTCAATTTAAAGTTAAACGTCATAGTGTTGCGACAAGACAGGTAAAATATAGATGATTTTTACAATTTCTGACTAACGATAGCAATCGATATCGATAAAATCGACTTATTGGTAGTAGTATAAGAACTTATTAGAGATAAATTTCTTCGTTGATTTTCCAACTTAAGTTTATAATGCTCCCTTATTGGTATTTACCTCAGGGCGTTGTCGGCGACCTGATAAAAAATATAATAACCACACTGTTTTAGACTGAAAATTATGTTCAACCAACAAAAATATTTCTTTTTTGTTGGATCTAGAGTTGTGTCATGTTTTCTGGCGTTATTTCTTTTATTCCTTTTTATCATATCAGCCGAACGAAGCGCATTGCTGAGCAGACCTCGCCCAAGGATATCCACCGCGATAGGTCTTGCGCTACAGCTTCCTACGAGACCTTCACCAGACCGTCGGTCCACCGTCACACCTGCGGCAACGTCGCTCGGCACGCCTTCCATTACGTCATTCCTTTTAATGTTTAATAATATTGTTCTGTATTTTGTGTTTTGTTACGACTGTTCAGGTATTATATCGATACTAAAAGTATCGACATGTACCTGCACTAGGTTACCAAGGAAGCCTTAGGGCGCGTTTAATCCATCGCTTAACGGACAAAATTGAGCTAGGAAGAACCTGCGTCATATCTAATTTGATTTGCTTAATCCTAGACTCGGTTTAGGATAAGCAGATTAATCACAGAAAGACAGATTATGTGTCTTTTGTGTGTCGATTAGAAAAATTGACGGAAGTTGTGAAAGATTTATATCACGGAGGATGAGAAGTAATTGTGGAAAAATAGTACGCACAGCTACATATCCTGCTAATCACCACGGTATCTTATGCTTCCTTAATAAGGGTGTTTAGCGTAGTAGCTTGATGTGGAGCCGTGTGTAATACTTTGCTTACCTAGTTTATTTACCTTTAAAGTTTTTACCTAAGTAGTTAAGTACTTTAAAAGTTTTTATTACTTAACTGTCGTAAGGTCCTTAGAAAAAACAGCTCGACATTAAAAATGAATGAGTCACTAAACTTAGTATCATTTGTTTCCTGAATCAATAAAAAAATATACTTTTCGCTTGACGGTTTTACTTACGAAAACAACCAAATACGTGACACTGTTACTTTTTCTTGGCAAAACTAAAAGTTTCGTTAGATCTGATCAAAGTCCGATCACGTCAGTGACCGCAGATTAAACAAAAACACGTAAAACTGTGCAAGAATATGTGACGGAAGAACGCAACTTACTTTTTGTTGCGTGATATTTAATACAAGCACATTGTTTTAAAATCACGGACCAAACATAGCTCTTTAGAACAGAGAGAATTTTAAATAAACCAGTTTTTCTCTTTTGTAAGTAAAAATGTTTACGCTGTGTTCTTTATTTAAATATATAAATTCGAACCAGAGCGTGACTTTCGCAAAGTTAGTTCAAAATTTGAAAATAGAACACGTGCGGTGTCTGATATTGATACAAATAAAACGTGCATGCTACGTGACGGGCCAATATCAAGTGACGTGGAAACAACTGGTTGTTAAGAAAAAAAAAAGTTAGTGCATGCATTCTTTATTCAAAATTCCAGAACTCGAATTCAGAGCGCAATGGAACGAAATTTTCGCGTTCCGTTGCAGGCTTGCAGTTTGATTTTCCGGTCTATAGTCAGGAGAACGGAACGTCAATGGTCCCGTGGGTTCCGAATGCACTAGAAAAGAGTGTGTTTCGCTGTATTTTCTAATCAGGAATGTTAGATATAGATAAGAGTATATCTGCTGGGATTATTTTCAAGAGATACAAAAACGAATGGACTTTAAACAGCGGGTTTTTGGGTAAAAGTGAACAGTAAATTAAAATTACCAGTGACGTTTCTACAGGTTTTATTTCGTTGATAACCATTATAACTTTACCATTGATGAAACGCGCCAAGACAGCGGAAATGGTTGTTACATGTGACAGCCATATGCGATCATAAACGATTTAAAAATACCGCGCCCTCCCCTGACATTAAACGTAATTAAAAGTTTTTACATGTGTAGTTGAAGAGAGACATTGTAAGCAAATGATTGTGTAGCAGTCAAAACTGATAATCAGATTTTGCTGCAAAAATCTGTCACGAAAGTTTGTTGCAGTGGTAATAAATTTTAGCATCTAGCTAGCTGGTCAATGTGTTTTCAAAAATGAATTGCGCAAAAACGTTGTTCTCAAGATATTTTTTTGGAAATTAATTCTAACGAATTCAGAAACACTGTTCTACAATAAATTGCAGTACTTAACGAGAACAACAAATAGCATTAACTCTTATATTGCTACAGCTAAATTTATATTTGGCTTTTATGTTCATAGTGGGTTACACAATACTTACATTTATCCTTTCAAATGTCGTTTTTGCAGAGATACGTAGCTCCGCAACAACGATTATCTCTGTTCACCATCATAATACGGTAGTTGACACCACCAATCGTTGACGTACTTTTTATCAATTGTCAAAACGCTTTTCTTCATAGAGTTTGTATGGGAATAACACACTTTGACGTCATCGCGTGCAATGCCGACTGAGTGACTAATTATCATTTGAATTCCAATTAAAAATCAAATAATACGAACTGCAGAAAAATATTAGTGTAAAGGCATCTGAAATTATGAATTATTTTAGAGAAAATCAGTTTTTGAATATTTCTTTCATAGTGGAAACACGCCTATTTTATATGTTCTCTGTTCATAAGAAAGCTACTTTAAACCTGGCTACAGACGGACGGACATCGAAGTCTTAGGAATAAGGTCCTATACTGCAGTCCCGTACCCCAAGGGGTAAATTGGGATGATGACACCTATCTTAAATATTGTCAAGAACATGGTGTTTAAAAAACATAGCCCCTATGAAGTTAATACAACCAATAAATTTCAAAAAAATCTATAGAAACCAATTTTTAAACACACAAAACGCAATAAATATTCGGTCAATTGACTCCGATTTCTGACACATGACCGTGACGTCACAATCATTTATTCCCATACGAAATCTATTGAGGCAGACCGTTTTGACAGATAATAAAAAGTATGTCAACGATTGGTGGTGTCGTCTAGCCAATTGGGGGTTCTCGGGTACCGTACCAAAAACTAGGCTTAATTCCTTAGAAAATGTGCCCAATGCTGATCAGCATAACACCTGAAAACCCCTCTAACTTAAGACAAAAGATAAGCACGTATACTATAACACCCGTCATCCAATATAGCTCGTTAAAAGTGAGTAATCCGTGATATTATCCTGTTAGCGGGCGCCGCGAGCGCAGTACGTGTAGATCAGCCAGCCACTTCGTAGCTTAACTCTAATCAGAGGGGTAATTACGTCTTCATGATGCTCAAAGTGAGCTCTTTAGTCGGTAAGCTAGTAATCACGTGCGGTTGATAAGCAAAATATATCTTTAGAACAGAAATTTGCCCTGATCACCGTTGAAAAAATGAAGCATGAGTATAACATTTACAATGTTTGTACGCACGGCCATACTTCAAGCTAATCACTGCGGTATCTTATCCTTATGTTATGAAGGGGACTTTTGCAACAAAAATGAGTAGCTTGATGTGGAGCCGTGTAAAGTGGTAAAACGAGAGAATTCAAGATGATTCAGAAATCGTTTCTCCATTTATTTTACTGAATACAACATTTCTACAAGAAGTCATTACAATGCAACGGATTATAAAAATGATTAGCGACTTTATTCTTTGTCTTTAAACTGCACTTAGTCATTTGTAACCTAAAACACAATTATTGAAGGTCAAAAAATAGACTATATTTTTATGTACTATTAAGAGGACGTTATTCTGCGTACGTTTGACTGTTCATTTTGTGCTATGCTGTAGCGTTAATTTGTCCTTCACGACTGTCTTCCGGGCCAGGATGTGTCGTTACTAAGTTGGGACCAAGCCTTGATGAACGCAGGCCTAATGTGGCTTTGATGGAGATAAAACACGGAAGATAAGTTACGATTGTACAAAGAGCATTAATATTGTGGTCGCATTCAACAATTATGTATATAAATGCTAACAGATGACGAGCGAGCTACACAAAGAATTGTAATGTAAGCAGCTCGCAGTCGAATCGCTTAAGAAGGCGTACATACAATCGCAATTTTTATTTCAGCCCATTATAGCATGTTATTTAGTTAAAACATTATTGCACAAGAAATGTACAAAGGGTGGAATGCTAAAAGCATTTTCTGCCAGTCAACCCCAAGGTCATGCAGAAAGAAGGCAATGGGTGCGGTGAAAATGAAATGAGATAGTTAATTGTGATTAATAATAACGCAAAAAAAAATAAACATAATATCATATAGATATAATATTAGGTCCTTACCTATGAAATTGGCGTTTTGTATGGGAGGAACAAAAAGTCGAAATTTTTTTATATAGCATATTTATTTAATCAAAGTATGAGCCATTGTAATCTATGCACTTTTGCCATCTCATAGGTAGTTCATTGATCCCTTTACTAAAAAAACCATTCGAACGGGAATCAATAAAATCTTTGAAGGCGACTTGGACTGCCCCATCTGAGTTGAACTTTTTCCCTTGCAAGAAGTTATCCAAATTTCGAAAAAAATGGTAATCTGTTGGAGCAAGGTCCGGGGAGTATACGGTGGATGCCTTAGAGATTCCAATTGAAGTTCTTCTAATTTGCTAGCCGTCTGTTGTGCAGTGTGTGGTCTAGCGTTGTCGTGAAGCAGCAGTGGCGTAGAGCGATTGACCAGCCTTGGTTGTTTAGCAACTAGCTTTTCCATCATGGTTTGCAATTGCTGACAATAGATATCTGCCGTAATCGTCTGGCCAGATTTGAGAAAACTGTAATGAACGACACCGGCGCTAGTCCACCAAACGCTTACAAGTAACTTTTTATTGGTCAATTTTCGCTTGGAGCAGGCTTTGGCTGGCTTGCCAGGGTCCAGCCATTGCGATGAGCGCTTCCGATTATCGTAGAGAATCCACTTTTCATCACAGGTAATGATTCGATTTAAAATCCCTTCGTTATTGTGCCGGTCAAGTAATGTAACGCAGCAGTTGACGCGCGTTTGCCGGTTTGCTTCACTCAATTCGTGAGGAACCCACCTTTCAAGTTTTTTAATCTTCCCAATTTGCTTCAAGTGGATTAAAACAGTTTTATCACTAACGCCAAAGCCTGCAGCTAACTCGGACGTGGTTTGCGATGGATCCGCTTCCACAATAGCCTTCAATTCTTCATTATCAACTTGGGTCTCCGGCCGTCCACGGGGCTTGTTTTGCAGGTCGAAATTTCCAGAACGAAAACGTTGGAACCAAAAACGCACTGTGTTTTCTTTTGCGACACAACCGCCATACACATCATTAACCCTTCGAGCCGTTTCCGCAGCACTGGTGCCACGGTGGAACTCGTACTCGTAAATAACGCGATATTTCAAATTTTCCATTTTGTAAATTGAGCGATGCAAACAGAAAAAAGATAAGTAAAAAAACAAATGAATGACGGTTTACGAAACACAACTACATGTGGAAATAGCTGTATAAATTTGAATTTCGAATTCCTAACCAAATAGGAAAAATTTGTGATCAAAGTGGCCAGTACGACAAAACGCCAATTTCATATGTAAGGACCTAATATTATAATATCATTACATGAAAGTAAATAAATCATATTATAATTTACAAAAAAATAATATCAATCAATTAATAAAAAATATAAATAGTTAAAATATATAAATGTATTCATTTAGAAATTTTCGAACTTTATTCTCGAACGACAGCTTCCAGTCTGATCTTTTGAGATTCAGGGGTAGTGAGTTCCACAGTCGTGTTGCCGTCACAGTGAAGGACTTTGAGACGTACGATGAGCAATGAGCATATCTTCTAATTTATTTTAATCAAAGTAATGTAGCGAGTTCCTGTGGTCTTTCTTACAATAATGAGGAGGATGTATTGTGCAGTATTGTTGGGTTAATGTTTGGTATAGACAACGAGCATTGACATGCCAAGCGGTAAGTAGGGACAAGAATTGTAGTGTTTCAGTTTTAAGAGCATTTTATGACGTCACGTAGAGTCATTTCGGCCTCTGGCTGTTACTTCTCATAGTATTTTGAAAGGATTTTTCCGACAGAGGTTACAAAATAATAAACAGGTTACGTCGTAATACTAACGAGGTAAGTACTTAACAAAGCTTAATCGATGCTAAGAGGTGCTAAGAAAATATGTCAGTTACTAAGGCCGTTATCAGACTGGAGATTTATCAATGTAGACACGGAATCGGAATCGATTCACAAATAAACTATAATAATAATAATAACTAGGTTCCTGGATTTTTTCCCTATGTAATTTGTTTCTGTTAAAGTTCTCCATGTTCTATTAGTACTTATCCATGCTTACGTTAGTATGTAACAAGTTAGATGACTTTGTAAAACGAGTTACCGTATGTACCTCGAATAAAAGGGCATCACAGTAACTAGCAGCTACATTTTTTATCGAGCGTAAAAAATCCGAAATCAATACAAATTACATGAAATATTAACAAATGTCGACGGAGCGTCTAGTCTTAAGAGTACATTAGTAAATAAGAAAGTAGGTACTTATCGTTGTAATACATAGTTATCAATAGCAAAGGCGAGTGCTACGTAAGAACATAAAGATCACTTGTAATAATAACTTCCAATGTCAAGGCAGATATATACAAAGATGATGTCATTGTGAATATGTTTTTGTGTTATCTTATGTCTCGATTTTGTCCTAGACATTTTGCTCGTTGTGTCGCAATTGTGGGAACATTGTAATAAATAATATAATTAAAATTATTTTACGTTTGCAGGGTTTGCTAGTAAATTATAAAAATTGTTTTCAACAAACACACCGATAACCTAACCAAACTAAGCGTTAGCATGTGCTATGGTTGCTAGAATAACGGATAGAAATACTTAAATACATATAAAAACACCCGGGACTTAGGTACTTAAAATAAATAAATAAATAAATATTTCTCAACAAGCACACCAATTCTCTAGTCCCAAAGTAAGCTACGAGGCTTGTGTTATGGGTACTAGATAACGAATATACATACTTAAATACTTTTTTTTTGTAAATAAATACATATTATAAATAGAAAACACCCAGACCAGTACAAACACACATGTTCATGCACACTTATGCTTGTACAAAAAAAAAAATGTTAAAAAAATGTTTTCATCAAACACACTAATTACCCAGCCCCAAACTAAGTATTAGCTTGTGCTATGGTGGCTAGAATAACGGATAGAAATACTAAAATACATAAACACCCGAGACTAAGGTGCAAAAGCTCGTGCTCATCACACAAACATATGCCCTTAGCAGGATTCGAACCCGCGACAGCCGGTTTTGTAGTCTGAACCTCAGACCACCAGACCAAAGCTGGTGTTTGTGTGTGCACCGATTTTATCGATACGAATAATAAGTGAGGTTACTTAAATTTATTCTATTGTGTGATGATGACATTGTACAAAAGGCTGGTGTTCATGCATTTGTTTGTCGTCCAATTGATTGAATTAAAAAAAAAAACATATCCTCATATTAATTTTAGAATCATTTTCGCTAATGAATCAAGTTAATATAAAAAGTAATTAAATTACCGAAGTTGATTTTGTAACGAAACTAAGTCTTTCATACATAAGTATATCAGTACGTTATTCACTTACATAATGGTTTAGGTCTGAAGATAGCAACTGACGTTCATTCAAAGAGATTTTTCTTTTCCCTTCGATTTTCAATTGATAGTTTTAAATAAAGTCCCTTACAATCATCGCTTTCATTCAAGTACTAAATACTCGTACAATTTAAATCTAAACGAACCCTTGAATAGCGATAATTTTCAAAGGCGGGCAGTATTACAATGAGACACTACTTCATAATTCAAGAAAGGATTCCAATCTGTCTGTGGTCTTTACAAATATAATTAATCAAACGAAACCAGGTTTGGAGTCACAACAAACCTGCCTTAAGCCTGGGGTTCTATTCCATACAAATATGAGAGTACAGGATGTTCACAGACGTTTGCAGTCGATACGTAACACGCCACTCAGAGTAGGGTCCGTTACCCGTGACGTCACAATGCCTGGCTCAATTACAGTTGAGCCAGGCCGCTATCAAGTACTAGACATGCCTTAATCTCGAAGTCAATTGAGGCCTTCGCGTCCATTTACATGAGACGTCTGTAATCGTGGGTAAGACCTGACGACTTTCGGTAAGCAATTGTTACTCAAATTAGGGAGGACACGAATTTGGGCTTAGACTACACCTGCGTCTTTCGGTTGCGGCGAAAAGCGATCACAGCGCATTGAGGCGTGAGTGTCTGACAGTCGCGAGTCCCAGCGAGAGTACGCCGCAAGTGTGGCCTGATCCTATAACTTCGTGTGCTCTTTAGTTTTACTGAATTAATTGCTAACCGTGTTTGTAAAAGCGGTCTCTCTACAATCTTAGTGCTTTTGGAACCTCCTGTAAATTGTCAACACCCTCGCTCGCACAGTTTTGACAGACGTTTGCAGTCGATATGTATCACGCCACTCGCAGAGTAGGGTCTGTTACCCGTAACGTCACAATGCCTGGCTAAATTACAGTTGAGCCAGGCCGCTATCAAGTCCCCTCGAATAGAGCACGCCTTGCCGTGGCGAGTGGACTCAGTAGCCTGTCACAATCCAGCGACAGGTGAAGCCAAGATGCTCTGTGGAGAGTGCCTCTGCGTCGCGCTACTGAGTCGCGTCTGTCTCGCATCGAGCGGCGGCTTACCGAAGTGGTTGTGGCTCCCAGCACCCCTCTGGCTAATCAGAGGAGGCAGGGTATGTCCTTGGGACTCTGGTCGTCGTGGCGAAACGAGGGTCTTGGCTTAACCGCTCGGACCCTCCTGAGAGACGGCGCCAGGGTGCCGTCTGGAGTGGGATGAGATCTCCTCACTCCACTCCGTGGAGATCCGCCCTTCTGCTTAGAGGGCGGACGTTGCTGCTGGCAAGGGTCGCGGGACTGTTGAGACACCGCGGTCCCTGCTGTCACAGCCACACGCAGCGGGCTTCGTCAGGTTTTAGTGGGTATACCCAAATCCGGGGGAGTCCCACACACACCCCTCCGGTCCCCGACAGAGGGGTACGGAGCGTAATCGGCATTTCCTGACGGTAAAAAAAAAGGCCGCTATGAAGGTACTAGACATGCCGTAATCTCGACGTCAATTGAGACCTTCGCGTCCATTTACATGCGACTTCTGGAATCGTGGGTAAGACCTGATGCTTCTTGGTAAGCAATAGGCATGATGAAGTCTATCTTAAATACGTCAAGACCATGGCGTTTAAAAAACATAGCCCCTATGAAATTAACCCAACCAGTATATTTCCAAAAAGCTGTAGAAACCAATTTTTAAACACACAAAATTCAATAAATATCCCGTCAATTGGCTCCGATTTCTGATACACTACCGAGACGTCACGATTTTGTATACCCATACAAAATCTATAGAGGCAGACCGTTTTGACAGATAATAAAGAGTATGTCAACGATTGGTGGTGTCATCCTACCTAAATCACCTTAATCATCAATATGCACCCTAATCATTATCAAGTTCACTGGATTTGTCATCATTACTCATTAATAAAAAAATGACGATTTTGCAACATTCGTTTGTTATGGTGCCAGTGAATGTACCTCGTAATTAAACAAGATCAAGCCTCTCAACCATTACGCTATCGGGTCTTTCTTTATTTACATTTTACACGTCCACCCGGCCTAACCTCCCGAAAATAGTCCCTTATAAATCCCACTTAACGCCGCAGTTTCGGACCGTATAATGCACTTAAAATATTCTATACTGTCATAAAAGAGCGTGAGTTACGATCGCCGGGGGACAAAGGAAATGGGAAAGTACAGAATATCCACTTCATAGAAAGTGGGGAAAATGTTTTTCGTACACGGAGATGGATAGAACAGCGAGTAGAGCTGTTTTGCGGAGACTAAGCGAAGTCCAGAAAGATAATTGATTTGATTTTTGTCAAATTGCTCGACTTTTGTTTGCATTTGATGATGTTAGAAGTAGTAAGAAGATTTCATACAGTTGATTAGATGTAATACAGATAGATGTAGCAAGAAGTTTGTATTAAATAATTAATTTAACAGAACACACTATAATATTCGGGGTTCTCTTAAAATATTTTCTAGCTCTAGTTTTTTCATGTGGTTACAGTTGGATGTATTTAGCTTCCTCATTGGCGTCGTTTAGTGGAAATTTAAAGGAAAATAATTCTTTTTTTCAGCTTTAGTCATGAATTTCCGCAAAGTAACGCATGATTCCATCAACTTTAAAAACAAGACTCATAAAGATTGTAGGTACCTAGTATTAGTAACAAAGCAGGTACATTTCATTTTTTAATTTACTTCGGAGTGGACCTTCTACGCCTGCTTTGACGTCTGTGACACAGAGCTTATAGCGGCAGTACCGGGGTCCGCGCTCGCCCCGTCATGTTTGTTATTGCCGAAATAGAGGTTTTCGTTTTTTTTCTTTTTGCCGAGATACTGATAGCTGGGATTTGTAGATGAGATATTGGATCTGGCGAGGCACTTTGACCGTGGTCAAAAATGTAAGTGGAGGTTGAGTTGGTCATTGATTGCGAGATACGTTTTGACGTTTGGATATACACGTAGATACAAGTATTTTGGTAGTGCAGATTTGATCTTTTTTGCGATGGCAAGTCATTATTAAGATATTATTTTTTAAGCGTATTGTAAAACCTTAAGCGTATGATGCTAAACTATATTTCATGCTTATATAGTTAATTAAGTGTATACCTGAATAAAAATATAAATCTTAAAAAGATCTCAAAAAATATTATTATTATGATTTGGATGCTTTCAAGAAAAGAGCCTAAAAGGCTGTTAATAGCCAGACATGATCCATCTTCGGTCGCATCGTCGCTACCATCAGGTGAGATCGCGGCCAAATGTCTGGTTATTCATATTTAAAAAAAAGACCGAACCACAACACAAAAAGCAGTGGAAACGTCGATTCGCGTACAAAGAACAAACTTGCCACGACCATAAACATCCACTATCTGGCCACACATAAAATTCAATCACCGCGAGTCGATTCAACCATTCGATTTTGCCGTACCTACTGATTATATTATCGATTCGGTCGTATTTGATCGCTGTGTTTGCTCGTCGGCCGCTGATTGCGTACGTCAATCGAATAATCGTTGCAATTATAGCCAACGTTTTATGTTCACTCGATTTTATAAGTCGGCGTTCACTCGATACGGATTCCCCAGAAAAACGCAGCAGCGCTAAAACGAAGCTAAAAGTTTTCGTTAATATTTAACGTCGAATGCATATAATGTCCCGAAATGAATATAAAATAATAACTTTAACTTTCATTTTACAGACGCTTTTATCGCATGCCATTACAAAAAAACAAACAAAATTCCCGCAGAAAATTATTATGGTGGATCTGTAAAAACTTTTACAAGGAAGTCTTGATTGTTAACCAGTTAGATTTAAATGAGATGGAGCTTTTCGATGGGATATAAAAATAATTATTATACTACACTTTAGACAACGTAAAAGTTGAAAACATTTTAAAATACCAAAAATATTTTTATAAACGCGCTGTTAACATATTATTATCATAAGTTTATCTCACTTTCTTTATTGTAATGGCGGAGCTATAACAATCTTCATTTGGACACTAAAACGCCAATAAAGCTAATGTCATTTGAAATGTTTTATACTCCCAAGTAAATGATAGTGCAACTAACTCGTTAAAATGACCCTTTAAATGATGCGCTTCGTCACATTCAAATATTTACGGCATTTTCGATAAAAGTTACGGAATATCAACTGAATACTTTATTGATGTTAGTTTTAGTTTAGTTAAAGAGGTTTTTTTCTTCTTCTCTCTTCAACAATAATAACAATAATTCCTGGCCGATTTTGACCGCGGCGGCCAATCTGAACGGAGATCAGCCAACTACGCAGGATATATTATAGTGCACAAGTGTGAGCGCAATACACAGGTGCACTCACTGTTCCATCACTTTTTAAAGTTCGGTGAGACGGCAATCCGACATGACCGGAGAGAGATCAGGATTAATGGCTTAACGTGCTTTCCAAGGCACGGG
Source organism: Pyrausta despicata (assembly GCA_963921415.1). Classification (NCBI taxonomy): domain Eukaryota; kingdom Metazoa; phylum Arthropoda; class Insecta; order Lepidoptera; family Crambidae; genus Pyrausta; species Pyrausta despicata. The sequence continues at coordinate 2,632,463 of OY992848.1, read as the reverse complement.
GGTGTAGCACCGCTATCTTCCCGACTCCGAGCTGTTTTTGAATTCATGACAGAAAATCTCAGAAACAATTTTGGTTCGACCTGGGATTCGAACCCAGGACCTCTCGGATGTAAGGCAGAAACTTTGCCACTACACCAACGAGGCAGTCTTCAACAATAAAAAATATTTCGAACATGTAATATTTACAAGGGAACGTCAAATATATTAATGGACAGCATTTAGTGCAAAATAAGACCGACCAAGGTAAAGTGATTTTGAAAGGTTTAATTTTATTCTCAGAACAGGTTTAAATAAATATGTACATTTAAAAAAGGTTTTATTACCACTGTACGTATTAATTGTAACGCGATACTAACATTTATAAATGTTTTGATATAATCAAATGGGCAAACTTTAAACCCGCTAAAAAGGTTTCTTCTACTTAGGACCGACGCATCGCACTTATCCGCAATCGAAATTAATGACGCGCAAAATTGGGCCAATTCAAAAAAAGAATGTGTGTCAATATTATCTTTGCGCAGAAAATAACAAGTTATCAACGATAAGCCACAACAGGTGCGATCGTCAACCCTAATCAGTTATTCGTGAAACGTAACAATTTGTTATTCCCTTCACGAGCGAATACATCAAAACCGAGAGACTGTCTGTTTGACAAAATTAAGCGGCCTCAGCTTAAGTAAGACGAGAAAATTGTATTTATTCTGGTTATTAGATGGTTAAGGGCGTAATGGTTTAGAATATAAAATACGGACGGCGGCGACGGCAAAATATTATTCTCTCTTGAATTTGAAGTAAAGTGAAATATGTACTCGTATTTCGCTAATCCGAGAAACGCTTTCGCAGTAATTCAAGAAGAAACGAGAGATATTTCAGATTGCAATGGAATTCGCCACATATAAAATGTTAAAATGGAATTGAATTTCACTTTTGGAAGAGAATTAAGATACAAACAGTAATCAAAACACCATCTAAAGCTATTATGCTGTAGAAACTGTCAAGATTTATGATAATTACTAGAAAATCTAAAAATACAACAATGTTTTAGACTTGTCAATATTTTCAATGTTCAAATAGAAAACAAACCTTTTTTTTGAAGTTTAACAAACCACCAAATTAAATCCTACACAACACAAATACCCTTTACCAGTTGAGTTCAAAAATACAAATTCAAACCGCAGCCCGGTTCGAAATCACGCAATGTTTTGTTCCCATTACGGATGCGTGACGCGACCTCATCGAACGCAATCAGCTGTACAAACGCGAAAATGTCTTTTGCAAACATGTTTATAGGATTCCGCCGAATCTGTCCGAATCCCGATCGGGAGCGGGACGAAACGGCTGTCCAATTAGGAACGTACCAATAATGAGTTGTCAAAACAAGGGGTTTGGGCCGTCACATCATCTCCGCGGTTGAATCAACCCCTTTTTCCAAAGCATAAAGCTTGGTTTCGCTTGTCGGACAGTTAAATGAGTTGCCCAATTTAATGCCAAAGTTGAATTGTGAAAGTTCGGTTTCCGCTGCGTAATACATGTTTAAAGTTTAACGCAAATCCAGCAATTAGTGTGTGCGTACTCAAGAGTTTTTCGTTTCGGTCGTTTTAAATTTCGCTCGAACTGGCCCGCGTTATCCGTAGTACGTAAAGAGAATTTGTGTTTATTTAGTTTAGATCGTTTTGTTCAGAATCTGAACGTGTATTTTAGATAGTCGACGGACATTGAGGAAACCCCGTTGGTTCTCGTTAAACTACTGGAGATAAACAGAATACCGTCAGATTTAAAGGTAAGTAAAAGCTACTCGTCTTAACTTGGTAAAGCATAACATCGATTTTTATTTGTTGCTTAAATGCACAATGAAAATCCTAAAATTCAAATATTAGACAGTTAATTAATTAAGATTTCCAAAAACAAAAACAACAGAAGCGTAAATCGAGACAAAATTTGTAAACGTTTCTGCCTATCACCCATTTTTAAACTTGGAACATTATCCCGCGATTTCATTTCCTCCTGGGCCATCGCGATCGGCCTGAAAGGTTCGACAATATGAGACGTCGGGTTTAATGGCGTTATTATTAATCTGGAGTATAATTTCCCTCCGGGTGATGGATGGTGACGGATGGTGGCTCTTGGAGTAACTTGTATATTAAGTGAGGTTAGGTCAAAGAGTGCTTAAGCGGTGCGACACGGTTAGATCTTAGATAAATCTTTCACTGAAGATTGATAGGATTTGCTGAAAGTACATTAACTGTTTTTTTCGTTGGACTTTAGAATGAGTTAAATGTTGAAAGCACCGAATAAAGGTAAGCTCTCACAGCTCAAAATTTCGCATGCTTCGTACGTACGTAACGTCATTTTGCGTCATGCTAGCAGTTAGACAAATCCTTAAAGAGCTTTGCATTCAATAAAAGCTATACTACGAGTATAGAGGTATTTTAAAGTTAGGTTAATAAGTCTCTTAAATTCCTGGCTCGTTTCAGAGTTTCATTGAGTGAGCAAAATAATAAATAAATATACGACAACATCACATACATTGATCTGAATCCGTGGTAAGTAGCTAAAGCACTTGTGTTACAGATATCAGATTCAAGCGGTAGGTATTACAAATAATCTTAAATAAATACATATAACACCCAGACCAGTACAAACAGACATGTTCATGCACACAAATGTTTGTACAGTGCGGGAATCGAACCCTTGACCTCTTGGTTAATAGTCAACTTTTTAACCATTACACCAAAGTGATGGTCAAAATGAAAGAAGTGTTAACATTAACGCTAGTTCACAAGCCACGCCGCGCAACAAAATTCCCTTTAGAAAAAGTCGCCTTAGTCGTCAGACTATGTAAAACGACATCATAATATCGTCACATTAGACATATTCGCCGGCTTTTCAACCGTCAAGTCCCCCGGGTATCCGCAGCTTAATGGTGTGAGAGGGCTTAAAATTGAACTGATTGCTGACTCGATTGGCGAGACCAAGTCCATCGCCTTTCATAAATTTTATTTATTTTGTCGCACCGCCCACTAATCGTTTCTGCTTAGCCCAAAGGTATGACTAATGGAGAATGCCCTACGGCGTTAAGTCCACCTTTTGTACATGGTTTTGTTGTGCAATAAAGCTTAAATAAATAAATAAAGAAACGTTCCTGGAAAACTTATAAACCATTAATATGTCAATTTTTATTTCGACTGACGATGAAACGTGCTTATAATTATAAATTACGTTCACTTTAGTTGGTACTTTTTACACAAATGCTAATATTTTGAGATAAAAAAATAAGCAATTGTTGATACAGACAGTACTTAAATGAAACAATTTCAAGCCCGCTCTAACATAATTGCCTCGTTTGAAAGGGTTAAGATAGTTAAATAAATGTTTGATAAACAGAAGCTGCAGTTATTCATTATAAACCTAAGATACCCTACCTAAAAAGTAAGGGAAGTTGCGATTCATACCCAACACAAGTGTCTTCGACAACTTACTGTGTAGTCTCGGCCACATTTTGCTATAATGATTATAGAAAAAAATGAATTTTTATTTTATATAGTTTTTGACGTGACAACGTCTTATAAATTGGTTTGCCGGGTGACACTTCAAGAAACTGTGTTACGCTGCTCCGCTCACGTTCCGCGCTCACAATGAGAGCGAGTGAGAGGCACGCGTCCCTTCGACTCGGGCATGGTTAGCCCGCCTAAGAGCGAGTGAGACAGACATAAAAAGTGAAAGGCACGCGTCCCTTCCACTCGAGCACAGTTAACCCGCCTAAGAGCGAGAGAGACAGAGTGAGAGAGAGAGAGAGTGAGAGAGATAGGCATACACACCGGTTCATGTTATACGAATGAATATTCACATTAAAATTATTTTACCACTCAAAGTCAAAGGCACGCGTCCCTTCCACTCGAGCACAGTTAACCCGCCTAAGAGCGAGAGAGACAGAGCGAGAGAGAGAGAGAGTGAGAGAGATAGGCATACACACCGGTTCATGTTATACGAATGAATATTCACATTAAAATTATTTTACCACTCAAAGTCGTTGTCACGTAAAACTTTCGCCCGTATACCGACTTTACAAGCAACCATTTTTTTATTATTAAAAATCTATGTCAAAAACAAATCAGTTGCATATATGAATATGATATTATATATATACGCATAGAGCGTAATGTAATAACCAAAAACAAGTACCTAACTATTAAAAACAAATTTAGTCAAAGAAAAATAAGCTGTCTTTCACGTCGAAAGTCCTTAAGTTGTACTTACTGTATCAGAAGGAAACAGGTGAACTGGTTTTACCTGCGAACAATGAATTGTACATTAGAGAGCGATTCACATATTGAGTGCGCCTTTATAAATATGGTAAAGTTGAGCCTCCATTCATAAGTCTTGGCTTTCGAGCCGGTTCGTTCGGCGAATGTCGCGGTGTGTGGTGCAAGTGATGAGACAAATGCTTTTATTTTGTTCATTGTTATGTAAAAAAAATGTACTAAAAACGGGCTATGCCCTGAGTATTCTGATCACTGCCTCGTTGGTGTAGTGGCAAAGTTTCTGCCTTACATCCGAGAGGTCGGGTTCGAAATTCGAATCCCAAGTCGAGCTACAATTGTTTCTGAGATTTTCTGTCCTGAATTTGTCAAAAACAGCTTGGAGTTCGGAAGTTGGTGGTGTTACACCCCCGTGCCTCAGAAAGCACGTTAAGCCGTTGGTCCTGCGCCTGATCTCTCTCCGGTCATGTCGGATTGCCGTCCCACCGAATTTTGTGACACCGAACAACGAGTGATGGAACGGTGAGTGTACCTGTGTATTGCGCTCACACATGTGCACTGTAATATCTCATGCGTAGTTGGCTGATCTCTGCTAAGATTGGCCGCCGTAGTCGAAATCGGCCAGGAGGACTATTACTATTAGTTCGATCACCGAGGCCCTCGTCCCGGAGGAACCCGATTTCTTTTTAACTTGATGATCAGAATTAAAAGTCATTGAATCAGAATTAAACTTTTTCTTTTTTTTTCCTTGAGGTTGACTGGCAGAAAATGCTTTTAGCATTAAGTCCACCCTTTGTACATTTCTTGTGCAATAAAGTTTTAAATAAATAAATAAACTTTTTTGACATCGGAAATTTGCATTACCGGCATTTGAAGACCTCCCAGTCAGTGATTATAGAAATAAAAATAAAAGAAATCAGAACTCTAAAGCAACTAATCTAATCATATATAATCAAGCAATCATCAATCAATCATCAATCAATAATTAAATCAATTTACGTTGAACGTATGACACAAATATAATTTATCTTAACGTGGAAAAGTAATAAAGTTTCTCGATAATTCCACAGGATTTGTTACTATTTTGAATTCGAATCAGTGCATATAGTTTTAAAGTCTCTCTTTTTTAAGTCGGTCAAGAGCCAAACATCATCAAAAGAAAACAACAAACATACGCCGCGAATTGTACCAAAAAGAAAAGTAGGTTGGACTAAAATAGGGCCCCATTTAGATGAAAGACTCTTGGGCGCTGTTTCAGAGGGCAGGCTGAACTTTTGAAATATGCCTCGGGAACTATTCAGCCGTTTTGTCTAAAGTAAGTAATCTGATTCGCCGGTAGCACAGAAGATTTGGGGGCGAACTTTTTGTTGATTTTCTCATGTTTTTGTACACGATTGACTATATTAAATAAGTTAATTAAATATAAGTAACTGCTGGGATGTTAACACATTATTAATAGGATTAATATTATTGTAGTTGAACAAACATAAAACTCCAAGATTCAGCCCACTATATCTTTTGTAATAACGATATTTTTGGTGTTCTAATATTTTAATTACGCATATTGATTCACTTACAATTACTCATTTCGTAAATAATGAAGTGTTTTATGTCCCGTAATTATATTTAATTTGAAAGTCTTGATAGTTATAATCACGGATCTATCTTAAATGCAATGACACTTAATGCACTCAAGATTATGCATACACAAAGTAATGGTCATAATGGAATTACAGTCTCATGCGCAACGAAGTGGCGCCAATGTCCCTAGATGCTTTCATACGAGACACTATCCACGGAGTATCGAACGCTACGCTTTATATCAGAGATGTCACTTTAATAATTAAAACATACTCTTGCTAATAAATCAATTAATGTTCCACTTATGACCTTACAATTATGAACACAGAGGAGATAGCTAGCGTCACTCTCCAAATAATCTAGAAATTCCTGGATTCAACGGGGTTAAGCAGTGTAATAACAACATAAAGGGACGCCACGATAGATCAACGCTGATTGAGATGGCGATATTATCCGAAAGGACAGTAATAATAAAAAACTTTATAATAAACCTTTTTATTTCGAACCCAATTTCTAAAGGAAAGAAATACATTGATTATTCTTTTATTATTCTCTGGCTCTTTACACAACCTGTTTACGGTACTATTACCACGTTTAGGGGAGATAAATATAAACCTCATCTTAAGTAACAAAATGTGCAAGACCCTCTGCACTGACTGAGCAGTACGACGATTATTCAATTCTATCCAATTAATTGAAATAATAAGTTCGTGGTACGCGTGAAGTGTGAACAAAGTGTGTTTAAGGAGTCACAGGAAGGCGCCAATATAACGCGTTCACGACACAAGCTTAACAAAGCATTCGAGATAAAGCCGTAATTGAATTTAGCCTGTCCCTTTTGTGCGTTTCGTTACCACAAGCTAAGCGGTTTTACATGTTTGAAAGATTTTAAGAAGCTTTATAGCAATGTGTGGATTCTTGAAATTATGTTTTTACTAACAAAAATCAATATGACATTTTTTTTAATCTGTGGCAAAAAACGCTCATTGCCAATTCAACGCAAAGAGCACTTCTACATTCGTTATTTTATCTTTGCCCCGCGTAGTGTTACCGCGACAGCCGCAGATTTCATACCCTCCATAGAGATTCACGGAGACGTGCGGTGTCGGGTTCCCGTCCCGGCTCAGTCAGTAATGTCCCTAGTGTCTGTTCGTGTTGCGAATAAAAATAATATTACGACATACACGATATTTAAATGAAAAAGACGATAGATAGAGACGGGTTGTAAATCACGCCACAAACAATGAAAACTGACAGTACGGTGGTCTAGTTTTGATGCCATAAAGAAATATAAATAAATAAATACAACAACATTATAAACATTGATCTGACCCCGTGGTAAGTAGCTTAAGTAGTACTTGTGTTACAGATATCAGAATCAACAGTGGTATTACAAAGAAACTAAAAGAAATACACATAACACCTAGACCGGTACATACAGACGTTCATACGTGCACACAAATGTTTATTCCTGCCTATATAACCTGCGACCTTTTGGTAATAGTCAACTTCTTAACCACTACACCAAAGTAGTCGTCAAAAAAACATAAGGATACCTTTAAGTAAAAGACCATAAAACTAGTCAGTGTTGATATATTTGAAGTAAAAGAAAAAATATATATATATTTACATACAATACAAAAAAAAAAAAAAAAAAAAGCAGACTCAAAATGGTTCAAGTTGCAGACCCACACTAAAGTCAACGGTGCCAAGAACGCTAGCAGCGTTTCCTCGCTGAATGGCCAAGCTTATTCTTTGACCAAGGTAGCTGCCAGCCCTCGAGTCACCGGTGACACTGCGGAGTCGCAAAGACAGCTCTAGAAAAAGTTGTTTAGCCTCAGGGCCCCATGGACCCATTGTCTCTACCGCGAAAGGCACGAAGCGATAGCAGCTATCCAGAGAGGAGTACTTTCTTTTTTTTAAGGACTCCGCTAAGACAGCTGCAGCGCCTGCGGACCTCGAAGCGGCAGAAACATGGGATGGAGCCAATGTATCAGTGCAGGTCGCATCCCAGACCAAAGCCCGCCCATTGCTCCACGGGATTATAGTCATCTCATCGGGCCTTTTACCGTCATCCCGGCAAATGCCATTGGGCTCTAAGACGGCCGGGACTCTGGCGGAAGTAAAGGCCCTGTAGAGCACATCATTAAGGCAAGCATGGCGAGGAACGCGGCCCGCACTTTGAGCACAAGATAGACCGTGCAGGCCCAGTGCATCTACGTTGGCTCCACAACGGCAGCGGTGAGGCATGGAGATGCGGGAACCGAGGCGCAGACACGTTAAAATAGACAATGAGGAATCGTCTAAAAGGGTACCCACGTTGGCAGAAGGCAGTGCGTGGAGCCAAAATCCAGACTCTCTTTCAGCCAAAGCAGTGAGACGAGCACGCTCTGTCACGTCCGGTGATGAATTTAGCAACGCCTCAAGAGATAATTTACAAAGCGGCTCGTCCCACTGTCTTTGAGAATGCAACATAGATGGAGGGTCAGTGCAGTAACTCAACCAGGCAGTTCTCGCATCCGACAACCCAAAGACCTCTGCATCGCGAAGCGACGGATTTAAAATACGCTGGAAGAGATCGTATGTGCTGTAGGCGGACGAGAGAAAAGCCGGCAGGGCAATGCTGGAGACTTTTCTTGTACCGAGGCCCCCAAACCGGATAGGAAGAGAGGCCTGGATCCAAGAACGGTCAGAAAGAGAACAATTTAGAATTTCAGAAAGTATTTTTTTAAGTGAGTTATCCAAAAGTGATAGTAAGTTGGTGAATTTCCAGAAAGGTGAGCAACGCAAAACATATGTTAATTTTGGAACAAAAGTACAAAACCGAATAATCGTAAGAGCTATATGGGATTTTAAGCCAAGAAGTTTGCCGAAAGAGTGCACGAATTTTATATTAACATTGGAAACAAAATTTGGAAAGCCCTCGTCAAAGATGGGTGCACCAAGGAGGCAAAGAGATTCTTTGGACATGACGTTGATATTGGGAGCTACTGACGTAAATTTGGAAATTATATCTTGTCTGCACACATGAGGAAGACTATCTGGTACAAACAGCTCGCATTTTGAAAAATTTAATTCTAAGCCAATAGATTGAAATTGACTTATAAGATTGGAGAAATCATTTAAAACAACAGAAGCCTCACCACCAACAGTGCCATCGTCCAGGTACCATACATTTAATTTTGAATTTAAAGCGGAAATGATCGGATGAATAGCCAAACTGAAAAGAGCTGGACCTAAAGGATCACCCTGCTGGCAACCAACTGAAGAATGGAGAAGATTATTTTTGTAAACCAGTTTTGAAGGTTTGCTGTAACATTGCCAAATATATTTATAAATTGGATTGGAAGAACGTTTGATTTGAGAAAGCAAGGAACCTCTGTCGACTGAATTAAAGGCATTTTTCACGTCAACTTTCAGCAACACCTCCCCACCATTATGTAGGAAAGTGCGGACGGCATGCACGGCAGCCTCGCAACCTCCGTTGGTGCCAAAACCGAGCTGAATGGGCTGGAGTTCGCTGGGAACATGGGATATTAAAAAACGAACGCAAATTTTGGAGGCCAAACGACGAATGGTAGAGCCAATAGCAATCGGCCTAATACCACCATCTTTTTTTTTCAGAGCAATAAGATTGGCTCCATACACAATATCCCTGACATCCTCGGGCACACCACCTGCTATCATAAGATTAACAAGTGAACCAGCAAAGAATCCGCAACAATACCCAAATCAGAGGAGATAAGGTCCTTAAAGTGCTGGGGAGTCAAACCATCGAGGCCACCGGCAGAACCGTTCTTGAAGGACAGAAGTGCAGCGCGGACCTCCTTACAAGTCGTTGTAAGAGCCGGTTCACTTAGAAGTGGAGGGTCAGGGAGTTGAGCGGTAGGCGGTGCCGGCGGGTGTTTGGACAGAAGGGCTGAAAGAGTGTCCGGGTCATCAGGAGCAAAAACATCGTTGGAAAAAAGCAACTGAGCAGCTCCCTTGATATCACCATCAAAAACTTTGCTTTCAACTTTTTTTAAGCAGTTACCAGAGTGAGAAAAAAAATTGGAAAAGGGAATGTGAGGAAGTTGGACGCAGTCGGGAGAAATAGAACAATTGTTTTTGATTTTTTGTGTAAGGGAACTGTCATTGCGGTGTCTGCGCTCGACACTTAAAATACGGTATGCAAAAGTTAGCAAATGTTCCCAACCAAGCAAATTATTGTATTTTATAACATCATTAATACAATCACAAAGAGCACGTGCCACTGAAGAACGTGCACCACGAGGGATCCTCTTGATGAGAGGGCGATTACATTTCAGTGCACTCAACCTCTCCCACAGAGGTACATGATTGGCAGCAGCAGTGGGTGAAGTTGAGTTGGTATTATTAAGCTGACTGGAACTAACCGATGGAGCAGGTTCGGATCGATGGCAGCGGCTCTTGTGGATGTTTAGACCTCTAAGACCCTTAAAAAAGCGTGGCTGGGAACATAACTCACAACGTACAAAAGAATCATCAAAACTGGCAGTGGGGACACTCATAAAGAAAAAATAATATCTTACAAAACCTAAAAAAAACGTTGAAAAAGATTGCAAATATATACACCAAAATGATAATAAAACTATGCTAAATATAACACAAATATTAGAGTTTATACACAAATTTGACACTAGTTGTCCGTGGCACAAAAACTGAAGAGATTCAAAATGCGTGAGATGTCATCATAAGCTTCTGTATCTTGGCATGTGATTGGTGCATAGTAAAAAAGAATGGATCCGAATGGATGGTGGCATTCCAAGAAAGTGAAAAGCGTCTATTGCGCACTTGGCAACGAGATGTCAATGATGGCGTCCTTGACAACTGACAAATCAAATAATCATTACAAAACACAGATGATTTTGATTGAAGAAAATTATATAAGGAATTAGATTGACCACACTTTATCAAGGGGTTCGGATAAACTGCTTAAAATTTCGATGGTTTTCCGAGTTGTTTGCAAGCTGTAAATATATTAATTATTTCAATTTCTTATCACGGACTGTCACCGCCAGACTGTCACTGTCGAAATCCAAAAATCTGTTATGTGTATTTCTGTCAGTGTTGGGTACCGAAAAAAAATCAAATAAAGTAGACTAGGTTACTATAGACATAAGTTTGACTGCCTCGTTGGTGTAGTGGCAAAGTTTCTGCCTTACATCCGAAAGGTCCCGGATTCGAATCCCAGGTTGAGCCAAAATTGTTTCTGAGATTTTCTGTTATGAATATCTCAAAAACAGCTCGGAGTCGGAAAGTTGGCGGTGTTACACCCCCGTGCCTCGGAAAGCACGTTAAGCCGTTGGTCCTGCGCCTGATCTCTCTTCGGTCATGTCGGATTGCCGTCTCACCGAACTTTGAGAGTAATGGAACAGTGAGTGCACCTGTGTATTGCGCTCACACTTGTGCACTATAATATCTCCTACGCAGTTGGCCGATCTCTGTTGAGATTGGCCGCCGTGGTCGAAATCGGTCAGGAGGACTATTATTAGACATAAAGATTTATTTCACTCAGTTTGGCTAAGTAAGTCAAATTTAGAAAATTCCACTGCAATACATATAGCAAAGTTAACCCTAACACACTCTAAGTGAAACATTACAACGAATGGGCTCGTATGCAAATAAACAAAACATGGGTATAACTGGCAATAACTTGCAATAACGACTTGGCATCGTCTCCTGGTAAGCGACGAGCCGGTTTGCTGCAGTAATTTATAGAGATGTGGTCTCGGATGCAACGAAAATTACAAGACTTCATGCTGGCCACGCACGAGACTCGCTGATGACGTCATGCATCACTGGTCAGCAAAGATGTCCATAAAAAAACATAGCCGGTCTATTAAAAAATCGGCTGTTGCCAGTCTATTGCCAAACCTGCCCGTTGACTGACCGACTGCCTCGTTGGTGTAGTGGCAAAGTTTCTGCCTTACATCCAAGAGGTCCTGGATTCGAATCCCAGGACGAGCCAAAGTTGTTTCTGAGATTTTCTGTCATGAATTTCTCAAAAATAGCTCGGAGTCGGGAAGTTGATGGTGTTACACCCCCGTGCCTCGGAAAGCACGTTAAGCCGTCGGTCCTACGCCCGATTACTCTCCGGTCATGTCGGATTGCCGTCTCTCTCACCGAACTTTAAGAGTGAAGGAACAGTGAGTGCACCTGTGTATTGCGCTCACACTTGTGCACTATAATATCTCCTGCGTAGTAGGCTGATCTCTGTTGAGATTGGCCGCCGTGGTCGAAATCGGCCAGGAGGACTATTATTATTAATGCCAAACCTAGGTTCCTTCCTAGCCCAGTTGGATCCTGCCTCCCTACAATCTAGCCATCAATGTTACTCTTACAAGCTTAACTATGCGTGCGAACTCACAGGCTAGACCAGAAAATACGACCTTTATAAGCCAACCTTTATAACCCTTTACATGTGCCGAAACTGACTGGATTGAGATTGATTGTTGCTAGTTGATTGCGACGCTTCTTCTCAGCACTTGCCTTATGGTCTGTGTGTCTCGAAGCGTCAATTAGCGCCCAAAAGTTAAGGAGACTTGTTCAAGCCTGATGAAAAGTATTTTGACGTACATAGATAAATGGCATAAAAAGTGTCTAATTCTAAATAAATATATGTATGTTGTCGAAGGACGCTTTACGCTGTGCTTTTGATAAAACAGTCTCCAATCTAGGCCATTTAATCATTATTATATCTATTGAAATTGGTCTTAATTAAACCTAATGTAACCCGAAGCCCAAAAAGGTTATGTTGTCAACCTTTTTGGGCTTCGCTGCTTTTTATGTGAGTCCATTTCTTTGTCTAGTTTTATTTTATGATTTAACAATGGTAAACCTTCCGGGCTAAGCCACTTCTTTTGTTAAACAGCACTAAGTGCGAAGAAACATATTACAATACTTTTGTCGGCAGAACATGCGAAGATAAAGAAGCCAAGATAAAGACTTCCTTATGAGGAGCCTGATGACAGAACGTGATGACATGATGGTGATGATAATGATGATGGAATCTTGTTAACCCTTAATAGGGACACATAGGGCTTTTAGAAAACTTCTCCACTTTTTTCTATCCTGGGCGACACCATCCAACATGAAATGACATGACATTTTGATTAAAAAAGAGGTTTTTTAATTGTAAATAATGCCAATTTTTTGTTTGATAGATAAATACTATCCTTTTTCCTTTTTAAAGTATATTAATATTTTTTCTATTATATCTTATTGCACCAAAAGTGTACAATTGACGGACTTAATGCCTTATGGCATTCTATAACAGTACCAATAAACAATTAAGTGTCAAAGTAGTAAAACCCTAAAACGTTATATAGTGTGTCGCCACCTTTATAAGTAGTTTTTCTGATATTTCGATTTCCTCTCGCGCCCTGATCTTTTGATGTGTTATTTTTTTAGTGCCAACTTCTATTGAAACATCCGAGGCAATTGTGTAAGGAAAACGATTCGAATGAAAACAAAAGTAATATATATTGTTTTATATCGTGGCGTAATATTGCGTATCTTATTAGCTTTACGGTTCGTGTGTAAGAGAAAAGGATTCGAAAAGGTTTGGCTTCTGAAGCATTTGATACGTATTTTTGTGGGTATTTTGTTTTTGCGGCGAACAATAGAGAAGAAAGATATGTTTTTTTTTTTTCATTTCATGTAAATTTGGAGCTTTATTTTGTACCAGACAATAACTACGACAGAGGCCTAATGTTACTGCAACTCAGGATTTTCAGCGATCTCAGCGGCGGCGATTAATTGACGCGCGTTTTGCAGTAGTTCGCCGCATGTGCCCCCCTGTCTCCAAGTTTTCCATTTGGTAAATATATTTTTGTTTCGTTTACAGGTGCTTCTTCTGTGTCACATTGTGAGTTGTATTGTAAGTCATATGACTTCCATCTCTAGTTTTTTCAAATGGTTACAGTTAGATGTATTTGACTTCCTGCGCTGGCGTCGCTTAGTGGAAATTTAAAGCATAACATATTTTTTTTCTGCTTTAAATATACATTTTCCATCACATTCGAGTTCGCCATAAACCGCTATGTAAATCCGGGAATCATAATAAAACAATATCTAAATGGAAAGCAGGATAGATCCACACTTTGCTTTTCAAATAAACATGTATTTGTCGGGAAATGATCGCTCTCCCAACCGCAGCCGCAACGCTACGCTGTGTTTCACCGTTCAGTGTCACAGTCAAAATTTGTTCAGTATCAAAAGTCTGCTTTGAATACAAAATAGCAAAAACTATTTTGTATACGAAGCAGGCAAAGTAGAATCGTCTATCCTACTAATATTACAAATTCAAATACAACATATTTATTTTATTTTACATAGACCAGCTTAAACAAGATGTGACCAGTATTTCCTTTGATATTCTTATTTAATTTAAAAATAAACATAATGTGCCCAAGAGTCAGTGCGTTTTTGTGCGTGCGCGCGCGCTCGTTTGTGTATGTGTGTGTGTGTATATGCACGTGTTTGGGTGTGTGTTATAATATTGCCCTGCAAATTCAATGTGGTCAAATCTGAATTTATCTACCTAGGCCGTTTTATTTTATATTAACGCGCAAATAATTTAAACACATACGAGTATAACATTACCCTAAATTCATTCCAAATTGATAGAATCGGTCCTAAAGGCGTTCTACTGGTAGAAACTTTGTCTGTTATGTCTAATTCTAACTTCTGTCATCCCGTTCGCTCATACTGTCGAGCTAATCTGAGTAACAGGGACAGCTACAAACGATACCACGCATATCGGTTTAACGAATATAGCCAGGTCAATCCATTACCATCCGTAAACTGCAAATCTATTCAAACATGACAGACTATCTCATTAATTTAATAGACTGACGACCGCTTTGGTGTAATGGTCAAGAAGTTGATTATTAACCAAGAGGTCGCAGGTTCGATCTCCGCACTGTACAAACATTTTGCCCATGAACATGTCTGTTTGTACTGGTCTGGGTGTTATATGTATCTATTTTAATTTTTTGTAATACCACTGTAGATTCTGATATCTGTAACACAAGTGCTTAAGCTACTTACTACAGAATTACATCAATGTATGTGATTTTGTTGTATGTTTATTTATTTATAATGGCTACTGCTTTCCCTTAGATTATGTATCACAAAACACACAGCCCGAGATACATTGTATCTGATCTAGAAATTGAGAAAAGTATAATCAGATTCGAAGATAAGTTATCGAATACTATATAGCGGATTGTTCTCTGCTGATATCGTGTTCTCGTGTTGTTTTATTTTGAGTAAGTACTTATCGTGTTCAACTAAGATCTCTTGTTTTTATTTTATTATATTTAACTAAACATAAAAATAAATTACAATAATAAATAAATCCTTTTCATAATATTTATTTAAAAAAATACATTTATCAAGGCTTAAATATAAAAAATACATTTATTTAATATCATGTAATAATAAATGAAAGTACATTTACATCTTTTTTAAATTTTAACTGCACCCATTGCTAACTTTCAACGACGTTGAAGTTGACTGACTTTTTAGCATTAAGTCCACCTATTGTACTGATTTTTGAATAAAATAAATAATAAAAAAATTATAAATAAAAAATATAATATAAACTATTTATCATAAACATTATCCTTCATATTATATGCGTCTTCAGATGGAGGTTAGAACATAATACAAAAATTATATTGAACGTGACATACTCAATCATAGAATGGTGTCAGCGCTTACGATGCTTTTCCAAACAGATTTCAATAGATGATAATGGATGGACGGACAGTGGATAAACGTGAGCACAGTGCAGTGACGTTCAGTAGGTCTACCATAAAATAATAAGAAAATGTAAAAGACTAGTGACAAAATAATGACTATTTAGATTTGATCCCCGCACTGTACAAACATTTGTGTGCATGAACATGTCTGTTTGTACTGGTCTGGGTGTTATATGTATTTATTTAAGTTTATTCGTAATACCACTGTTGATTCTGATATCTGTAACACAAGTACTTACCTACCTACTTACCACGGAGTCAGATCAATGTACTCGTATGTGATTTTGTTGTATATTTTTTGTAATCTTAGAAAAATCATATTGTAAAACGTGAAATCAAAAATCTGAGGTGTGCTTGTACTAAATTATATGCAAACACAAAATAATTACACATAACACAAATAAATTACGACAACAAATAATTGGTGTTACAATTCAACGCGAAAGTTTAATATCATATACAATTTACCAGAGTTTAAAAGTTCAAAACAGCGCTAAAATCTTAAAAATTAAGATTTTAGCGCTGTTTTCTTATATTAAGTGCTGTTCTGTGTTTTTATAATCATTAAACCCACTTTTTATCATCCGACTGCAAGAGTGCCCACGCGCTCGTTTTACTAATAAAGGGATCGAATCGAGCACCCACAATCCCACATCGTTTCCCAACACTATTGATGACGTCACCGACAATACCCGTCATCGATATTCTTAAACACTTATCATTGGACATTCATAAACACTTATCGATAATTCTTGAATGACAATTTCAATCGATTGTACTGTTTATTTATTTATTGTTTTATTCTTTTGATGTGAAAAATATTTTTGTAATAATGATTCTCACTTGCCATTTAAAATTTCACCAACTTGTCCTGTTTTAGCCAAGACCTAAGCTAGACCCCTTGCAGTGCACTGCAAGACCTTAAGATACTGTTAACTCATTTTGTGTAGATAGGAACGTAACTTAATATTTTTAGTGATGGTAGTTTACAATTTTTTTTAAATTTTGTAATAGCAACTAACACCAGTCTACTGACTGGGACGCTAAAAAGGGGTCCGAAACGTCAAGTTAAAATAAAATGTAAATAAATCGCGAAATAATCCGTGAAAAACTGCATCATGTCAATTTCATGTGTCGTTAGACACATATGATCGATATGGTGATGAGTAATGATAAGTGGTTATGAATCTACACACCAAATATAACCGGGCATAACCCAATCTACATTCGCAATAAAATACGTTATTTTCACGCAAAGTCTGAATAACCCTAAAATGTGCAACTGGGGGTAAGTAATCCTAATTACTACATCCATTCAAATGATACGAACCGCCAAAATGTACGTTGTGAAATGTGAAAGTAACTACCATATCCATTGATGGGTCACATTAAAGGCAACATTTCAAAAATTTATAGCCGAAGCCGTCTCAAATGGTCTCTCATTGTGAGCACGATGACGCTATTAATTTGATAAAAACCTTACTAATTGGAGAGATTTTATGGCGCGAACGCATCGGCACTCGTGGTGTAGATATGCGAGAACAGAAAGCACAAAATTAAAGCACAGCTTCAAAAAATTACTAAAAAGTAATCAAAAGTAAATTATTTATAATACAATGGGTGATAGTAGCACGAAATACACGTTGCTTACTGAGTACCAAGTTGTGCATATTGAACCAAAATGAATTAAAGGAATGAAGAAATTTTTTAGAATCTTATAGTATCGTATAGTCTATCATTTATATGTTTTATAATTAATATACAACAACATCATATACATTGATGTGACTGCATGGTTAGCTTGAGCACTTGTGTTACAGATATCAGAATCAAAAGTGGTAATACAAATTAACTTAAATAAATACATTTAACACCCAGACCAGTACAAGCAGACATGTTCATGCACATAAATATTTGAATAGTGCGGGGATCGAACCCGCGACCTCTTGGTTATTAGTCAACTTTTTGACCATTACACCAAAGTAGTCGTAATAATAAGTTGTATCTTTGAATGATTTCGATTTAAATTAAAACGAGTAAGTTTGCAAAGGACCTGGAAGACAAGTGGAAATAAATATTAGCTGTTTTTTTAATGATGTAATCTTATCAGGGCTGGCTGATATCTTCGACATACATTCATCTCTACCTAGAGCCGCTATATCAAGGTGGATAGTGATAAATTCCTTGCATTATCTATAATAAGATGCATTTTTATCAAGCGTTTACTTAAACGGTCGTTATGTCGCAGCAAGAGACGGTTTAGTGTTACATGTCACATATTATTTCTGTATAATTTGTGTCGTTTACGACCCAAAAGCTGTAGAAATTGTTTTAACCAACATTTTGAGATGTGAATCCCATAAAAACGTGATGTTAAAAGCGACTCGTATCGACGCGATGGCGTCAAGTGTGGAAATCGAAGTTGATAACTAAGTACTCTTTGTGTATTATTTATGAGCATGTTAAAAGAGAAATTTCAATGAATAATAAATATTCTTCTTTAGCACGCAGTCTGGTTATGATGTTAGCATTTGGTTATTTAAATAAACTCAGTATTATACTTATACCAAGTAAGAACATGAAATTAACAGAAATGAATGGTATTTGAATTACAGTTTAAATAAATACTATGGGAAGTACTTTTGAAAACTTACGTTTGTAACAATGTAGAATGTTTTTCATAATTCTATTTGGAATTTACCTGGAAAAAAAAATAGAGTAACGTTAGTTATGAAAATTAAAATACAATGAAAGTCCGTATTATAAATAGATTTAAAGTATTTAAATCGTGTATTTTAAGAAGTTAGACATTCCATTTTGAGGGCTAATTTTTAAATATTCAGATAAAAAAACTATCGGACTGTTTGATAAATATAAGATGACCGAATTCAAGATGACATTCGGTTTGATCTTCTGCATTATCAAGTGTGACGTTTCAAATCGGCCATCTTGGAATTTTATCGAACAGTTAGATCTATCTGTCTATAGCTCATAAGTCATATAGGCCCTAAGTCAGCATTACTTACTCTCTACTAATAGTTATTTCGCTCTTGGTGTACAATTTTACTGAGTAGACTGCACAGCTGCCATTCCCCAGTGGGCATTGGCGTTGAAGCTAGTGGTCGGAATATGTACGAATATTCTTCTAACCATAAGTACATATTACACCGTTTATTGCAAGACCCGTACCAGCGGTAAAATATACAATAGAATCACTATTATTTGAATTACCCAATAAACGTTCCACGGTCATTGTTTTTGTACCGGCACACTGTTAATTCATCTGGAGCAAAATTCCAGACTTCAATACTATATGTCATTGTGTTGGTCTAGTCTGGAATTCTAGAATACAATTACGGAGTGAATTGGAGCATCCACAATCGCCCACACTCACGTTATTCGATATTAATTCAGCAATGAATAACATTATGCTAGAGGGAGGCAGGCAGCGTTATTTATTGTACGCTTTCCATTCTCGAGGACAACACTACAAATAACTTGATAAAGTTACGAGCGACTGAATACATATCTAGTGTGTACCTTACTGGATTTGAAATGTTAATCGTGCGAATAATGATACACTTGCAATATATTTTGTTTTACAAATTAGATCTGTTTTGAAATAAGACACTTTTTACGGATGATTTCGCGATTTATTTACATTTTGTTTTAACCTGACGTTTCAGACTGTCTACGGTTCGCGTAAACCGAAGAAACAAATATAGATCTGTTTTGAGAACATTGCATGGACAGTGACATTGGAAAATTCTCATATGTAACGGAATCGCTAATTTTCCAATTAATCTAATTTTGCTTTGCTTGGACCGTGTTCGACTGGTTGGTAGAGAATGCATTTGGCGTCAAGTTCACCATTGTACACCGTTTCGTGGAGATAAAATAAATAATACACATTTAACACAAAAATTTGAAGGATTCAAAAATATTTTTCAGTGAAGAATTAAAACTTAACAGTTATTATATTTTTTCAAATGTAAAAAACACGCTGCAATTATTAAAAGTCAAACGTTTATTTTTAATGTGTTCTCGCTGCTAAAATTGGTCGAACGCAGCAATGTGCATCGTTAAAAAAAAGCCTTTCTCGAAACGCATAAATGGGATGGTATTTTCAGGAAAGTTTATTACTGCCGAGTTTGTAATGGTTTCAGATTAAAACTTTACACATATCGCCGTGATGAACTGTGCTGAAAACGGTGGAGAAAATTACCGAGTGTGACAGTAATAATAGTCCTCCTGGCCGATTTCGACCACGGCGGCCAATCTCAACAGAGATCAGCCAACTACGCAGGAGACAATATAGTGCACAAGCGTGAGCGCAAGTGTGTATTGAGTACTGCACTCACTGTTCCATCACTCTCAAAGTTCGGTGAGGCGGCAATCCGACATGACCGAAGAGAAATCAGGCGCAGGACGGCTTAACGTGCTTTCCGAGGCACGGGGTTGTAACACTGCCAACTTCCCGACTCCGGGCTGCTTTTGAGAAATTCATGACAGAAAATCTCAGAAACAATTTTTGGCTCGACCTGGGATTCGAACCCGAGACCTCGCGGATGTAAGGCAGAAACTTTGCCACTACACCAACGAGCCAGTTAATCAACGAGTCTGACAATACAATGCTTGTAACATCTCACTCGCATTTCTTTAATAATGCCAGACATTTTTATTACTAAATAAAAAGCCCTTTTCAGATTACATTAACATATCGTCAAGGATTAACATTTTGATAGGTACAAATTACAATAACGGTTATTAAATGTTTTCAAGAATGCTAAGATAATTGACATTACTGATTTGCAGGAGTACCTACCTACAAATCATAGCAAGAATGACGTTAGTAAGACTGCAAACATGTGAAGGACTGCCATGTATTTGTTTGTTTAGGGTTATGAAAAATGTAAGATAGAAAATATTACGTTCCTCTGCTATTACGGAATACAACTCTGGCAACACGAACCAAGGAGTGATTTAAAAAGAATTTAGTTTAGTTATATCTTTAGGCCCATATCAGAAGGGGTGATGCCGTATTTGTCTGCCAATTTGAATAACTTTGAAACCCATTTCAAAAATATTAACACTTAAAAAATTCTTTTCGGCTCCGGTCATCGGGGAGGATTCGAACCTTTGGAAGTCCGGTCCAATGCTCTGACCACTGAGCTACCGAGAACCTTAATCGAGTCGTTGAATTTTGAAAGCGATTTCTTTTAGAAATCCATAATATGCGACATACCGAGACGCGAAGGACCTCGTGAGTCGCATCGTGCACTTTTCGCATTGCGTACCTTACGTGGGACAACACCTCACACCGTCGCCGTGACTCGCTGCTAGTCGTTAATTCGCTGACACTCGCGAGTCGCACCAACGGTATATATACCTACCTATACCGATAATGTATGTTGGTTCTTGAGACTCTATTTTGACGACCTCTTTGGTGTAATGGTCAAGAAGTTGTCTTTTTACCAACAGGTATTTGTGTGTATGAACATGTCTGTTTGTACTAGTCTGAATGTTTTATGTTACATAAGTTTATTTGTAATACCACTCTTGATTCTGATATCTGTAAAACAAGTGCTTTAGCTTCTTACCACACGGAGTCAGATAAATGTATGTAATGTTGTTGTATATTTATTCATTCATCTTACTTAATTTCTACAAATAAAAAGCTTTAGATCTGCGATTTATTATAAAGAAGCATGCGACAACCCTAGTAGCTAAGGCCGCGAGCACACTGCAGTATACCTTTATCGAGTGGATGTGTTCACAGATAAAAACATTGTGCAAACAGGCTAAAGCGTAATACAGGATACGGCAACAGTGCCACTTCTGTTGGATAAAGCCGTGAAATATGAACGCAAATAAAATAAAACACTGAGTCGCGCCTTAAGAAACGAATTCTCTTTATTACAGCACTTTGGAAGGGTTTGTTTATGGTGGGAGTTTTGAGTTATGTCTATTTATATATGTGTTTATTTTTGGAACATCTATTGTTTGTGAAAGAAAAAGTACAAATTTAAAAATAATATTTGAGTTATTTTTTTTTATTGATAACATCGGAGAGGGATGAATAATTTCAATAAGTCTTTGGTTGCAATAATACGCTCCAATTTGGTTGCAATACTCATCGATAAAAGATCATACATCTAAGTTTAGTTTGAATACCTAAATGTTGGTATTTTGGTTCATTAAGTTGACTTTTATAATTTTATTGAAACACGACTATAGATAATATTTAAGATAAAATAATGACTGAAATACTCATTTTATCTAGACAATAGACACTACACACTGGTATAAATTCTAGCACAAGAAAATTTTTTTGCAACGGTGAAAGTTATAAATCTTTACATAAAATATTACCATAACATATGAAGTTACAAAATAATATGACGCTCTTATGAATTCTTAATTAAATAGATCAACAAGAACTTACGGACAATAACACAAAAGCTAGAAATAATATTAGTTTCAAGAAACTTGAGCCTCAATTAATTCATATTTGCAGAACAACTAATTGAAAGTAAGTATCAAGTTCTAATTATTACACGTGTATACTCTATCGCGTGAGAAGTAGTCATTTTAAATATTTGAGTAACTTTATAAAATTATTTGTATTTCATTATTATTGACATAAGTAGATTTAAATAAACAGATAACATTAACTTATTTATTAAAGCTGTGTTGCACAACAAAATTATACATAAGGTTGGCTTAACACCGTAAGGCATTCTTTACCAGTCATACCTTTAGGCTAAGCAGAACTAATTAGTAGGCGGTGCGACAAAGGAAAACTAAACTCATAATAAATAGAAGAGAAAAATAAATAAAATAAACAAATTCCAATATAAAAGTTATACCAACTTTATTATTGGATATTCTATAACTAAAGCAAATAAATGATTCTATTCTATTCTGGTTGGAAAATGAAAAAATTGGTATATTAAAAAAAAACTTAAGATTGTTTTAAAATGTTACTGGCAATATGCTGTTAACTTTATGCAAATAGAAAAAAAATAACACTGGCTGGCATGTTCCAAATGCAAAAAAGAAAAAATGTGATACAAATATTCAAATATTTTCTAGAACGATATCGAACACAAAACAAAAGGCTAGGCCAAAGAAAAATGTTTCGCAAGGCGCAATATTGGGTCCATGCGGGACGTTATCGTACTGTATCGACTTATCGTCTCGCTATCGGTCACCGACACAGCCGTCCCGTGTGTAAGTCTAGCTCAAATATTGTCCGAACGATTACTTTGAAAGTAACCGGTTTGCTTGTGTTTTTTTTAATGATCCAATATTGGCAGCAATGATGGTTGCTTGTTGGTTTGTGCAACGTAGTGTGCAGTTAATGTTACCGATCTAACCGTCATTTTGAAATGTCGTAGAATTAGTTTTTTTTTCTCCGTCCACTGTTCGCCACACAATCACAAACTGCAGTGATAACTATAGACTCGTATTATGAAATTGACACTGACATGAAATCCCATGCAGCAAGTGTAGTCCTATGCACGTATCGTATTTGATAATAATAATAATAATTCATTTATTTATTCAGTCTTCTAAGGACCTTCTAAGGATAAAATAAAATTAAGGATAAAATAAAATAAAAATAAAATTAGATAAAATTTACCAAAACACTTTAATTTACAAAGACACTGCTTTAAGTAGTTATAATTGGCACACGTCATACATAACTTGAACTCATACTCAAATCAGTGTCGTATTTTGATGACAACAACAGCTGAATCTATTTTTACATTTTTATTTTATTAGTTTTTGGGAAACATTCAGTTTTAACAGTACATTACAAAATATGTCATTAAAATAATACATAAACCAATTAAGTTTCCTCAGCTTCAATAATACACGGAGTAAACCGATTTGAAATTTGAAAATTTGTTGAGAAGGTTAAAATATTGAAGAATTTCGTTTTATTTTTATTTTTAAAGCCAGTTGATATTATGTTGTAGGTATATTATTGACATTACATTCCTAATTTGAGAGTTAACTTTAAAATAAAATTAAATAAATAAATAAAGTCATAGACAGCAATCGCAACTGAGCCTTAACCCTCCTTTAAAAAGCTCTAGTTACAAACTCGACCTCTATAGTAGAACAATAAAAAGACTAAAGGAACGCAAATCTTCCCGTAAGTTACTCCAAATGGAAAGCTCGGCTGTTCAAAGCGATGCATTGTATAGCGATGCATACTATATGTTTTCCATATGTTAGGGCTGTCTCTGGAGATATTCAAGTTTTTTTTAAATATTGAAGCCGTCAAGCGATAACGCTTAAAAATTTTTTTTTCAATATTTTTTTTTAAAATAGTGATAGGCTTATTTGCCTTAACTTCGAAGTCAGTAACTACGATTTTTATTGACGAGTATATTTCATTCAATTCAAATTCTTTATTTCGGACAATAAGATCCATGTGTGAGAACAATGTTAGTAATTACAAATATTTTATGGTTCTTAATGTGTCATGAACCTGGGGGCACTCCCTGCGATTAATTGCTACCCGAAATTTTAGGACAACCATTAAATGAATAAAGTAATTTATAATTTTTTTAATGAACTGGTTTGCCAAACTATTGCAACGATAAGCTTTATAGATCGATAGATTTTTATTGCACACCACAGAAAACATAATTAATTAAGATGAGGTACGATTTTACAACGTAAAAATAAAAAAGCCTATTTACTATTTTATTCTTTTGACGGCCCTACCGTGTTGATGCATAAATCTTTTCCAGAGTAAGTCTGTTTATTTTACACTTCGCCTGGAAACTGCAGGTGTTTTGTGCGAAAAGCGAATACGTGTAGGGCTGATGTTTTTGCGCTTATTAAATTACGCCTAAGAAAAGGGGTTGTAACTCCTTATCCGTATTATTATGGAGATAAGGTGGTTTAAATGGTTGATATGCGCTTTCAAGAGATGAGCTCTTAAGTTATATAGCTATTATGTTAAATAGGCTAATGAAAAGAGGCTTTTTGAGCCTCGGTGGTGGATCCTGTTTATGTTTTTCTATTCTCCGATCACAGAGAAATTACTGAATGCTTAAATCTAACACAAAGTTATAGCTGTTACAACTATGTATACAAATTTTAGTACATGTAATATTAGCAAATGACACACGAAACCAACATATATTTATTTAAAACGGTTGTGGACGTCGTACGACTGATATGATGATGATACTGATCAATCTAACTTTTACGACGATCGTCATTTTTTATTCAAGCCGAACTACTATCTCTTTCGGTTTTTGGCTACACTTCCCTTCACTCACGTTGTCGTTAGAACACTTAGAATCGCCAGGTCTAGCCGGAGCAATCTCATTTTCTTCCAGGCAGACGGGGCAGGGATCGCCAACATTCCCGATCCCGTGTTTAATATTTGTCAATGTTCAAGACTCGGGATAGCCGCGTTCGACGTTCAGTGTTCAATTTAACTGAACACGGCGGCATCCTACCTCGGGAACACGCGCCAACGTTATTGGTTCACGTAAAATTTACGAGCCGGCAATAAGCGGTTATAACTAGACGTAACCGGATTACGCGTTCGGTAGCGCGCCAAAAAAACGCGTAATAAGCGAAACGCGGAGATAAGGGTTATATGGGCTTTTCTTCGTTGAATTTGGAAAAAAAGTGAAAAATAATGTACAATTTGGAAATATTGAGATGGTGTAGCTCATGATCTGCCTGGGGGTTCCCAAACGTATACAACCAATTTATATGTATAACTTGTCTTACTTAATGAGTTTGATTTACACTACAGTTACCTTGATTACAAAACATGATGCTAGGGGGTGAATTTCGTGATTTTGCACAAAAGAACCCGTCACGGGTGGATGCAAACTTAAGGTTTTAAACATATCGTTACCACTTTCAATTATGTGACTGCGATAGCATTATAATGATAATTTGCAATTCCCCCTATAAAATCAACCCTTCGCCAGCGTACCAATTGAATATAGGCAGAGTAATTGTCACTTCTAACAATTTAAAGTCTTCACCGCACAGTGTCACAGGACGGTTTGATTTTTTGACACAAAAGATGGGGAATTTTATTCTGAGCCCTTATTATTGGGAATATCGAGCCCTCGGAAACGGGGTTGTACACTCGGGGAAAAATTTAAGGACTGTACAAAAAATATTATTAAAGATTGAATAATATATTGAAAGCGTTCAGAACGTGATATGAGACACTATTACCATCTTGCTAACCGCTCAACAGAAGGGCTGCTAATCATAACATTGTTTTAATTTTTGGAATGCTTCTTGTGCACAATACAATTCTTCTAGTGTAATACAGTTATTTTAGCTGTAAAGCAAAAATAAAGAAAAATAACATACAGTTTCACTCAAAACTGTCAGTAAGCCAGTCACCAGGCAAACATATTTCAAATGTTATATTTTCACTGTTCCCCTAGACATGTCCTCGAGTGTATCAGTGAGTCGTTCGACAGATGGCAACCCAATCATTAGTAGGTAACGAGATCCTCGTATTGTGTCACATCGAGCGCGACTGATTGTAACTAGTTATTGACAAATGGCACATTATTGTCATTTACGAGATAACTGTGTCACCTATAAAGTTAAATGAGGACATCTCACTGGTACAGTGACATGGTTACCTAGAATTTAATGATAAAATTGATGTCTCACTTGTATAGTGTCAATATTTGAGTTCTTCGTGAGAGGTAAGTATCGCATGTTTTTCACTTTATTTGGTCATTATTTTTTTTGCGTAAGAGTACACTTAGCCAATCAAAATAATAGCCAATTAATTGGTGCAATAAAATTTAAAAAATAAGTCAGGCCAAAATAATTTCAATCGTGTAGAAGCTATAAAAGGAAGACTCGGATACCGGACCGATCCGGTTACATCCAGATTCAAATTGTTTTACACAAGTCCAAATATTTTACTAACTGTATCCACTTTATGTCAATTTAAACGCGTTGGATTTCGGAGAATTGGCGAAAATATTAGGTAATGAAATGACTTTGTACTTATCAGGCAATAATCCTGTAGTTATAAAGTTAAGCGAAGTGTTGTGGAACTGAAGAGTAATAGAGATTTCAGATTGAGCTCTTGAAAATGAACCCAAATTGGAACAAGTGTCTGAGGCAGGGTAAGAATCAGTGGTATCCATACTAATATAATAAATGCTAAAGTAACTCTGTCTGTCTGTCTGTTACTCAATCACGCCTAAACTACTGAACCGATTTGCATGAAATTCGGTATGGAGATATTTTGATACCCGAGAAAGGATATAGGCTACTTTTTACCGCGGGAAAATAACGCATTCCCTTCGGAAAATTCAATTGTACCGATCGCTTTTACGCCTAACTTACTGAACAGATTTAAATAAAATTTGGTAAGAAGATAGTATGAGACTTAAGGAAGGACATGAGTTATTTTTGAATTTGTTTTCCCGTAATACAGAGTAGTAACTTTGTATTACCGAAAAACAACGCATTGCAAAAAAACAACCTAACGCGGACTATGTCGCGGGTACAAGCTAGTAAAACATAAATCTAACGTACTTATGTTTGTAAGTAGGTAAGGTTATTAAAGCAATTATTTATTAAGGCCTTTAGTGTTTCTATTGTCTTATTATATAGAGCAACAATACGTTCATCCATCAGATACAAAAGCCCTGTACAAAATTAGAAATCTCTTCTTCTTAGAAATCAATCTGTTCAAACTTATGTTATTAACTATTTAAAGTACAAACTAGAATAGCACTTAGGTACCTAGACTTCAGTTCAGTCGTTTGTGATTCTATTTTAAATATGCACCAAGCTTTATGGGTGACGTGGGCTAAAAATACACTGAACCTATGGGTTGTGCGATGGGGTTTTAGTTCGGTCGCATGCTCGTTAAATATTTTATGGGGTGCAGTGATGCGAATGTGATCACAACGGATAGAGTGGTCTGTGTGTAGTATCTGTGTAAGCACATAAAAAAATTACATAAGATAAAAATATGTAGTATCTGCTTTTTGGACCGTATCACTGTCTTGCTTACGGCTTACTGACAGCGTTTTTATTAAAAAAAATAATAATAATACAAATATACAACAACATCGGATACATTGAACTGACTCCGTGGTAAGTAGCTTAAGCACTTGTGTTACAGATATCAGAATCAACAGTGGTATTACAAATAAATTTGAATAAATACATATAACACCCGGACCAGTACAAACAGACATGTACATGCACACAAATGTTTGTACAGTGCAGGGATCGAACCCGCGACCTCTTGGTTAATAGTCAACTTCTTTGACCATTACACCAAAGTGGTCGTAAATAGTACAAAATTGCGATTGACAGTGCTATAGCAGAACATCTGTTTAGCCTAAAATCATTACTGATATTAAAGGTTAACTTTTATTAACTTACCATTTTAATTATTAACCTTCGTGTTTAGACGTTGTGGAAATTCCTTTTATCATCAAATCAAACACATAGAATTACCACATCAAAATAAATAACAATTTGAATCACAGTTGTATATATTTATCGTCGATCGAAAAATAATTGGTTTCATGTCGTTCCCATCTGATTCTGATTGAAAGGTGGTCCTATTGTTTCCTGGCGGTCGCTTCATCGATTCGTATTGCTTTTTAACCGACTGCAAAAAAGGAGGTTATCAATTTGACTTTATTTTAAAAAAATTGTCAACTTTGCGAACTGAGATAAGCAGTGAACTGTTCGATTATTTTTTCGTTGGTCGGTTAAGAAACAGTGGAGGGAGTTCTTTAAAAATTTCGTCAAAGGCTGTTTTTTTGTTTTGAGCAATAGGCATTCAGATTTTGAGTACAATTGCGGCTAAGTTAGATCATGTTTCGAACCTTTTTGTAAGCACTATAATGAAACGGGAAGAACTGAGAAAAGATTTTATCTTTTTTTTCACAAAATTAAAAATAAATACATAATTTTATCATTGGCTCAATTTGAACTTGGTAATAATACCAAAAAATTGAGCAACTATGCGTAAAAATGATTAAATTCTTATAACCCTCTCGCTGCGTGCGTGTTTATTGTATTTTACGCAAAAAAAAACGGATTAAAACTAGCAAACTGTAGCCTTTTTATAGCGGCCAACAGCCGGCGGGTACACTCGCCACAATAAATACTGTGTCACCCCAAAAAAACGACAGTAACAATTCACACAACGAGATAAGTAAAAATATGAGCTTGTTAAACCGTAAAAAGTAATAATGGGGAGTCGAAAGTCAACAATGCCGGCAGATTCGCGGCGAAATTATGCACGCTATTATGACGCCGCCATTTTTGTGACACCCGGCTAGACCAAGTGCCACCGAATAAGGGTCGCATTGGAGGGTTAAAATATCATTTGATAATTTTTACTTTATCGTAGTTTTAAATATCCAATAACGCATCGGATCCATCTATAAGGCAAAGCACTAACTAAATTAAACACAATACATATTACACAACATAACAATGCCATTTGTTAATTTAAGGAAAACCTGTTTTCGGCATTACTAGATAGGATATAGTTATAAGAGATGCAATTTGTAAGGATGTTGGTTTTCTAAATAAATAAATAAGACCATTTACGCACTTACTTGCAGTGCATCACGTCTGCACATGATTAAAACATAGGTACATAATATTAGATAAATCGTAAATATATTTTTTTTTGTTCTTTCCCCTTATTAAGTAATTCGATACTACCATCTAACTAATGCGACAGAAAAATGTTTGAATTAAATCTTTGCTACGAAGTCGAACTATAAAATACAATTTGAGATGATGTCGTCGATATTGGCCAACAATCGGAACATATGAGCGATCCATTCAATTACATATTCAATCGCTAGCAGCGCCCCTTGGCGGCTAGCATTGTACTAGCGCCCTGCTATTAGAACCCGATGAACACACAAATTATGAAATGCCTCCTTCGCTTCGACCTGTCATAGATTAGCTTACGGTGAGACGTGACGTTTTGAGCCTAACTTTCATCTTACTCTGAGAAGGCTTGATACTCTTAATGATAATGTCTGGAGATGAAAATGTAGCGTTGTTTGAAGACAAATTAGATCAACGTTTAAACGTTGGGGTATCGCGTTATTTAAACATTTATTACTTAATTAATTCGCCTACTAATACCAAATTACATGCTTGTGTTTATTTTAAATCCCATTAGACTGGAACGATATATGAGACAGTCAATCCAATTTCACCACTGAGACCTTTATGTTTGGCAAACTAAAAAGCCTTTTCTATTCTGGCCCTCGAATAAAAGAATGCTTCTCACAGCAGCTTAAAGCCCACAAAATCTTTGCGTAACTCAAGCCTGCTCTGTGTTCTTATTAAGTGCGCGAGTGCGCCATCAAACGTACCCTGTTATTACGGGCCAAGACGAGGCCGGCTGGCATTACGAGCAATTATGACCGTATCTCGACACGGAGCGGGCACTCCGGTAGGCGTGGCGGTTCTACATTTGAATGACAGCGGTCATTCTTCTTTGCCCGCATTCGAAATTCGAAAAAGAAATGTTTTGTTTTGTTAACGGCCAGTTCTATTATTTTTCAATTGGTTCTCGTGATTGAGGCCGGATTGCCATTGTCACGATTTCCTATCAATTTAGTTGCTGGTAAACTCGATAATTTTAGCTTGGCTACAAACCGATTCACCTACTTAACATCTAAAAGGGATCACTAATTTTACAAACCACAAAGAGTTCCAATAACTTTTATATCAAAAGATTCGATGAAGTATGATTAAATGTTTATACAGAAGCTAAAATGCACGTTTCTTTGAATCCAACGCGTTTTGGCTAGTACCATTTGGCAAGACTCCTATGGCGATCATATAAAATTTTATGTTGCTTTTTTAATGGCTATCGCAGAAACTTGATTAGCGAAAAAGGTCTCTAAAGAGAAATTACGCTATTAAAAATGTTTCCTAAGTTTTTAGATTTTTTAAATGAATAATGAATGAATTAAAAATGTTTCCTAAGTTTTTAGATTTTTTATAATATAGATCTAGCAGTGCAATATACCGTTTTACGACAGAAGTTTTAATATCGCGATCCAGGCACCCATCATTGGTCGGTTATGGCGTTCCGTCGCAATGCATATCACTTTATGAATTCCAATATACGTGTCGTTATACTTTTAACGATCTTGGTGGTTGCTTGTAAACTTTTTATTGAGCGGAAGACAATTTTCTCGGAAGGAAAGAAAAAAAAAGAATTGCGCCAAATATCTGATATTTTCAACGAGTCTTTAAAAAGTGTTTTTTTTTTGTATTACTTTCTTAGTACTTTCAAGTATCAGTATTTTGGCAGTTGGGTTAAATAAATAAATAAACTACAACATCATATGTACATTGATCTGACTTTTGGTAAGTAGCTTAAGCACTTGTGTTACTGATATCAGAATCAACAGTGGTATTACAAATTAAATACAATAGGCTTGTTTCCACTATGAAAGAAATATTCAAAAACTGATTTTCTCTAAAATAATTCATAATTTCAGATGCCTTTACACTAATATTTTTCTGCAGTTCGTATTATTTGATTTTTAATTGGAATTCAAATGATAATTAGTCACTCAGTCGGCATTGCACGCGATGACGTCAAAGTGTGTTATTCCCATACAAACTCTATTAAGAAAAGCGTTTTGACAGTTGATAAAAAGTACGTCAACGATTGGT
Organism: Pyrausta despicata; assembly: GCA_963921415.1. Classification (NCBI taxonomy): domain Eukaryota; kingdom Metazoa; phylum Arthropoda; class Insecta; order Lepidoptera; family Crambidae; genus Pyrausta; species Pyrausta despicata. Next base: position 2,601,121 of record OY992848.1, on the reverse strand, counting down.
GGTGTCAACTACCGTATTACAATAACAAACTTAAATAAATAAATATATCACCCAGACCAGTACAAACAGACATGTTCATGCACACAAAATGTTGGTACCTACAGTGCCGGGATCGAACCCGCGACCTCTTGGCTAATAGTTAACTTCTTTACCATTACACCTAAGTGGTCGTCAAATACATAAACATATCACTTAATACTTTTGTTTGACGAAGCAGAAAATTTTCAATATCTATGAACTGTATAAAAAATATATTCTTCACCGAACTCCACATTCCACCGATCCTAATTAAATAAGTTCACTCCGTGCATTCGTAATGAGCATAAAAATTTTAATATTTCAAGGCATTAGTAGAAAGGGGTCGGCTCAAAATGATTAATGAGTAGATAGTGGCGCCCTCTACTCGTTATTATCATACCATGTCTTTTTTATAGTTTTATTAGCTCTCGGTTGTTAAACACCTTAATTGGGGCTCAGATGGGACGTTTGATCAACTTTTAGGGATGGGTGGCGGAAAATTGAATATTTAAATACTATGAGGCTCAAAAAAATATTAAATTTTTGAACATATTATAAGCAGCATATTAAATATGGCGATGCGTCTCAATGTTTGTTTTTGAATAAATAATGTAAAGCCTATAGATGCAGTTGACTATCAATTTTTTAAAATAGTTTATTAAGATGCTACAGAAATATTATAATTATAAAAAATTAAATGATTTCCGCTAGCAACAATATTAAAAAAATAAAAGTCAAAAGAGAGAATCCGATTTATCTTTACTTAAAGTTTCATTTTTTCATTTTTCAAGTCAACATTTCGCAAAAATTAAGTACTTAAGTATTATGAACGTACTAAGAGTTTTTAAAATACTTATTTACAAAAAATTTGATATAGTCCAGTCAATTAAGCTTAAATTAGGTAAGAATCTTGAAATTCGAGATACCCAGCTGTAAGTCTGTAAATTAAAACACATGAAAACACACGAGGGAATCATTCATTCGATAAATCACAGTCCAAATATCGCGAGATGCAATATATCGGCATCACTAAATCTGTTTCGAAAGCGTACTTATTACTTTTCCGGTCAGTTTAATTAAGAACTTTGGTGCTTCTGTTATTATTATAGTCTTAGTTAATTCACTGGATGTTAAATTTAAACACACTTAAAGATAAATGGACTACCACTGGCGGGACTCGAACCTGCAACTCTCGCAAGCCGGGCGATTGCTCACCCAATGGAGCTACCGTGACACTAACTGATCGGTCTGAATTTCTTTAAGTGCTCTATAGGCGGCAGCTATACAAGATTGATCACTGTTGCGGTAAGATGCCTGCAACTTAAATGTGTTTTAATTTTACATTCTAAAGAATTTTGCATTGTTAATGCTAAAAAATAAAGTAACTTCATGTTGGATGTTATTAAAATGCAATAGCTTGGTTTATGTAATAATTTAATTGAATAACTTAGTTTAGATGAAACTATTTCATAAAATTGAGTCACTGTTATGGAATGAATCACTCAAACGTGACTAACGCCAGATGGATGGATTTAGTTGGAATCACCAAGATATTTTTGGTTACAGGCTATTTTAAGAATTATATCTTCAACTATATTTTAAAGGAATTCGTGTACATATCGGATCAGGAATACAAATCGAGTTGGTATTACTTTATATTTTTCAAAATTATCTTAATACAAGGTGGCGACCACTATATGACAATTGAATTTCTGTCTGTTACGCTCTCACGCCAACACTACTAAACAGATTATGATCAAATTTATAACACACACAGAATCTTGCCGACCATGTATGTGTACCAAATTTCATTCAAATCTATTCAGTAGTTAAGACGTGAAAGCGTAACAGATAGAAAGTCAATTTGCGTATTTGTCGTCACCAACCTGTATATTTTTATTTTATTTAGCCTATGTCATCCCACTGCTGGGCAAAGGCCTCCCCCAAATCCCTCCATCTGTCCCTGTCCATTGCCAACGTTTCCTAGTCCCTTGTTGTATTGACCAAGTCATGACATCATCGTTTCTTGGGTCTGCCTCTTCGGCGATAGCCGTCTGCAGGCACCCATTTGGTGACGACCCACCAAACCCACTACCACACACCACACACTCACCAACACCTCTCTGGATGCTTCTTGCAGATGTGTCCCGCCCACTCCCACTTTAATTTTGCGGTTTTGTTGCCCACATCAGCGATACCGGTCCTGGAGCGGATGGTAGTATAATAATACTATTATTTATTTGATCCATTAGGTGATCCATTAGGTATTATTTTTTGTAATCCATTAGGTGCCGAAAAATTAGTAAGTAGGTTACGGTAGATACCTATCTAGGTAATCTTATGAGAGAGGTGATAACAGTTTTATTGGTTTTGATTGAAGTCTTGTAAAGTATTACAGGTGTAAACAAAAATTCGACGTTCTGTATTATAGATGCGGCATTGCCAAAGTTGGACGGTAAATACGCAAAAAGTGAGCGCAAAGTTTCGCCGTTTGGTTGCGCGCCAACTTCAGCGGACACCGACTAGAGAATAATCCTATCCATTGTTTATGATAAATACCCGGTTTACATTCGTTTTCATACATTTTTAATGGGACACGTTTATTCATTGGTGTTTGTTTTATAACTCAACCATCTTTCGCCTTAAAACTTAATTCTTTAATAAGATAAATAGATAGATATATCACAACAATCACGCCAAATCTCTAGTCCTAAATTAAGCTACGCGGCTTGTGTTATGGATACTAGACAACGGATAAACATACTTAAATACTTTTTTTTGTAAATAAATACATATTATACATAGAAAAAACACCCAGACCAGTACAAACACACATGTTAATTGCATACTTATGCTTGTGTGCGGGGATCGAACCCGCGATCCTTGGTTTTAGAAATCCGACCTGTGGACCACTGCACCAAGCGGTCGTCACTGTAATTGCATTAACGCCTCAAACAAACAGGGGTTTAATGTGTTTCTGGAGACGTGATATTTAAATATTGTATTAATAAAAGACCGGTACTAAAACGAGGTCAAAATTTAAATAAAGATGACTTGAAATATTCATTACCTAAGTTCGGTCGTAGTTGCTAAGTAAATGTTCAGTACGTAGCAAAGATAATTAAATACGAGGGAATATGAAAAGTTTTGTCGAGACGTCGATCGTCGGAGCTTAATATTTGGAGTTGTAAATATTATTTTAATATATAATTATGGAAATGAAGTGTATACGAGCAGGGTTAACCATGGCAAGGTAAGGTACTCTTGGAATGTGTCTGATAAACCATATATTTTGCTCTCGCATTCAATATAACCTTAACTTTAATCCTAATAAATAAATATACTTATTTTTTTCTCTATACTGCTTGGCACAACAAGATTGTTTTCCCATTTAGTTGCTACTATGTTTGACTTTTGTCTGCAAGTGTCATTGAAACTGTGAGGATGGTCCAGTGACCTCACTCACTACTGGAATCGGTTCTGAAGGGTGTACTGGAATATACTTATTGAATACAATTTTATTCATACAATTTTACCGCAACAAGCTCCTTGACATTTTGATGTTAGAAAAAAATGTTTTGTTTTTGAGAAACCTGCGTTTATTTCATAGTATTTGCGTTGGAGATTTAATTGAGTGAGATGCTGATATCTCACATGTTTTCAAGTATGTAAATTCATATTTTTTAAACCTTTAATCACTTAATTATTTAGTTAGTTATAATTATTTTTTTTAATACAGCTTTATCATAGTTCTGAGTCAATGAAGAGAAAATTATAAATATAACTTGCCCAATATCTAAGCAAATTAAAACAGTTTTGCGAACTGTGATAAGTTTATTCTGTGTAATGAAACTAATTTTATTAATCTTCAATTATTTTAACTGCAGTATTTTCTATGAGAAATGTTATGATCTTAATGTAAAGATTTTGGGAAGGATGGACGAACGAAGAGAGCTCTTCAAAATAATAACCGATTTTTAAGTGCAGGTATCGTTTCTTAATTACTTACTTTGATCGAAGTGAATGTTTTAGGTGTTATAGTGTTTTATGCAACACGACTAGTCACGACCAACACTTGTGTCAATATCAATCGCGCTTCGTTACGCAGGACACGATCATTAAACGTACTATCGCGGTCAACGCCGCATACATAACACCTTTAAGGCAAAAAATTTTTGCACATCGCGCGCAACCCCGCTTGCTGATTTCTCTGCGTGTGTCGAAGTGGATGCAAACAATTTTCGTTCGTTCACGCGGCACTGACCGCCAACGTACATACCTTTGATATTGTCGCGTCGCTTCGGATAGCACTTGTCTCGTTTGTTGCTTATGTAGGACAACGGATAAGACTGTACGGTCGCAAATACTAACTAAGCCGTGTGATTTCAAATTACTCGATTATGTCATCGTTAGCGCCACCTATCGTTTTTTTATTGTAATGAATTCGGATTATCATAGCAACCACAAGTTATAATTATTCTTTTTTTTATATTTAAATTAGCAATAAACGTATCATTGTATCTCATTGTCGTAAACCCAGAATTACTTTTTGTATTTTTGGTCAACTTTTTTGCCATCACTACTTACCCACTTCAAGCCTTACGCAGCCGATAAAAAACGGCCATTTTGTTTGTAATCCAAATCACGTATGAGGCACTGATAAGTCGACTTTACGTGCTACTTCGTTTGCAGTCGCGCCCCCACTTTGTCTGAGAACTTCCGACAGGACCATATTTTCAACCATCCGACGAAAAAAAGAGGTGTTAAAAGTTTGCACCCTATGTCTGTGTGTGTATGTGTGTCCGTCCATTTGTGGCATCGTAGCTCTCCCGAACGGATGAACAGATTACAAAGCGTTTTTTTTTTCGAAAAATAATTAAATCACAGTGGTCTTTAGCTAATAGTCCTCCTGGCCGATTTCGACCAAGGCGACAGAGATCAGCCAACTACGCAGGAGATATTAAAGTGCACAAGTGTGAGCGCAATACACAGGTGCACTTACTGTTCCATCACTCTCAAAGTTCGGTGAGACGGCAATCCGACATGACCGGAGAGAGATCAGGCGCAGGACCAACGGCTTAACGTGCTTTCCGAGGCACGGGGGTGTCACACCGCCAATTTCCCGACTCCGAGCAGTTTTTGAGAAATTCATGACAGAAAATCTCAGAAACAATTTTGGCTCGACCTGGGATTCGAACCCAGGACCTCACGGTTGTAAGACAGAAACATTGCCACTACACCAACGAGGCAGAATGTTCACAATAACAAATTTCTTTTGTTTCAAAACGACTAACGTTCACACACTCTCTCTCTCATCAGCCTATATACGTCCCACAGCTGGGCACAGGCCTCACCTCAACAATGAGGTGGTCCGAGCCATACTCCACCACGCGGGCTCAGTGCGGATTGGTGGAGGGTTGTTTGTAAGGTAAGTAACCAACCTTACGTTCACACTACACAATTCTATATTTTAGAGTCATTTGGTAAAAATTAAATTTCTACGTTTGATAAGTAGACCAGTTAATGGAGACCAGATGCACACCTAGTTTTTAATATTTTATTTAAGTATTTTATATTGTTTCACTTCCCCTATTACTGTTTCTTGACATAAACAAAAATAATTCTGTTGTCATCTGGAGAAAGAGTGATAGACTCCTATCAATTTCCCGATCAGCCCTAGTGTCCCCTCAAATATGGCTATCTTGCACAACTATTTGAAAGTTTAAACCATCGAACCTACTGTATTAGGTTCTTGTTAATCAGTTTTACCGCTGACCTCTTTCTGTGAAGCTCGTCTAAATTATCGCGACCTGTCTTCGACCGCTTTAACGGATGTTTGGCACCGATGCTTTGTTCAGATCGAATCTGAATTGAAATTGAAAATTATTTTATTGGCATTCAAAAAAATTAAATTAATTTTTTTTTGGAACTCAAAAAACATAAAATAAAAATAAAACATTTAAAGAGAGAAAAAAACATTGACTAAGTGCCAACAAGGTCCCCGACTCAGCATTAATCGCGGCAGCAAGAAGCTGGCCAGGACGCTGGTTTTAAGGAGACCTTGGAGGGTTTATACAAATAAAAAATACAAAAACTATACAACCAATAATAAGCGAAGAAAGAAAAATAAAATAAATCATCACATAAAGAAAATGAATGCAATTCAACAAACAAATACAATATAATATGACGAATTGATCACCACTTTGGTGTAATGTGGTTGGTCAAGAAGTTGACTATTAACTAAGAGGTCGCGGGTTCGATCCCCGCACTGTACAAACATTTGTGTGCATGAATATGTCTGTTTGTACTGGTCTGGGTATTATATTTATTTTTAAGTTTATTTGTTATACCACTGTTGATTCTGATATCTGTATCACAAGTGCTTAAACTACTTAGCACGGAGTCAGATTAAAGTATTTGATATTGGTGTATATTTATTATTTTTATTTATAAAAATAAAAATTAAATTAAATTAAATAAAAAAAAAGGTCAAGTGCGAGTTGGACTCGCACACCGAGGGTTCCGTACAAACCTGTAGGTATATAAGTTTTTTTTTAGACTACATAGTTTTTTTTTGTCAAATTTTTTTTTATATGTATGATGAAACTGAACATTTACGGTTTCGTAATTTTTCCTGTATCTGTACTATAAGACGTGACTTCGTACTAAATTTCATGATTCTAAGTTTACGGGAAGTACCCTGTAGGTTTTGATTCCCGTGCGAGTTTCGAAAATTTGCGGCCTAAATGGCTGTATCTTTTGATTGCGTTGGTTTAGAAGGTTGATTTTTCTACAGCTTCCAGAGCAGTAGACCTAAGTATCATATATAAATTTCAGTTTGATACCTCCACGCGTTCCTGAGAAAAACGGTCTTGACAGTTGGACGGACGGATAGACAACAAAGTGATCTTATTAGGGGTTCCGTTTTTTATTTGAGGTACGGAACCCTAAAAGTAACACAGTCACTACAACAGTTAATGACAACGGTCGGGGTGACGCCTATTTTTGTCATTTGGCCTTCGCTTATTTCTATTTGAAACGTAAACAAAAGATTCATCTACAAATATCTGAGCCACAAGCCACACTTGCATCACTTTTTTGCAACAAGATCAAGAACACAGCATGTCAATTTAAGTAAAAAAGGACATTCATATTTCTAGTACGTTGTTACTGTGTGTTGTTACGATGTGCATATCTGATCAAATGATTTGAATTTAATGATGACAAGAAGGAATTGCACAATTCCAAAAATTGCAAAGCTGGTAAACATATTCGTGTTTAGTCACCTGTCCTCAATAAAAAAAAAAATGGTGCTGAACTGCTGATCGATATATTTTAGTGACCAAAAAATAAGCTTGAAACTTCCTTTTCATACCTGTACCAAGCGATTTTAAGGCTATAATATCCAGGGGTGATATGTAGTCGGGTCAATTGCAGCGTATCGCAATTAAAAAAAATAGATCACAAATTAGCAGCACATGGTTTATTTTTAAATGTCAACATTTGAAATAGTCAAGGTGCATTTTGAAATACATAAGCCTTTTTCAATTTCTAAATAATATTCCATTACACTTGCAAGTAAGAAGTAACAAACCAACACTAACGGCCATCACTATCACTTCTGCGAATTAGCACCTTCGACACTATCTCTATCTCTTTTTACATAACACTGTTAGAGCAGGACGACATTAACGCAGGTGTGTTTGCCACGTGATTATTTGGTGCTACTTTTGACGACTCTTGCGCATGGCTTTGTTATAATAATTGAACTAGGGACTTTTGTTTGAGGAAGTGATAAAAAGTGTATTGTGCAATGTGCGGGCTGGGGGGAATTGGTTATTGAGTGCGATTTAAGAACTACAATTTTACTGATTTACAATTTGAAATAAGGTTTTTTTTTTTAATTTAACTTCGTATTATTAATATGGCTTAGTTATATTTTGTTTTCAAAATTTCATATCAATGGGATTATCTGTAGATTTTTGGGTATCTTAATTTCGAAAAGTGTACTACATACATATATGCAAGGTACGATTTCTTTTGACTATTGGGTACGACGCATAAGCAGTAGTAAAGTTGCATAGAAGAATGAGGCACGCAGGTAGAATTTAAGAATTGTAAACCTAAAGCAGAAATGCATCCCTTTTACTCACAACATATTTTTTCTGGTTTCGGGAACTCGTGTTTAAAATTCGAAAACATTTTTTAACATCCAATTATAGCGGCCAGTCCAGACCTACGCCAACCGCATCTCTTAAGCGTGATAAAAATGAAATGTTTGTTTTAAATTTAACCTGAGCCACGCATGACAGCTGTCGGTCCTAACGACCGTCCCACCAAATGATCCGTTAAAAATATAACAATTTGTCGTGTTCTACTATCGTTTGTTTTGTTATAATTTCTCATTCCGTTTAGTTTCGCTCAATTAATAATCAAATCGTGTGTAGTGTAGAAATTAGACTTGTCATTGAGTAGATGACCAATTTTATTGTATACAAAGTATACATTTTAGGGTTAGTCTATAAGTACACACGCTCTTACTCACATTTTACGAGTACATAATTATTGTAAGTAAGTAATATGGGAACAGTAACTATAAATAATAAATAAATAAATAAATATTTCACAACAATCACACCAATTCTCTAGTCCCAAATTAAGCTACGAGGCTTGTGTTATGGGTACTAGACAACTTATAAACATACTTAAATACTTTTTTTTGTAAATAAATACATATTATACATAGAAAACACCCAGACCAGTACAAACACACATGTTCATGCACACATATGCTTGTACTGTGCGGGGATCGAACCCGCGACCCTTGGTTTTAAAGTCCGACATGTAGACCACTGCACCAAACGGTCGTCTACTATTTTTGGAATTATTTTTTTTGGATAGTCAAATTGACTATCCAATTTAAAAGGATTTCAATGATACAACCCACTTTTTCGAAAGTCCACTTTTTTATTTTTATTGCTAGAAAGAACGAATCTGATTTAACTCCGAAAATCTGCAAAACTCCGCAACTTCGGGATAAAATAATACTTTTCAGTACTTTTCATTTTTTTTAAATTCGTAGTATCAATCGTTGCCTTGACCAATGATGAATTAATGAAATGCGAACTGTTACTCTATCACCTGCTATTTAACACTTTAACGGACGCTAGCCAGACACAATAGATATTGTATTGTCATAAATGCTATAGCCGTCTACCGTCCGTCAAAGTGTTTACTAATACAAGTCATTGAAGCTTTACAGCTTGTTTTGTTCTTTTCAAAGCCCTGTTTTTTAATATGGTCTCACTGGCTCATTTTGGCTCGCTTACACATATGTTTGGTCGAGAGCACGTGGTAATTCGTGTAAAGTAACCGAAGGTTACTGGTGACGGCATCTTTGTAACTGATAAATATTGAGCATCTGGTATTTGAAACTCGACTAAGATAAAACTCCCCCTTAAATTATTTTAGATTAGGTTTGGATTTACACAAAGCTTGTTTGATGATTTTGGTCATGTGATATTTTGAATGTTGTTTGTCAAACGATGTTTTCCTAATATTTATTAAATTTTTTTATGAGTTTAACTTTTAAAAGGGTCCAATGTAACGCGCTATCGCACTATACTTTTATAAAAAACCTCACATCAATCATTCTATAAGGGTTGCATCAGTAACTTTTCAAGAACTCATCCTCAAACAGTATAAAACATTCTAAATTCTACAGCCGTACATTTAGTACTCATTTCGTGCATAAAGTTGCTTTTATGAAGAAATTAAAACAATTTTATTAAGGCTCTAAAGCAATCCACTCCCGTTTTAAACACTTTTGAAAAGTTTTTTTAAGCACGCACGAATGTCTGGCACCTGTCCGCCTGTTCCGAGCTTCCCCGAAATCAATAAAATACCTCCAAACCGCTCTGTTTAAGTAAAAAACGCATTAACAACAACATTAAAATAACGTGAGTAAACTCACAGAATGCGGGAACGAAATTTTATTACTTGTTTTAATACTAGCCCCCATAATATTCGGCTGTAAAGGAACGTTGCAACCGCCTCATTATTCAGTGACAAGTCTAATTTTTAACGACTTTAATTGAGCTGTAAATTGAGTAAATTAAGAATTCCGGGCAATTAAATCGGAGACATGTGAAAACGACTCATTTTCCTGCCGTTGCTTAAGCTCAAAAAGGTCCCTACTCTGTTATACTGTGTACGTATTTTAGATATCTACCGTCTTAATCACTCAATCACACAATCTCGAATCTTTTTGAATTTAGTGAGAGACATGTGCAAACAGATAGCTTACTTTAAAAAAAAGTTGTAGCACAGGCAAACGTCGATGCGCAACTTAAATTTCATAATTTTTCACATTTGCAAATGTCAAATTGCACAAATACCACTTGGCTGTCTTCGCATCTACTGACATTTCGCTTACTTTTAGGCCTTCTTGTTAGATAGATCTCTTAGATCTTGTCTGAACCTACATCCCAGTGTGCGGAGTATCTACTGCAGTTTGTTATTATGTAATTGTATTTATCTAATAATAATACGCATAGTAGTTTGTAAATTGATAAGCATTTATTGGACTGGCATGTACATAATTATGTATAAAAGTCCTTAATTAAAGAGAAAAAAAATTAAAAACGCGTTTTGTCTCTATCGGTATTAAAGTAATTGACAGTGACAGATAAATTTTCTTTGTACAAGGCCTTAACTACAAACAAAATAATGATAGAATTAGCTCCTGAATCAAACCGGACGCGCGTTCCATTTGTGATTTCCGTGTTCACCGAAATACAGATAACCTGACGACATCGGTCAGTTGTAAAAGTAACCATTAATATTTATAAACTTATGCATCGGCAGCATAATTTAACATTCAATTCTTATTCAAAAATTCGGGTAAATGACGACTTAAGGGCCTGGGAATTACAGATTAGGGAAATTCATAGTATTTGCATTTTGAGTCGTGAACATCTGTCGTTTATTGGAGTTATATTTTTCATTACGACTCGAATCGATTGGAATTTACCATTAATATAAAATGTTTATTTATACGTTTATTTCTCTGAAGCATATGTTAAAATGTCTTGAGCAGTGAATTCGACTATTTGCATAATGGCAACAGCGCTTCAACCTTGAAACTTTGTTCGTAGCATAATGTGTAAAACTCATTATAATACGGTGTCAAGTTTACACGGCCAACGGAGCCGGTGTGAGAAACTTAATGTTTGTGTTCAATCGAGCAAATTGAAATTAAGGGAAATTCAGAGACGAATATTGAATTAATTACTATTACGGGATTTGAACACGTGTGTTTACAGCGAGTATAGTGTAATCTCATTATAGATAGAGTGTAATTAAAAGACTTATCGATTAGCTTTTAGTTAAACATGAATGAAGATCTTTTGAACATTCGCATCGACAAAATAAATATGAAGATTGTTAAAAGCGATGGTTTTAAACTTATCAAGAGCTGCATTATGATCATTTTTGGTTTGATATTTAACATTCCCAAAATGTCATATGTACCTTTCTTCCAAACCCTAACTTATATCTTACAAACAATGAATCTTCGAGCTCTGCTCAAATGTTACTAAAATTTACATTCATTCGAAAATTCTTAAGAGTCATTATTATGGTAAAAAGCAGGCTGAACGAAACCCGTCGACGATGACACAATGAAATTACGAAAACGTAAATTGGGCAGAAAGCGTACAAGAAATAAAGGTGATTTACGAGACAAGATAGCAAAAGGAAAACTAGATAATACTTAGTAACGAGATGAGCGGTCGGGCACGAGTAACCAATTACAACAATTCACCATAATACTCACAAACATATCATGAGATTACATCAAACTATATAGTTACATGGAAGATAATTACAGTAAAATGTTCCGAGGATCTTTCACAACTTGGGCTCGGTTAGCATATTTCAACAGAACATGCTAAACGATAACCTTGCGACCAAGTTTGAAAATGGACGATGTAACCTTTACACAAAAACAACGACGCTCATTCATATATGCACGATTAAGTAGCTGACAAATCGGAGAGCGTTGTTATATTTGACGACAAATAAAGAATATTATTGTTTCATCAAAGCGAATATATTGACGGTATCCATAACACACACACCTAACAAAGCACTTACCGAGCATTTGGAAAACAAAGGAACGCCGCCGTTAACAAACCAAATTTATCTATTGTTCCTTCTGCTAAATCCCCAACAGTAGGTCATGATTCACGCCTCCAAACATCGTGAAAAGGCTTTGCCATAAACAAAATTTTGCTACCCTAAGATCCTTGGAGGCTTCGGTTCGGTTGACTCTTAAATAAATTAAAAGGGTGCCAGATTAGCAGTATTCAGGCGGTAAGAGAAAAACAAAAGCCATCATTTTACTCGTCTAAACATGAATTTAAACTGAGAAATATACTTGTTAGAAGCAGAATTTAATATCAGGTATATTTTGATTAATTTTAACTAAATCTATCTGCAGCTTGGAGAATTTAACGTTTTATTAGTAATTACTTCAGTAATGCTAATAATTAATCTAACTTAATATTTTAGGATTATCATAGTTAAATTGTTAGGCTTATTAAGCTCATATTAGTTAGTAAGAATTCACGAGACGTCTGAAATGAGTAATAAAGAGCTGTATTTAATTTATCTACCTCAACGATGGCACTTTTAGTTTAAAAAAAATCGGATTGATTTTGAAACTTAGATTTTTAGAGTTGAGATGCATAAAATTTGTCCAAGAGCTTGAATGAAAATGATATTAATTCCAAAAAAGATGTTTACTATGCCGAACCGAAGTAACTTTTTACATTTGCATAATTTAATTCAGCAACACAATTACCCGTCTTGGTTTCTTATGACTTTTTAAACTCGTCCGAAGTAACTTTTCAAATTATAAAAATGGCGTTATGCCAAATGCGATTTCAAAGGATCCCAAAGAAGCCTTATCTCTGCCTTTGGTAAAAAAAAATGTATTTTGTTATTTAATCTCTTGTAACTTGACAAGTTTTGTGTCGTTCTATTGATAAAAGAGAAAGAGAGCTAGTGTTAAATATATTACGCCTTTTATTCCTTACTAGACAGGACTACTCGTTAATGCAAAATACGTATTTGAAATATTTGGATGAAAAATTGACAAAATTGATCTCAACGAACCTCAAATAAAAGTGGAAGTTGGCAAATTGCGAAGAAATGCAAGACTCCGATTCGGAACGAACGTAGTACGTACAGTACTACTTATAATAAAATAGTAGACTGGAATACTGCATATGGTGCTAACAATGGACCACTCCATGACGTATTTCAAATGATACTCACGTTACGTAATTATTTATATCATTATGAACAAATTGTAAATACTTCAAGAATAAGCCTGGTTTTAGTTCTTGGCAACAAGAAATTCTTCAATAAGTTCATTCATCGATAAAGTATTTATTTAAAATTCAAGCGTCCATGCGTCGATTGTTAAGCAATCATTCATAAAAATGGGTCACATGTCTTATGTGCTCTTTCTCGGAACATCGCCTCGATAAACGATATCCTGGCTTGTAGTATACATTACATGTATGCTGACGTTTTAAAAGGTCCAACAGTGTTTAGTCTTAGAGGGACACAGTCGATGTTGCTTTGTTTTATTTTGCTACGAGAATTCACCTTCTGTCGTTTTAAGATATCAAATTACCTAGTATGTGCATGCAGTTCTACTTTGGTAGCATTAGTGGATTTATTGTTTTTTTCTGATTGGTAGGTAAACTCGTATGTATATTCGTTCAGATTTTTGAATTGGTGCCACCTATTCATTTTGATTTAGTTTTCAAATACCATACCTAATTAGAATGGCTTTCGGGTTTTTGATTTGGTGTTTAGATGTTTATTTTCCTAAATAACATCACATTTCCGTTAAATTGTCATTATGACGAACACAATATTGTCCGCAAAGAAGAGTTTCCTTCATGATGGGCTATTCATTTCATTCCCAACGAAGCTTTTTGATCTACGAAGATTTTTATCGTTCCCTGCATATTTATTCGGCATATTAATCGTACACTAATGCGCCAACGTTATTTTCATATTCCTTAGACGTAATAAATACAACCGAATATTGCTTTGGCCATCTCAAACAGCCCTGAAGGATGCTGGGGTAGCCCACAAATGTTTGGCTGAAGGCCAAAATAATCAAGTAACGGAAAGAGCGAATGCTATATCGTTAGTTATTTCATATTCCGGCTTTTTATTGACCATTGAGATTAGTAACGCAAGACTCGATTGACCTTCAATATTAGCAGAGCGTGGTATCAATGGCGATATTCTCAATACTTTTGGCAGTGTCTTCAGTTTGGCTTAACGGAATTTGTGAAAGTGCAAGCTTTGTGATGTTTTGCTTGATGTTCAGCTTTCTTTTTTTGTATTTTTTAAAAGTAATTTTGCTCTATTCTCGTCGTTGTAAAGTCTAACATCATTCAACTTTTTTTTATTAATTTATTTACTGTTTTCAACTCAAGTTTCAAAGAACTGTGCTCAGCAGATTTACTGGGAATGTACCCGGCAACGTACACTTACCGAGAAATACCTTAGCGTAGGTTAGTAAACTTAGTTCACGTAATGGTGTTAATATTTTAGCTACGCTCAACACTCAGCGTCGATGTTGGTTCATATTAATTTGCTTCGGTTAGCACTCGAGACCAAAATTCATATCAAAGCTTCTTCGAACCGATCGATGTTTGAGTCATATTACATTATTAATATCCGCTACATGTCTTGTAATCTCATATTCATGATGTTTGCAAGTAAACGCTGAAGTAATACACTTAATATTATCATTACCTTGAGATGATTAGTCACTAGCGATACCAGTCACCTCCTTATCGGACTGATATTTGAAATCACTATGTTTACCAACCTTAGGTGTGTTGAAAATCCGGTGGCTATCTCAAAAAACCTTATGATTCCAAAATCAAAAGCACATTATATCCATCGAGTTCACTTTAGGGCAACGTTACACAGGACGGCACGCTCGTTGAACACACATAACATCACATTTTGCACTTGTGAACAAAACAATAAAACTTTTTGAAAACAGAACTAGTATTGGGTTACCGAATGTCGGTATCCCTAAGGACTAGGTTGTGAAGAGTGAGCAGTCAGTTATTTATTTGTGTACGTCGATGTATTGGAGCGTAGACGGGCGGCAGAACCATACACGTCCGAACGCGGCGCGAGCGGCCGAGCGACTGAGGCTGGCGGGGAACGGAGTACGATTGAACGAATGGTATGGTACTTTACTACAGCGCATACCGCGTGCGTGCGAGGCCCTAAACAAATGTTATGGAATGAGCAGAAAATACAAATACCCATTAAAACTTCGTGTTTTGTTAAAAGATGATGAGAGATTATTTTACTTTTCCGACCCCTAAAAATAAAAAAGCTTTTTCGGCCTAACGTTCACCTACATAGAATAAATTGCTATTTCCAGATTAGGTTGTTGAGTTATGCCACTTAAGAGATTCGTCAGATAGAATCTCTTAAGTTTTCACCCTTCACGATTTGCGATCGTCACTAAATTAGTATTGAGCACTACTTTACGAACATATCTAATAGATTTTCTTTTGTTTTGCAGTCTTATCAATCATTCAAAAGCCTCAAAAACTTTATATTCAATTCCTAAGAGACTTGAACCAACATAAACCAGGATCTAACTTACGACTTAACGGTAGCAAAACCTTCATCGAAAGCTTAAATTATTGAATATTGAATTAATCCCAATATTCAGATCGTTCTTCACAGAATGTCCTTTACCCATTCGCTCATAAAGTTACAGTAGACAATAAGCCCGTATTAAAAAAATATGGCCAACCCAATAAATGACGATAAATTTTATTATTCACGCGCGAATAAAGCCCATAGTGTCATATGGTAGAGGTACCAATTATCGGCCACCTTTTTTTGACTTTTGATTGCTTGTAACTTTGAGAATAATAGCTTTAACTTAAATGTAATGGCTTTTTTGGGTAAAGGAAGTAAAATACTTCATTATTGTATACGCAAAATGACAAGCTCTCCGTAAGTTTAGATTGTACGAGTATAAAGGTTTTTTTGCAAGATTGCAAGATTTTACGTAATATCAGCCCACAACGCTCTAATATCCGTCGCCTGTGATCCTTATATCGGCATACTATTTCACAGGGGAAGTAACGCCTATAAAAGTAAGAATTTTTTTACTATAACGTTTTGTAATTGCAAATTGGGTAACGTCGAACGTTTCTTTTTATTCATTTTTTGGTCTCTTTTTACATTTTTGACATAGAGAACATCTTAAGTTCCAAAATTCCTGTTAATATAACTGAGCAGGAGTGTTCTTCTGCTGTTCTTCAAAAAACGGTCAATCCTTACCGAAGAACTTTAGACCGATCTCACTCCTGACCCATGTGTGCAAACTGTTCTCAAGGGTCATAATGAATCGTCTTCGTCTCTCACCCACTACCACGCAACTGATAGCCGTTGGGGAAGAAAGGTTCTAGGTTGGAGACCATTCGCCCATGGGCTAATTGGACAGACGACCTTTTTGAAAGAGCAGAACCACACTTTTTGCAGGCATCTGGTAACCCATTGACCTGGAAATGGGACCAAAAGACGCACGTCCGTACCTGCCCGCACTTTTATGCTAACTGTTAATTCTACTGTTAATACCTACACCGAAATAAAGGAGGTTATTCGTTAATATGATTTAAAAACTATTTTCCATATCTCTATACATATACATAAAATTCTCGTGTCACAATGTTCGTTTTCTTACTCCTCCGAAACGGCTTGACCGATTCTTATGAAATTTGGTATGCATATTAAGTAGGTCTAAGAATCGGTCAAAATTAGTATTAGGTCCTTACATATGAAATTGGCGTTTTGTCGTACTGGCCACTTTGATCACAAATTTTTCCTATTTGGTTAGGAATTCGAAATTCAAATTTATACAGCTATTTCCACATGTAGTTGTGTTTCGTAAACCGTCATTCATTTGTTTTTTTACTTATCTTTTTTCTGTTTGCATCGCTCAATTTACAAAATGGAAAATTTGAAATATCGCGTTATTTACGAGTACGAGTTCCACCGTGGCACCAGTGCTGCGGAAACGGCTCGAAGGGTTAATGATGTGTATGGCGGTTGTGTCGCAAAAGAAAACACAGTGCGTTTTTGGTTCCAACGTTTTCGTTCTGGAAATTTCGACCTGCAAAACAAGCCCCGTGGACGGCCGGAGACCCAAGTTGATAATGAAGAATTGAAGGCTATTGTGGAAGCGGATCCATCGCAAACCACGTCCGAGTTAGCTGCAGGCTTTGGCGTTAGTGATAAAACTGTTTTAATCCACTTGAAGCAAATTGGGAAGATTAAAAAACTAGAAAGGTGGGTTCCTCACGAATTGAGTGAAGCAAACCGGCAAACGCGCGTCAACTGCTGCGTTACATTACTTGACCGGCACAATAACGAAGGGATTTTAAATCGAATCATTACCTGTGATGAAAAGTGGATTCTCTACGATAATCGGAAGCGCTCATCGCAATGGCTGGACCCTGGCAAGCCAGCCAAAGCCTGCTCCAAGCGAAAATTGACCAATAAAAAGTTACTTGTAAGCGTTTGGTGGACTAGCGCCGGTGTCGTTCATTACAGTTTTCTCAAATCTGGCCAGACGATTACGGCAGATATCTATTGTCAGCAATTGCAAACCATGATGGAAAAGCTAGTTGCTAAACAACCAAGGCTGGTCAATCGCTCTACGCCACTGCTGCTTCACGACAACGCTAGACCACACACTGCACAACAGACGGCTAGCAAATTAGAAGAACTTCAATTGGAATCTCTAAGGCATCCACCGTACTCCCCGGACCTTGCTTCAACAGATTACCATTTTTTTCGAAATTTGGATAACTTCTTGCAAGGGAAAAAGTTCAACTCAGATGGGGCAGTCCAAGTCGCCTTCAAAGATTTTATTGATTCCCGTTCGAATGGTTTTTTTAGTAAAGGGATCAATGAACTACCTATGAGATGGCAAAAGTGCATAGATTACAATGGCTCATACTTTGATTAAATAAATATGCTATATAAAAAAATTTCGACTTTTTGTTCCTCCCATACAAAACGCCAATTTCATAGGTAAGGACCTAATATTTATATAGCAAAATATTTTAAATACTCATTCTCGAAATGGCCGATATTAGGAAAGGGCCAATACAAGGTGCCTCTACCCTACATCAGCGCGTGAAATGGCTCGCAGATTCGTCGCGAGTGTCACAATACGACTGTTCATAATGGGTAACACACACGGACAGGGAGGATGGACAGCAAATAATTTCAGTAAGTTGTAAGAAACGATGTAGCTGCGCAGGTGTGTCCAGCTATAAGAAGGGAAAGGCGGACGAATAGGTCTGTACGCGTGATGCGTGCGTTGCGTCACTTATGTAAAACTTTGCATAAAAGTATACAACTACATTAACTGTATTATTTAAAACCCTTATTTGATTTAAGGGATAACTGAAATGATACACTTTTAACGGATTATTTTGCTAGTTATTTACATTTTATTGAAACCTGATGTTTCGGAACCTTTTCAGCGTCCGTGGGCACAGGTAAGTAGCCTAAGGTGTTAATTAAAATTAAATGTAAACAAATCGCGAAATAATACGTAAAAAGTTTATCATTACAATGTCTAATGTTCGCGTAAACCTAAGAAACAAATATAAAATAACTGGTTTAAAGACTGTAACTTAAGGATTTGTTGCTCCATTTTAACTTGTATTTTTTCATCTCAAGTTATATTAACTAAAAGTAACTATAATAATAAGACAATATACTCTCCTTTTACTCTTTCGATTAGGTACTGACAAACTTCAAAATAGAAACGTTAACAGAGAGAGATTTTTAAATCTATTTCTTTTTGAATCTATTCAAAATTCCCACCATCTGTACTGTACTGTCCGTATCACTGTTTTGACATTACTTAGGTAAGTTTTTCAGATTTGGATACTGTCAAGAGCTAATAAAACATTTCCTACACTCACATTCTATTACGAATTGACATACCTTCTAAAATACATTACACGAAGTACGCAGACCGTTCCACCCCGTGTGTGTCGCACGCGAAATTCACAATTCCATGCGAATCGTTCACAAAGGAGTTAGTTCGGCTCGGAATCCGCGGAGTTCCGGCGTCTTCCACCGATTATTGTGTCTATTGCCGTGATGTATTGCCTTTATTCTATCGTGCACTACCCACTTGTTCTGGGCATGGGTTTTGTCTATGGAGACAAAGTTATATGACAGATAGATAGTTAGAGAACACTTTATTGCACACCACAACAAAATAATACAAAATCCACATATAAAGAAAGATGCACAATTTCAGCGGTCTTATCGCTAAGAGTGTTCTCCAGACAACCTTCGGGACGTAGTCGATGACGAAGGCAATTGTCAATCACTACAAAGTATAAAGCTAAGTCGCTTTCCGCGTCTGTTCCTTTGTCTGAATGTTAAGATCTTTAAAGCTACTCAACGTATTTTACATCTGCAGGATGCATCCAGAGGGGTGGGCCCGAGTCGTCGCCAAATGGGTGCCTACAGACGGCTATCGCTGAAGCGGCAGACCCGAGAAACGATGGTGTGACGACTTGGTCTATACAATACGGGACTGGAAAACGTTGGCATTGGACAGGGACAGGTGGAGGAGAGATTTTGGGGAGGCCTTTGCCCAGCAGTATGGATGATATAGACTAAATAAAAATACGTATTTTCAAGTTCATTTTTTGAATAGAAAAAATTATATAAGAAGAAGCAAAACCGATTTCCACGCGGGCCGCTGGCGGGATACTAGCAAAATTGGCATAAGCTGTGGAGTAGTTCCGATAGGAGTTTCCGCTTGCGAATAACATTTTTATATTTTTTTCGACATTTCGCTTCGTAATCTATTACTATAAAATGTTACTTGATCTAAAGCCCCAGGGGTCCTTGTCAGATAATATTTATTTATTTAAAACTAGCGACCCGCCCCGGCTTCGCACGGGCGCAATGCTGATACTAAATACACTACAGAAAAACTTTAAACGTTGTATATAAAAACATAGCTGCCCGCTCTGACTTCGCACGGGTATAACATATATATATATACAGCCAATGTCACTCACTGAAAAAATGACTAAAATCGATCTAGTAGTTTTGATTTATTCATTACTGCTCGTGGCATATCGAAAATATTCATTTTAATCTTGTGCTGTAAAGGACCATATAGATATATATTAAATTGATTGTACATATATTATGTATGTATTTAACTGTATGTAATTATTTGTTGTTAAAAGAAAATATATCCAAAAGAGATAGACATATACCATCGCGGAGTTTTTAATATCAGCCCACAACGCTCTAATATCCGTCGCCTGTGATCCTTATATCGGCATACTATTTCACAGGGGAAGTAACGCCTATAAAAGTAAGAATTTTTTTACTATAAAATTTTGTAAAAATAATAAGTACATTATTTTGATAAATCTTCAGCCTGCGTTTGCAATGTAGGCGGGAAAAAAAAAGATAATTAACAACATCACATAAGAAACCTCAAAAATAACAGTATTTCTCCATTATTTATTGGATGTTATCATACATATAATTTTTTCTCTTGAATTACTCTATTTATGAAAAAACCGCATCAAAATCCGTTGCGAAGTTTTTAAGATCTAAGCAAACAAAAGGACAGAGAAAGCGACTTTGTTTTATACTATGTGGTTAAAGTGAACTTTATTAATCAAACTTTATTCTACCAAAAGTGAAGGTACAATTGAAAGACTTAATAACTTAACGCTTAACAGCATTTTCTTTCAATTCAAATTGTATAGACTTCTGTTTGCCAATGACATTTGCCAGCACAAAGTCACATGAGGTAAGGATCTCATGTCTCTCTCTGTGGTTTATGCTACTTTCATTCTACACGGACACTTGTAAAAACTAAATTTTATCATTAAATATGCATTGATACATACCTTGTCTACGCCAGTTCGTTATATTTAAATAAATAAATACATAAATATTTCACAACAATCACACCAATTCTCTAGTCCCAAATTAAGCTTGAGACTTGTGTTATGGGTACTAGACAACGGATAAACATACTTAAATACTTTTTTGTGTAGATAAATACATATAATACATAGAAAACACCCAGACCAGTACAAATACACATGTTCATGCACACTTATGCTTGTACTGTTCAGGGATCGAACCCGCGACCCTTGGTTTTAGAAGTCCGACCTGCACCAAGCGGTCGTCAATATTTATTACACCAGTTGCTTGTAAGGTGAGTGACCAACTTTTATGTTAGATCTCATTAAGCCGCCCGGAAGCATCTTACCGGCTTTACGACTAATATCTATCAATTTCAATTATTAGTATTCTTTATTATGTGGAATACCACACAACACGGAATCCTTTAATAATTTTTTTTTTGGATTTTTTTTCCAGCTTGGGATCCTGTTTTAGCCAAGACTCAAGCTCTACCCCGCACTGCAAGACCTCAAGATACTGTTAGCTCATTTTGTGTGGATAGGAACGTAACTTAATATTTTTGAGTGATGGTAGTTTAAAAAATTTTCAAACCATGTAATGACAACTAACACCTTAGTCTACCTGTGACCACGGACGCTGAAAAGGGTCCGAAACGTCAGGTTAAAACAAAATGAAAATAAATCGCGAAATAATCCGTAAAAAGTGTATCATTTCAATGTCTACTGTTCGCGTAAACCGAAGAAACAAATATGCGATCCTTTATTGAATCAGCGATAATTTAATTCTGTTAAATGTGTTAAGCCGACACCCGATAGCTTTAACAATGCGCTTTTATCCCGCTTAACATTCGAGTTTATTTGCGAACAGATTGGAAAAAGTTTTTAAATGGGTCAACTCCGAAAACGTGCGCATCAGCAGGACAACATCGACAAAAAGAATATATTACGTGTCAAAAAGATCAATATAGCGATCACTATATTTTTCTAGGGATGTGTTTTTTTAAAAAAAAAACAACATTACCTACTTATTACAAGTGCAATATCAACAAACATTTGTCTTTCTCATCACTAAATAGTATTATTACTTGCCGCGTGTATAATATGTATTTATGCTTATATCTCTAAAAATACTCAACGGATTTTGATGCAGTTTTTTAATAAATAGAGTGATTCAAGAGGAAGGTTTATATGAATAACCAAGCTTAACATATTGGAGATGTCAATGCCACGTGGGCGCAGCTGCTGGATGGAAGCTATTGTTTTTAATAAAATGCAATGATCAGTCCTCAGATATCATATTCACTATGCTTAAAAAACAGTTATTTAAACACTTAAACAGTACCTATTCTAGTAGAAAGTACATTATCTTAATACGTTTTTGGATCCATTTGCACTGGAATCGCCAGGGGCCCCTAGTCAAGGTGATATTGGATAGTCCATTACGAAATTCGCCATCGATTTCATGTCCATACATTAAACAAACGAAATTAACGGCGACGTATGTCATTGACTTTTCAATGTTACTTGGTCTCGGGCATCTGGATAAGCGTAAGCTTATCAATATCATAAAGCAAAATTTTAAAATTTAAAATAAAAATGAAAAATACTTAAAATATCCAGGATTTTTTAGCAAACCCATTTTTACACATTGTGCGCCATGGTGGTCACCGGTGACCCCCAAACAATATTATTTTTATTGTGTCTAGTCTCTCGGCAGTTAAAGGCCTGACATATTATCTAATATACTAAATTTATGATAAAATATGTTTCATTCCATATAATCAGCTCGGTGAAGGTCGATTTAAGTTCGGATCTTAGACTTCTTTCCCTAGCAGCCTAACGCCGTAACAGGAATGATTCTCGAGCGGGTTAATTCTCAAATCGTGAAGCTCACAATCGGCTTCAGAAATTATATATGCCAAACACACAACTTCGCTCTGATTGTGATACAGTTTCACCGCGTATTGAGTACTCGTTCTCGCCATTGATTTCATTCGGTTAGCTTTTAGGGTACTGTAATTACTAGTATTAAGAAAACCATAGTAAATTTAAAAAAAATCGGATATTTCTGTATTAGGTTTTATGCCAAGATATTATTACAGCCGTATTTGGTATGTTATTTTTACGAATCATTAAAACGGGTAAGTTTAGTTTTACGTGAAAATAGCTAACAACAATAATAATAATAATTTAACCTGATCGAAATCGGGGTTAAGGGATGTATAGACTTATATATCTTAGACTATTATAGACATAGATATAACTTAAGAATTTTTTTAGCAGATGAAAAGTTAGAACGTTCCCAGATGCTCGGTAGGCCCAGATTAATTCTTAACTTAGACGATTTAGACAATCGTCATCATCATAAAATTTGGTAAATCTATTTAATATTTTCAGTGTTTAATAATGCAACCTAAAAACACATACTATAGAACCGTCCACGTTTGATACCGTCACGCGACTGGCCGGTTTTTAATCGAGATATTTTCAGGAACGCTTTCAGCTGAAAGGCTCAGTTATCTAATTATTTTCGGTTCCGATGAGCGAGCCATTGCCGGGTCGTTTGTTCGGTTAAAATTACCTTTTGCGGTTTCTGAGGCCGGTAGACTACATGTGTGGGTATTGCATGAAGTTGATCAAAACGATACCTAACATTAACATAGTGGGTTTTTAGGAGTGCATTTCTTATGTGGTGATCTCTACCGTTCGCCATCACATGCGCATGCCTAACGGTGGCAAGACAGCGAGCGCTGATACGGCTCCATAGGCTAGATGGCGCTGTTAGCCTAGTACCTCACATGAACCGCAACATATGAGATTTAGATCCAGAATAATGGAGATAGACAAATCAAGATGTTGTCTATGGGACCTTGGTCCTCAACCATAACACCCGGTCGGTAGGAAGCGCTTCCCTTGAGCTTCCTTTAAATCTGTTGCGCCAAAGTTGAATGCTGCTGCTGCTGCTTAGAAGCAAACTTGTGCTCTTAAAGGTGCTAATTGTGCTTAAACTTAAGTGTTACGATGATTTTCATGAAAAGCATGATATATTCACAAATGTAGTGTGTAGTGTTGCACGGATTGATTGTTTTAAATTAATACGGGTAAGTGGACTTTATCATATCATTCGGACTGCTTGTGGGAGATACAATTTTATTATTAATAACTTCAGCCACGACTCCGTGAGCAATGTAGAATGATATAATTTGTCATCATTGCATTATATAAGACCCGTGTCTTTTTTTAAATGAGCCTATATCGCACAGTAAAAATTTTGCACAAACTGAGGAGTTCTCTTCAAACTTCTAAGATATTAAGAATAAATTAAATAAGAATGTACTTACGTTCATATTCTTAGTTAGTTTCGACGCTTCTTCTCAGCACTTGCTTAATTGTCTGTGTTTTAACTGGAAACTTTGGTGGGACTCAAAAGATAAGGGGACATGTTCATGTATGTTTAAATGTAATGTTGACGTTCATGAATAGCATAATATTTGTTTAAGCCTAAAAAAAAATATTGACCATACACTATTGATTAATTCACTTAACAACACCACCACAATCCATAGACCTACACATACTTTAAATAACGACTTTTCCTGCTATTTTCAGTAGGCATGCATATAGCAGCACTGACAACGTCAACGAACCGTGCCCTTGTTTGAATTTCGAACGATTGCAAAAAGCACAGACCACAAGTTCATAATAAAAACTGGAAACAAAAAGAATGGACCCGCCCCGTCAATTGGAACCTTTTAAAACTGACAACAAACTGTTACGTTAACATTGCGACGAGGAATTCCGGCCAATAAAAATTTAACAAAGCATATAACCACAAGATAGGTGTAAGCAGTAATGCCGCTTCACCTAACAGCTCAGCGCGGCTTGGATATGATAGATAGATAGATTAACACTTTATTGTACAACACAAAACAAAATTACAGACAAGTTTAACAAAGAAAAATTTACAATTTAGGCGGTCTTATCGCTCGTAGCGATCTCTTATAAATACATAATATATGAGATATGTTTTTTCAGAATTGACTTTACGTAAATAAAGCAAATAAATTAGATTTTGACATTTGAATATACGGTAAATAGAATAGAATAGAATAGTTAACTATTTATTGCAGATCACAAAGAATACAAAAATCAACATATTATACAGAAAGATGTACAATTTAGGCGGTCTTATCTTATTGATAGATGAAGTTCCTTGAATACTATAATCTGGATGGTGGTTGCCCTGTCCTTTATTGCAACTCGTATTTTTTTATTTCTGTACACGAATAGGTTTATTGGTTATGTCAACATCAACAGCGATAACTAACTCAAAAATTGAAAGAAGACCCTGTGTAATTGCAAATTTTACCAGGTTACACAGTAACTACAATGTGACTAAGATAAACTATCTTGTACCTTTTGAAGTGACCACTTTCAGTGTCAAAACAAAACAAACTTCACCACTGTATGTACAGTGGTTAAGTTTTTTTTCATTGTTTATTGATTTCAAATGTAAGACACAATTCTGAAATGTCATCTAATATTTATTTTACTTCTTCATCGTTCTCTCAATGCTGAGGTTTGCGAGTTGCGACCACTCAAAATGTTGCTCCATCTATTCCGGTCGTATCTCATACAGTAGTTACTGATTCTGATCATACGAGTTGTTACGACTAAGCTTACTGCACCTACTTTTTTTACGTACCTACAGCCCGTATCGGCCATCGGCAATGTTCTGGGGGACATAACACGAAGTTGGAATTGTGATCACAACCGCGATAGAGGGAAAGCATGGCGCCGGCATACAGGGTGTATCCGAAATGTGATCGCTGATACGGACTTCACGTTGTGATGGTCGTGTAAAAAGTTGCGGGAGGGGTGAGACGATTTGTGTTTGATTTTATGAATACTAGCTTCCCACCACCGCTGCATCGCCCGCGATAGTCGGAAGTCAGTTCTCTAATATATTTATGATGAAAAAACATAATAAATATATACATAAGAGATATGTTGCTATACAAAAGCATGTTATTATACAAAAACTGCATCAAAAACCGTTGAGGGGTTTTAAAGATCTAAGCATACCTACATACATCTTATAGACATAAAGGGACAAATTGTTTTTATTTACAATAAAAGCTTTTAATTCATCAATTAATTATCATTTATAATTATTAGCATTCCGCATCGTGTTCACTTAGTAAAGCAAAATAATATCTTTTGGATAATTATTTTAAAAGACTACAATGCACGTAAGCACATTAAAAAAAACTATTTATTTAGATTGAAAATGCCTACGTGATATTTTTTGACGACCTCCGTGGTTTAGTTGGTTGAGTACCGGTTTCAAGGGACCGCCATTCATGTGGTTCCGGGTTCGATACCTGGACGGAGACAATGATGGAAACTATTTTTTTTTATGTTGTCACGGATCTGGGTGTTTTTGGTAAGGTGGCCAGCATGTCACTATAAACTCTGCAGTATCTTATGCGCTTGTGAAACGGGCGATTTTGAAACATAAATGTTTCCATTATTTTACACCCTGTATTGTGTATCATATGATTTCAATAAAGCGACTCCCCTAAAACATAAATAATGCATGTCGAATTTCGTACGGGATCCGTGTGGAGATAAAGATCGATAATCATGGTAAAATTCTCGATTCAACGCGGCTTTGTGTAGGTACATGGTACGGTAAATAATAAATATTTTAAATTAACAATATTTTTTGACTATAATTACTAATGAACTATTAATAACAATAGTTTATTAAACTATTAATAACAATAGTTTATTAAACTATTATTAATAATTATCTATTGAAATTTATTAGTGACTATCAATAATTCGCTACATTCACTGGCAAAAGTAATGATATAAATCCAAGAACCAAGGGCCAACTTTTTTTATTGGGCTATATTTCGATACTTATTTAAAAGTTACTATCTTGTTTTTTTTTCCATCGTATAAAAGTTTTCTTGTCAAAATTTAGTGTAGTGTGTGAAGCGAATTATTGATAGAAACGAAGAAATTTCAATAAATTATTCATATTATCATTAGTTTTTTTTTTATAATAAATTGACAAAAATGGATGATAATTTAAAATATTAATATTTAACCGTAACATACACACAACCTTCTGGGCAATGCAACTGTGACTTTACAAAATTCAAGCGAGTGTGTGCCTTAAACTAAAGTACCTAAAATCTGATATTCCCATGACACAGTTTGGTAAAAACGCGAAACTTTTGACGGCAACTGTATTCGAACGTTAATTCGATAATTTGTGTTTCTGTTTGCTTTATTTATTTTCATTACTGTTTAATTCCGTGTTAAATAAAAAAAAATATTAATAAAAAAAAGTTTTTTTTTGTAAATGTTCCAGAAATGCGAAAAATACATTTGTATCATGAAAAATTTGTGATAACAACGTATTCATGCTTTTAGCCGTAGTAAAACATTTATAAGATAACACAACGAACGATGGAGAGGGCTATGCTTGGTATTTCTCTACGAGATCGAATCAGAAATGAGGAGATACGTAGAAGAACTAAGGTAACGGACATAGCCTTGTGAATCAGTAAGCTCAAGTGGCAATCGGCAAGGCACATAGCGCGAAGAACTAATGGCCGTTGGGGCAGGAAATTTCTGGATTGGAGTCCCTTCGACCAAAAGCGCAGCGTAGGACTTCCACCGACAAGATGGACAGACGACCTAGTAAAGATCGCAGGATCACACTGGATGCAGACCGCTTGTGACCGGTCGATGTGGAAAACTGTGGATGATGATGATGAAAACATTAATGAAAATAAAGAAAAAATCCATTAATGCCCATATCATAGCAGTTAGGCCCAGGGGACACCTGCGGCACACTGTCGCCGCGAGTCGCGTCTGCCAGCGATTTAGCCGCTGTCATTGATTTAACCGCTGAAAATTCGCACAGTGCCCTGGCAGTATATCATACCTATCTTGTGATCAATGCGTTCAAACACGCGATTGTTTGTTTAAAATTTAAATTTTAGGTAAATGTCCGAGAAGTCAACATTCTTAACAATGTGAAATTAAAACGCACTTAAAAAAAAATTAACTGCCACAGGCGGTACTTGAACCCGTTCCTCTTGTAAGCCGGGCGATTGCTCTCCCAATTGATTCATAAACTGCTGAAAAGGTGTTTCATTTGGATGTTGTAGGTATCTAACCACAACAGTCATAAATCATGGCTAGTTGCAGCCTAAGGAGCACTTAAATAAATTCGGACCTAGAGTGAGTGTCACTTTAGCTAAATTAAATATTGGTAGGAATAATTGGTACGCATGACGAGTTTTTTCATCCTCATATCAAAAATGAAGAACTGGAGTACCTGATGTGACACACAGCAGCCCAGCTAAACTGTTAGAAGTATGAATATAGCGCCTTAGGATAAGTTTTTTAACATAACGAGCAATTTCTATTGTAATTATTCTATAATAATGATTATTAATAAACTTACGTCATAACAAAACGCCAAGACAAGGATGAAACTTCGTATGTAAGCCCCAAAGGAAGGCGAACGAAATCGCGGGCATCCACTAGTACTAATATAGTTAGTTGTTCCTTACAGTTGTTCCTTTGTCGCACCGCTCACTCTTCCTTTCTGCTTAGCTCAAAGGTATGACTGGTAGAGAATGCCATATGACGTAAAATTTTGTACAAAGTTGTGTTGTGTAATAAAGCTTAAATGAATAAATATAAAGCGCTGTTTACAAATGTTAAGCCGCAAAGCAATTTAAAAGTATGCACTAAAGATTTGTACACAATGTCTATTTACTTACACCAATGGTAATTAACATTGATGGAAAATTTACATAAGCTATTTATTTATTGTTTATTCACATCGTTAACGTGTGTGCAGTCATTTTGAAGTGTCCATTCCAAAATGTTAACTTTGGGAGCGTTTGGGAACACTTTTGACCCCCCTCGTCCCCTTGTAACGGACCGTAACGCTTTTCTATACTCTCCCCCCCCCCTCTAAACTTTACGTAAGACTCAAGTGACCATTTTCACAGTGAAGTCGCAAAAAATATATTATACTTTACAATCGAGGGGTTCCCCGTAAAAATGAACGGTAAGGATTGCCAATTTAGGAGTTTTAATTCCCTAATTTAAAAAAAAATAACAATGTTACGTACCTCCTGTGTTGTAAAAATACCCCCTCCTGCCCCTGTAACGCATCGTAACGTTTTACGAGACCTCCCTCTCCCCCCAAATTGCGTTACGTAACACTTAAACGACCCCTTTGTAAAATTCTGTTGTCATTGGGAATTCCGGAGTGTTGAGCCTGATTTACTGGTACAGTAGAAATTCGAACGATAAGTTAAAAAGAACAGTAAAATAATATTTGACGACCACTTTGGTTTAATGGTCAATAAGTTGACTACTAACCAAAAGGAGGGGGTTTGATCCCCGCACTGTACAATAATTTGTGTGCATGAACATGTCTGTTTGTTTTGGACTTGGTGTTATATGCATTTATTTGAGTTTGTGTCGCGGGTTCGATCCCCGCACTGTAAACATTTGTGTGCGTGAATATGGCTGTTTGTACTGGTCTGGGTATTATATTTATTTAAGTTTATTTGTAATACCGCTGTTGATTCTGATATCTCTAACACAAGTGCTTAAGCTACTTACGACGGAGTCAGATCAATGTATGTGATGTTGTATATTTATCTATTATATACCTCTATTTAATATATAATTAAGTATGGGTTATTCATTACTTTGATCACATATTTTCAATGACTAACTAACTAGTATCACCTTACTGTGATATAATAGTTGGTAAGTCATGGCTGTCTATACCAAATCACACAGTTAAAGCTGTTGTTTAACCAATACCCCTAAAAGGGGTACTCGACTTATAAAGCACCACACAACTTATATGCTCATAATGAAATCTTTCAATCGACACGCACAATGGGTCGACCTAGTCAAAACAGTCCACGTGTCCGGATGCCGTATTTAAATGGACAAAACCAGCTTTGATCTCCGGGTTAATTCCAACGGACCCACTGTGCATTACCGGTGCCATTAAGACTTAACAACACAACAATAGAGCTTAAAATCCTTCAACTAACAGCTTTGATTCAATTTACAGAAGTATAGATAGACACGTCTGAGTCTCGGGCTCGTAAAATCGGGACAGAATGGTTTTTGTAAAAGAATATGAACGCCGAGATGGGAAACCCTCAATTGTGAGGGTAATACGGCCGGTCCGGTTGGCGGGCAAACGATGACAGGTAAAGATTTGTATGAAAGCGAAAGTGGTGCTGATTTTACAATGGACAGGTATAAAAATATAACTGCGTTTTGGGATAGTTTGTGGAACCGTCTTGCGCAAAGTTATGTTTGATTTAAAATCAAAGATAGAATAAAACAAGCTTTACTTGAAATTATAGCGTATTTCATATTCATATTTATTTATTTGCGAACTAAGTGTTACATACATATAGCAGGTCTTATGCTAGACAATTGCATTTATAACTTAGTAACCCTTTCAGTTTGGGTATTGCAAAATTGCAAAAAAAATATTTTTAATAATAAAAATGAGAACAATGTTTCCGGTACCAATGGTAGCTCCAAAAGAAAGAAAAAGTTGCCAACAGTTAAAATAAAAATATTGATGCCAGCACTAAGGTTATAAAAACTACTAATTTATAAAATTAGAAAAAGTTAAATGAATAAATGTATATTCATGTATTGAACAAACAGAAATTTAAAAAAAAGCTTTACTCTTGTGAAAATAGTGTTAGTGTACAACCAAACTATAGAAATTATCTACTGTAGTAAAAAGCTTTTCTAAATCATTGCTTGTAATAGGGTAGTTGACACCACCAATCGTTGACGTACTTTTTATCAACTGTCAAAACGCTTTTCTTCATAGAGCTTGTATGGGAATAACACGCTTTGACGTCACCGCGTGCAATGCCGATTGAGTGACTAATTATCATTTGAATTCCAATTAAAAATCAAATAATACGAACTGCAGAAAAATATTAGTGTAAAGGCATCTGAAATTATGAATTATTTTAGAGAAAATCAGTTTTTGAATATTTCTTTCATAGTGGAAACAAGCCTATTGCGACTCGCTGTGTAAAGAAGAGTTTCTATCATAACTACTTACTTAATCCATATAGGTATTTCAGGTGCCCGTAGATTATAATTTACTCCTTTGAAGCTTACCTGCAAAAAAACACAATAACTATATTATCTACCCCAACCGGCCGTGTGTCCCATTTTAAAAGAGCAATGAAACGGTATAATTTTATTCGCACAAAAACGCATTGTATTTTTTCTTTCGCGGTTTCTGCAAAAAGGTCCCGATTCAGAGTTGTAGGGTCTGTGGTCCTACTGTGTAATTTAGCACAATGGGGTGAAAAACTAACTGTCATTTCAAATATATTGCGTATGTCTGGCTGGACGAGTGGTATAGGCACACGGGCTAGACTCCCATTGACGCGGGTTCGATCCACGCCTCAAAAAGTTGTTTTTGTTCACTGCCTAAATATTATCTTTAACTTTAATTTGCCCAATGTTTGTGGCTACACAGATAAGTGTGTACCATTGATTGAAACTATTTCTTATGTGACTATAATACATGTTTTTAATAGTGATGTGAAAATTAGAAGGTTATTTTCTTTCCGACAAAAAATTAAGGACGGTAAGAAAAGGTACAACCAAGTCGCATGGTAGCTGTCATGCATACAACTTACAAACAGCAAAGAAAAACCTTATTACTTAGTAAATTCACATAATCTTAATACGAGTTAAGACGCTCTCGACATATTACATCACAAAAACAAAAATGGTCCATGCAACACTAAACTTCATTACTGTAAAATGCGTAAGTGAAAAGGTTTTAATCCATCGCCCGTTTCTAGATAGTAAGCAAGATGCCAAACAACATTAAACTAAATTTCCAGTTGAAAAACCCCCAAATGAGTCCAGACCACAGCTGGTGAGCCTCAACGGATGAACGAATTTTGATCAACCACAGCTAAAAACCGCCGTGGTTAAATTATCTTTCGATAAAAAAAACTGCTTCGAAATCAGTCCATCCGTTCGGGAGTTACGATAACACACGCACACGCAAATAGACATAGTAATCAAACTTATAACACCGTTTTTTTTGAGCTTAAAATACCGACACCATCTTTCAGAGTAGGGCCTCTGCGGAGTCTCGGTCGAGTTATTAATTTCAATGGCTGGTCTAGTCCGCATTATTAGCTGGCTTAAGTTTAGTCTTAAGACTAAAGACGAGCTGTGTCATGCGGTTTCTTTTGTTTGGTTTGACGACAGCTTTGATCTAGTGGTCTGAGGTCCAGACTACAAAACCGGCTGTCGCGGGTTCGAATCCTGCTAGGAGCAAATGTTTGTGTGATAAGCACGAGCATTTTTCCTAAAACATGGGTGTTTATACATGTATTTGAGTATTTCTATACGTTATCCTAGCCACCATAGCACAAGTTAATGCTTAGTTTGGGGCTATGTAATTGGTGTGTTCGTTGAAACAATTCATTTATTTATTATTTATATTGAAGCTGGGGTAGTTAAGATGGTACGGTTGCCAACAGAAAGTGTTTACCACCTTGAAAATCACAATTGCTTGCACACATTTTATTCACAAGTTCTAAATGTTTATTTTATAATAATTTGATTGACCATAGATATATTTTTAGAGTGAGCATCAGTCATTTTTTTAAGATTTCGATTGACACTGACTACACAATTATCATTTTAAGGAATAAATAAAATAGTTATACTTATTACCAAAAAGTGAACAAAACCTTCTTTTTATTCTCTATGAGTCAATTTTATTTATACATTTTGAACGGTAACAAGTACCTAACTTGTTAAAGCATTTTGGACTTTAGTTATAGAAGTGTGATATAGAATCTAATTTAAAAAACTGGTAAACACTTTCAGACATCGACAATACAAGCTAAAGTTTTG
Source organism: Pyrausta despicata (assembly GCA_963921415.1). NCBI lineage: Eukaryota > Metazoa > Arthropoda > Insecta > Lepidoptera > Crambidae > Pyrausta > Pyrausta despicata. The sequence goes on along the minus strand of OY992848.1, from coordinate 2,568,047 downwards.
TTCACAACTACTTGTGCAGACTGCAAATTCTTAAAGGAAGCCCTTTAAGAATTTGCAGTCTGTTTCGGATTTAATTATTCCTTTTTTAAATAAATAGTGTTTTATTTATTTATTTATTATATAATGGGTTCGCTCTTGACATCATTATCCCTCTAAGAGGTAAAGAAGATGTCGACGATGTAGCGAGCTTACCCAGAAGGTGCCTATTGACTTTCGCTTTGAATGAGCTCAAGTTGTTAGAAAGAGGGAACACCGTCGGCGGAAGTGCATTCCATTCCTTGGCTGTGCGCATTATGAAGGATGAAGCGAAGCGCTTAGTGCGTATAGTTGGTATATCAACCAAGTATGGATGGTAACCCGCCGTACGTCTGGTCCTCTGGTAAAGTGGTTTCAATTAAATTTATTTGATTTAAATTTCTAGTAACTGATAAAGAAAAGTCTGATTCCTGGATACCAATAAAATTATAGTAGATTTTAGAGTAAAAATTTTGTGACTTAATCCCCGACGCAATAGTAGATTGTATCATGAGGAAGCAAAATAATATTTTTACGGCGAGGGATTCAAAGTACGTCGCCCGAGCCAAAAATATATTTGCGTCCAAATGATACACTCTACTTTTCATCAAGATAAGAAAATAAAAAGCGGCTCAGTTTTAATAAAATTTAATTATTGAATAATAATATTTATATAATTTATCAAAACCAAGAACTTGAATGTGAAAATTTATGAAAACGCGGGCCGTAGTTCGCGCGTTTTTTTTTTACTCAGTTGCCAGCGGCGGCGGCGGGGCGATGGTCGACGGACGTGCCGTCTAACCAGCCAGTCTCTTGCGTTCGGCGGGAAACTCTAAGATGTTCCAAATTCAATAAGTGCGAGCAAAAGAATTTTTGGTCGCACTTATTTCAATAAAGAGGACCAAAATCTCATTTCTGCCCGCTGGACAGTCTGTGGCAAAGAGTAGAGTAATAGTACCTATGTCGCTTAGAAGCATCACCTTTGGGCGCACTTAAAGGCGACCAAAATCGTCTTTTTCGAATAGATGGGATGAAAAAGAGGGTTGTTTGTTAAAAGTTTTTCCGTTTGTGTGTGTCTCTCCGTGGCATCGTAGCTCGCGTACGGATGGACAGATTTCATTGCGGTTTTTTTTATCCGAAAGATAATTTAACCAGCCGTTGAAGCTCATCAGCTGTATTAATGTCGTATTCATGTCGAGGGTTTAAAAAAAGTCAAAAATTATAAGTATTGTTTTATTTCTTCAAATTATTAAGATGAAGATGTTCCTAAGGATTGTATACGAGTAAATATGGTATTTTCGTATGATTAACACCAAGTTTGTGTTGAACTGCATGATTTACATCTTTTATGTTGAATTGTAACTTCATATTAATTTCTTAACGTGAAATTCAAGTTTTTCTTAACATTGATCTGACTCCGTGGTAAGTTGCTTAAGCACTTGTGTTACAGATATCGGAATCCACAGTGGTATTACAAATAAACTAAATTAAATACATAGATCACCCAGACCAGTACAAACAGACATGTTCAGGCACACAAATGTTTGTACAGTGCGGGGATCGAACCCCCGACCTCTTGCTTAATAGTCAACTTCTTGAGCATTACACCAAAGTGGTCGGTCGTCTACGTACGTTCAAAAAGTAGTTATAGAAATGATTTATACATTGTTCTCTATTTGTAACATGTTCCCATGCCCTTAACCGAAAAAATATTGCACGTCCCATTATGTGTATTTATTATCTGTTTTTTCTCCATTTGTATGGGAAGTAAGGGCCGTTAGTCCAAGGTCTTGTGCGATACTACTGACTTCAAAAGCTCTGATCGTTACTTGATAAATCGCTTGTTAGAAAACGAACCCTAATGCCGGGTAGTAAGATCATATTTAATGCTTCAGGAAAGGCTATTTAGGAGCTATGTAGGAGCCTTAAAGCGGAAGCGGAAAGGACCGAAATATGAAACCAGATGAATGGCGATCGAGCGAGGAAATAAGACTCCTTGGTGGTTGGTGGTTTTGCAGGAAAATAACGAATATAATATTAACTTGTATGGTAAGTTTTGGTACACACTCACACACGCTAAGAAAGCGACGGTGTGGAAAGGCTATTAAACAAGTCATGAAGACAAAGAAAATGAAAATATTGTCAATGACATATCCATACTTCCATACTAATATTATAAATGCAAAAGAAACTCTGTCTGTCTGTTTGTTACTCAATCACGCCTAAACTACTGGACCGATTAGCATGAAATTTGGTATGGAGGTATTATAATACCCGAGAAAGGACATAGGCTACTTTTTACTGCGGGAAAATGACGCATTCCTACTAGCAAAATACAGGTGCACCAATCGACTTTTATTTATTTATTTTATTTGAAACTTTATTGCACAAGAACGGAACAAAGGGTTGACTTTATGCTAAAAGCTATTTCTGCCAGTCAACCTCAAGGTCATGCAGAAAGAAGGCAATGGGTGCAGTGAAAATTAAATGAGAAAGGTTAAATTGTGGTAAATAAAATAACGCAAAAATTAATAAACATAGATAATATATAGATATAGTATCATAATATAAATAAATAAAGGTAAATATTAAATTATACTATAATTATACAAAAAATAAATAATATAATATATTTATATATAATACAAAATATAATATACAGAATATAATTAATATGGATACTAAAATATATAAATATAATATACATGCAATTTATTCATTTAGAAAATTTCGAACTTTTTTCTTTTTTCTTAAATGAAAGCTTCGAGTCTGATCTTTTGAGATCCAGGGGTAGTGAGTTCCACAGTAACTTTTTAAATTAAAAAATGAATTGCTGTTTGTTAGTCTCACTAAAACTCGAGAACGGCTGAACCGATTTCAATAATTTTAGTAACCTTAAGTTTTGTTGTCCAAATCTCCCGGCCAAGACTAAAAGATAATTTTTACATTTTCAACTTCAGATTCGCAACGACTTTTCGTGATAGTCAAAGCGAACTGTCTGACACATATCTCCAGCCGACAGCTTTAAGAAAGCCTTACGTATGTTTGCCACTAAAGACTTGAAGATAGGAAAAGCGATGAGTTCTGCCCAACAAATGGAAAAACAAAAAAAATATATATAAGGTAGGTATTTTTACACACTTCAGTTAGAATGGTGATTTCATGGGCTGTGTTTCCAAACAAAATACGATAGTTTGCGGTAAAAGAAATCGATTTCTTGCATCCTGTTGAATTATACAAGGTGGCGGGGAGTTGACGTTTAAAGCTAAAATTTAGGTGCCTTATATTAAGTGTATCAAAATTTGATCCATGTATGTTCTACAATTTTGCTTACTCCCGAGCCGTCCTGCACCTATATTCTTGTTACTGACTTTATTTGACCCTGGTTTAATGGTAGAAAGTGAAACTATGAAAACTTTAGAAACTAAAATTCCCCTAATCTGTATCTTCTCTTGCATTTTGTACAAACCCTGACCGTCACCGACACGCACCTCGTTATAAAACGTGTTTCAATTTCCCTTTAGGTGGAAAACGCACTTGATATCCACGTTTTGTATCAGTTTCAAATCGTAACGGCGATCTCACGAATGCGCCACTCAGCATCAAGGCCTGAGGCGTTGACGTGAAATGGCCTATTTCCCTCACATATAAATTAGACTTTCATAGCTTGATGCCTTCAATCTGATGTTAATAACGGAGCTCTATTTACCGTATCTGGTTGTAGTATTCGGCTGTTGCTGTAGAGATATACGCATAGGCGTAAAGATTTAGGTAGCAGGGTGTAGGTGACTTGAGGATGTAACAGCGGAGTTTTTGAAGATGGAATATAATCATCATCATCACCTTTTGAGCATAGGCTTCTCCCAAGGATTTCCACCGCGATCGGTTTGCGCTTCCCGCATCCAGCGGCTTCCCGCGATCGTCGGTCCACCTTGAGGGCCTGCCTACGAAATGTCGCCCGGCACTATTTGAGGATCATTCCGCCCGAACGGCCGTCGGCTATGTGATCTGACATCCACTGCCTGTTTAGCCGAGCAATCCTTCTGCCGAGGTGAGATGATGGATCATCATCATAATATCAGCCTGTTACAGTCCACTGCTGGACATAGGCCACCCCCAAAGAGCGTCACAGCGCACGATCTCCCGCCCTTTGCATCCAGTCGCCGAGCTGAGATGATAGATATATCGACATAAAACTGTGTACAGAACAGTATATATTTTCGGGTCTAGCCAACGCGTTCGCTCCTCAGGTCTAGCTTTTATGAGTGACCGGGATTGCTACATCTAAAACAATGGTCAACAGCTTAGAGAATAGGGGAGCAGATGCGGTATTCGGCACGGCTTGCATTTGTGTACGAACGTATAATAAAGATATGATAAGTGTACCTAGTACTACGTACAGGTTACCTGTGACATTAAATAGCACTATCATTTACTTAAATATTGCATGTATTATCGCATCAAGTATAAAAAGGTGGTGGTGCCTTCCAGCGCTGGCTTTTAGAAACCAGGAAGGTTTTTGTATGTAAACAACTAACTATCAAGGTCCAACTAGGTCATGCATCTGCGGAAATCTTCCGATGATCACCGATGTGAGAGGTCGCGTATTTGCACAAGGATGCTATTCTAATAGTTGCTATCCGTATTTTCAGCTTCAGCCATCTCTTGCTCTCACTTGTACGAGTAAGAGGGATGGATAGATTGGAAAGTAGGGATATGAGCTTAGACAGTTGGGTATCAGTGCTGGCGTGAGGGCCGAGACGCGGTGAAGCCCGCGGCCATCCCGATGTGCTCCTACCCTCCCTTCGTCGCTCGTGTCCGTTGTACAACGAGATATTGGTCTTTCTGCTTTGTAAGGTACTGGTACTGAAAAACCTAAATGTTCAAAAATTGCCTTAAAATTACTTTACTGCTTCGACGTGACGACCAGATGGATTAATTTAGAATTAGATTAGGATCCAGTTCACAATTCCGGTGTGGGAATGAAATGGGTGCTTGGTGCTGCAGTTTTTGAATGGGTTATGTATCTACGCATTTAGTCTGGCCAGTTTCATAAAATCGATAAAATCTGTAAGTAACCATCGCGTGGGTACAACTGCCGGTTAGAAGCAACAGTCTAAATTAGCAACTTAAAAATGTAAACTAGCGAGATAAACCTCTACCCACATCGCTCGGAGGGTACGCTGCAAGGCATTAAAAAAAACAACGTGGTGTACTAGTTCGTTGTAACAAAGACAGTAAGATTGCTCGTAGGATTGCTGAGCTGAAGTGGCAGACGGCGGGAAACATAGCATAGCACGACGAACTGATGGCCGTTGGTGCGGAAAGGTTCTCGAATTGAGACCGCGTTGACGAAGCTCCGTGGGCAGGCAAGTTGGACCGACGATTTGATAAAGGTCACGACAAGCGCAGGATCGATCACGGGTGGAGATACTTGGGGGAGGCAGTGAACGTCGAACGGCTGATATGATGACGGCAGAAAATTTACATCTCGTCTAACTGCAGTATAATGGACACGCGCTCACGCAGCCTGCGGTGATCGTGCCGCACCAATAACGTCTCGTCTCGCTCTGCATCACGACATCACATCTACCGAGCTGCTATTTATTCGATATTCAAAACCGCTTTGAATATTACATAACGTGGATGGGGTAAACGACATTGTCCATGGCTTTGTGTAGAAGGAAATAACGGCGCCCACTCTGGTCTCTGTTTAAGCGAATTCCTAAAGCCTTGGTTCTTAGATGGACAGAAAGTAACAGCTTAAGGGAGATACTGAGGCGTTTGCACTGGTAAATAGAAGTGAATTTGCAAAATCTAAATTTACTGATATGCAGGCAATTGTAGTTTTATATATTATATGATAATTAGGCTGGGGTTTCCCACACTTTTTATTTATTTATTTTTTATTTGGGATAGGTTTGCTCTTGACCCAAGACTAGGCCCAACGAGGCAAAGACTTACTTTCTTATTTCAAGTAAACAAGTAACGATTCTGCTGTATTTTCTACTCCCACAGGTAAAGAAAAAAATTAAGTTTCACAGCGTCAGTACAGAAAGCACTTAATATGGTATACCCCTTCTGCTAAGGTCCTAAGTGAACACATCAAGATTATCACTGCGGTATCTTTGAAACATGTAACAAGGTTTTATACTCATTTTAAAAAGGAGGGACCCTGATATGCTCTCATCTGTACTCGTAAGTACTTCAAAAACAAAACTCTCAAATAAGTTTTTGAAAAGACCCGAACTGGCAAAATGCTTGGCGATTTCATGCTTTTAATAGTTTATTCTGAGCCATCACCCCCTATTGTTTCGAATCAATTTCGTCTGAGAGCCTTTTGTGCAACACCCTTTGTAAGAAGGGCTAGTAATGGCGTCGTAAGTACAAGGTTTGAATTCAAAAGCTGTGTTGATGAAGGTTAAAAGCTCCTTGAGATCCACTTCCGTAAAACATATATGTAGACATAGATGTATGACTCATACATATTATGTAGCAAAGAAACTGCATTGAAATCTAAGCAACTTCAAAATATAGATTTATCTATTTTTTTACAACTAAAGTCACAGTACGTTAGTCATAAAAAAGAATAATAACTCTAATTTTGTAATTTACTTTTAAATTTCATTATTATACGATTTTGGGATATGATATTAGAATAATGAATTAAAATTCTAATATAAGATCCCAAAATCTCAGTGCCACCCTAAAAACTTCCATAGATATTTCACATTTTTACGTTCTGATTTAGAGTTTCTAAGATTATTTTTTCTTCGCTGGTTTTGTATTTCAGTTTCTGTTATTTTTCCGCTCAAATGGAAACCTTTTTCTTAAAATTATTCAAGACCTTTCGTAAAGCTATCGTCCTATCGATAATTTACTCGATATTCCTTACAAATACCTGGTTGTAACACAATATCTCGCCCCGAGATCTTTAGCATTGTTACTTCAAACTTAAATCAGTGCATAGCCTTATTAAAACCAGCCAGTCCATTCTAACTAATAATAACATATCAAACAAGAAAATCTTTTGTGCAATATATTTTTTAACTTAAGCGTTGCAAATAATTTAATTAAAAATAGTTTATAGACAGAAACAGATCCTTGTGCTCCTCATTTTTTTTGTCATCCTATATACGTCCCTCTGCTGGGCACAGGCTCAACTATGAGGTGGTTCGAGCCATACTCCACCACGCGGGCTCAGTGCGGATTGGTGGAGGTGCTGTTTTATTAATCTTAATGAACATGTATTTATATTGAACTTAAGCTATGAAAACATGTAAAGATATGTTGTTGTGTGCCGTCGGAGTAGAGTGCCGACGGTGCTCGTTGAGGGTCCATCGGCCAGCCGCTGTATGTGGGTCGCTGACGCCGCTCCGATGTTGGGCAATTTCCATGAACGATGCTAGCTCGTACACCATCTAAGCGTAGACCTCCACAGCTATCGGTCTTAGGTCTTAGGTAATCTTAGGTCGTTAAGTGCCGCAAACTACAAACCTTTACAAATGCTTGGAAAGAAAAGAAGAAAAGATGTTCGAAGCAGTTTTAATGTGTCCACACGTTTGCGATTCGCAAAAAAATTTCAAGTTACATGTCGCTAAAAAAATTAGCAAAATATTTAGCTTAATTATAAATCCCTTAACAAAACTTTGGCAAAATTTTAACAGCTATTTAGCAAATTTTATGTTAGTTATTAGTTAGTTATTGTTGGTGACACTGTTTACTAGATCGTCGGTTTACCGCATAGGGCCTGCCCACGGAGCGTCACCCTATTGTGTACTAGCTGTTCAATTCGAGCTATAACCATCGCGAATTAGCAAACTTAGAGCCAAGTTGGTTATTTATTTGCGGATTATTGTTAACTTTGACTGCGGGGTTAATTGTTGCAGACACTTCGGTTATAATCTATTAAGTTACAAACAGAATGTCTAACTTGCTATTTGAACGGTCGCAAATACTGGTCTTTGTTTAAACAAGATTAATTGGCTATTATTGTAGACGATGAGACTTCTAGACTTGGCGGGTTTCATTGAAAGTTCAATAAGAGAAGTCTGAGTAAGTTATTCTTATTCGAAGAACATGTAATGTAATAATTTCATGTAACTGTGATTTTTTTAACGTTTGCTTAAACTACTGAAATTTTAAAAGGCATAAGTTTACAGTCAGTTCTTCCGGCTACCATTTCGAGGTCTCTGAAGCCAGGGTGACGGTAGCTCGATGAATTATCGTTGTATTTTATAGTATAGAAGAACGACACGTCCCAATATCTGTGGTAGCAGTTTACTTGCGTTTTGATCATTTTTTATGCTTTCCCATATGACTTCACGTTACGCTGTTCATCAAAGCCTTAAAGTTAAAGCAGCTCCCTTAAAATTTAGTTTGGTTAAAATTTGCAGAATATACCATTCTAAATGATCCCGCGACTTCAATTTAGTTATAAGTTGCTAAATATAACATTCTTTGATATAACATTTTAAATGATCCCGCGACTTCGTCCTCGTGGAACCCCTTAGTCTTCAAAATTCTTTAAAATTGTAGCCTTAGTATGTAGGTATAGCTATATTATTGTAAAATTTCATTAAAATTTACAGTAGTTTTAACGTAAGACGTGTTAACGTACAAATTTCGCGTTCATATTAGGTAGGTACAGTAGTCAGCACATCACGATAAGCACTGCATCTTATGCGCTTGTGATAAGGGCGATTTTATATATTAATTACTTTAAAAGTAGGATAGAATAAATGATAATTCATTTCAAATATTAGTAGTCTTACCTGTTTGGAAATATATATTAATAACCACAAACTTATTTCACCTTTAGAAACCTTCAGACCTTTAGGAGAACGGCTGCAAAAAATCAACAAAAAGCATTGGAATTGGATCCCTTTGAGTCGAATCAAAGGGCCTACCTGAGCCGGGAATCGAACAAAGGTACTGACAGCATATCAAGGTAACCACTGCGGTATCTTTTGCACTTATAATAAGAGCGATTTTAGAACGGAATAATAGGCACCTTAATGTGCTTACCACTGTAAGCTCCGTATCTTATCCTGTTAACGCGTCTCACAAAGACCATGTACCTAGTGATTTGTTATCAGAATATTGCATAAAAGAGATTGCATTTCCGAGGCGTTATTGCCATAAAAGTTCTAAATTAGACTCTATTTTATACAAATACAAGATGGACAGACTGCTTTTTAAAGATTGCCTTCTATCATCTTTACAATGACCTATGTTGTGTAGTGGTGTGAGTTTCGGTTTCAAGGTCATCTATGAAAACCCGGGTCCAATTAATTCCCGACGAAGACAATGTTGATAACCAATTTTCAATGTTTCTGACGACCACTTTGGTGTAATGGTCAAGAATTTGGCTATTAACCAAGAGGTCGCGGGTTCGATCCCCGCACTATACAAACATTTCTGTGCATGAACATGTCTGTTTGTACTGGTTTGGGTGTTACATGAATTTATATATAATACGACTGTTGTTTCTGATATCTGTAACACAAGTGCTTAAGCTACTTACCACTGAGTCAGATCAATGTATATGATGTTGGTGTTAGTCTAAATGTTTGTTGGTTTTTTCTGGAACCCATAAGAGAAGTGCTTAAGCTACTTTCTTTGGTATCAGAGCAATGATGTGACGTTGTCTCCATTAATTTATTCTATATCTTCTGGTATAAGTTTTAAATAACATGGTACTCGAGGCTAATACAACACAGCTTCCTGACACCAAAGTGCTTCTGAGATTTCCAAAAAACAAACCATGCTTCGGCTAAACACGACTCAAAAAGGCCCCCAAATCACGAATTAAGTACTTTAACGACATCGAATTAACAAAGTCAAGTCTTGTTCATTGGCAATGAGTTCAGGACCTCATCATGACCTGGTGAGGTGTGCAAACGAGCAACCGCTGGGCAGATTAATCAAAGCGATCTAACGAGCTTCGACTCACTGCTACAAACTTACGGGGTCGCTACTGTAGATTTTTGTTTGAAGGTAGGCATACCCTAATGCCGGCTCTACTCGTTGGGCGAATAGTTGGCACGAAAACAATCGCTATTGGCCATTAGTAATAATTTAACACAAATAATTTATATCACATTATATTAAAAAAATAGTTTCAAAAAGAAGAAAAAAAAAACATGCTTTTATTGCTAACTAAAAAAGAGAAAATAATTTCTGAGTACAAAGAATTTATATCACATTATAGTAAAAAAATAGTTTAAAAAAGAAGAAAAAAACTTGCTTTTATCGCTAACTATAAAAGAGAAAATAATTTCTGAGTACAAAGTATTAATATCACATTAGAGTAAAAAAAAATATTTAAAAAACAAAAAAGCACGCTTTTATTGCTAACTAAAAAGGGAAAATAATTTCTGGGTACAAAGAATTTATATTACAGTAGAAAAAGTATTTAAGTAAAAAGCGTGTGGTGCACTTTATGTCTTTTTAGAATAAAAATTGAATGACTTTAATATATGCTTGGTATAGTATATATTAAAATTATTCTATTATTGGCTTATTACTCTACTGTTATAAACATTATCTGTACTCAGAAATTATTTTCCCGTTTTTAACACGCTTTTATTAGATCGGAGTGTATGTATGTATGAATGTATGTAACGGAATTACTGAGCTCAATTTTCACCACCTTCCAGAAATCGGATTAATTTGAAACTTTGCACACGTATTAAGTACCGATGACAATGCAATAATTTGATAAGAGTTTTCTATTATTCTTGTAACTTAAAAAATAAGCTAGATACGATATCGGCGGACGATTATAATGTTGTCTTAGTTTTAATCGAATTTAGTATTTTAAATAAAACTAAATTGTGCAAAAAATCATGCAATATATAAGATCTAGGTTCAAGAATAAAGCAGGCACTTCCTCTCTCGTTACCAGGCGGGACCACAGGCAATCGTTTGTGCATTTAATCACCACACTCATTTATCATTTGTGGCAACTATTCCTCTCGTACTGTTTGCAGAATAAACAGAGATTCCTTTGTGTAACCCTGGTTTAAGTTTGAGAGACGCGAGAGAAGCAACGGAAAAAACTGGGCACTTACACCCACAGACAGAATAAAATAGGTTACTTGCTTAACTTTGTGAATATAAGAAGCTGCACTCTTAACCAATACACTTTTTAACGCAGTAGAGCTTAATTCATTGGGTTTTGTATATGAACCTTGAATAATACATTACAGCTAATATAAAAGTTTTTTGCTAATTTAGTTGAAATTTGCTAATTGAAAATTTTAAGATTGCGTTGCATTTGCGAGAGTGAATGCGTTTTGCTTATTATAAATCGATTAGATTTTTAAGCTGTGCTATGCATGATCAATAAAATTTTCACGAAATTCTCCTTCAAATGTACGTTTTAGTTTTCGCAGACGTAGTAGCGGGCGATCTCTAGTCTATAATATAAAAATTAATCAAAGATGTGTTGGTAAGCACATAACTCAAGTACGCCTGGACCCATTTAGCTAATTATATTTTTATAATATTCCTTTAAGTATGGGGATGGTCTTTACAAAGAAAATACTTAAAAAATAAACAGCGGGCAGGACAACGTCTGCTGGGTCCGCTAGTATTAATTGAAACCAGTTCTGCAGTTTGTGAGTTTTCCTTCTGTATATCAAAAGTATGAACTCACAAACTCAAATATTAAGTAATTACCTAGTATACATTCAGAGCTTTCACGTAAACTAATGTAACATGCAAAATCCAACGCCTTCGCCAATGTTGAAATCAGGCCAAGACACTCGAACGTTAATCATATTTAATTCAACACTTCAAATTTTACCTGATTGGATCCCAAAGTTTGCTCGAGCAATCTCGCCAAGTAAAAATCAAATACTGTTCCAATCAATTAGCGGTAAAGATTGATTTCTTTAAATCCATTTGAGCTGAACATTTCCAATTTGTGCAAAGTTCACACGAGCACAATGAGGCTGGAGTGGAATGTTCGAATCTCGAACGATGATAATTTAGGCATTTTAATGGATAATAATGGTTGTCGCCGAGAGACAAAACAGAATTCGATCGAAATCAAGCGGAAAGATCAAAGTTAGCCGACCGCTGCCACGCATCGACAATTTGATTTCATCAGACTGTCATATTTGATAAGCTTAAATCAGTTCTGCACGCGCAGAGTGTTCTTTGAGTAGGCTTTGTTTTCCTTTATTTACATTTATTTATTTTACTTAAAACTTTTAAGGCTTTACGCTTACGTTTTACGTGTAATTTTTAGGTAAAAAATAGCAGCTAGCAGTACATGGAGCTGTTGAAATCAGCTTATATTATTCAAGTTCCAAGTCTTGGCCATTCAAGGCCTTGATCGATGAAGCAATCACATGCTTTTGTTGGTAATGACTTACAGCGCCTCTGGCTTCAATAATGACATGTTAATTATTGATTTACAATCGGAAGTCTTGGTGTGCATGGACTTGAAATTACATTGACATTTTGGTCTTAGTCAAGTACAGGACTAATTTTAAACCTATATGCAATATGCAACTTTTTTCTTTCTTTTACAAAAGCAAACCAGCCTGCTATCAAACTGTAGTCAATTTTGAAAATTATTTCACTAATAGATAGACATTATCCACGACCGATGCTTTATTTTCTTTAGGTGGTATATTCAGTGTGGTATGGAAATATTTCATAAGGACGAAGTTGGGAGGGATTGTTAGTGTTTACCTATAATTAATAGCTTAACAAAAATCGTATTTTTCTATATTAAGCTAAAATACAAATTCAAAGCAAAACATTTCCCAATTTTCCAGTTTTAAAACTGAGCGGTGTGCACCTTCTGCGCCACCGCTTAATCTTTGCCAATATCCACTGTGCAAATGAATATTTTACCTACGCGGCGCGTCTTGGATCAGCCAGCGATAATGAGCAGACGGCGCAGGGGTGATACTCTGTATCTCGACGTTTTCATTTTCGACTAGACTTCCCTACATAGAACAAGAAAACTATTTACTGCGTAAGAATAGTAGTAAATAACTTTATTGCCTAACAAAACTTTACAAAAGGTGGACTTAACGCCATAGGGAATTCTAGGTTACACTGGTTCGCGTACACATCAGCGATCATGCGTTTTCTGTGGTTACGTCGCGACATTGTTCACGCAAATTCAAATTTCCACATCACCCTGAAATTTATCCAAATGAATTTTAGCCTACAGCTCTGAAAAAATACGTGTTTTTTTTATAGTGATAGAATTAGAAAACCCGGTTTTATAGCTTCAGAAATAACCTCCTTCAAACATCACAAACCAAACAAACTTTTTTTTTTTTTTTTTTTTTTTATTTAGGATAGGTTTGCTCTTGACCCAAGACTAAGCCCAAACGAGGCAAAGACTGAGTCTACGATGGAGCGAGCTCACCTAGAAGATGCCTGTTCACTCTAGCTTTGAAGATTTCGAGGTTGTAATTGCAGGGAAACACTGACGCAGGAAGTGAGTTCCACTCTTTTGCAGTGCGCATCAGGAATGTAGATGAGAAGCGCTTGGTTCGTATCAGTGGAACATCGACACGGTACGGATGGTATCCCGCGGTACGTCTGGTGGTCCGATGGTAAAAGGGGGCCGGTGGAATGAGCTGATGTAGTTCATGACCACACTCGCCGAAGTAAAGCCTGTAAAAGATCGACAAGCAGGCGACTCTGCGGCGATGAGCTAAGCTTTGGAGCTGCGCGCTTACAAGCCCCTCGTCACCTATGAGCCTCTTGGCTCTGCGTTCAATCGAGTCAAGAGCAGCAAGTTGGTATTTAGCGGAACCATCCCAGAGATGGCTGCAATACTCCATGCAGGATCGGACTTGCGCTTTGTAAAGAGTTAAAAGCTGACCAGCAGTGAAGTATCGCTTGACTCGGTTCAGGATTCCCAGCTTTTTTGCTGCAATTTGGGCTTTGATCTCGATAGTGGCGCCGAAGTTGAGATTTGCCGACAACTCCACGCCAAGAAGCTCAAGACGGTCTGTAATGGCAATGGACGAGTTCTGAAAGACAGGCGTTAAATTGAAGGGGCTCTTCTTTGCCGTAAACAGACAGGCCCGAGTTTTCGAGGCGTTAAAACTGACCATATTTTCATCTCCCCACTGGGAGACTCTACTTAAGGTCAGGTTTGTCCGCTCGACCATGGCCTCTCGTAACAGACGTGTTTCATCCCCGCTGTTCGAAGCACCGGACAAGTATCTCTCAGAAACTGTACTGTCATCTGCATACCCAACGATGCCTGGTTGAAGTAGGTCGTTAATGGGTAGCAGGAAAAGGGTTGCTGAGAGAACTGACCCCTGAGGAACTCCAGCATTAATAGCTATAGGGTCAGAGGAGCACCCATCTAAGACTACTCTGATCGACCGTTTACTCAAGAAGTCTGATATCCAGCTGCAGAGATCAGCGGGAATGCCGAATGCCGGAAGCTTGTTTAGCAGACTTGCGTGCCAGACTCTATCGAAGGCCTTAGAGATGTCAAGCGAGACGGCTAACGCTTCACCGTGTTTCTCAATTGCTTCGCCCCAGCAGTGCGTCACATACACAAGAAGGTCACCAGTTACTTAAAGCTGTTAGCGCTTCACAATATTACAAGTAGATTATCACCAATTGACTCTAACTAATCCGTTCACTGGCACGGTAATTCTGACATTGTTTTGTGACATTAAAACACACTTAAAGAAAAAACGGACTGCTGGGCAATCTCCGGCCTGCGAGAGGTGCGGGTTCGAGCCCTGCCTGGGCAGTCCGTTTTTTCTTTAAGTGTGTTTCAATTTCATATTATAAAGAAAATTGCATTGTTTTAGAAAATGACATAATTTATCAGCTTCAAGGTTCACATATCACGTAAGATATATATTTTTGGTTTCCACCACCAATTATTTTTCTGCATATCCATGCGGTTGACAGGTAGAGAATGTCTCATGGCATTAAGTCCGCCGATTGTATAACGGTTCAATAAAGTGTCAATAAATAAATATCCAAGATGGGAACAAAATCACATATGCAATTTATAAGTAAGTAATTCAGCAAGTAGCTTAAGCACTTGTGTTATGGGAATCTGAAACAACGAACGTACTACAAATACCCAAACCCGTGCCAACATTGAAAATTGGTTTCCAATATTGTCTCCATCCGTCACCACGGAGGTCGTCAATCTATTTATTGAAAAGGATGGTGAATGTAGTCATTTGAAACTAAGGCGTTGGTCTTAAGAGTAGGGTTTCAGTTTACTTTTAATTTTCGCGAGTGCATACGCCGAGATAGCACACGCAGACGGGGTTTTCATTAGTCTACAGTGTTAAGGTTTAAGGATTAGGCGTCGGTACTTCCGGTGGCTATATTATTCTACCGTGACTTTCACAGACATATGAGAGTGTGTATCTGAAAACGCTCTTATTTTTTTTATGAACGTACAATTCCAACAGTTTAAAGTACTTTGTAAAGTGATTCGATTATGCACGCATAAAACTGATTTCATTACTTTAACTGGAGTTTTTTTGCATTAGATGTTCTACTAGGCTAAATGAAAACAAGAGAAAAGTCATGAAAAGTTTTACTACGAATAAACCTATCTCAAAACTAAAATAGTCCATAACAATCAATACCTATCTAAAAAGCTGCTAATTAAACCTTAAAAACCAATCAAAACTTCCATCGTCCCGAACTAGAAACTATCTCATCCATTATATAGAGTCTAAATCATTTGAAATCCGTCTATTTCTTGCGATCAGAGCCACTAACTCGCGGAATATAAATTCGGCTGTCATATCCGGGAACGGGAACTTTTCTATCTACTATATTCCAGGGGTTCCCAATCTTTAAAAGCTCACAGCGTAGTTTTAACCGGAGTGTATGCGCGCGGCATACACTTAGGTTACAACTCAGCGTGTGCGCAGGACACTGAGTGCGCGGTCGCTAGTCACTACAGTGTGGACGAAAATGAGCGTTTCTTAATTAATTATGTTTGATATTACCGCGCGCGCCTTGTTAGATTTTTGTCACGACGCCCTACTTAAGCAAGCTATATGTTTATAAACAGTCAAAATAGGTACCTACCAACATTCCTCCACCAGCCCATGGTTCTACCTGCCATGCGACATTCGAATCGACTTCGGAAGAACACGTGAAAACTGCATGGGCTCTTATACCCTAAACGGCGCTTAGCTATGCTCCCTACAAATTCTCTTTCCGTCCCATTTTTTTTATACCTGGGACTCTGGCCCTCTTCTGGGGCGTGAAACTACATTAATAAATAAAAAAATATATATATTTCACAACAATCACACCAATTCTCTAGTCCCAAATTAAGCAACGAGGCTTGTGTTATGGGTACTAGACAACGGATAAACATACTTAAATACGTTTTTTTTACAAACACAAATACACATGTTCATGAACACTTATGCTTGTACTGTGCGGGGATCGAACCCGCGACCCTCGGTTTTAGAAGTCCGACCTGTGCACCACTGCACCAAGCAGAAATTAACTTGACTTCTCATCGGGCTGCCCATATGAGTTCCTTCACCTAATTTTTTACAAATTCGCCTAGTGGTGTGCCAGGAGTGCGCAAATATGCGCATGACCCCCCAATTACTTACCTACAATATACTCGTGAATATAATTTTTAAGGATCGACTCACTCCCCCTTTTTGCTTTCTACGGGGCCCCCGGGCGCCTGTTTGAGAACCGCTGGACTACCCCATTCGATTCTCGGATGTGGGTTAGTTCGTATAAGCGAGTGTGGGTCTTCCTGAATAATGATCTTTTCGAATAGTTTGAACTTGTCGTACTGCATTATAGTTTATCTTTATAACAAAGATAATATGAATCAATTAAGTACGTACCTATCTGTGGTATAAGGAACTATACAACACATCGGTACAGTGTTTTATTGTGAAATGACATTCGGGCTCTATACATATGACACAGGGAACACTAACGGCATTTATGGCGCGATTAATTCGCGGCCAGTGGTCGAAAAGCGTCAGTTTCGAGCCGCAGAAAGTTGCATGTGTGCTGTGGCGGAAAATGCGGTAATTTTTACTGATAATACCAGTTATACAATCTGTTATTATCATGAACTCAAATTGAATGTTAAAGTGTGACTGTGTTATAAAACGAATAAAATATTTCGTAGCATCAACTCGCACAAAACTTTGCCAGCCGGTATTGGGTCTTAGTGAGACTGTTAAAACAGTACTATATTTTCTTGCAATATATTTTCCAGCCACTAAGTATGTACATCGTAATTACATCGCAATAACATGAGACAAAACAGGTTGCCGCGAGTTAACTTGAAACAGCGCCATCTAACGACACAGACAAGGCGTATAAAAACGCGTTGGATGTAGAGTCTCCCTATTTTTTTATTTTATCTACCGTTCCCGGTAAATGTTGTTCCAAAGTGAAGTTAAAACTAAGGTTGATCCACTTTTTGACGTGTATACGTGTTTTCGTCAAATACTCACGGCGCGAATTGATATACCTACATACTTTGATCCATCCTTAATGTGCGTGCGACGTCAGTGGATCTGCACTATACTTACGAGTAATACTAGCGGACCGCCCCAGCTTCGCACGGGTGCTAGTAGCGGGGCCTCTAGTTTGGAGATAAAGCGGCAACAGAAATACGTCATATATGTTGTCTAGACGAGCTTTCGGAAGCTCGGAAGCGACGCAGTCTCTTCCGAGACAGTCAGTATCTCGCAAGATAAAAGCAACTAACAGGCAATTTAAGTTTCTCGAACTTCGTAACTGGCTGACCGAAGATACTATTCAAAGTGGATCACTTACTTATATTTCGCGAACGATTTATGTTTCAATATTATAAAATACAATCAAACATTTTGTGACTAATTTTTCAGACAATTTGATAAAATCGTGTTCAATTTTTTTCTCAAACGCAAGCGGGTTACCAAAATTTTAGGGATCATTTCATCTCATTTCAACTTATCTGATATAAAGAAACATTCCTGTACCTCCTGTCATGGAGGTACATTACTCCTAAAAATAAATATTATTAGTTCATTTATGCTTTATTACACATCAAAACTTGTGGAATAATGCGATTGCGATGAACCTTTCGATTAAATAGAAATGAAAAGTTGGCGGTGCGGTAAACATCAAAAAACAATTATAATCAAATTCATAAGTCGAACCGAACAGAACTTCGCTACAGAATAGCACAATAATCGCAGTCCGAGCTTCAGAGCTTTCGAAAGCTCCGGAAGCGGCAACTTCCAACTCGCCGAAGATAAAGCAACTAACTGGCAATTTAAGTTTTTCCGCGATCTATTGCCGACTCGTGAGGCCCTGCTCTCAAAGCCTTCGCGAGCAAGAGTCCGCAGTTGAGAATGTAGTCTTCTCTGTCACTCTTACAAAAATGACCATTCGAGCGAACACGCTGCAAAAAATACGGCCGAAAAGCTTCGGAGTACGGAGCTCTGGATCTGTGTGCCTTGATAGCTTATACACATAAGGCTACCTTTTGCGTTAGGAAATTGTATTACTCAAAAGTGCATCAGATACAACAGTGTTTCTAACTTAGTGTGTAACTGTGTGTACGTGCACATTAAAGTTTACAAATTCAACCATGTAATAAGATGCATTAATCTAGAGTTTGAGCTGCTGCTGTCCTCTGTGCGTTTCTTTAGGAGTAAAATAATGAAACATTCGTTAAAAAAAAATAAAAAAATCATTCGTACTTTAAAAGTAACTATGCAGAGAATCTAGGTGTGTTCTGTGATTATACCTAGACGTAGATCTAAAGTGTAGATCATCTCAATGGAAACCTTTCTGTCTACACTCTTCATTTTTGACGATAGGATATAGGACGTTTTTCTCAGTTTTATGTTTGTTGTTTGTATTGTCCCACTGCTGGGCCTCTCTCAAACTTTACTATTTGTTCCTTTCGACGTGGGGCTTAGGGCTTATTCTTATTTAAGTTGTCTCGATCGTCTAGTTAAAAAAGAAACGAGAATAATTTTGACGTGACAACGTCTTATAAATTGGTTTGCCGGGTGACAATTCAAGAAACTGCGTTACGCTCCGCTCACGTTCCGCGCTCACAATGAGAGCGAGTGAGAGGCACGCGTCCCTTCGACTCGGGCATGGTTAGCCCGCCTAAGAGCGAGTGAGACAGACATAAAAAGTGAAAGGCACGCGTCCCTTCCACTCGAGCACAGTTAACCCGCCTAAGAGCGAGAGAGACAGAGCGAGAGAGAGAGAGTGAGAGAGATAGGCATACACACCGGTTCATGTTATACGAATGAATATTCACATTAAAATTATTTTACCACTCAAAGTCGTTGTCACGTAAAACTTTCGCCCGTATACCGACTTTACAGGCAACCAATTTTTTTAAACATACTAAATGTTTAACTGTTTACCGACTAAATCATTGCGCTTTGCTACGCACTTCCTGTTCGCAATTAAATAAATACCGCACGCTCGTAGTGAGCCCGACCGCGTCAAATAAAATTAATTGAAACTACCCTCTCAAACTGTTATGTGGTTTTTCACAGAGCGTAGGTACACGGCATTACCGGCAATATTATGGAATCGGCTTAAATATTGGGCCACCGCATGGAGAAATAAATTCAGTGATATTCTACGATTCACAGTTCTTTATTATCTATCATAAATATTATATTTACAGGTCCTTCAATTACAGGTGGTTGTACAACTTTGTTATGCTAGGTATAGGCGCCGTTGAAAGTTATCACATAATATATCGTTCTCATTAAACATGTTATTTTGAATTCTAAATTTTATGTAATTGATACACTTAATTACAAAAATTTTGTACAAATTTATTACAAAAATATAATGTAACATTTACCATTACCCGTGTACAACGTCTTTCCGCAATCAACAATCCCATTTACAAATTGATTTTGAAGGAAAAAGAAGAGACTTTTCACTTTTAACGTAGATCCTTAAAACTAGTTTTATGTGAATAATAAATCACAGAGTATTGTGTGTACGCGCCTGACCAAACGCAAACTTCACCGAAATTCCTTGTTAAACAACGAAATTAGGTGAAGTTTGCATTCGTTAAATATAAATTTTCGGTAAATGTTTATATGCTTTGTATGTAATGTATGTAGCTTATATGCTTTGTGCATAGAAACAAAAATATATATATTTTTTTATCATTTCTTTGCCTTTTCACGATCACAAACAATGATTACAGATTAAATAAACCAGATTTTAAAATTACATCTCTTATTATTGATCCATAAAAAGCTTTATTCATTATTTATTTCATTTGCCGTACCTGCTGTGAGAGGGAAAACCGAAATTAAAAAAAAAAAACATTATTTAACATTCCTTCAGAAGTGCTAATGAAAAAAAAATCATTTTCTTTTTGCTTTTTTATTCATCAGCAGGCAGTCTTTTCTATACACGATAATAACATCGTTAGCGAGTAGGGTGAGGGATGGTGAGGGTAGATTTCCTTTTCAACCACCCCGTGATAATATATTTAAGAAATGGTATTTCTTCAATCATTACGCTTGTAATGAACTTAATCTATGCAGAATGATGATTTATGAAATCTAATCTTACTCTATTAAAATCCAGATGAACGTTACAAGATCAAAATAAAAACTTATATAAATTTGGAATAGGTTTATAAATACCATATTAAGTAAAATCTCGTAATAGAGCGAGTGAGATACAACAACAAACAAAGTTTCAGACTCTATGCGGGAGGCTGTACCTACCGCAGACCGAACTCACCTCTATGGTCACATAAAGGCAGTAGAGGCCATGGTCGAGCGGACAAACCTAACCTTAACGCAAAGCTAAGAGGCTCATAGGTGACGAGTGGCTTGTAAGCACGCAGCTCCAAAGCTTGGCTCATCGCCGCAGAGTCACCTGCTTGTCGATCTTTTACAGCCTTTATGTTATTTGGTCAAGCCAGACCAGCTCATTCCGACGGCCCCCTTTTACCATCGGACTTCGGACCACCAGACGTATCGCGGGATACCATTCGTACCGTGTCGATGTTCCACTGACACGAACCAAGCGCTTCTCATCTACATTACTGATGCGCACTGCAAGAGTCGAACTCACTACCTGCGTCAGTGTTTCCCTGCAATTACAACTTAGGAATCTTTAAAGCTAGGGTGAACAGGCATCTTCTAGGTGAGCTCGCTCTATCGTAGACTCCGTCTTTGCCTTGGGCTTAGTCTTGGGTCAATAGCAAATCCAATGCCCAAATGGATGGATCCCAAATAATAAAAAATAAAAAGAGCGTTCTCAGGTCGCATGACGCATCGCACGCAACGCATTAATTGTTCACTGCGTCCACTGTATCTGCGATCGGATTGCCGGCGCGAGTATCAGCAATCGGATTGCCGATGACACTTTTAGGGATTGCAATCGCGCGCCACTTATTGTTCTTCTGGATCCCATACCTACAAAACGCGGATCCGCAAATTCAAATTTGCCGCTAAAACGTTCGAGTGCCGATCAATGGACGCTATTGTATGAGTTTTTATACAAAGCAAAAAAAAAACCGTTGCGTGCGTTACGTCCGATGCGTGCGATACCGAGCTGTGGACGCTTGCCTTAAATTGTCGGAATGATCACCCGTTTAAAGATATTTGCATAATGATCGATCATTTGTTTGTGTAATCAAATCGTTAAAATTAAGCAAACGCAAGTTACCCCACCGGTCTTCACTCAATACAATAGTTCAATAGTGTCAATTGCTTGACACAACCTCCATACTTGCTATCTGAATTTCAACCGTAACATTATTGATTGAAGACATATACATAGTAACAGTATTGTGGTCTGAAGTGTCCAGGGGACGGTCAAGTAGACAAACAGTGACCTGCGATCTCGAATCTATCATTGTGAAGTGTTGTCCTAAGCAATGCGAAACATTTCTTTCCCAAGGCACTCGAGAACTTAAGTTGTTAATAAGTGGAGCCAGCTCTAGTGTCTTACCCGTTGTCTTACAAACGCCTACCTCGTTGGTGTAGTGGCAAAGTTTCTGTCTTACATCCGAGAGGTCCTGGGTTCGAATCCCAGGTCGAGCCAAAATTGTTTCTGAGATTTTCTGACATGAATTTTACAAAAACAGCTCGGAGTCGGGAAGTTGGCGGTGTTACACCCCCGTGCCTCGGAAAGCACGTTGTTAAGCCGTTGGTCCTGCGCCTGATCTCTCTCCGGTCATGTCGGATTGCCGTCTCACCGAACTTTGAGAGTGATGGAACAGTGAGTGCACCTGTGTATTGCGCTCACACTTGTGCACTTTAAATTTCCTGCGTAGTTGGCTTATCTCTGTTGAGATTGGCCTCCGTGGCCGAAATCGGCCAGGAGGACTTACAAACGACGAACGCGACAATATCAAATGTATGTGGGTACGTGTATGATACGTCCTCGGGGATGAAGCCACTGATCGCGTTGCGTCGGTCATATCGGACAACGCCTTACCTTTCGTCAGTATAACCCATCAACTTCGTGCTAGATATGCCTGAGGTAGCGAAGACACGGAGGCAGCACTTGTGAAGTAAATCGTATTGGAGATATTTTTGAATAAAAATAAAATAAAAATATTTTTAAATAAAATAAAATTGCCGGATAGTCTTCATGTTTTTGCTGCTTCAAGCGTATGGCTTGCGAAATTGATGGCCTATATATAGGAACTGAAAATAATTTGACATGACATAATTATTACTGTTCCATCTCAAGCACGATAGCTTGAGATGGAACAGTAATAATTATGTCAATTCCGTTCTACATATTGAGCACTAGCTTCTTGCAAGACAATAGATGTCTGTTGGAATAGACTTGTTTTTACTATGAAAGAAATATTTCCTGAAAAACTGATTTTCTATAAAATAATTCACAATCGAAACAACTAAAACACGCAAATA
The DNA here is from genome assembly GCA_963921415.1 of Pyrausta despicata. Lineage (NCBI taxonomy): Eukaryota > Metazoa > Arthropoda > Insecta > Lepidoptera > Crambidae > Pyrausta > Pyrausta despicata. The sequence continues at coordinate 2,545,131 of OY992848.1, read as the reverse complement.
AAACAGAAATCAACCGATCAGAAGATTTTATTTTAAATTGAAATTCAGTTTTTCATTCAGTCAGATTGGTGGTGTCAACTACTTTATTATCCATGAGAAAAGTCATACGGGAACTGCAATAGTTCCCGTATCGTATTGACTTTTTCTCGTATCGTTTTAATTCGATAAACCGCTCGATTAATCGGATCACAGAACCTGCGATGGAATCGATCAAAAACCTACACCCGAATACCTTTCAATTTGAAAGTCAGCTAAAACGATTAGGAATCATATCAGCCACATCAAAGCGAACAGTAAAAAAAGTCACGCGCCCATAATTTTCGGTGGCGAGTTTAATTCGTCGGTTATCGGTCGTATTTTCCGATATTATTCCCGTATATTTTTCGGGTTTTTTCGTTCTATATCCCGTTTCGGACGCTCGTAAAAACGGAGATGATCCGGCCCCGTCGATGCTTCACGCCGATATGAGAGATTCCCTCTCTGAATACGGTTTGGATGTAGAGGTGGGGGCGAAATTATGAAAACAATCCTTGTACTTTAAGGAATATCATATCAAAAGGATTGGCCAAATTCGTCCAGGCGTTCTTGAGTTATGCGCTTACCAACACATTTTGCGATTAATTATCTATATATTATATATATATATATATATAAATGAAACCCGTTTTCCTTGGTCACGGCATCACTCGTGAATGGCTGGACCGATTTCACTAATTCTTTTTTGTTGTATTTGTTATTATTGGGACAAGGTTCTTACGAAAAAAAAATTTTAAGAAAAGAAAATTATTCTCAGAAATATTGAAAAATATACATTTAATTTTGCATATTTTAAAAAACGCGCGTAACTAATGTCAATGTCATTCGATGACATTGCAACGCTAAGGCTACCGCCTTAGCGTAGTTCGCCGGGTCAGCTAGTTACATTATAGATAAAAATAGGTTAAAAATGTGTCTGAGAATGGATCACAGTTATCTGTTTATAACAGCATTTTTATTCTTTTTCTTGCATTTTCCAACCAAACCATTACGTATGCTAAGCAACGAATAATACTGCTATTACGATACCGTTAGAAAATATTGTTTTGAGAACATCTAATAAAAAAATATATGTTATTCCACGTATGTCATTTCGGGACGAAAGATCAAGGCCGCTTAATGTTATTCTTAAGATTAAAGTATAATGAGATTTGTATGAAAACTAGAGTTTCAATATAAAAATAATAAAAAGGATTTGTGTGTGTGTAACGGAAAATAAAAAGTATCGCCTGTCGGATATTTTTTAGCAGAGCGTAGTTTCGGTCTACGGACCTCTGGGTTATGGGCCCAGCACGCTTCCACTGCGCCACTCTGCTCGGTTTGAATATGACGAAAAAGTACAGTACTTTAACAGTAACAAACTATGTTAGTATGGTTTGTTTAAATCCACTATTGTGCGTGTGGTCGATGTCACATCAAAAACAATAGCGGCTGCCCGCGACTTCGTCCGCGTTTAAGTTCGAACTAATATTAGAGTTTTGGCCCAGTCTACTCGCCAAAATCCTTAAAACGGTACGTGAATCATATTTTTGGGCCCTAGCACCGCGACACAGGCTGGTGGGAAAGGATTGCTCTTACACAAATAAATACATAGAGATAATAAGTTTTCGACTCCACAGACAAAAGAATCTATATCTAAATATGAGCAAGTTTAGTGTTCATTCGGAATACTCAGGCAACATTAAATATAATTTTGAAGATACCGTAATAAAATAATTTTAGGATATCAAGAATATTATTCTATTGTCAGTAAGAAGATATCAAGTAAATAGTTATTTCACTTATTAAATTTCGGAGCGAAAGCTAATTGAGCACTGAAAACCACGATAACAATTAGGAGTACCTAAAATAAGATTATTATGAAAACTAGAGTTTCAATATAAAAAATAAAAAAATGATTTGTTTGTGTATCGGAAAATAAAAAGTATCGTCTGTCGGATATTTTATAGCAGAGCGTAGTTTCGATCTACGGACCTCTGGGTTATGGGCCCAGCACGCTTCCACTGCGCCACTCTGCTCGGGCTGAATATGACGAAAAAGTACACTACTTTAACAGTAACAAACCATGTTAGTATGGTTTGTTTAAATCCACTATTGTGCGTGTGGTCGATGTCACATAAAAAACAATAGTGGTAGGAAATGTTGTTTTGAGAATATCTAATCAAAAAATATGTTATTCCACGTATTTCATTTCGGGACGAAAGTAAGAGGCCGATGAATATCATACTTAAGATTAACGTAAAAGAAGATTTATGATTTAAAAAGAAGAATGTTATGAAAACAAGTATTTCAATTAAAAAAAAATTGTGTGTTTATCGGAAAATAAAAAGTATCGCCTGTCGGATATTTTTTGGCAGAGCGTAGTTTCGATCTACGGACCTCTGGGTTATGGGCCCAGCACGCTTCCACTGCGCCACTCTGCTTGTGATGAGTTTGATGGAAAAGTGGAATACTTCTACTGCAAATTCACGGCCTTGCGTTTTGACAGATATTCCATCGAAAATACTCGTATGAATGGGTGATGACAGCCGAGTTCGTGCCACGTATTAACTCGGGTTGTAATTAAATCTCAAGATTTTTATTAGGTGCCCTTGTTTAGGTATCCGTAATCAGTATCTTTATCATGTGCCACTTTATTGGACTACGCATGCTGGTAACTCTTTTTTGCCTCATACTTGGCATAGCTATAATAATAGTTTTCAGTCAGTTGACATTTTGGTAAGTTAAAAAAAGAAATTCAATACTTATCCCAATAATTAGTGAGGTTTTTTCTTTGGCATTATGTAATCTTTTTATAATTTTAAATAGTTTCACATATTTTAATATTCTCAACAATTTATTTATTTGTTTACTCCATGTATGATTTAAGCTGAAGAAACTTAATTGGAATATGTGTTATTTTAATTACCTATTTTGTTTTGTAATGTTAAAACTGTATGATTCACAAAAATAATAAAACAAAAAAAGACACTCTTGTCTTTAGATGTTGGTGGAGTCATCTTGCGACTTTGCCCGACATCTTCTTTACTTGGCTTCATTTGGCGTAATTGCACAACTTATGTCGTAAGCGATATGTGCCTAAAAAAATACACACGACATTTGTCGCCTTATGTATCAATCAATTTATCCAGGCATTAAAGAAGTATTCGCCGCCATATCTCATGTGTTAAGGCATCGGTAAACGTCCGCAGCGCTGCGATATTTCAAATTTCAAAAGTTGAACATTGATGGCAGCCCGTGAGACGTTGATTGAAATTGTGTTTTGAAATTGATCGGTAACGCTCGCCAATTTCTGGAGTACGTAACATAGATTTGGAAAGTAGCTTTTACGTTGCCATAACACGATTTTGGCTTCGTAAATGGTTCTATTTTTCCTATAGTTAAAATTTACATTTGCTGTTTTTTTAACACTTTTAAACAGCCAGGTGTATGCTGAATTTACAGGGCTATCGGTTTTCACCGACCAACTACCCAAACATCGTTAATTTGCGTAAAATGTACGTTAGCATTTGGTACACTAAAAGTCATTAACGAATTTACAGATTAGATAAAAGAATCATGATAGAAACTCTTATCAATTAAATTCATAAAGATTGTTAAAAAAAAAACGAACAGAGATGACGATTGACGATAGACTTGACCAATTGTTTACATTTCTCAGTTACCAAAGACAATTTCAACCTTTAGGTATTTTTAAGTCATTGTTGTATTGCAATAAATTGACAGAAGTAGAATAAGAATACCCAATAGTCTGAATATTTTTGAGGTGTAGGTAAGGTAAGGTAAAAAAACTGTCTTTATTAGCTTTTCGGTTATGTTTGAAAGTTACGTGTGTAAGAAAATGTGTTTGTGTCATTGTGTCGGTCTGTATGTCCCATTGTAGCTCTCAAACTGATGAGTGGAGCGATTTCAGTGCGTTTTTTTATTCCAAAGATAATTTAGTTGGGCTAGTAAAAATCCGACCAGCCATTGAAGCTGTTTTACTGCCTCATATCTTGGGTTTGTTTAATTAAGAATTTTAGTTTTTTTGAGTTTGATACTTCATTAGTATCAAACTCAAAAATACTAAAATTCCGGCCGGCAAAATATGTTTTTTATCCCATCTATTCGAAAAAGACGATTTTGGTCGCCTTTAAGTGCGCTCAAAGGTGATGCTTCTAAGCGACATAGGTACTATTACTCTACTCTTTGCCACAGACTGTCCAGCGGGCAGAAATGAGATTTTGGTCCTCTTTATTGAAATAAGTGCGACCAAAAATTCTTTTGCTCGCACTTATTGAATTTGGAACATCTTAGAGTTTCCCGCCGAACGCAAGAGACTGGCTGGTTAGACGGCACGTCCGTCGACCATCGCCCCGCCGCTGCCGCTGGCAACTGAGTAAAAAAATAAACGCGCGAACTACGGCCCGCGTTTTCATAAATTTTCACATTCAAGTTCTTGGTTTTGATAAATTATATAAAAATGAGTTCGTCAAGTGACAGTGATATGGAATTAACTCCTGAAAGTATAAGAACCGACGCAAAAAATGTGATGGAGCCGCTTTTTATTTTCTCATAGAGGGTGATGAAAAGTAGAGTGTATCATTTGGACGCAAATATATTTTTGGCTCGGGCGACGTACTTTGAATCCCTCGCTTCGTTCAGGATTCTACTTTAGAATCCCTCGCTACGCTCGAGATTCTACTCTAGAATCCCTCACTTCGCTCTGGATTCAAAAAAGCGCCCTCGCCGTGAAAATATTATTTTGCTTCCTCATGATACAATCTACTATTACTTATCGGCATTACTACTCTAAATTATTTCCAGCCTTTTAGACCATACATTGATCACCCAAAATCCATGTTTGCCAACTGAAAATCAGCGAGCGCATCTGCTAATTCCTAAATACGAACCGCTCGTCATACGTCCAAAACAATACGTGAATTAGGCAAACCGCCGCGTGATTCGACCTTCCGGATATCCCTCGAATGAACGGGAATAATTCGTTTATCCCGGACAAATTACCTATTGGGCCGGCAAATTAGCTGCCTATACAAGTTCGCGTAAACCCTGGGTTCCTTAACTCAACAAATTAGTTTTTGCGAAACAACGGCGGTACGTGACCGATGTTACCGATTTTCTATGAAACATGATTTGGGTGAGTTGAATGGGAGTTCGGCGTGAGAATGCTGAATGACGTATGCGTGTGACCCGTATGTGTCTACGTGAGCAACAAACGCGAGAAGTGCGACGCGGCGCGATGCAACAATATCAAACGCATGTAAGTTTATAATAGTTTTGACGACCACTTCGGTGTAATGGTCAAGGAGGTGACTATTAACCAAGAGGTCGCGGGTTCGATTCCCGCACTGTACAAACATTTGTGTGCATGAACATGTATGTTTGTACTGGTCTTGGTGTTATATGTATTTATTTAGGTTTAGTTGTAGTTGTAATAGACGTGCTTGTGGCGTAGTGGATGAAGCGCTTTGGTAGTAATACCAAAAGTTAAGCAACCTACGGCGCGGTCATGTTTGGGATGGGTTACCATACTGACCTTACCCGTGACTTCTATTTACAAGCATCTCCGTGCTTCGGAAGGCACGTTAAGCTGTTGGTCCCGGTTAATATCGATAGATATTAGTCGTTAAGCCTGGTCGGAGGCCCTCGGGCGGCTTTATAACATCTGACAGTAAGGTTGGTCACTTACCTTATACACACCTCCACCAATCCGCACTGAGCCCGCGTGGTAGAGTATGCCCCGCACCACCTCATAGTTGAGGTGAGGCCTGTGCCCAGCAGTGGGACGGTATATAGGCTGATGATGATGATAAATGATGAGTTGTAATACCACTGTTGTTTCTGATATCTGTAACACAAGTGCATATGCTACTTACCACGGAGTTAGATCAATGTATGTGATGTTGTTGCACCTATATTTATTTTATTTTATTGATGAGGCGCAATTAACATTGACATAAATTAGCATCGCCTAGCGTCGCGTCGCACGTATGGCGTTCCGTAACTCATGTAGGACAACGCTTGCGGGCGATGTGTATTTTTTGGCATTGATTTGCGTGCTTTGGTTCAATCAATGAACTGAAGCGAACTTGAACTGTAACAATATTAAAATTGTGTTGTTCGAGGCAAAAAAAAGTAGATCGAGAATCGCGAGACCTTTGCAGCACATTTTCTCTGTCTTTTGTAAAATCGATGCAAGGTGAACACTGCGCAATCTTATGCACTAGTGATAAGTGAGAGCGACTTTGCACTCAAAACTTAAATTTTAAATTTAATTAGCCTCTGACATGAGCTACGAAAACAGCTGGTAAACTGCAATAAAAATTCAATAAAATTCATTTATTTCTGTAAGTAGGCTAAGAACTAGCACTTTTACACGTCCCAACATATAAATTAACCCTACCACCGCTTCGGGACAATTTGGGCCAGTGCTGAGAAGAAGCGGCGCAAGAAACTCAGTCACTATTGTCATTGCCTCTTTTCAAAATTGATTTACAATAATTGTAATTGTTTGCATTTAAACATTTCCATATATCTTTGTCATTTATATAATCATCAATTTTATAATATCCTTTCGACATTAATACATCTTTAACAACTGTTTTAAATTTATCTAAAGGCAATGAAATTAAATTTTCAGGTAATTTATTAAAAAATGATACACATCCATACCCATAAATGAGTGACCAACCTTATGAAGCCTAAAATGTGGAACGGCAAGCCTATTTTTTTGTCTTGTGTTGAAGTTATGCTTCAACGGCTGGAGGGATTTTAAACAACCATAGCTAAGGACTATCGTGATTTAAATAATATTTTGAATCAAAGTAACACACACTAAAATCGGTTTCAACGTTCGGGAGCTACGATGTCACAGATAGACACTCACAAAAACACTTATAACACCCCTCTTTTTTGTCGGCAATCAAAAATGGATTGTCTGATGTACCATCACCTGAAGTAAGGCATTTTGTTTACCATAATGCCGTTAACATTATTTTTTTGCATGCATTTAAATTTAATTATTAAAAAAGCTTATATCAAATTTAACTTATCCGTGAATTTAAATAAATAGAATTATACAAAAACATCACATACATTGATCTGACTCCGTTATAAGTAGCATAAGCACTTGTGTTACGGATATCAGAATCGAACAGTGGTATTAAAAAATAAACTTAAATAAATACATATAACACTCAGACCAGTACAAACAGACATGTTTATGCGCACAAATATTTGTACAGTGCGGGGATCGAACCCGCGACCTTTTGGTTAATAGTCAACTTCTTGACTATTACACCAAAGTTGTTTAAATTTAGTTTTAATAAGTAGGTATCTTAGTTCAAAACATTCATTATTCCTAGCAGAAGTCAGGTGGTCCCGCGGTCACACAGTCTATCACTAAGTTCGCCGACCGCAAAACGGGAGCGAGCACGTCCTTACTTGATAGTGCACTGTGTCCCTTGGGCTATGTGTGGCTACATCGTAATGATTTTATATAGTAGAACCAGTATAAACACAGTGCTTTTACAGAAAAAAAAAATTCAGAATGAAAAATAATGAATGACTGCCTGATACAAATAAATATATTTAAAAAAAATGCCTTAATGTTTATTTTAATATGCCTTTCGACGACCACTTTGGCGTAATGGTCAAGAAGTTGACTATTAACCGAGAGGTCGCGGTTTGATCTGAAAATGATTTTGATAAATTCTACCCTCAAGGGTATAAAATAGGGGATGAAAGTTTGTATGAAGCACGTTGGCAGAAAAGTATAGTACACGCGGACGAAGTCGTGGGCAGTCGCTATTTTTTAAAATAAACCTAAATCACGCTAGATTCAAAAATTAATCTTAGGAGCGTCATTTAATTCAAAGCATTTACTCAGCTACTCTAATATATAAATGTACAAAAAAGCTACTATTTTATGATGACGATGTATGTATGAATAATAAATAAAATAAAAAATTGGTTGCCTGTAAAGTCGGTATACGGGCGAAAGTTTTACGTGACAACGACTTTGAGTGGTAAAATAATTTTAATGTGAATATTCATTCGTATAACATGAACCGGTGTGTATGCCTATCTCTCTCACTCTCCCTCTCTCTCGCTCTGTCTCTCTCGCTCTTAGGCGGGTTAACTGTGCTCGAGTGGAAGGGACGCGTGCCTTTCACTTTTTATGTCTGTCTCACTCGCTCTTAGGCGGGCTAACCATGCCCGAGTCGAAGGGACGCGTGCCTCTCACTCGCTCTCATTGTGAGCGCGGAACGTGAGCGGAGCGTAACGCAGTTTCTTGAAGTGTCACCCGGCAAACCAATTTATAAGACGTTGTCACGTCAAAAATGAAATAAATAAATATTGGGTAGGTACGATTGCGCTTGTTTTGTCAGCTTTGCTAGTAATTCAATCACTATACGGTAATTAGTTTAATGAGAACGTATTTAATAATGACAACACTGAATTATATAACATTTTGTAATAATGCCTAGCGAAAAGTATTAAAATTATTCTAACATTAATGATGATATTAAAATATAAATCCAATGTTATTCCAAACTACTTGCACTTGTTTTGTGTTATTTATGTCATATGATGACGACCGCTTGGTGCAGCGGTCCACAGGTCGGACTTCTAAACCAAGGGTCGCGGGTTCGATCCCCGCACAGTACGAGCATAAGTGTGCATGAACATGTGTTTGTACAGGTCTGGGTGTTTTCTATGTATAATATGTGTTTATTTAAAAAAAAAAGTATTTAAGTATGTTTATCCGTTGTCTAGTACCCATAACACAAGCCTCGCAGCTTAATTTGGGACTAGAGAATTGGTGTGATTGTTGTGAAATAATATTTATTATTTATTTATATCTGATTATAGTACCGACCTTAGAGAATTGAATAAAAATTTGTTTCATGCGTTATTCAATGTTTCAAATTAATTTAAAGTTGTAGTCCATCGACTCTATCGATGCAGTATTTTTTTGAGTAATGTATCCAGAAATTAGGTTTTGTTAGTGTGACGATCGTAAAAATATTTTTGGGTTCGTTAAAATTAAGAGGATAATGGAAAAATAATGGAATGGTAGCCCAACGAATATAGCATTGAATATTGTTTTGATTGATGATCCTAAATAAACGAGCTGGTAAATAGCCTTACATTTTTGTGTGGTTTATAAATATTCATTCTATTGAAATCCCAGGGTAAATGTTATAAATTATTGTAAAGACATAATAAATGCAAAGATTGTCTTAGGTTCTTTTTGCATCACTATACCCAACTTAAATACCTCTATAAAGCCGAATGACTTTACAATACAAGCCATCTTAAGATTAATTTGAACGTTTCGCTATGAAACATATTGTTATGAAAAAAAATGCTTACTGATATTGCCTTCATCATCATCAGTCTATATACGTCCCACAGCTGGGCACAGGCCTAACCTCAACTATGAGGTGGTGCGAGCCATACTCCACCACGCGGGCTCAGTGCGGATTGGTGGAGGGGTGTGTGTAAGGTAAATGATCAACCTTACTGTCAGATGTTATTAAGCCGACCGAGGGCCTCCGACCAGGCTTAACGACTAATATCTATCGATATTAACCGGGACCAACAGCTTAACGTGCCTTCCGAAGCACGGAGATGCTTGTAAATAGAAGTCACGTGTATGGTCAGTATGGTAACCCATCCCAAACATGACCGCGCCGTAGGTTGCTTTACTTTTGGTATCACTACCAAAGCGATGCAACCACTGCGCCACAAGCACCTTAATTATACTTCGTGATTCGTACTCGATATTAGTAACGCATATGTACACTATGTAGTATCGCTAGGTGCCACCACTCTCAGCACATAGTTTATAGAGGGTATAAGGTTTTTTTTTTGAGTGGCGGGGTCGTTTTGCTAATAACGTTCGACCGCGCCGCGCCGACGACGGAGCTCATTCGCTATTTTGTGCTTCACCACTCCACACGATCAAAATTAAAATTATTGTTCGAATTTAAATTTAACTGCAAAAATGCCTAAAAGGGCTCGCGATGAAGACAGTTTTAATTATTTTCGTGCAAAGTTAAAGATATTAGAAATAAAATTTATGAAATCCCATCGTATAAACTTAAAAATGCCGGATGACTTATTTAAAGTCGTTAGCGTGTAGTCCTGTGGGGGCTACATCTTACGATATAACACGTCATTTATGACTAGTGATTCGCATAATTCTGTGGGAATTATGCTTAACTAAACTTTTAATTATTATTATATTTCTAATTTATAAAAAGGGCTCGCGTTACCCTGTGGGGGTTACGCATATCGCCTTAATTATAATAACACAATTGTTTACTTACCCGCAACTCGTCAATGACGTACATAAGATGCACCCGAATCTTAAAAACGTTTTAAACGGCCCGTCATTTTTCCAGACGGAATGAACCCTTGCTCGGTGATGAATCATCCGACTTCATCATCACTGATGATACTAATGCCATCGGGACAATCGTCAGAGACAGCAGATCCTCCCGAGCAAAATACCATGGAGTTAGCCGAGGACACCACGGATCTTGCCAAGGACCCTACAGGACGGCCGCCGACAAGCACGGTGCCGGTTATTGACGACGCGAGACCTTCGGCATTAGAACAACAAGTTGTTCCACCCTCGGATGATACATTCGACAGTATGTCGTGAAGCGACAAAAAAAGGAAAAGGGAAACGAAAAGAATTGAGAAATAACAAACTAATTATATTAAAAGAAAAACAGAAAAAAAATTAAAAAGAAACCTAGACGAGTGAGAGGAATGATTGAGTGAAAATGAGTGAGTGTAGTGAGTGGAGTGGGCGTGGGTTGGTGTCTTCTCAAGATTAAGCGGGTCCGGAGGCGCCGAAGTGAAGCGAAGCGTTCTTGGAGTAGTCCGTCGATGCGCAGCGGTGTAGAAGCTGGAGCGCAGCTGTGCCGGAGACCGTGAAGACACCGGTGATCAGCAGAGGTAGCCGCGATGGCTCTGTCAGCAAAGGCAAGCAGTTGATGAATCCGATGTAGATAAATTTAGGAGGAGGCAAGTCCTCGCTGTCTCTCGGGCTAGGAGAGGGTAGCCCCTCACTGACCCTCCTCAGGATAGGAGGGGTCAGTCCCTCGCAGGCCCTCCTCAGAATAGGAGGGTTCAGTCCCTCGCAGTTCCTCCTCAGGCTAGGAGGAGTCAGTCCCTCGCAGGCCCTCCTCAGGATAGGAGGGTTCAGTCCCTCGCAGTTCCTCCTCAGTCAAGGAGGGGTCAGTCCTCAGTGTTGCAGTGGGTGAGGGCCTTCCGGAGGTAGTGAAGTCCTGGTCTTCCTGTAGTACTTCTTGAAGTGTCGTATAGTAAAGAGTTTACTGTTTTAGAATCGAAGCCAGCAGTAGAATGAGTCAGATATGGATGGTATGGGCTTATATAGGGCCGGCCGTTCAAATTTAGAGCGTGGATAAAACGCGATAAAACTCGTGCTTTGCAGAGTTTGTAATGGAAATTGTATTGAAACTTTGCTAAAAGTTGTCAATTTTCAGAAAAAAAATAATAAGACTCCCGTCACTCAAAATGTCAAACATAGTGTCAAAAAGTACAAAATTCGGAAAAATACTAATAAATCGTGTTCACAATAAGAAATAATTATGCTTAGAAGGAGAGAAAAACCATTAAAATGTTAGTTATAACCCTTTTTCCCTATTTTACAGCGGAATATCACATTTATAGGTGATACAAACTTTGACGTTTATGAACACGTAATTAGAAATTCCTTATTTTTCAGTAAAAAGTGAACAGATTCCACGGAAAAGAATAATAATACACGCAAAATGCATATATTGTGAGAATGAAAATGACTGGAAACCCAAACCGGAAGAAATTATTATCAGTATACCAAGTGAGTATGCACGTCGGTACATTTCCCCCACGACCCCAGAAAATTTTCGACTCAGAGAAAATTTATGAAAGGAAAGCCTTAAAAAAAATCCTAGGAATCCTACTTCACCAAGCATACAACCTTTCATACAAATGTTTATTCTTCTTCTAACATACCATCATCTTCAAACTGTTAGGGTGGAGTTCACATTCAATGACTGCCACTCTAGAAGGGAGTTCCTCAACGACGACAGGCTTATTTAGGGAGTTGTCAACCGCTCCATATATGGAGAAAAAAAAATACGACTAAGGCCTTCGTTACGAGTAGTCAACCGCTCGAACTGAAGGCTTGTTTAACGAGTAGTCATCCGCTCGGATTGATGGCTTATTTAACGAGTAGTCAACCGCTCAAAAGAAAGTACTAGTTAGTACTAAGAAGAACAAGTAAAGATCCTCAAGTTAAGGGGTTTAGAGTCCCTAAAGAGATCTAGTAAAGATCCTCAAGTTAAGGGGTTTAGAGTCCCTAAAGAGATCAAGTAAAGATCCTCAAGTTAAGGGGTTTAGAGTCCCTAAAGAGATAAGGGGTTTAGAGTTAAAAAGAGGAGTTTAGAGTCCCTCATGTTAAGACAAGGGGTTAAGAGTCCCTTAAAAGATTAAGATAAAAGGTTAGAATTCCTCATTAAAAGAGAAATTAAAATAAATAAAGAGAGGGATCAACCAAATGTACCGACGTATATAAGTTCGGCCTAGATAGTCAAATTCAATCAATCGAGACATTGTAAAAACGCTAATTAGAAAGAAAGTCAAGATTCAATAAAGCTCAAAAAAAATAAAATAATGAAGTACCTCATTTTCTTCTAGATTGTAGAGTGAAGTTGTGTTTTCTAATTTGAAGGGGTTAAGATTCGAGATGACAGAGTAGGGGTTAAGATTTAGAATGACAATGAAGGGGTTAAGATTTGTTAAAAGAAAAAGCCAAATAAGGATGATTAGGTGAAGAACACTAGAAGAAGTGTTGTTTTAGAATTTAGAAGAAAATAGGGGTTAAGATTTAGGATGACAATGAAGAGGTTAAGATTTGTTAAAAGAAAAAGCCAAATAAGGATGATTAGGTGAAGAACACTAGAAGAAGTGTTGTTTTAGAATTTAGAAGAAGATAGAGAGTGAAATGAATGAGGAATGAAAAGCAATATACTAAATAAGAGAAAGAGAGAAAAGAAAGAGAGACTGAAGACTTAAACGTTGGGCGCCAATTTGTCGTGAAGCGACAAAAAAAGGAAAAGGGAAACGAAAAGAATTGAGAAATAACAAACTAATTATATTAAAAGAAAAACAGAAAAAAAATTAAAAAGAAACCTAGACGAGTGAGAGGAATGATTGAGTGAAAATGAGTGAGTGTAGTGAGTGGAGTGGGCGTGGGTTGGTGTCTTCTCAAGATTAAGCGGGTCCGGAGGCGCCGAAGTGAAGCGAAGCGTTCTTGGAGTAGTCCGTCGATGCGCAGCGGTGTAGAAGCTGGAGCGCAGCTGTGCCGGAGACCGTGAAGACACCGGTGATCAGCAGAGGTAGCCGCGATGGCTCTGTCAGCAAAGGCAAGCAGTTGATGAATCCGATGTAGATAAATTTAGGAGGAGGCAAGTCCTCGCTGTCTCTCGGGCTAGGAGAGGGTAGCCCCTCACTGACCCTCCTCAGGATAGGAGGGGTCAGTCCCTCGCAGGCCCTCCTCAGAATAGGAGGGTTCAGTCCCTCGCAGTTCCTCCTCAGGCTAGGAGGAGTCAGTCCCTCGCAGGCCCTCCTCAGGATAGGAGGGTTCAGTCCCTCGCAGTTCCTCCTCAGTCAAGGAGGGGTCAGTCCTCAGTGTTGCAGTGGGTGAGGGCCTTCCGGAGGTAGTGAAGTCCTGGTCTTCCTGTAGTACTTCTTGAAGTGTCGTATAGTAAAGAGTTTACTGTTTTAGAATCGAAGCCAGCAGTAGAATGAGTCAGATATGGATGGTATGGGCTTATATAGGGCCGGCCGTTCAAATTTAGAGCGTGGATAAAACGCGATAAAACTCGTGCTTTGCAGAGTTTGTAATGGAAATTGTATTGAAACTTTGCTAAAAGTTGTCAATTTTCAGAAAAAAAATAATAAGACTCCCGTCACTCAAAATGTCAAACATAGTGTCAAAAAGTACAAAATTCGGAAAAATACTAATAAATCGTGTTCACAATAAGAAATAATTATGCTTAGAAGGAGAGAAAAACCATTAAAATGTTAGTTATAACCCTTTTTCCCTATTTTACAGCGGAATATCACATTTATAGGTGATACAAACTTTGACGTTTATGAACACGTAATTAGAAATTCCTTATTTTTCAGTAAAAAGTGAACAGATTCCACGGAAAAGAATAATAATACACGCAAAATGCATATATTGTGAGAATGAAAATGACTGGAAACCCAAACCGGAAGAAATTATTATCAGTATACCAAGTGAGTATGCACGTCGGTACAAGTATCCTGCTTGAAATCCTCGGAGAAAACCCTTCAACCACGGAGAAATATGGCCTAGACATCCATAAAGATCTTGCCAGACGTTTCGAACATCTTGCCTCTACTGGAATCGACCAAAAGCTACGCAAAGACCTCATAAATAAATATTTGATTCCAGCCAATTGCAGCCGTATAGCAGCCCCATCGCTCAACGCGGAGATTAAAGCGACTCTTCCAGAAGCCATGCAAAAAAGAGACAAATCTCTCGAAGCCAGACAAAAACAGCTGGCTGCCGCTATAACATGTCCGTCTATGGCAATGACTGACCAACTGAATTCAAAACAAATTAATCAGGATCTACTTAAAAAGTTAATGGATACGGCCCGTTTGCTTTGCGACATCCAACACACGGACTCAAATACAAGACAGAACTTCGCAATGTATTCCGTTAAAAAGGACGTGAAAGAGCACTTATCTAATACTAAATCTGACAAGTTTCTTTTTGGGGAAAACCTATCAGAAACGCTTCGAACGGCTAAAGCGGTCAACAAATCCAGCACCGAATTCAAAGTAGCTCCGTCCAAAGCGCCTAAAATCCTTCGACATCAGTGTCTTCGAAAGCAACTGACTAAGAATTTAAACTGGAGAGCTCCGGTCACGGATCGCTCGATCCCGGGACCTCAGCGAAGCCGACACCTGGCGCAGTCAGCTCGCGACCTCATCCAGGCAGTCATCGCGTCCGCTGAAGACGACCCGCCGCCGGTAGACCCGGTACGCTATGCTGGCCAACTGTCACTTTTCCACAAGCAGTGGGCTTCAATAACATCTGACAGACTTATTCTTAATTGGTTAAAGGGCTACAAAATTTACCTTACCCAACCTGTTACACAGCAAGCGATACCGACACATACGTTTTCTAGCTCAGAAGCAAACCATCTAAAGGATGCTATAAGAAATCTTCTTCTCATAGGTGCAATATCTGAATGTTCTCATACGGATGGACAATTCGTATCGAGCATATTTGTCAGACCCAAACCAAACGGCAAAATGCGATTTATTCTTAATTTGAAAAATCTCAATAAATCCATTCAAACTTCTCACTTCAAATTAGAAGACCTGCGGACGGCAATAAAACTAATTTCAGAAGATTGTTACTTAGCCACGTTAGACCTCAAAGACGCGTATTTACTCTTGAACATACATAAAAATTCCAGACAGTACTTACGATTCTCATTTGAAAATAAACTGTATCAGTTTAACGTCTTGCCGTTTGGTCTGAACACTGCGCCCTACGTTTTCTAAAAATTGATGAAACCAGTCGTCAAACTCCTCAGATCCGCAGGGTACCTATCCACCTTGTATCTTGATGATTTTTTACTAATAGGGCGAGAGTACGAGGATTGTATTGAGAATATAACAGTAACGAAAAAACTGCTTGCTGCTTTGGGTTTTAAAATAAATGAAGATAAGAGTAATCTCGTTCCGTCCCGTTCATGTAAATTCTTGGGCTATATAATCGACAGTCACAACATGCGAATAAGTCTGCCTAAGGAAAAGCAGACACACATAAGAAAAGAATTAAACACTATATCGTCACATTGTACAATTCGAAAGTTTGCTCATCTTATTGGACTATTAATATCAGCCTGCCCAGCGGTAGAATACGGTCTTTTATACACAAAAGCATTCGAACGTTGCAAATTCTTGAATTTGAAATCAGATAATGACTATGATAAAATTATGAATTTGCCAGACTCCTTATCCCCCGATTTTTCATGGTGGCTTCACGCAATCGAGAATCCATCACATAGGATCAAATCGGACTGTTATGCAACAGAAATCTTCTCTGACGCCTCAACTACGGGGTGGGGTGCTGCATGCAGGGAGGAGACCGCTAACGGAGCTTGGTCAAAAGAGGAAAGTCAATATCATATTAATTACCTCGAACTGTTAGCGGCATACTTCGCCATTAAAATCTTTGCAAAGTCCTTTTATAACTGCCAAATATTATTACGCATTGACAACTCTACCGCGGTTTCTAACATAAACAGAATGGGAGGAATACAATATCCCCACCTAACTGACATTACAAGGACCATCTGGCAATGGTGCGAATCGCGAAAGATTTTCATAACCGCGTCATACATTAAATCTAAAGAAAACACTATCGCAGACGCGGAATCCCGAAAACATCACCCAGATATAGAGTTAGAATTGTCATCGTCAGCTTTCGATAGGCTTGCTGAAAAATTTGGCACTCCTGTGGTGGACTTATTTGCTAGCAGACTAAACACAAAATGTACAAAGTATGTATCATGGCATAATGACCCACACTCACTTGCAACTGACGCATTTACAATAAATTGGTCAAAAGATTTCTTCTATGCATTCCCACCTTTCTCAATAATCTTAAAAGTCCTCCGTAAAATAGTTATTGATAAAGCAACTGGTATCTTGATCGTGCCACTATGGCCCACACAAGCCTGGTTCCCAGTTTTCCAAGAACTGGTAGTTTCAGAAACTGTAGAATTGAACGCAAATGAACATTTGCTATTTTCCCATACCAGCAACAGCAACATCAAATCCAACCTGACGTTGATTGCCGCGAGATTATCCGGAGATCCCTCTTCCTCCGTGATGAACCGGCATCCTCTATAGATATCATGATGGTATCTATATACATATATGAGTGAGATATATAGTAATACCTGGCCATTTGGTACCCAATCAAAAATACGCCACATTTTTATAAGTTACAAAAATCTTCATAAGGCCGTTATCAATAATTCGCTGGATCAAGGATACACTGGAGGCCAGCGGTATAGCTGTGACGATATTCAGTGCGCGCAGCACTTTATTCGCAAAGCCGCAAGGTGGAGCGCTAACGCTTCCACCCTCGACAACTATAACTATTTGTTATAGACAATCATTCATCTATTTTTTAAATGTTGTCACTTGATTATCTTTTGTTTATATGTTGATCACATGTGTCAGTAAAACCAAACCATGTTTTTTGTTAAACAATTAAAAGAATATTTTTATCTATTAATAAAAATATATTTTATTTATTCAGAAATCTTCCAAAACCACATACTCTCAAAGTCTACATAGTGTACATATGCGTTACTAATATCGAGTACGAATCACGAAGTATAATTGATGATTAAACGAACTTACCTGTAAGTGAAGTTCTATCACAATTATACGAGTGAGTCGTACGAAGATATTAGTAAGTAACACCCTCCCTCCCGGTCCTGATTTGACCCCAAATAGGTTTTGGAGATATCAGCATATAAGTGGTTCAGCATACTCCAAACTAATGAGCTCCGTCGTCGGCGCGGCGCGGTCGAGCGTTATTAGCAAAACGACCCCGCCACTCAAAAAAAAAACCTTATACCCTCTATAAACTATGTGCTGAAAGTGGTGGCACCTAGCGATACTACATAGTGTACATATGCGTTACTAATATCGAGTACGAATCACGAAGTATAATTGTGATAGAACTTCACTTACAGGTAAGTTCGTTTAATCATCAATTATATTGCCTTACATTGTAAAAAAATATGGCTTTTATTCTAATAATACGCTGTCAAGCTTTTGTGCACCATACCCAATAGCAGCGCTGGGGGTGATATTTTTTCTATATACGTAGTTTAAATTTTTGTTTCCTTGTTTCCTTTTTGTGTTAATATATTTTTATACTTTTAATAGGCTAGTTGTATTATATTATTTTCAGGTTTACCGCATAAATTAGTGATTGTACAGTAAGATATTTTACTATTGACTCGGCCTGGACTGTTTTTTAATAAATACCGCTAATTTTCGGGCCAACAAAATTATTCCACACAAAAACCTAAGCACGTGGTTTGCGTAAGACCTGGAATAAGAAAGAACATAAATTTATTTGGATCACGTTCTTGTTTGAAAAATTATGAAGCCCCGTTTTTGAAGTTTCGCCGAAATATTTTATTTTAGTCTGAGCCAAAACTAGAGAAAGTCGTTGACAATTTTTTTTATAATGTTTGTTCAATTGTTGTGAAATAAATTATAATATTCACAGCGAGTTTCACGGTGTTTTTTGCAAACTCTGAGAAATACCTTTTCTATTAACGCAAGTCTAAAGCTACACATGATGATGAGTATGCATAGATGATGCAAAGATACACATGTGATATTTTATTTTCACGTTGGCAATATCTTCTTCCTGGCTGAATATGTAGAAAATGAAGACGTTTTGCTAAACACAATTTTTAAATCTTCAATCTAAAATTCCTTCTATGATTCGTTCTTTAGATTAATAAAGTCCCATTAAATGACGATTCCAGTTGATCACAAAAATAATCTAATCCAGACTAAACATAACTTGTCATTAAACTTAACAGTATAGCATTTAAATAGTTCACAATGGCCCTCATGTATAGGTACATTACATACTAACACACGACAGCACGTCAAGTTAAATATTGTGGCATCTTCTACACTTGTAATATGGGCTATTTTGCAACAAATATGGTAAGCCTGATGTGTCGGCCAGTGTACACTAATGAGACTCAAATTATGTGCCGATGGCTTAATGACTGCAATGAACCCCTTTTATTACACATCGACTAAATGATCAGTATATTTCGCGGTTTGGATGTACCTTTAAACATACTCCGTAAAACGTTTCGCTTACAATAATAACAGTCAAAAGATCAGACTCGAAGCTGCCGTTTAACTATAAAGTTCAAAAATTTCTAAATGAATAAATTGCATGTGTATTATATTTATATATTTTTACTATCCATATTAATTAATTGTTTGATACTTATTTATTTATTTATTATAATATAATTTAATATTTAGTTTTATTTGTTGATTTTATAATATTATACCTATATATTATGTTTACTTATTTTTTGCGTTATTAACCACAATTTACTTTTCTCATTAAATTTTCACTGCACCCATTGAATTATTAGAAATAAGACTGCATGACCTGGAGGTTGACTGGCAGAAAATGCATTAAGTCCACCCTTTGTACATTTCTTATGCAAGAAAGTTAAAAAAAATTAAATAAATAATATCAGTTGAGGTGAAATTATGTGGACACGTTTTGTTTTGATGACAGTATACAATTTGATTATAAAAGCTTGGTTTATGTAGATGGGAGCGAAAAAGAGAATTATTTTGCTTTAAATTTCCACTAAACGACGCCAGCGCAGGAACCCAAACACATCCAGTAGAGCTGAAGTCGCAGGACTTACAACACAACTCACAATGTGACACAGAAGATGCACCTGGGAACAGAACACTGACACCAACACTACAAGTGGCATCCTTAGGAGATGTTGTTGCTTCGACAGATTACGAGCGACTCGCGTCGTTTAGTGGAAATTTAAAGCAAAATGACTTCTCATCTTTAGTCATAGATTTCCGCAAAGTAATGAAAAAGGCATAGGACACACTCGCGACTATAAGTCGACACGGTATCAGTTTTGAGTTGCTGCGGTTACTTAGTCGAATACACAACCCTTAATTAACTAACGGTCATAGAAATGATCTATAGCAGACAAAATGTAAAATCCAAATCCTGGTCAATATTTATGACAACATCGTAGGTTGCTTAACTTTTGGTATCACTACCAAAGCGCTGCAACCACTGCGCCACAAGCGGTTATGTTTGGGATGGGTGACCATTCTGACCACAAAAGTGACGTCTATTTACAAGCATCTCCGAGCTTCGGAAGGCACGTTATAAAGCTGTTGGTCCCGGATATCGATAGATATTAGTCGTTAAGCCTGGTCGGAGGCCCTCGGGCGGCTTAATAACATCTGACAGTAAGGTTGGTCACTTACCTTACACACACCCCTCCACCAATCCGCACTGAGCCCGCGTGGTGGAGTATGGCTTGCACCACCTCATAGTTGAGGTGAGGCCTGTGCCCAGCAGTGGAACGTATATTGGCTCATGATAATGATAATGACAACATTGAAATACTAACACATCACATAAACCAAACCTAAAAGTAACACTTTAACCATAGGTCAAAGGCCATAAAAGGGTTGGAACATCGCCCATGTTGTACCGGAGTAATAATATAAAACAGCCACGGGTAAAAGCATGGCCATTCATGTACTTCACAAGCCTACAACGCTGTAGGACTAGGGGCCTACCCTACTTCGTCTGGATTAAGAAAAAAGCCTTTGTTCCTTTTTCAAGACATAGGATATAGCTAGAAGCTAATTAGAAAAGATGCTAGTTATTTGTACACGAACTACAAAAAGATAAGATCACACCCAACTGAATAGCCCTTTTTAATCCCTAACGAAAAACGGAAAATAGAGGTGTTATAAGGTTGATCTCTTTTCTGTTTGTGTATGTGTGTCTGTGACATCGTAGCACTCGATGGATCGATTTCAGTGTGTTTCTTTATTTGATAGAAATTTATTCACGGTTGTTCTTAATTAATAGCTGGTTAACATCCATCCAGCCGCTAAAATATGTCTAGCTCCGTGTATCACAGGCCTTTTTAATCGCCCTGTGACTTCGGGTTTTACTTACTTATGATTCCGCTTTTATCCAATCCGTGTGATATTGTTATGATAACAATATGATATTTGTAAGCAATGAATGAACTGCTGCCTCGTAGCAAAATAACAGGACTTTAAAATTTTCCCAACTTATAGAGACGAGGTTGGTTCGATTTGGATTTCTGTTTTGTAATAGCCCCTGATGGCAAGGAATGAAAGAGAGAGCTGACATCGTTAATACGTTCATCAACTTATAGAGTAGTATCCCCGAATAGGGTCAGCTCTATCCCGACATAACCGTTACATGCTTAATGACGGGTATAAAATGTCCACCGACGTATAAAACATTTAACTAATCTAAGGTCGGCCATATTGTCTTTTGTCAGGCAAAAATAAGGGGAATAAATGACAGGGTGGGTTTTAGTGAATTGCATAAAGTGGGGTGATGAGAATTGTACTGATTACAAGTTCTTTAATTATTTAAAGTTTCGCTTTGCAGATTCGTGTCGCTATGTTTAAATAACATTTTCGTATTATGTCGGTGTGGTGGAGTGGCTACGCACGAACCGGATTTAAAAAAATGTAGACTGTATTTATTGTTATAAATAAATATAAATTAATTAATAAACAACAACATCACATACATTGATCTGACCCCGTGGTAAGTAGTTTCAGCCTTTGTGTTAGAGATATCAGAATCAACAGTGGTATTACAAAAACTTAAATAAATACATATAACACCCAGATCAGTACCAACAGACATCATGCACACAAATGTTGTTGTTGGAAGATAATGCTTTTTAGTGTTAGGTGCACCATGTGTACACTTTTTTTGTAATAAAGTTGTTAAATAAAAAAACGATAACCGCGGGTTCGATTCGTGCCTCAGTGGAGTTTTCCTTTCAATATATGTTATACAATAGTTTTCAAACGTTTTTTCTAAATATTTTTGATAATATTATTAATACAATCCACAGTAAAATTGTGTTAACGCATACTTTATTTACTCATTTTTAAAACGAAAACAAAATATACCCCAGTTAGAAATAGTGCCTCTACCCCCAACACCGGCGCGACACATCATTCACTGTCTAAGAGGGTCCGTGCCAGGGGCCTTAGAGGCCCGGGGCCGACCGTAAACTGGACGGTCTCTTAGGCCTAATATGTCATTTGACGGGTTAAAGGACTGAGAGAATCTTGTTTGAGTTACGTATCGGAACCTACTCGTAGTTTAAGTAAAGTATGGTTACTTGTTGTTGTGTTGGTATGGTAAATGTGTACAATCCGCTTTGCTGAAATAGACGTTAGACATGAGAACTAATGAAATCGATTACGGCACCATTAATGCATTCAAGACCCGTTGTTGAGACATATCAAATCATAGTTGTTCAATTGTATCTCTGCAATACCTACATTATATAAATTTTAGTCCAATTGAATCGTAGGCTGAAAATTTATACCTCTTTTTGTCTTCGAATCGAATACGTTATTTCGTACTAGAGTTTTGCGTATAAGCCGTTTTAAACATGCTATGACATTAAGTCACATCAAACTCTAGTACCTACTAGGTACTCAAATATTAAGTAGGTACTTATAACCCCCCCCCCCCCCCCACTACTTATGGGTTAACTAGTAGCGTTTTTGGTAATTGGGGTATTGTTAACGAACATAATGGATTCATGAGACAACACTTAACTTTGGCTAAAGCTTCGTAATTTGTAACTAAGAGAACGGTATTATTTAGCAGATATTTCGCAATTGTTTGCGGAACAAAACTGTTGGTAGATTATTTAAGTAAACGTTCTAATTCGAAAATTAAATGTTTTCAGAGAGTCGGAAATTTTAATTAATACGCAAACAGAGAGTTTAAGAGTGCGGGTTGATTCCGAACTGTAGAATTTCTTAAGATTTTACAAAAACATCGCTAGTATACTCAATTTAGTCAACATTATTTTCATACAAGAAAAAAATAAGTTCATATTCATATTGACTTACATACATATTGCAGGTCTTATGCTAGACAATTGAAGTTATAACTTAGCAACCCTTTCAGTTTGGGTATTGCAAAAATTATTAAAATTTATTAAAGTTATGACATTATCAGAAAAACTTAAGCAACAAAAATAAACAGTTGGTTATTAAGTATTTTTCATCTATATGTTTGTGTTTAGTTATCGTCCAAGTCGTTGTTTTATCTATTTGAGCGTCAAGTTATTATGCATGTCTTTATTCTTGTTTTATTAATTGGGTATCAGTTAACTTTATTTTATCGTTGTGTTTTTTTTTAAATGTTTATATATTTTATTATTACATTTATCTCTTATGAGTTCTGTATTGTTTTTTTTTTAATTAAAACCCAACTACTTAAAAGTATGAAACAAGATTAACATTGATGTTCAGACGACAGCCATGGTCGTGTGCCCTGTTAAATAATCTTTATCACTAATATCAAAATGGAAAGTGGCATACCACCACGGCTATCACCCGAAAAACAATATGAATCTTATTTGATTGGTCAGGCTTTAGTTTTGACACTTGTTTTTTATTTAAATAATTTTGAGGACATATTTCTCATAACAATGTCTCCTTGTTAACGAATTTTTAATTGTGCTAATTAAGCTCTTTCCCTTGATACCCAAGACGATCTTAACGTAACAAAAAATATCTTTTTTGCTGTCTCCTAGAGGGCGCCACACGTGCAGTTAATTGCAAAATAACCTAACTTATACCAGCTGGCAGCTTAGACACATCTAATGATACTGCATTTGTCAAAATATGACGAAGGGTTGAGTTGATAAGTTATGAGAGAACAGATGAGCATACAAGCATGCATACTGGTCAAAATCATAACGCTCCTTTTTGCTTCGCCGTAGTAGGGTAAAAAACAGGCTATGTCATGGCGCGCGCGATGCTGTCTCGGGCTTGTTTAGTTGACATTGACAAGTTCAGAGGTAAAGCCTTTACTAATACGGTATAGAAATTAAGAAGATCACTTTTTCACTGAAAGTTATTATTCAGACAATTAGATAGAGAACACTTTATTGCACACCACAAAAATAATACAAAATCAAAACAAAAGAAACTACAATTTAGTCGGTCATATTAATGTTACTATAAGATGATGAGCAGAAAAAACAAAATTTGTAATAAATGAAAATAAATTTTACATAAACATATTTACATATACACAAAAATTATTTTATAATTAATTATTCAGACAAGTAATTAATTACATTGTATTATAAGCTATTTATATTAAAGCTTATCACTAGTTTTCGTCTCACGATCTATGGTAATAGCAACCATCTTGTGCGAGGTTACGGATCTTGGCGGAAGTGACGTCGTCTCCCAGCGGGTGATCTACGGTTAATTTCCGCGCCATTTTGATCGGGACCACGTGACCTTGACACATGGGCGGGCACAGAATAGGTATGACGCCCGAAATGATACACACTTAGGTCAGAAACACGTTTAAACATGGCCTCCAGTGGAATCAGTGCTGCTAATACTCGCTAATACTGCTAAGGAGCCTTGCTTGAGACATGCGTGTGCGTGTGTCATTTTGAGCGTTTATTTCTTTCGTACTACTTAGATATATCTATACTGTGACATTGGTTAAGTAGTTAAAGCAGCGTCAGTAACAAAGATACATAATTATGGAGGTGCTTAGGGTGTTCCACTTTTCTCGTCTATGTTGGAAATTACGTATCTTTTATGAAATATTAAGGCTCATCTTTTATATTTCAGCCTCAAATCATATTGTATTTAAGTTTATGACATATTTTCACTCGACAAGATCTTATTAACAATTTTCTCTGAAGACACAACGTAAACATTCACTCTGATATCTCAGTACCTACTTATAAGTTGTAATTTGATACGTAAGGGTCATATATACACAATTTTGACAGCTAAGGTTAAATTTAAAAAAAAAACAATAAAGTACTATATTTGTAAGATACATATTATGTAATCAATCGCATTAAAACATTGTCAATGTTCAACAGATCGATGGGCTGAAAGGAAAATTCAGTTCAGTGCTTTTCTCTGTTGTACATTGACAATGTTTTACCGCAATTAATTACCTAACATATTGTATCTAATTACGAAGTATGTACTTCGTAGCGGCCTCCGATTTTTGATTTATCCTTTGCAATTTAAGTTTTCGGAAAAAAACCTGCTTAGCAGTCAAAACTTGGTGATATACCTCGTAAGCTTGAACTTACATGATAAATGTAGCACATAACTTACTTTTTACTTCTTTTAAACTCTTTTATGACGCTTGGCCAATGTCAAAGTAATAATAGTCCTCCTGGCTGATTTCGACCACGGAGGCCAATCTCAACAGAGATCAGCCAACTACGCAGGATATACGAGTATTATAGTGCACATGTGTGAACGCAATACACAGGTGCACTCACTGTTCCGCCACTCTCAAAGTTCGGTGAGACGGCAATCCGAAATCACCGGAGAGAGATCAGGCGCAGGACCAACGGCATGATGTGCTTTCCGAGGCACGGGGGTGAAACACCGCCAACTTCCCGACTCCGAGCTGTTTTTGAGAAATTCATGATAGAAAATCTCGAAAACAATTTTGGCTCGACCTGGGATTCGAACCTAGGACGTTTCGGATGTAAGGCAGAAACTTTGCCTCTACACCAAAAGTAGGTTTGATGCGAAAACGGTACCTAATTTTTCTTCAAAAACGTGACGAATCATGTAGGTTCAGCCAAAGGGGGAGTCCTCCAAAGTTACGGGACCAGAAATTGCGCGTCATATCCGACTAATCATGAAAGAACAGGTGTGACCTTGTGCTGTACCTGATTTATACACGACATTAACCCACATGCCCTGATCAGAGGGGGATAGAGATGAAAAGGTCACGGCCGCTGTTGTCTTAACAAATTGTTTTTGGAAGAGAGGCCATGTAAAGGTGTTATATGGCCCTTACAAGGCCCAAACAACGTACAACTACAACTTTTTGCATGACGTTATTTATTTTTAATTTAAAGCTTTGCTCTACAGTAAGACATTGTAAATAGCCAGTCATCCTTTATCATTAACTACTTTAACATTAAGTTACATTTATGTTTTATTACAGTTCACTGATATAATGCTTGTTAGGGCCATGTAAAGGTGTTATATGGCCCTATCAAGGCCCAATCAAGCTACAACTACATTTTTTCGCATAACGTTATTTAGGTATTTTTAATTTTAAACTTTGTCTTTTTCTACAATAATTTTTTTTTTGCCTGTAACGTCGGTATACGGGCGAAAGTTTTACGTGACAACGACTTTGAGTGGTAAAATAATTTTAATGTGAATATTCATTCGTATAACATGAACCGGTGTGTATGCCTATCTCTCTCACTCTCTCTCTCTCGCTCTGTCTCCCTCGCTCTTAGGCGGTTTAACTGTGCTCGAGTGGAAGGGACGCGTGCCTTTCACTTTTTATGTCTGTCTCACTCGCTCTTAGGCGGGCTAACCATGCCCGAGTCAAAGGGACGCGTGCCTCTCACTCGCTCTCATTGTGAGCGCGGAACGTGAGCGGAGCGT
The DNA here is from genome assembly GCA_963921415.1 of Pyrausta despicata. NCBI lineage: Eukaryota > Metazoa > Arthropoda > Insecta > Lepidoptera > Crambidae > Pyrausta > Pyrausta despicata. Next base: position 2,518,698 of record OY992848.1, on the reverse strand, counting down.
AACGAAGTTTCTTGAAGTGTCACCCGGCAAACCAATTTATAAGACGTTGTCACGTCAATAAATTTAGTGATATTCTACGATTCACATACTTATAAATCAATAATCATTACATTTCAAAAAGTTCTTTATTATATATCATAAATATTATATTTACAGGTCCTTCAATTACAGGTGGTTGAACAACTTTGTTAGGCTAGGTATAGGCGCAGTTGAAAGTTATCACATAATATATCGTTCTCATTAAACATGTTATTTTGAATTCTAAATTTTATGTAATTGATACCATAACCATGCCCGAGTCGAAGGGACGCGTGCCTCTCACTCGCTCTCATTGTGAGCGCGGAACGTGAGAGGAGCGTAACGCAGTTTCTTGAAGTGTCACCCGGCAAACCAATTTATAAGACGTTGTCTCGTCAAAAGTTGTAAATAGACAGTCATCCTTTATCATGCACTACTTTAACATTAAGTTCTATATAAGGTTTATTACAGTTCACTGATACAAAGTAATTAAAGTAGTTATACTGATTTTCAGGCTGTCATTAATTGGGGAAAGTGTGTACATATCACATGTCCCGTGCCGTATCATCATTAGACATGAATAAATAAATAAATGGGGTCAAAAAAAGTACATACATTTATGTGATCCCAAAGTAAGTAGCTCGAGCACCTGTGTTATGGGAATCAGAACAACCTTTGCACACCCGTATCAACATTGAAAATTGGTACTCAACCAACTACACCAAGGAGGTCGTCACTCAACGCGAAATGAAATCCATAAACAATTGCTTTAGTCTCATCTTGAATACTACCATGCGCGAAAAAAAACGGTTTTCGCGCATTTTATCACAACCCTAAGACGTTTGGGCGATCACGCGATCCGAGTATTTATTTAACGGCCTCTCGCGCTTTAATAAGGCGATAAACCAGGCAGGGGTGACGAAAAATAACGTCATTTAACGCCCAAATTCGAGCTGTTAAGGTAATCTCTTGCGGTTGGAAAATGAAAGACCTTGATTTGGTTATTGGTTTTAGAGAGGAATTATTCATAGACATTGGTCGATGCTTTTAAAATTCGCGATGACTACTGGGTACTTGAATAGAATCTATTAATGAAGGTACTTATTATTTAGTACAAATTAAAAAAATTAGAATGTACTCAAAACAAATAGAAAGTGTTTTAAGCTTGTCTAAAATATTTCCTACCATTTGTTAAGAATTTCTTAGCGTTTACAACGCTATTTTCATTTCGAAGATACATAACACTAAAAAAAATATTTTCGGCTCCGGTCATCGGGTTCTCGATAGCTCAGTGGTACCATTGGTAGCATTGGACCAGACTTCCAAAATTCGGGGGTTCAATTCCTCCCCGATGACCGGAGCTAAAAAGATTTTTTTAAGTGTTCTGTTTTTTCGATATTTCCTACCGATTCGACATGCAAACTTTTTTGCCATTATCTTTATTTTGACAAGGCTTACTACACACAGTCCAAAAATTCCTTCATTTCGGTCATTTAATACTTATGCTTAAACTACAGTAGGTAGTCGTTGTTTATTATTATTTGAACAAAAGTTATTTCTTATTATCAAGAAAGTTATCATACAGCTAAACTCCAAGTGTGAAGAACGTGATTAATCGGTAAAGTTAGTTTCCAAGAGTGACATTCTTAATTGTTCTCAAGTAGATCTCCAAAGCTGTTATGAAACTTGAGTTCAAAGTTTTAAGAAACAAATTACTTTGTTATAGTGTTTAATGTGTCAACCTCATTAACTGTTTGTGCAAAAGCAAAGAAATAACGTTTTTATAAATACTTTTTTTGGAAATGTATTTTTCACCTTACTTTAATTTACTCGTACGAGTATTAGCTACGTTTTTAATGGATCTGACCTGCTTGACCGATTTATTAATTTGACTGTGCGAAAGAATCGTGAAAATATGAAAATATGTACTCCGATTATCAAGGCATAAGTTAATAAACCGCTCTCATAAAGAAGACAATTGGGATGATGAGACCTATCTTAAATATTGTCAAGAACATGCTGTTTAAAAAACATAGCCCCTATGAAGTTAATACAACAAATATATATTAAAAAAAAGCTGTAGAAACCAATTTTTAAACACACAAAACGCAATAAATATTCGGTCAATTGACTCCGATTTCTGACACATGACCGTGACGTCACAATCATTTATTACCATACGAAATCTATGGAGGCAGACCGTTTTGACAGATAATAAAAAGTATGTCAACGATTGGTGGTGTCGTCTAGCCAATTCAAAACTTTCATCAGACATTTAATAAAATTCTTAGATGTACTAAGCAACTAAATCAAAAAGGATTTTTCGAGATTCTTAACGATTAAAGTTGGTAACTTCTGAAAATATGAGGCCGGTGTTAGAGAAATATGCCGACATGAATTTTCAGTATACCTAAAATGTTAGAGTTACTAAAGTGTCCCTATTGATTGTATAATAAATGTTAAGTAAGAAATAACAGCCGGAAAAAAAATCAACTTACATACAAAGCGGTCCTAGAAATGTAAAAAAATGTTTTGAAGTTGGCAATTTCTAATGACCTTCTAGCGAACTCCAAACACATTATTGTTCTGCTCGTTGTTTTATTTTTCTTCGTAAGAACGATCCCGTACTTTAAGGAATATTTAAAAAAAAGTATTGGCCAAAATATTCACAATTTGCGATTCTTTTTTATAGTATAGACTAGCGAACCAAGCAGACGGCGTTGTTTATTTTTTTAAATATTTTCTCACCGTTCAAACCTTCCTTGGAAATAATTCGACGACCGCTTGGTGCAGTGGTCCGCATGTCGGACTTCGAAACCAAGGGTCGCGGGTTCGATTCCCGCACAGTACAAGCATAAGTGTGCATGAACATGTGTGTTTGTACTGGTCTGGGTGTTTTCTATTTATAATATGTATTTATTTACAAAAAAAAAAGTATTTAAGTATGTATATCCGTTATCTAGTACCCATAACACAAGCCTCGTAGCTTACTTTGGGACTAGAGAATTGGTGTGATTGTTTTGAAATATTATTATTATTATTAAATTCGAAACCAAAATTAGCAAAATCGGTATAGCCGTCCTCGAGTTTTAGCGAGACTAACGAACAGCAAATTATTTTTAATATATTAGATTACCTTAACTTAAGACAAATTCTCTTTTTCAACGCAGGTTAACGCCAAAATATCATAACTTATTGATAATCTTGTTACCTCAATGATAACAGTTATGAAACAGCAAACACTGTTCGTAGTACCAGGTGTCTTTCTCCACGCAGGCACTCAGCTCTAAGGGCCCTATTAGCAGTAACAATATACTAACACCTTTTTAGAGGGCCTTAATTCACGTTCATTGGATTAAGGCCGGGTCACCCTGAGCCGGTTGTTAGTGTAGTTGGACCCTAGTTTTTTGGGTTATATATTAGTTTGGAGTTGACTTTTTTCATGAAAACGTTTCAGTCTGAGGGATGGGTTTTTGGTTTTAGCAGATCATGGACATAAATTCTAACCGTTTTTGTCACCTTAATAAAATGAGGAACGGCCGTCGCTTATGGTATTACGGTAGCGATTTTTTATAAATATAATTGTTTGTTGCGCACTGGGTCCTTTAAACATACAAGGACTATATAGAGGACGAATATTGCTTCAAGAAACTTGGTAACGTTAATGACCCAAATAATAAATATACAACAACATCACATAAATTGATCTGACTCCGTGGTAAGTAGATTAAGCTTGTGTTACAGATATCAGAAACCACAGTTGCATTACAAATAAATTTAAATAAATACATATATCACCCTGACCAGTAAAACTGATATGTTCATGCACACAAATGTACATTGCGGGGATCGAACCCGCGACCTCTTGGTTAATAGTCAACTTCTAGACCATTACACAAAAGTGGTCGTCGTTATATATATGTATATATAAAGTATACATAACTATATAAATAACTCTATATATAAAGTCATTTAAAGTGTACGTACTCTTTTATCGTGTCTCCTTAAAAATTTATTCCCAGTTAACATATTTATGGCTGATAAGATCATTTTATAACCGTCTAGACGATATTTTAATGGCGGAACGGTCTCCCAGACCCCGTATTTAAGTTATTCGATTGGCATTGATTAGGTTATGCTTTTTGCTTCTGTACGTCTGCTCAAGCGATTCGATGGAAATCCCCATTGCAATTTGAAATTATCTCATCTTAGTGATTTAGTTTTTGTCATTGGAATTTTAAACACTTATCTTTTTATACATTTTAAATTTTACTATAATAAAATTACACTTCCACCATTTACATTCATAACTCTACTACCTCTATATTACTTTTGCTGTTATTAACGGCATACAACGAAAAAAAAAACGCATTTAGTTAGGTTAGAATCAGAACCTACGCAAAATTTTAGGTTTTGATTCCTTTTAATTAATATTGCATACCAGCAAAAAAATAATTCGATAATGAAACAAAACATCAGCCTAACTACTGGTTATCGGGCCTAAACGCGATCTAATCGTATTTTAATGAGTATTAGGGTACTCACTGCTCGACGTTTCGGCTGGAATGCACACAGCCGTGGTCACGAGCTGACTCAAAGATCGCGTTTAGACCCGATAACCAGAAGTTAGTGTTAAAATGCAACGCGAAAGGTAAAAATCATTTAAAACATCAGCCTGCGATACTTTATCTTGTATTCTTAATTTTGATATTAAATGCAATTGTGAAACTATTGCTTGTCGGAAATACATTTTGGATATTTCTCACAAATATGAAGAAAGTTTAATTAAATGAAAAGCAAATTTCTTGGAATGTGAACTTAACTTTAGTTTCAGTTCTTCAAGGGATCCTAACTCGTTTGACATTAATTGGAATACTCTGAACAGAAGAAAATGCAGTTATGCAAATTCTCACAGACATCACAATAAAAGTGTTTTGTTTTTGAAATTAATTATTGAAAAAGAGGGACGTGGAAGGTGTTAAATTACGTTTTCATTTTTGAATTTAATTTAATTTGTTCCTTTTTATTATTGTAAATATGGGAATATATTTTTTACTAATAAAAGACGTAAGAACAATGTTACTAACAAGACGTATCTAAAGTTGTCCAAAATTAAATAATTAGAATTTAGTACAATAAAGTACACTTTTTTCATGCAAATGTACCATATTGTAATCAAGGATATCATTCGTGGTCGTAGAGTAGCATTACAAACACCGAAATTTTATAAAGTGTCCGTTGGTTAAACGTCCATAAGCACCAATATTGACACGGTACATTTTTTTTGGAATCTTGCACAATCTCCGCGAATACAAACTCCTTTTACTTCTATTCAAACACGCGAACACCAGAGACAGGCAAATTGTCGGGGTTTTTTTTTCTTTCGCACAACAACAGACCATAGATATAATCTCCATCGCACCGACTCGCAATACGGCTGAAAGTAATCTTGCAGAAAGGCTGGAGCCGGCTGTGACATACATTTATGCGGAGGCCGTAAAAACAGCGTTAAGCGGACTGCTTCTATATTTGTTTATTTTTCTTTAGAGTTAGATATTGAAATGAGACACTTTTTACGGATTATTTCGTGATTTATTTACATTTTGTTTTAAACTGTCGTTTCGGACCCTAATCAGCGTCGGCGGTCACAGGTAGACTCTTTTAGTCGAGTTAAGTCGCAGCCCGATTGAACTGAGACACTTTTTTACGGATAAATAATTCGTAATTACGTCCGTATGTTCAAGGTTGTTAAAAAAAACCTTTAGCCTTACTACAGATAAACGTGGCAGGGTTAAACGCAATCTCACCAATTTGAAATGAATCTTACGTCACAATTGTTTTGCTCATTAACTTCAAATGAGCCGTTTCATATGTTGTAGTAGACAATTGCTCAACACAACCGCGTTTGACTATAGTATGTAAAACCGATTCAGTTTACTATGTGTATGTGTTACGGTAAATAAAATTAATTTTAATAATAATAGGTAATACTTAATTTAGGATACAATTAAACAATCGAATTAAATAATTGTCATTACCTGTAGGTACGTTTAATTTTTTATTATCTTCATAAGCATACCAATTTATAGTTAAACTTCCTAAAATCACGAAAAGATTCCTTTTTTTTGCAAGGCTCAATAAGGTATCTCCGCATCTGAAAGTCGACCATACCCTAATATACAGTTATAGACATTTCTAATATCAAAATTTCCCACTGATTTCGTGGCCCAACACGCAGGTGTCGTCAAACGCGCCGCCATTCTACACGCTTTTGGCTAATTTGAGGTCGCATTTTTATACAGTGCGACATTTTGCGCGCGAAAACCGATGACAACTGGCTCTGCGCTCTCATTAATGATAATAATAAATAAACAACAACATTACATACATTGATCTGACTCCGTTGTAAGTAGCTAAAGCACTTGTGCTACAGATACCAAAATCAACAGTGGTATTACAAATAAACTTAAAGAAATACAAGTCGCAGTAAAATAGATAAAGCCGTAATATAGTTATATAATATACCGTAACATAGTTATACGAAAGCGATTCATTACTAGACACTAGGAATATAGTTATAAAACGGTCCAAGTTTAGTGATACACTTATATTACTAGATTAAGTCTAGTGAAATAGCTTTCGGAGTGTGCGGCGCGAAGAGATTGGTAACCCAGAAATGCAATACAGCTTTCAAACATTACATTGGATGATCCTATACCAAATGAAAACTTGTCACTGAGAGAAATATGGCAAAAATTCCGCTATATATAGCAAAAGTCAACTTCTTGACCATTACACCAAAGTGGTCGTAATTATGATTGATTGCGTTATATTTTAATGATACGCTGTCAAAATTGGGCACAAGAAACCGATAAGGACAGTGGACGATTGGCAATGGGGGCTAAATAAGTCAAAATTAAATAAATAATAACTGCGCAGTGCGTAGGTGGTCATGTCATATCATATAATTATCATCATTATAGTCCTCCTGGCCGATTTCGACCACAGCGGCCAATCTCAACAGAGATCAGTCAACTACGCAGGATATACATATAGTATATAGTGCACAAGTGTGCGCGCAATACACAGGCGCACTCACTGTTCCATCACTATCAAAGTTTGGTGAGACGGCAATCCGACATACTGGAGAGAGATCAGGCGCAGGACCAACGGCGTAACGTGCTTTCCGAGGCAATGGTGTGTACCATCACCGTCAACTTCCTGACTCCGAGCTGTTTTTGAGAAATTCATAACAGAAAATCTCAGAAACAATTTCGGCTCGACCTGGGATTCGAACCCAGGACTTAATAGGATGTAAGGTAGAAACTTTGACACTACACCAACGAGGCAGTCGATCATCATTAATGCCATATTTGTATCAATTCATTGTAATATTTACGTGAAGTAATTAATTTAATTATACAAAATTTATAATACGAGTACTTACATAATATCCATTAAATGAGAGTTCAGTGTCATAATCATTAAGTCAGAACTTAACTTAAAAATAGCCAAAAGCTTTTAATTCAGTTTTATTGCTCATGAAAAAAGTTAGTTTCCACGGAAGCATAAAAAGAGGCCCTATTAAAACACAGTTAAACAGTTTACGGGTACAGGCGTTTTCACAAGTCTTTAAGGGATTGAAGTTTAAATCCTGAAAATAGTTTAACGGTTATTTTTAGAAATGGACCGAGTAGGTACTCAGTTACTCGGCGTACTGAGTGTTTTTTTAATACTCGTACTCGGCCGAATAACTCAGTTCGAGTGACGAGCACTCGGTTATGTAAATTTAATAAACAGCATGTCATGGAGGAATTAAAGTATGTACCTAAATGACCACATACTTAAGTCAATGAACAAGCACCTAATCCGGCGTTTGTCAATTCCTATTGGATAATTATAGGACAGCCAGGCCGCTTTGGATCGATAAACTGTATGTAGTTCATATATCATAAAATCAAATACATAGGTATGTAGATTAGTGAACTCATGATTTATTAATTCAAAATTACAGTAAGTAGGTATTGCAAGCAGCTCGTTGCGGTCATGATCTTGTTTTAGGACTTCAAATTAAACCGAGTAACTCGGCCGAGTACTCGGTACTCGGCAAGCTTTAAGCCGAGTAATACTCGGTACTCGGTAAAACCACTACTCGGTCCAGCTCTAGTTATTTTTAATCCCCGACGAACAAGAGGCATGATATAAGTTTGACCCCTGGGTGTGTGTGTTGGTGTGTCTGTCCATTCGTTCGATGGATAGACACTAGGCTGATTTCAAAGCGGTTATTCTATTCGAAACATAATTTATTCACAGTGGTTCTAAGCTATTAGCCGGTTTTAAATATGTCCAGCCGTAAAAGCTCACCAAATGTTTTCATGGTTTATTAGAGGGTTTGTTTATTACTGGATAATTGGATTTAACTGACAAACTTAACTTATTAGTAAGACGTTAGTAGTACTAGACGACCCTGCAGGCATTGTCCTGCCTGTTGTTTTAAAAATATATAAGTGACTTGCCAAGATTCCTCCTTTATCCCAAGATTTTAAAGAGCATTTAAGCGGGATAAAAAGTATCCTATCACCCAAGTCAACTCATGCCTTATTTGTGTACCAATTTTCACCAAAAATCAGTAGTTTCAGCGTTATTGACGGACAATAGGACAATAAGTGTAATACGTACAATACAGCAAGTCAATGGAATTAAGTGAACATTCCCATTCAGGGAATGATTACGATATAAATGTTGTCTCGTTTATAATTCAAATTGTAGGATGAAACAAGGGCATGGTTCCGCCACGGCAATCATGCGTTTTTTTGTATGCAAATTTCATATTATATCTACCACAGCGGAATAAGGAAAAAGTTTTTTTTTTTTAACAGACCGTAACAGAAGCTAACATCGAGATCAAAGGACAAAACCTGCTGCCTAACAGAATACATGCAGAAACTAATTCAGGAATAGTCATTTTAGCATCAAAGTTGTTAGTTGTGTTAAACGTAGGTGACTGAGTTTGTTGCGCTGTTTCTCTTTAGCACTAGCCCAAATATTCTCAAAGCAGTGGTAGTGTTAATTTATATGTTGGGACGTGTTAAGTGCCCCCTGTAAGTCTTTTTACTGAAATAAGTTGAATTTCTTCGGACTATATCTACAGTAGTTTATCAACAACCGATTACAGCCGTGTGCATTCGCTTACCAAGAACCTCATGACTTATGACTTCCCCCGTTATTTTATTGCGTGGGAAATCACTACCGATCATTTATATCACATCTCTATACTTCGTTTAGAGCGTCAAGTTTAACCAGTTTCTTCACAATAACTACTGACTGTGACATATTGACCGTCAAATTCAATAGCCGAATGCTTTTAAAACTCACACGATAACTTTAGAAAGTGGATTTCGACACATCTAATATAATACATTGGTTAGATAGTCCTGAATAGGCTGGTGATAAGAGACTTTGAATGGAAGTCGTAAAATATAGTGGATTGGACGAAATAATCTTGTGGCTGTTTCTAATGGTCAATGATGTGAGATGTTATCGTTTAGGAGTTTGTGTGAGTCAGTGATTGGTGGTTGTATCTACTAAATTTGATTACTGAGAATTGCCTTTCTGTCTTAGGAATTGTGGTCGGTTGAGGTGAAATCGAGATATGTTATCTAAAGAATGAATGAATCGTCAAACTAATACTCGTCAGTGTTTTGCTATCCAAATTTGCTATACAGACCACATCAACAGGACGTCAAGGTAAAAATCAGGCGACAATGGGCCTGATATGCCGGCCAACGTAATTAAGATTGTTTTGAGTTTTGGAAATACTGTAAGTTTTTAAAGCAACGATACCGAGCGTTGGTACAGAAATAACAGTTGGTACAGAATTTTATTTAATTAAATGTTATGTTTAATATTTTAATTAAACTTAATTTTGATTTCAAATTCTACTAACTAAGTTGCTGTGCCCTAACCGGGCTAGTCATAAGACTGTCACACCTTACTGTAACGTGTGACTTGCAATAAATATTATGATATGATATATGAATATCGAAACAGATTTCTTCATCACACATAATATGCAAATCAAAAGATACTCCTCCGCTCGGCAAATCTTCTCACCTATCTTTTATGAAATTTGCCAGTTACATTTGTTAACTACGTAGAGATAATGCAAGCGTAATGAAGGCTCAGTACCATAACATCATAATGATTCCTTTGCACGCTCCAAAAGGTGGCAATCTCAAAAATCCGTCTCACTCAACTTTATTACTTACTTGGAAAGCATTTTAAGGAGTCTGGTATTCAGTGCATTCGTGCGGCCGGCTCAAAGGGTCCGAAGACTGGGACTCGGCTAGGATGGCCTCGGTTTGGGTACCGTCTGGGGGAACATCATCATAAAATAATGCCATGGTAAAGCTATTGCAAACGCCCAGTCGCACGCACACGAACACAGTGCCGAAGTCTGCCGAACTGAAACGACGTTAGACGATGTGTTAGGTTTTTTTGTTACGGAATTTCTTGATTCGGTCGCCGCGCTCAAAGCCCGCATTAAAAGCTATCTAATAGCTAAAAAATAGCAAAATTATGATCTGCAACGCTACTGTGGAGCCAAAAATAACAGTTCAAAAGGGCTTTTTTTTAAAAAAAAAACCTTTAAAACATTTAATGTTGACTGTGTAAAATTAGTTTATGGAGAGACAGTTTGCAATTAACAACAATTCGTGTCGCCAATCCTGTTTTAAATTTGAATTAGTTTTATTTATCACTCTACGCTAGTTACAATTATTTCTATCATTAGAATGGTTTTATGTTCAGGTAGAAGTTTCATTTACAATTATTCAGGCTCTTATTTCTTTATACCAAACAATTTAATAATCCTGTCTGATCCTAAAATTTCCAAAATGGTTGTCACCCGAAACTGTTGCAGGAATTTAGTGTTTAATGACTGGGCACTGCGGAGATGCTAAGCGGATTGCCAGCTCATACTTCAGAAGACTACTTCGCTTTCTTTGCTAAATCCAAGTGCTTACAACTTTCTCCGGTAAGAGTAAACTAGTTTTTATAGCTAAGTGTAAGTAAGTTAAGTATAAACTGAATACAAGCCAAAATGTATTTATGGCTAAAATTGAAACGAGAATCTTTTTACGGATTATTTCGCGATTTATTTACACTTTATTCTAACCTGGCGTTTCGTACCCTTCTCAGCTCGTTCGTAGCGTTAGTTCGTTTTAGCCAAGACTCAAGCTCGACCCCGCACTGCAAGACCTCAAGATACTGTTAGCTCATTTTATGTGGATAGGAACGTAACTTAATATTTTTGAGTGATGGTTACACCTTGTCTACCAGTAACCACGGACGCTAAAAAGTGTCCAAAACATCAGGTTAACATAAAATGTAAATAAATCGCAAAAAAATCCGTAAAAAGTGCCTTATTTCAATGTCTACTGTTCGCGTGAACCGAAGAATCAAATATAATGACTAAAAACTAATATAAAAGGCTAGAAATTGGAAGCAATAGACAAAGACCAATAAAAGTATTTGTCACACAGCAGGCGGATCGCGCCGGACTTTTGGCCTCTCTTGTTGTCACAGGGGATGACTTTTTCTAGGCGTGCAAAAATGTATGAGAGCCGTCAACTTCGGCTAGGTGCGATGTTGACCTACTCCATCTTCTTCGTTTCGACTATTTAAATTCTAAAGTTCTTATAAGTTAATCGTTTAAAAGTCCATCTGCGAAGATGCATCGATGTGTTTTTATCACATACAAAAGGTAAACAGTACATACAGTACACTGAACAATCCATTTCAGTGTCTCAACTTATGTTTTCAGCAACTTGAATTGACACGTAACGAACTAGTAATTTATACTGAGACATATTATTACGACAATTGTAATATTTGTCATTTTTAAATAGATCTTAAGAGATACTAGCATCATAACGTTAACATAAAAATAAAAATAGTCCTCCTGGCCGATTTCGACCACGGCGGCCAATCTCAACAGAGATCGGCCAACTTCGCAGGAGATATTATATTATAGTGCACAAGTGTGAGCGCAATACACAGGTGCACTCACTGTTCTCTCACACTCAAAGTTCGGTGAGACGGCAATCCGACATGACCGGAGAGAGATCAGGCGCAGAACCAACAGCTTATCGTGCTTTTTTTGAGAAATTCACTCTCGAATGTAAGGCAGAAACTCTGCCACTACCAACGAGGCAGTCAAAACCTGAACATGCAAAATCGACCTCAAAGGCACAGTTCTTGCTGTTCCTGTTAACCTGTGGTTAAACTCTCGATAAATACTAGTTCGATTCTCGAGCACCCAACACGATTGCCAACATTGCACGGTACAGATGTTGCCAACTCTTGTACTAGTCTATAATTTGCAATTTATTTGTTAAAAGCTTGAGAGCTTTCTTCGCGAAAGCTGTACTTACATGTATAACCAATGTTATCGTACTTAAGTGTAATTGTTCAAGACTGTGTAGACTGCAATAAGTAAGGTAAATTCTAGCGAAATACCTTTTAACTAAAATCTGAGCGAAATGGAAATGACGACCACTTTGGTGTAAAATTGGGTTCGATCCCCGCACTGTACAAACATTTGTGTGCATGAAGATTCTGTTTGTACTGGTCTGGGTGTTATATGTATTTATTTCAGTTTATTTGCAATACCACTGTTGATTCTGATATCTGTAACACAAGTGCTTTAGCTACTTACCACGGATTCAGATCAATGTGTGTGATGTTGTAGTATATTTATTTGTTTATTTATGAATATTGATCGCTGCTTAGAAAATTGATAAATTGCATTGCGAATCGCTTTCTGAAAAATAGCAGAGTAAATCTGACACTTACGATTAGTGTAGGTATTTCATGTTTTCAGGTTTATCAATAATAAAATCTAGCAAAGATACTTTGCTTACTTACTAAAACATACCTTCTTTGATAACTGGATGAAACTTTAAGGACGTACCTACAACAAAGGGAAGAAATATCAATAAAATAAAAACTCTCAGCTTTAACAAATGAGATTGTCATTGTCAACTACAAATTCACATACATAGATGATATTATTATATTTAGATAAGACTCCAACTCTATCTAATTTATTTGTGGTAAGCCTGTTTAAGTTAAACCCTAGTCTAACAGTAGGAAACAACATTGAAATTAAACTAAACTGTTCTAGTGAAAAATCACAAACAGGATTGTCGGGACATTTTGGCACGCTTCCACTGGGCCGAGCGGAGCAATAAACTGAAAATAACTGAAAATCTGCATTTAATTCGGTTACACGACTGTAAATGCTAGGCTTAGACTTGAAAGATTTATTCTAGGTTAAAAATTGGAGTAGTTTCTTTACGGTTTGTGACATAGAAGACCGTGAGGTTAGGCTTTATACATAAGACTTAGTTTTGCATGTGGAAAAATACATAACATTGTATAGCCTTCACTTAGCCGGGCAACGAGTTATATGATGCTGGCAGTTCGCTACAAGGAACTCTTTTCAATCCAGAATATATACATTTCATTATTTAAGACTCGAGTATATAAACTTTATACCAATTTAATTTAATTTTTAGATATTATACGGACGAAAGCAAATCGTAGTAAATATTTTACGTTGAGTAACTTGCCATCGAGGAAATTAAACGACACATGTAAGTTACGGTAAAATTATTAATATTTTTTGACTATTTATTAATCCTTAAATAATTTTTAGATAAATATTAATAATCTATTAATATAAGTTGTTATCAACAATTCGCTTCAAACATTGGCACAAGCAATAATATAAAACCATGAAGGGGGGAACTTGTTTGATAATTGGGCTGATTTCGATTAAACTTGGTTGCTAGAATAATTTTGACATTTATGTACTATGCTGCGAAACAAAAAAAATTAAAATATCCAAGATGGCGGCCAATTTTTTTTTGTTGGTGCCAGGATTTTGATAAAACTTATTTTCTGAGACCATTTTGACAAGAATAACACTAAGCATACAGTGATAACTGATAAAAGTATGGTAAGTAAGCGAATAGCGAATACTAGAGGTTTGTGGTTTAAGAAACTTTATTCTCATTCTTAATTCTCATAAAGACATTGTTAATTCACTTACTGAGAAAAACTCATTAAACTTAAAAGTAACAATAATAGCAGTAGTACGAGCGCACTTATGATGAAAATTTAAGCTTAAAAAATAAAAAGTTGGTAGTTTTATATTTACTAGTAGTCGGAAATGGACAATGCGTGCAACAGAAACATCGCCTGTTCTACAAGTACTATGCAGTTGAAAGTTATACACAAAAATAGAGTTATAACACAGCTATAAGCTGCACAACAGCCTCGGCAAGAACAAGCTGCAGGTGCTGCACTCTCAACAGCTTGTTCGGCAACAATGATGATATTTCTTATGTTCCCTCGGGCCCTACTATTGGAGAAGCGTCTCATCGGCTTATATACGTGCAACTGCTGGGCACAGGCCTCACCTCAACTACCTATGAGGTGGTATGAGCCACACTCGCGCGGGCTCAGTGCGAATTAGTGGATATGTTCAGCATATTATGTTTTTTAATCTTTGATCAACTTGGCCTAAGGATGTAGAGTAATGTCGTAGATTTTGTTTGAAATACGAGCATTCGCAATATGAAAACCAATACAAAGATTAAACGCGTCGTTGAATATAAATCTTCATGTTATATTGTCCAGTAAGTGTTGCTTATTAAATGACTAGAATATTTTATTGTATAAAGTAGCTCGCAGTTTATAGAAGTGAGTAAAGTTTCGGTCGTATTTACGCAGATAGAATGGCGCTTAGGATATTATTGTTCAACTGTATCTATTTTACGATCTTTTTTCTGGCAAAGATAAATATTTTAAACGTTTTATATTAAAACTAGTGGCCCGCCGCTACTTCGTCCGCGTGGCATCCCTCTGTTTTCACAATCGCGGTCGAACGGGATGAAAAGTATCTTATGTCCGTTTCCTGGTTCTAAGCTACATCTCCACCAATTTTCAGCCAAATCGGTTCATCCGTTCTTGAGTTATAAATAGTGTAACTAACAACACTTTTATTTATTTATATGGATATTTATTTTTAATTTAAGTGTAACACATCTAGGTAAAAGCTTACTAACATTTATGGATTTCTAAGAAAAAAAAATATTTATAATTTTTTTAATTGAAACTCACTTCGATTTCTAGACCCAAACCAATGGTAGGGCTCACCTTTTCTTAGCGTGTGCCACAGCTTAATACTGCAGAGTACGACGGCGTGTTCTCAGTGAATTTTATAGTTGGAATAAAACGCGTACAATGTTGTTATTATGTACTTCTTTGGACAAAGGACCGGACTGAGCTGGAGGAAAATGTTCATTTTAACAATATTTTTTAATAACTTAATTTAGTGTAAAAAATTAATTAATAATGGCAAGGTACCTAAATAATGTAAACCGCCATTAAAGTGAAATGTTCCACGGTCTTACTCCATACTAGTCATGTTCAAAATAGGTACATATTTAGGAGTGACGTTGATATAAGTACTTATAAGAGTTCCTTACTTTAACAATATGAATGGGGTGATGAATATGGATGATGAATGAGTTTCGTAGGGACCATACATTTCATATAAGGAATTATACAATACTAATTTTATTGTAAATCTAAAAATAAAATGGGGGTATCAGTACATGTGACTGAACATATTATGTGTTAAGTCAAAAATTAAAAAAATAAACAACTGAATTTTCCGACTAAACCCATAAATGTTGTTTTTTTTTAATTTCTAAAGAGAGTCCTACTCTCTTACGCTTTTCCAGGTAATAGCTATCCTGTTCATTCGTACGGTTTTTCTAGCATGGGAGACAGGGAAGGCTAGATTTGAAAATACGAACACAGGTGAACTATTTTTATTTAGTCAAATAGTCAAGTTTTAGGATACAAACAAAATTTAGTTTATCGACTACCTTAGACATTTACAAACTTTTAACAGCACACATATGTTCAGTAACATGTACGGATTGATTTTTAGATATAGAGCCCCATTTGATTTTTAGATATACATAAAAAGTAGTGATGTATAGTACAGACAAAAACCTGAAATCATATGGCTTGGATGTTAACTCCCTCCTTTTCCCCTATAATGAATAAATATATGTGCTTTGTATTTTAAGAGCAAGTACTTACCTACAGCATAACTTTTCTCTTTGATAAATGTCCTATAAAAGTTTATGCGACCAATAGCTTGCACCAAGCCAGCTGTCGGCACCTACCACCGACACTGCATTTCCCAAAGCATCGTATAGAAACCGCGATGCGGGCGCTTTGATTAAACGAAGATAGAAGATATGTTACGTCCTTGCAATAAGCATTCAAAATAAGAGAGAAAAGACGGTATCATGCTTACGTGACGGGTAAGACGGAACAACACTACTCGCTGTCGGCAGGCACACAACCTGCTCACTGCTTGGCACGCATGCACAGTGCGGATTGGTGGAGTGGTTGTAAAATATTATTGAAAGGTACAAATGACCGTACTGTCGGATGTTATTAAAGCATCCCAAGTGCCTCTAACCAGTCTTCATGACAAATGTCAATAAAAATTTGCCAACCAATACCTTAATGTGCCTTCCAAGCACGAGGATGCTTGCACCGAAATGGACGTTACTTATATGGGTTCACTCCTCCATTTAAATAGAAATAATAATTCATCTATGATAACAAGTCGATTATTTATTTGAACGATGCGTTATGTACCTGAAAGACGTTATATCGATGGTTCATTTCATAGAATGCTAAAAGACATTAGATGAATTGTAATTCGACGAAACGTATTTCGAAATGGAGTTGTGATACTACTTATATGGTAAGTGGTCCCTGGTAATAAGAAACTCGACCGCGCCGCGGGTTGCTTAACTTTGGTATTACTACAAAAGCGCTGCTACTATTACGCCACAAGCACCTGAGTATCTTCCTGTTTTATTTTAATCAAAGGGAATGCTCTTAAACTCGCGTATTTCACCAGTTATCGCCTCTGCCATTGAAGTCTACTGGTTTTTCATTCAGATGGGAATTATGTTTTTTGACCAACCGTATAGTTAGGTACCTATTGATTCTCAAGGAAATAAAAACTTTAATGAAAATCTAGTTTGCATTCACCTAAATATTCACAATATGAATAATTTGATGCTAGTAATACAAAAGTTTTCATCGAGCACAGAAAAAAACTTAGCCTTCAAACCACCATTTTATTTGTTTTTTTTTTGCCGCTTTCTTGTGCCTTAAAAAATTAAGATACCATTTTAAGATACTAACACATAACGCAAGTGTGTAATACATATTTTAAAAGAAAAAAAGCTGTCAGATCTGAAATAATTAGGTTATTTATTGGTACGGCTTAGGACACACCTGCAACTTTCTGTCTTTCTGTCGCTTCGATCGCTGACAGTCGCGGTTCGGATAGGATCCCGCAGGTGTGCTCTGAGCTTTAATAAAACCAGGCAGACCTTAGCGGTCGGCTTAGCCGGAGTGAAATGTGGTCAAAAGGCACGTACCGGCACGATTGGAGAGCGACTTGTATCGTTATCGTTACCGTACGCTACCGTTATTTTGTTAACTGTTATTTGTAACTACAGAACAAGGAATAACCTAGAAATAGTATTGTCGCTGAGTTGTAAGAATACAAACAAAACTCTTACATGTACGTTAAGTTGATACGATTGATCTATCGAAACTGAAAAGTTTCGTAGCGGTTACAAATGAGCTGATAGCACAAATCTAGTACCTACCTAATGCAAACCTAACCTGACGTAAAGAATCTAAACGAGGCCTTTTTTACGAATATGTCACTGCCGGATGCCATTACAAGATGTTAATTATAAACTCTTTTGCAAAAAAAACGGGCACTTTAGATTTTTTCCTCTACTTTAATGAAGAAGAACAAGAAATAGGTTTTATTAATTTGACGATGTATTGGCATGTTATTTGAAGCATCCTGGCATGATTCTTTACGTTCCAAATTTAAAATTTGAAATTAATAAAAGAAAAATAATGATTATTGTGGATTATTCTAAAATTGCTTTGCTAATGGCGCGAATTGCTGAAACGATTTTTAACTGATTACGATATTTTAAAACTTTTTGGACATTTTCTGCAAATTAAACAATTTAATCTTTATTTTTACATTAAATACCACTTTTTGATATGAGTGATAAAGCGATAAGGGCCGGTAAAATTATAGCCCTACTTGAAGAAGGTTGTTCGCAAACTTACGTGTCTCAGCGGCTAAATGTGAGTCGTTCAACTGTTAAGAGGACTTGGCAACGGTATCAAGAGACCGGTTCGGTCAAAAGAAGACCCGGTTCGGGAAGAAAACGATGCACAGAACCAAGAGATGACCGCTTTTTGGTGAGTCAGGCGTTGCGGAATCGTAAGGCGTCAAGTGTGGACCTGAAGAAGAGCCTTGAAGAAGTAAGAGGAGTAGAAGTTAGCTTGTGGACGGTCAGGAGGAGGCTTTTGGCTGCCAATATCAGGAGTTACCGCCCAGCTCGGGGCCCTAAATTACTCCGTGAGCACCGTGTTGCTCGACTTCAGTTTGCTCGGAACTGTGCTTCATGGACTCTGGAGGACTGGAATAAAGTATTGTTTTCTGATGAAGCTAGAATCTCTTTGTGTGGAGAGGACCGACGCCGGCGAGTGCTGCGAAGACCACGGGAACGCTATGCGGAAGTGTGTTTCGAAGAAATCACTCCTTATGGCGGAGGCTCCGTTATGTTTTGGGCAGCAATTAATTCGACGGAGCGTACGGAGTTAGTTTTCATAGAAAATGGAACATTAAATGCACATCGGTACATAATGGAAGTCCTAATTCCATATGCACAACCCACATTGACTGCACTTGGGGAAGATTCCATTTTTATGGACGACAATGCTCGCTCGCACCGTTCTGGCGACGTGGAAGCGTACATGCAAGAAGTTGGGATCCGTCGTTTAGATTGGCCAGCTCGAAGTCCTGACCTCAATCCAATTGAGCATGTCTGGGATGTTCTAAAGAGACGTGTAAGATCAGTGCAACCTGCTCCACAAAACATCAGGGAGCTAAAAAGAGTCATTGCAGAAGAGTGGGAACGAATTCCTCAAAACGTTATTAAAAACATCGTGGAAAGCATGCCCAGAAGGATTCAAGCTGTGATTTTGGCAAGAGGAGGTCACATTCGGTATTAGGTTTTTACATTTGTAACTTTATTTAATTAAAAAAAGTAAAAAAAAATCTTATCTTTATTGCCGACCACTTCTTATTGTTTGGGCGTGTACATCGGTTTTAAAGAATCCATCGTTTTTTTTTTCTTTTAGTTGCCCGAACTCACTTCACGCGCATTAATTTACACGATTATAAGTATACAGACTACGTCAAAGAAATAAATTTCATTTAATTAACTCAAATCGACCTTAGAACGTAAATTTCCTTAGGTGCCCGTTTTTTTTGCAAAAGAGTGTATTTGTATACTTTGATGTCACGCTCCATACGCACACACATTCATCAAGTGCGACTTAGAGAACGCAGTCAGTTATACTCGCGCCCCGCCCACTTAAGCCTTCTATTCCTACGTCGTAAAGAGTTTCCTTGTTCTGTGTTTGTAACTCACGAAAAGGTTTGGATGCAGTGTTGGCAACTCATTGCGACTAAAATGCGACTTATGACCTTCACGAGTACTTCAAATCACAAAATATTATTTGCTAAAATTTTATGAAAACTAATTGAATTAGTAAATCAATGCCTTGAAATAATTTAAAGGGATTAACATGGATTTATTTTGATAAATACTTTGAATTAATTTAAGAAATGTAGCGTTATTATGTAACATTGAAAACTTATTGAAATATCTAGTACTAAAACCAGCCTTTGAATAATTTAAGGGGTTTGGCTATGATTAATTTTAACAAATACCTTGAGTAGATAAATGAGCGATATTAGAGTTTATTATTTACTTCAAATAGATAAGCTCTTATACTTGTTAATCTTAAGTTTTTAAATCTCACGTTTCAGTTTTTTTATTCTATCATATTTAAATCAACTGTGATATTACAAATAAGCTTAAATAAATACATAAAACACCCAGACCAGTACAAACAGATATGTTCATGCACACAAATGTTTGTACAGTGCGGGGATCGAACCCGCGACCTCTTTGTTATTTGTCAACTTCTTGACCATTACACCAAAGTGGTCGTATAAAATGATTTAAGGCGATAAAAGAACCTCGAGTTGGCAAAACTTCTTGTGCGGTAACTTCTTGGGCGGCTAATAACATCTAACAGTAAGGTTGGTCACTCACCTTACAAACCCCTCCACCATCTGCACTAAGCCCGCGTGATGGAGTATGGCATGGAGATGGCAACCTCATAGTTGAGGTGAATCCTGTGCCCAGCAATAGTCGTATATAGGCTGATGAGACGATAAATGTTCCAGTACTTGCAGTCGAATGAAACTATTGATAAAGATGTCAAGGAAAAATATAACTTTGTATAGAAGTTCTACTGGAGTAATTCTCACTGTCCGTCAGCGAATCGAAGAGCCCGCGGCTCAATAGCAGCGTTGCTGCGAATTAACATACATCGCGATAGTCTTATTTAGCATAGTACGCTAGCGACGCCTCGGGGGTGAAGTCCAGGATCCAAGTTTTTTATTATTTATTTAAATGGGAAACATCACTTACACTGATCTGATTTCACAGTGTTCAAGTTAATTAGCTTAAGTACATGTGTATGGGAATCAGAAACAACGAGGGCACTATTAAATACCCACACAGTTTATCCGGAAAAGGTAAATATACGCAGACGAAGTTGTACCGTTAGTTAAAGATAAAAGTAAAAAGAGGTTGAAAACAAGACCAATGCATGAAAATGGTACTGACATAGCTCAGATATATAGGGAGGCAGTGCATAAAAAAGTTTGGGATCCCTGACATAGCCATCAAGGCTCAAAATTTAGAGCTCATTTAATAACTCACTACATTCCAGGCCTTTGTTTGCTTACAGTAAACAATAAATCTGCTGAATCATCGTGTGAAGTAACCTGTCATCGTAGTCTTGGACTATAAAGCTAGACTTACTAGTGCCAGGACATCATAGCCAACGAGCAAATTAGATCCTTAACTTTATGTCGCCATAAGACTAAATTTTGATGCACAGATGATAGACCGAAACGGTTACGCACTATCAAATGATTTGCATTCAAAAATTTGTGCTATCCAAATTTGAGTCTAAATGGTATGTAATAAGAGATGTGGTTATTGTCTTTTTTGCAATTAAGATACGAAGTTATCTACGGTGGGAACGATCACATTTCCATGACAGGAGAGCCGACGATGAATCACTTAGTTTCGAGATTAGCATCGAGAATGTTCGACAGATCCCCTCGATAGTTAGCGGGGAATATTTTAATTGGAATTAGAAAATCCTAAGAAGTTATAGTCTTACACCTGCTACGAAATGTAAGGAACATTTCCAACGCGTCTCGTATGTGTATTACCTGTATTAAATTCGCGTGCCACAGTGTATGCCGTAAAACTGCAATAACAGATATCATAACGTTATAATATGATGTTACGGGTATATATTATGTTTATTTATTTATGTGTTACTAACTCTTACAAATTTACCTTTCTCATTTAATTTTCACTGCACCTATTGCCTTCTTTCTGCATGACCTTGAGGTTGACTGGCAGAAAATGCTTTAAGCATTAAGTCCACCCTTTGTACATTTCGTGTGCAATAAAGTTTTAAATAAATGAAGTAATAACTGCTCCGAAACTTCAAGACCGATTATCAAGAAATTTTGTGTAAGATTTTTTTAATACTCTCAAATGTGAAGGGTGATCCACACCATTTTATTTAATTTCTCATCAAATTTAATTTAATTATATCATGATTAGGCACTAAAAGACGTTAAGTACTGCTTACCCTAAGTTTTCACTATTCTATAAAATAAAATTGCGAGCAGGACAATGTCTGCGTAGTTTACTAGTATAGTATTAAAAGTTTTGGGCAGAGACACGAATAAAATATCTACAATTCGAAAACCCTTAATTGCCTTTGGCTAACCCTTTTCCAACATGAAATCGAATTTTAAACTGAAGGTTCTTTTAATAGTAAAAATTATAACCATAGACTCTTTCTCCGTGCCTTTTTTTGTGTTGATGGATACATTATTAGTTGCTCCGTGTTAAATGACGCTCATTTCTTTTAAAAATATAACATTGCAAGCATGAAAAGATTTTTGGAAATGGGAAGGTAGGATAGGATATAATCTTAACTTACAACAGTCTCTTATCTCTATGGCCTTATGTCTAAATAGTACATTTAAATTGAAGGTTTTACTCAACAACCTTCCACGAATAAAAGCAATATTCAAGATAACATTAATTAAATACTTACCTCCCCTCATCCGCCTCGTATAGAGTATGGAACATAGATACACTCGTTGATCTGCCGGCTAACGCACCGGTATTGAAACCTAAGATATTTGCTGTCTCGGTAACAGCGAGTAAATTCTATTAGTTATTTTAAATTTTGGATTTTGTTGCTTGAAATAGTAAGACTGTGATAAGCAAACGAGGTATAACTAATTTTCAAAGTATTTTTTGACGTGACAACGTCTTAAATTAGGTTGTGGCTCGGAGTCACCCATGAAAAAGTGTAACGCCCGCTCACGTCTGTTACGATGAGTCACCGAAAGAGAGAGAGGCCCGCCGGACCGGCGAATGCCTTGCGTCTCTCTCTCACTCAAATATGATCGGTGTCACGTAAAATCTTCGCCCGTAAAACCGACTTTACAGGCAATCATTTTTTTATTAAAAGATTTACGTTTTAAGAATTATCCATAAGCATGACACATGATTAAATACTCTTGTAATCTTTCCTCATTAATAAGCCTTTTCAACTGTAGCTACATACTTGCATGTTTTTTTATATACATATAAATATGGCCTCACTATGATTTCTACACCTACAGTATATTTTATTCCAAAACATTAGCACGACCATACGTCTCTTTAGACTGTTATTATGATTCCACTTTTAAAACTTACAGTTATTTATCTCTTTTTCAGTCAAATTAAGATAAATATACTGAAATCAGTCGTAAGTCTGTAAGCTGGATGTTATTAATTTAGTATTTCTTTTATATATCCTCGTCCGCTGCACTCGAGGCCCCACCCTGAAGATCCATCGGCCATTGTTTATGAGTTCCACGCTTCCTGATATTATTCGTGTCGGACAAGGAGTTATGAACATGACTACTAAATCTGATACCATTGAATATACGCCTCCAATTTGGTTCCGTATACGATAGTTGTGGTGTGCAGTTTTAAACTTGCCACGGCAGGTTCCTGTGAGATTATTTCTATTAGTTCAAACGTGAAGCTTACATTATTCTTGGGTTACAATGTTGCAATGCTAGGGTTGGTCAGTACTGTTGCCGTATTAAGATCTCGCTTACGGATTACTGGTAGCGTTCTTATTTCAAAAATATAATACAAAATTACGATTAATAACTAACTACCCCTAAGTAGCAACTTACTACCCCTGGACCTCAAAAGATCAGACTCGAATGTGTCGTTCAAAAATAAAGTTCGAAAATTTCTAAATGAATAAATTGCATGCATATTATAGTTATTGTTTTTTTCTTATTTAATTTAAATTTAAATAAATATGTATATATATATATATATATTTAGAGGTATATATCGCAGAGCTTCTGTTGAGCCAAGCCAAGTAACAGCGTGTCAGTCACGATCTAGGCTATATATATATATACCATTCATACGCAAAGTAAATACGAATGTAACAATTTTTTATTAACACATTTTCATCTAGCAAAATAGGGATGCCGCACTCATAATAATGGACACTCAAAAATTATCTCGTTTTTGCCTATTAATAAGCCCAAACACTCAGACAGTTTTTAGTGACAACACTCATTAGCACAAGCGCTCTATCCAGAGAGACGCATTGTCTGTCACTCACACTTGGAATGTTGTGCACAGGGGGCCTACTCCGAAAAACTTTCCAAGCTGTCCGCTACAAAACACACTTATTCTTATTAGGTCCTTTTTAATATTACTCGTACTCACAAAACTAATTATAGTTGATAAATACTATTTAACAGTATTTGTAAGTTTTAACCGTCTAACATTTCATTAAAGCTAGAACAAATTGTGCTTACATGTTGAGTGTTAGAGTCTACCTTTGAATACTGTTTTACTTTTCGTTATTTACTGACTGTACATAACTCGTTTTGTGAGCCGTGAATAAAAAATCTAACTTTCAAGATTCTATATAGTGCTAAGGTCTTAGAATAACTTGGAAAGACAAAATAAACAACCAGACAGTTCTCTCAAAATTAAACTATTGTACCATCTCTTATGTTGAAGAAACAGCCGAAATCAAAAATTGGCTTAGCAATAGCTGTGAACTAATTTATAGCTACGTCTTAGGATAGGTTGTGACTCGTACGTATAATTGGGATCTAACTAAACCCATCAAGAACGTGTGGTTTTTCACTAATTCATTAGCGCAACAAAATTAATCTTTTAAAACATGCAACGACCAAAGATTCGCCATTCTTTCGCTCGCATGGTCTATCTAGAAGCGTGACGGAGACAGCCATTATCGAAAGAACAGGCATTGGCTTAAGCAGTAGGGACTTTTATGCAACTGAAACTTGCAGGTAATGTACACTTTCACGTGACAGTATTGTCATGCTGCATGTGAAGTAGCGAGTACACAGTTGAACTTTAAACGTGGAATAACAAAACGCTAGCTTTGTACAGTGGTTTTGTAGTGAAACGAAATAGCTTAATTTAAAAGTTTTCTTTAGTTTAAAGCTGTTTTAATTAACTCATCTCTCGCCCACCCACCGTTAAAAACATATTAAAAATATACAACAACATCACATACATTGATCTGACTCCGTGGTAAGTAGCTAAAGCACTTGTGTAACAGATATCATAATCAACAGTGGTATTACAAACAAACTTAAATAAATATAATATAACATCCAGACCAGTACAAACAGACATGTTCATGCTCACAAATGTTTGTACAGTGCGGGGATCGAACCCGCAACTTCTTGGTTAATATAGTCAACTTCTTGACCATTACATCAAAGTGGCCATCCACATAGGACATGATTATGAATTATTCAGTTTAAACGACAGCTGTGGTCTGAGATAGAGACTACTAAACCGGCTGTTGCGGGTTCGAAATCTGCTAGGGGCAAATGTTTGTGTGATGAGCACAAGCATTTTGTATCTTAGTCATGGGTGTTGAAAGTTTAATAAATGTACCTATTTATTAAGTATTTCCATCCATTATCCTTTATCAGAGCACAAGCTAAACCTTAGTTAGGTGTTAAAACAAAAAAAAAACATTATATTATAAATACCAATCAACGTCAAAACTAGATCCACAACTCCTGTATGCACTCTCGATCGAAATCTATTTACACCTCGCACCCACAAAACATTCAAAACCCTTTGCAATTAACTCTGAACTCTAAATAATAAAACGAACTGTTCATAAGCGGGTGTTATGATACGACCGCAGTTATTACAGCGTAACGTGAAATTAAACGTGCAAAAATTGACCGCGCAAAACCCGCGGTTGCCGTCGGCATCTGGTACCGCCATATTATTTCTGCGTTTTCATTCCGAGCTTATTTCTGTTCCTCTACTTTGCCACGCTTTTTCCGTGTATATTAAAATCAAGCCATCCCTCTCACTCCCACAGTCTAGCTACGAGGAGTGAGAAAGATCTCTGCATGGCAGTTTGCACCGTAGAGCCGAGCGATGAGAACTGCTGTTTTCTAATTGGCATTCTCGTTGTTTTTTTTCTAATTTTCACTTAAATAAATGCTTGCCTTTGTGTGATTTAGGGATGGAAAGCGTTATAATATTGCGTTTTTGAGGTGCAGGATTTTATTGTCTGACGAAATAAAGATGGAACTTAGTTTTTGACTTGTTTGACTAACTTTGTAGTTGTAAAGGCCATGTTATGAAATTTTCCAAACTTAACTTTTTCCAACCACCAATGAATATAATATAGGTGGAAGATAAGCTTAGAGAAGGTGGAATTATCATGTCAGTGGAAGACCCGTGTTCGATTCTTGTTTACAAGATAAGGTGTTACTTTTCACTTACCATTTCTATCTTAATAGTTAAGTCTCGTAAAATCGAAAAAGGTTCACATTTGCAAAAATTTCGATTGACTACCTTTCGAATGCAATGTGTGGTGCTGACCAATCGAAATTTGAGACTCGTATGCGAAATATGTTTAAGTTGTCATGAAGTACTGAATGCAATTGTCAATAGTAATTTAGTAACTTCGATTTGCTGTTGACAAATGCATTATTTTATACACTTAGTTCTAAATGGCTGCATACGATAATTCGTGCGGAAATGTAGTAATGCGTGAGAATTGTACCACTGAAAGAAAGTACTTAGAAAAAATTGAGTAAATTACTCGTTATATTAATTACTAATAAGTATATAATCCACATGATTAAGTAATGTTTTCTCTATAAGAAATTAACTTAAGAGGTAACTAAGAAATCCTTGTAAATGTTAAGTGAGCAAACCGAACGTTACTCCAATATCTACTTACGCTTGTTATATATTTGTTTGCCACAATCTCATTTGCTGTAATATTAATTAAGAGTTTTCAAGAACATTTCACAAACAGAGGAAGAAAGTTAATTGGAAATAACCAATGTATTGAACGTTGCTGACGGGAACTAAACTGCTTTCTATTATTTTACAAGTTTTATTTAGTTCCTGTCCCAGTATTTATTTTATACAGCTCATATTATTGCACAACAAAACTATGTACAAAATGTGGACTTAATGCCGTAGGGCATTCTCTACCAGTCATATCTTTGGGCTAAGCAGAAACGATGGGTGGAAATCAAAAATGAAATCAGAAATGATGATTAGTGCTGAAATGATTTTACGCACTCTTCAATGTCCAATTGAACTCTAATTAATTTTATTTAAGCCTTCAGTTTGGTTGACAATGCACATAAAAAAATAAACAAACAAAAAATAATAATTTGTAGACTTGAGGTTATGTAAGTAAAATTTGTATCTATAAATATTAACGAAGAAAAGTGCCTAATGTCATTTTGGTTTATTTTAACGCAGAAAATTTGTCATTTTCAAAAATAGGTATATTATCACTTATGTCTCAAGGCCTCCTTGCTCTAATGATAAGCCCATTAGACATACGATTAATAAAAACAAATTCACTAGTACTTACAAAAATGAAAAGAAAAAAAAACGGTTGCCTGTAAAGTCGGTTTTACGGGCGAAGATTTTACGTGACACCGATCATGTTTGAGTGGGAGAGAGACGCAAGGCATTCGCCGGTCCGGCAGGCCTCTCTCTCGTTCGGTGACTCATCGTTACGTTACCGGGCGTTACACTTTTTCATGAGTGACTCCGAGCCGCAACCTAATTTAAGACGTTGTCACTTCAAAAAAGATATATTTAAAAAACAAGTATAAAGTACCTACGCCATTTCACAACGCTGAACTGAAATCGCAATCAAAATTAGAACAGGTATTTGCAACTTAAAAAAAAGGCGACTCAGACTGAGTTGCCAAGTGAAATTGCAAATATTATCCTTCGTAGAAATCCCGTTTTTATAACTGTTTTTTTTTTTTAATGAATAGCCGCTAAACAATGTTTCAGTCTAAACTGTTTCGGGTGTACACAGCGTAAAATTGGCCGCCATTAAGAGGATTTAGGGTTTATTTTTTTTTGTTCCCAACTGTTGGTAATTAAAGGACAATTACCGGAATCTTAGAGGGAGAGAGTGTAAGCTTGTTTTTTTTTCACTGGAGTTAAAGAAGTTGTTTTGTTTGTCGTTGAACTCGGTATCTTAATTCTTAAATTGTTTTGTGACGTGCAATCTTCTATGTCATTATTTATGTTGTAATCTCTGCATTAGACTCTTGAAGCAAGTACCCGGCGGACGCTGTCCTGCCCGCTGTTTTTGCTGTTGCTGTCTGCAATTTATCAATGTTTTCTCATCGTTTACACCTTCCCTGGACTTCTATAAATATTTCAAGGCTAAAATTGTTGAAGGTTGTGCTGTTTTAGAGTTTTAGTTAGACTAACGAACAGCAATTTTTATATATTAAATTTAAAAAAAAAGCGAAAAGCGATCGGCTCACCTGAATGTTCCTATGGGAATGCGTCATTTTTCCGCGGTAAATAGTAGCTTATGACATTTCTCGGGTATCAAAATATCTCCATACCAAATTTTATGCAAATTGGTTCAGTAGTTTAGGCGTGATTGAGTAACAGACAGATAGACAGAGTTACTTTCGCATTTATTATACTAGTATGGATTTGTTATTTATAAAAATTGATTCATTATAATATTAATGTAATAACTGCAATGATATCGCAAGTTGCTAGAAATACAATACGGGAACGGGCTTTTAAAATACGGTTTACTAAGTACCAATCAATTCCGCACCCAACTGAAAAGAATCCCTACGGTTAGGTTACTTGCACACTGAATGCGTAGCGAGGGATTGAGCGCATCTTTTTGATTTGGAGCCATTACTATCAGCCTTAAATAAAAAATTGTGATGCTTCTAAGTACTGATTGGAAATTTGGCTATGGCGACCAATCTCAATAGAGCTTTAGCTATTTGCGTAGGATATTTATTATATGATTTAAGCATGCACAAGTGGTACTTGCGCAATACATAGGTGCACTCTCTGTTCCTTCACTCTCTTATAGTTTGGTGAGACGACAACCTTACATAACCGACGATTGAGATCGGGCGCTGGACCAGAATGGCTAAATAAGCTTATTGACCTTACTATTACCTAGAATGTGAATACTTAACATAAATATATAAAACTCAAAGATCTATCAACGCCCAAACCACGACGGATCGGGCTGAAAGGCATGCAGGTAGCTACTATAATGTAGGCATCCGCTAAGAAAGGATGAACCGAAATGCCTACGGAAACGGGAAATATAAGGAGACAAAGTTGCGGGCGACCGCTAGTAAGTTACATAGTTGAGACAAATGAGATCGCTCTGGGTATATACTCTTTAACTATTCTTATGTTTATTAATTCATGTTAAAAATCTTTCGTTATATCAAAAAAATACTCTTTTGGAAACACAAACTAATCCAAGGAGTATTTGCGCGACTACTAAATCCGCATTGCTCGCTTCGCAGCTTAGCTCGTCCCTGGAAAAGCGGCTTTAAGGTGTTTCAAACTTTTCATAGCACAATATCAGAATTGTGTAGTGGTACCGGTACCCTATCTTCATCTCCTTTGTCTTTGGAAAACTTTCAGCAGCCTTTGGTAACTCCTCAAGTTGTTTACAATTCAGTTTCTTCACAGTTCCTTCCTACATTTTTTGTTAACATTCTTTTCCACGGTTCTTAATTGTACTAAGATATATTTTTCTAAGTGATTCTTTTGTAATCGCGAAAATTAAGTACGTAACTTTACTTGGTACTTACATAAAGTTATGAAAATTGTTGCGCCTGGGCAAAAAGCGAGATGATTTAGTATCCAACGTAGTCATAAAATATACTTATGGGTAAGAAATAATAATGAACCTTCGTAGATATTGTGGTGTAATTTATAATTTAGTTAAAATCAACAAAACCAAAAGTGATAAATACGGACTTTATTTCAGATATGTGATTTTGCAAAATCTAGTCTACTCAAATTTTACCTACTTTTTTTTCACTCGTTGGTGACTGCCTCGTTGGTGTAGTGGCAAAGTTTCTGCCTTTACATCCGAGAGGTCCTGGGTTCGAATCGCAGGTCGAGCCATAATTGTTTCTGAGATTTTCTGTCATGAATTTCTCAAAAACAGCTCGGAGTCGGGAAGTCGGCGGTGTGACACCCCCGTGCCTCGGAAAGCACGTTAAGCTGTTGGTCCTGCGCCTGATCTCTCTCCGGTCATGTCGGATTACCGTCTCACCGAACTTTGATGGAACAGTGAGTGCACCTGTGTATTGCGCTCACACTTGTGCACTATAATATCTCCTGCGTAGAGTTGGCTGATCTCTGTTGAGATTGGCCGCCGTGGTCGAAATCGGCCAGGAGGACTATTATTAGATATTACTATTACTTTTTTTCAACATTATTATTTTGGAAAGGATCAATTTTATTCGGATTAATTAAAATAGTCTTATAAACTTCCAACCAGGCTTCCACAGTAAGGAATTACGATGTAATTTGTTACTTACGTACATGGCCGTATCGCCAGCACAGTGATTCTAACTCGTAAGCCCCGGGACAAATTAAATTAGCATACATGTTGGTAATTTGCCTCTAGACTTGGCTCTGCTAATTCATTGGTTGATGAAGATTTTGTTGTAAAGTTGTACAAAACATTTTTTTTTTAAGTTTTAATGGTGACAAGCACATTTGGAATGCTTAGCGCGGGTGGCATTGAGGATTAAATTATGGGCAGGTTTTTTGTCTAAAATACTTACTTACCATAGACTTAGTCTGCGCAAAGATATTTGGCTTATCAGAAATTACTCTGCTTGAACAAATAAAGAATTTTCTATCATAATTCGAAGTCTATAGGTAAACAGAAACCAGACTACGTGCAATTGACTTGAATTGACTATTAAACGTTTTGCTATTCTTTTATGCATAGACATGCACATGGCAGTTGTAAATGTGTGCGACAAATTTTATTCTAGCAAAGACCTGAAAACTCGTACCTATTTTCTTTGTATAACTTGTATATATACTTAAATTTCACGTGTTTTTAACATTTTTAGTCTTTATAGTCTTTATCCTACTAATCTTTTCAGCCAAACATTAAAGCAATCCTAGCAGCAATAAACAGTGAAATAAAACGACCACAAGCATGACATCACTTAGTCGAAGACGTTAAAAACCAAAGCCAGGCTGGGCTCTCATAAAACAAATCCGCGATTCGTTTTTATTTGCTTGTAACCCTAATACATCAAAGTGACCACGGAATAAATCGTAAACAGCCTTAACGACTCCCGCACTACTCATCGGATCGCAATGTTTCAAGCTAAAAGTCTTAAATCTTTTGGGCCAGTGTTTTTGGCACGTTTTTTGCGGGTGTGGTGACACTGGGCTTCGATGAGATCATTATTAATGTACATTACAAAGTAGGTGAAAATGATTCATTTTCTTTTAGAAGAGGGAGAATAATTCATTTGTAAAAGTTTCTTCGCTTAAAAGTTCGGTCAAAGTTATTATTACATGCTTTCATTTACTTAAAATCACGCTTTTAAAGCATATTGTCATAGTGGGTCTGCCTTGTCAAGAGATCTCTATTGATGATTATGTGAGATGGGAGATGGGAGGTGTAACCAAAATTTTCTACTAACATTAATTCTAAGTTTTTTTTAATTACTAACCATAATAAACTGTATTGATTATTTGAAATAAATGTATTGTTATTATTACTATTTTGTGTAATATAAGTAATAATGGCCCGTGTCTGTTGGTTATTAAATCTTGCAAGCTTCATTTGACCCACTTCATTTCTTGCTATTTTGTAAACACATTTTCGATCACAATACACAATTTGATTATAAAAAAGCTTGTTGAACTTTTTATTTCTTTTATTTAATTTATTTATTACTTTTGTTTTGAAAAAATTGAAACAGATAGTTTCATGTAGCGTCACCAATCTTTATTATAAAGCCAACTAGCAATACGACCTACAACTACACCTGCATCGCCTACTCACGATCTTAAGATAGACGCATCAGTTTCCAGTCAGATTATGAGCTCGACGCGGGTGCACGTGCCGCGGTATGGGATTAGCGCAGTCAATTCAGGTGTTAAGTTATTCCCGCTATGAATTTAGGTGGATTTAGATGTTATCATAGAGCTGTGACGCCATAATTATGAATATAAATAGTTTCTGAATAAATCAACAATTTTCAAACATGTACACAGCTAAACAGTAGCTGGGGCCTCCTTTTAAGCATAAAAATACCTGTGCCAGGAGACTCCGCTCTTTCTAAATGTATAATAACTTAGAGGTATAATGAATTGCTGTTCGTTAGTCTCGCTAGATAGATAGATTGAAACACTTTTATTACACATTTCACACGGAAACAATACGCGTGCGTGTGGATTGGGTGAGCAACCTCTATAAACGAATAAAAACGCATTCACCATTTTGTAAATGGTCTGAAACAATTTGTTAATACAATCTTGCATTTTGTATAACGATAGAACCAAAGGTATTTAATAAAATGTGTGCTCATCCAGTTCTCACAAGGTAACAGCCGTATCTCCGTGTGTAATGACTTTGCAAATTGCAATAGTGTACAAAATTTCAGTAAAAATCTATTCAACAACGTTTTTTAAATTTCGCTTTCTAAAGATTAAACGCGTCGAGTATTTTGTTGGTGTCAGTGTTGTATTTCCAGGTGTATCTTCTTTGTCACGTTGTGAGTTGTATTATAAGTCCTGCGACTTTCAGCTCTAGTTTTTTCAAGTGGTCACAGTTGGATGTATTTGGGTTCCTACGCTGGCGTCGGTTAGTGGAAATTTAAATCAAAATAATTCTCTTTTTCAGCTTTAGTCATGGATTTCCGCAAATTAACGCCTGATTCTATCAACTAAAACTACATTGCATTAATGGTCTTTGCTTAGTTACATGATAACTTAGCAGAGGCGAATGACATTTCCATTCATTTGCAAACGTGGATAATCGGAAGCAATTTTTGTGATCGACTAATAAAGTAACTTTGTCTTGAGTCCAGGTTTTTTTTAAAGATTTCACACGCAAGCAGATGGATTAAAGTCTGTCAAGATCTGTGACTTTCCTGCAAGCAACAGACGTGGGTAGAGGTACTCTTGTTGTTAGTGGAGAACGGTCAGGGCAGTGGAGAAGTCCCAGATGTAAGTTGTCCTGCTTGAAGCGACACGAGGGAACTCGCGGGGATTGTAGCTGACTTGAGAATGGTCATGGTAGTAGCCGTTCTTCAAGTAGTTCCACATAACCTGCGATCGTCCCCAGGGTAGTATATGCCCAGGGTAATATATATAACGCATTTCCTCCACGGAAGAAAAAACAGGCAGTAGAGAAGAGCCTTTACCTATTTTTTTCGTCATCTGCGATCGCCATGTAATAAAGCGATATGTTTTGCTTCGCCACCCAAGCGTCTGTAACCCCATTTTTAACAAAAAGAGACTCCTCAAACTTTCCGGGCTATAGCGTGTCCGTGCCTGAAGGTCATCGCCCTCGTAACTTAAAATGGCCGCCTCATAATTCGCTAGTCCTAGCGAAGCTCACTCGTGCAAGATCCATCTCGTGAGCTGATAAGGCCGTCTTAATTGCTTGCCGGCGGCTAATCAAATTCTGGGTCTTGAGTACAGTCGCACTACCCAACAGTAGCTAAATTGTCTTTGCAAATTCGCCCCTTTTACTTGTGAATAAGGCGCTGAGGTTTTGCTTGTTCAGTGCGTTCGCATCCTTGAGTACAACTCACAAGTACCGTCAGAAGCTAGTTAAGCTTGACGAAATTGACAAATGCTCACAAGCGATTTTAAACTTTTACATCTGAGTTAGCAAAGTTCAAATTGTATGGAGGGAGACAAATTCCCATTTTGTGACAGGTTGATGTGACATGTGTGCAGCGTGCAAGCCTTATTGAGATTCTGCTGAGATGCGTTTGATAGGTCACGTGACTTTTCTACACGCCTAGGGTTTTCAACAGCCAGTGAAGAAAGCCTCCTTTGTTGTCTTTTGCTGAAACTTAAGTATGCGGAGGAACTAAGTAGGTATCCGATCGATTTTACAAGCGTTCATTTAGTTTTACAGTAGAATCCCGATTATCTGAATCAATTAAAACCAGAGGTAATTCGGATAATCGAAAGTCTAGATAATCAATTTCGTAGTCAAATCAAACTATATTTGTTTAAATGTTATATTATGTAATGATTTTGACATATGTACTATCGTCGTTTAGACAAAACGATGTAAAAAAACAATTATATGGTTCAAATATAATGAATGACAATGTAATAGGTATGTATGTATGTCTGTCTAGTTGCGCGGTATAAAATTTCAAGCAGCAGCTAGAGCCGTGACGCGAGTCCGGATAATCGGATGTTCGGATTATCGGGATTGTGTGTGTAATCTAATCATGCAAGCTAGATTTCACCCACTTCCCGGTGATTGAGCTAAAATTTCGTAAATACGTTTAGATAGGATGACAATGCACAATTATTATAAAACCTTGTTGAAAAATTTTTTTTTTAAAATCCTATTTAGTTCTTAATTCGTACTAGTAAAAGTGCTAGTTGTTAGCCTACTTACAGAAATACATTGATTTTATTGATTTATTTTATTGTACAACAATAACTTTATGACGTTACATCTGAATGCACCGCAACGCAATGTAAATTGGTAGTGATGAAGTTTCTCTTGGTATGTTCCCATTACCACACATGAACTGTATATCTATAACTAGCTGAATGATGTTATCTACCTAAAACTAAACCTCAACGAACCCTTAACACAGCGATAAACAAATCAAAGTCATCACAACCGCAACCGGCGTCGTAAAATTAATTACTAAGAAGTCTCAGCGTTGGATGCGAAAATGTATATTTTATAGCGAAATTTTTAGATCACCAATAAATTTACGATGCGCCATACATAAAGTATGGACTTAGCATAAACGGTTTATCGGTCGGAGCTCGCATAAAACATCGCCTGCGTCAGGGTGGGGAGATTTTTCAGGGAAGTGATATCGTGGAGGAAATATTTTTGAGTAAAATAACGATTTTCGTTGTTTTAATCGGTCGTTTTTTTAAACAAGCATTAATTGGAAATTGACCAAGTCCAAGGGAGCACGATCTACTCCCTTAAAATTGAAAAGGTCTGAGTATGTTACTGCTTAAAAAAATTTTTCGACTAGTTTTTGTTCATTGGCTAGCAAATACTTACATTTTTCATCATTATTTGAGGTGTATGTGAGTCATTCCCTGTAGTGTTTAAGGAGATTACACATAAAAATAATGACAAGCGTTAATTACAAACAACAATACCTTAACGCAGCGTAATACACTGTTCCCTGAGACATTTCTCAATACGGTCGATATAGGTTCTTTTCAACAAGTTACAAGTTTGATTTGTCTGTATCGAGTCGCTTGCTGGAACAGAGAAGCGAACGCATAACTCGTGCAAAGTTTTAAAAGACCAACCGACAACACGACAGTAACTGAAGTGAAAGAATAGTGCAGAAGCAACTATGAATACTCAAATGTCAAAATTGTACATATTAAAAATGGCAAAGCTAAGTGAGCAAAAGGAATATTTACTTATTTGTTATCGTTCTTACATACGACATGAGATTATTGATTATCTACACAAAGTCTTAATAGCGTAGGACAAAATTTTGTCAACCTTTATTGTTATGTGACGTTATGAAATGAAACGAATTTTTTTATGAAATGAAATGAAATTTTACTTGTGCAAAACATGGTTAAGACGTTGTTACAAAGAATTCTATTAGTTAAATTATTAACCATACTGTTATCTTGGTTACTGGTAGCACCACAACTCATTTTCAGCGAGCGACCACTTTGGTGTAATGGTTAAGAAGTATTAATCAAGAGGTCGCGGGTTCGATCCCGCACTGTAAAAACATTTGTGTGCATGAACATGTCTGTCTGTACTGGTCTGGGTGTTATATGTATTTATTGAAGTTTATTTGTAATACCACTGTTGATTCTGATATCTGTAACACAAGTGCTTTAGCTACTTACAACGGAGTCAGATCAATGTACGAGTATGTGACGGTTTGGTACCTATAGCTCATTTGTAGCGAGTTTTCCTTAACAATGTTATAATAACACACGAGCGCCTAGAGCTAAAGAGTGGTCACGCTTACCATGTGACGAGACATGTTGTAACATCAAATATTTAAATTTCTAATCGAATTAATAAGCATGATGACACCTATCGTAAATATTTTCAAGACCATGGTGTTTGAAAACATAACCTCTATGAAGTTAGTAATACCAATTTATTTCCAAAAGCTGTAGAAACCAACTTTTATTTACATAGAATTCAATAAATATTCAGTTAATTGACTACAATTTCTGATACTAAATTATGACGTCAAATTATAGTATCCCCATACAAAATCTGTGGACGCACATCGTTTTGACAGATCATAGAGAGTATGTCAACGATTGGTGGTGTCATCTAACCTATTGCCATTTGCATGTCGTGCTTCTCCTAAGCAAACTGACTACTTACACATTTTAGTCGTTCACCAAACACGCTGTTTCCGAGCTACGTCGAATTGGTAATATTATTTATTGGTGTACTTGTCACTGGCGCTCTTATCGGCCAAAATAATGGGTCGAGTTTCTGCTTCTTGTCGTTGTTATGAGCTACAAGTACTTACGTTGGGAGGAAGTTATTTATTAATGGTAAGTACTGTTAATTGCACGGAATTGTGTAGATGACAAATTTGTTTTGAAGTGACAACGTCTTATAATTCGATGGAGCCGGCTGCACGCACCAAAAATATGATGCATGCGGCGTTACCTTGCTCTGAGGCGTTCCATTTAAGGCTTGAAGTGCAAGCGAGAGCGCGAAATGAGCGACAAAGGGGCACAATCTTATGACGTTGTCACGTTCAACTATCGTCAGTAAGCCGACTTTACTGACACCCGATTTTTGGCCAAAGGCTAGAGGCCAGTAGGCTAGATGACACCACCACGCTGACATACTCTTTATCATCTATCAAAACGATCTGCCTCCATATATTTTGTATGGGAATACTATAATTTTACGTCATATTTTAGTATCAGAAATCGAAGATAA
The DNA here is from genome assembly GCA_963921415.1 of Pyrausta despicata. Taxonomy (NCBI): domain Eukaryota; kingdom Metazoa; phylum Arthropoda; class Insecta; order Lepidoptera; family Crambidae; genus Pyrausta; species Pyrausta despicata. The sequence continues at coordinate 2,481,789 of OY992848.1, read as the reverse complement.
CTGACTGAATATTTATTGAATTCTATGTAAATAAAAATTGGTTTCTACAGCTTTTTGGAAATAAATTGGTTCTACTAGCTAAATAGAGGTAGAGTTTTTAAAACACCATGGTATTGAAAATATTTACGATAGGTGTCATCATGCCTATTCTTCGATGTTAGTATGTTTTTTTTCTGTCACGACGAGATATATCGGGCATTGCGGTTACTATTAAAGTGAGTTCTCTATGGTGAAAAGTCTAAATATCGTATGTATTACAAACCCTTTAATACAATCTTATGCATAAAACTATACTATTAGTATAAAACAATATCATTCTGTTATTCGCAATTACATACTAATGATTTTTTTAAACTGCAATGCTAACGCTGAAAAAAACATAAAAGTTGTTACTTAATCGTACCCTTATTAAGTAACTTTATTTTTAGCATTAACAATGCAAATTCCTTTACAATTTGAAATTTAAAAAAAAAACACTTATAATAAAATGGACTGCCACAGGCGGGACTCGAATCCGCACCTCTCGAAAACCGCATTGCTCTCCCAATTGGCTGGCTGCAGCCTAGGGAGCACTTAAAAAAAAATGTGAAAGAAAGGAAAAAAAAACTAATAAGTAAGTGTCACGGTAGGTCAATTGAGAGAGCGATCGCCCGGCTAGCGAGAGGTGCGGGTTTGAGTCCTGCCTGAAGCAGTTCATTTTTATTAAAGTGTGTTTTAATTTCACATTACTCGTGCCTACTAAAATCGGCCTCAAGTCAGAACCGAGTCCGCGCTAAGCTGAACCGGTAGGAGGAACAGAATCGACTGAAACTTATGAAAGGACAAGCTGTCATCTACGTATAAGCCTGTTGGATGGTAAAACAAACATTTATTCGGTGCGGATTACGAGCCGCAGTCACAACAGAAAAAGATAAGACAGAAGGCTTACAAATAAATTGCAGGCCATATCGGTCAAAAAAAACTATAGCGGAAAAGTTCCAGTTTTGACTATTTAAAAGAGAAACAAAATGAGTTTTTTGAACAATGACCATCACAAACACACGTACACACATTACAGTAATTAAAAGAGGAAAAAAGAAAAACACGTAAGAAAACAATATGAACAGCCGTGCAAGTGTCTGTCCACACTGTCTAGATTAATTCGACCCCACTCAGCATAAACAATGACCCACGGAGATCATGACGCTGGTTTGACTAGAAGTAAATCGTAAGGCGCCCAAAAGATGGACCAACAGCTTTAGAAAGGTCACAGATTCATATGATTTTTAACTTTCGCGCTGCATTGTAACACTTTGACGACCACTTTGGTGTAATGGTCAAGGTGTTGACTATTAACCAAGAGGTCGCGGGTTCGATCCCCTCAAACAGACATTAAAGTGATTGGATGAAATAAACAGAATCTAATATTAATTAAACGTCCTTTCAGCTTTTCATCACTGATATATTTTAATGTGTATGTACTGCTCTCTTTGTTGCACTCATTAAAATATATCGCGTTTAGACCCGATAACCAGTAATTAATGTTAAAATTCAACGCGGAAGCTTAAAATCATATATTGTCATCACTGCTTTGGACAAAAGAGGTCTCTGTACAAAGATTACAAGCCCTAAACCAGACCAAGCCTACTGCTTACTTTTCAGTTGTGCTTCAGTTGTCCAACACTGTTGTCTCAGTGCAGTCATAGTGATCTTAGCCGCTTAGCTTCAACGTCGGACGGGCGCTGTGTCCATTGTCGGTCACTATACGCATTCACTCGTGTAGAACTACGGATATTGTCTAGTATGGTGTAAAGGACCAGAAGTTCGTCGTGAAGAATTACGGAAAGATAGATAGATAGATTAACACTTTATTGTACAACACAAAACAAAAATTACAGACAAGTTTGACAAACGGATATTGTCTAGTAAGGTGTAAAGAATGTTACACCTACATGGTGTTGAAGTATTATTTTGCAGACTGGCAATAAACAGATGGAATAATTGACCATAAATTAAAGCTAAAAGATAATTATTTTGCTTTAAATTTCCACTAGTTTAGTGGAAATTACCATAAATTAAGGTTGAAAAAGAGGATTATTTTGCTTTAAATTTCCACTAGTTAAAGTATGGTTATGTTATGTTAAGTATGGTATGTTAAGTTTTCACTAAAGTATGGATATTTTTTGGCGGAAGATAAACAACTTACTTTTGAAATTAAAAGACTTGGCTCTTTAAAATTATGTCCTCCTAACAAGCTGCGATCTAAGTAAGACGTTCAATAAAGATGCATCCAGATCGATCATGTGATACTAATAATTTAATTATTAATTAATTAAAAATATAGTGTTACAATGCATGGCGAAAGTTTAAAATCATACGAATCTGTGACCTTTCTAAAGTTGATGGAATCAGGCGTTACTTTGCGGAAATCCATGACTAAAGCTGAAAAAGAGTATTATTTTGCTTTAAATTTTCACTAAATAACGCCAGCACAGTAACCAAAATACATCCAACTGTAATCACCTGAAAAGGTTAGAGCTGAAAGTCGCATGATTTACAATACCTACAACTCACAACGTGATACAGAAGACGCACCTGGAATCACAACACTGACTGACTACGAGCGACTGAATTATTCAGTACTCTTTTTCAGATTTCTAAAGTTGTTGGTCCATCTTCTGTCCAGTTTCAAATTTAATCATGGATTTCCGCAAAGTAACGCCTGATTCCATCAACTAGATCATAAATTAAGCAACAAAACACCTTTTTTAAACATAGTTGTTCCAAGAGCGTCTCATATTGGACGAGCTTAAAACATCTTTGACTGTAATACATACTACATATTACATAATCCATGTGGTACGTCACATCAGGTTATCCATTTAAATAGAAATATCACGCTTTGATAAGGTTAGGATAATGATACTACCATGTAGTACCTACAAACATATTTTTATAAGTAGATTTTGTACGTTCCTACCTTCTACTCGATACTTCGTAGGTCGACAAAAGTGAAATTATAACAATTGATGATTTAACTGGAGCAAATTTCAACTAATTTGCACAAAGGTCATTGAATTCCCTAATTAATTTTACAAAATAATTCATGACCCTTCTAAGTGCCCCTTAAAATTAAACAATGTAAGCTACCCTTGGTACTGCGATGACTTTTAAAAGCAAAAGTATTCAAGTTCTGCACAAAGTCACTGCGGGACCCGTACCACTGAACTGCAAACAGTTTGAATCTTGCGACAGTTACTGTCAAGATGCAACAAACTCGACCTTACTATTATGAAGAATTTGCAACTTTGACACCAATTATTGGATGAAATTTAAAATAGCGTAACATAATACCACAGCGGGTGGTTCCTTTACTTAGTTCTATGCATAATATTTGAACTAACTTTTTAGCATAGGGGGCGGGGAACAACGATCATGAATGATGAATGCCCCACTATTTATAACGCTCGTTACTTTATTATGTATTTTTATGTAGGGCCTTAAATCATATGGTACATAATTAGGGTACTGAAATTCGAGGAAGAAATAACGACGGTGATGACGCATCGTTTTGCAGCTTTATAATACCTTTAAAAAGATTCATTCTATTCGCCATCAACCTTGTCGAAAAGTTTAAAGTTAAGTTAAAAACCAAAGAATCAGTGCCCTGTGTAAGCATATTAGAATTTATTTTATAATAAGATTTTCAGAAAGATTGACCTGTTCGTTCACAGCAAAATAACTTATAAGCTGAAATTGCTAAACACAGCAAACGGGTAATTATACTAACAACATACCTACATATAATATGCACTGAATCAAATCGACAAACACAAAAATATACACACACACGCACACACACGCAAAGACACACACACACATATTCACAGAAATAATAGCGTTCATAAGGATAAAAAATACTGGTTAATTTACTGTTACTATAATAGGTATTCCTCCGGTATAAAAGGTTGTTTATTTATTTTAAATTAAATTAATAGTTTATAGCATATATGTATAAGAAATACTTTGACTCGAAATGTAAATTTGTGAAAATCTTTAGCTGTATGCTTATACACATAGGAAATCAGCGACAGCGACACATTTTTTTTTACACTTATGATCATTGATCATATGTTGATCATAGTATGTCGTATCGCTGTTGATTTCCTAACTAAAAAACAAAATACAATAAAAAATATTTTTTTAAAGTTACTGCTCAAGAGCAAAGAGCTTTGCTAAGCTAAAACACAAGAACAAGTAGTTATTTGTAAACGACTTCTTTCAGCTTCTGTCACCAATGCTTTCAAACAAACTCGATTCCTTGTCTCCTATTTACTCGAACGTTTCAATACTACGAGAAGAAAAGTCGAACAAAAACCCTATCGATGCAACCCTCCCGCTATCGGGGCCAAAAAAACGCTATTAACACGTCCGCGACCAGAGAAAGCGACTAGTTAAACCGTCCAGTGCCGCGGGCGCGCTGTGTACACGGAACACCACTCAGCCTAGAAAACCGACTCCAATGGCGAATGCCAAGCGTTGAAAGGGTTAGTTTTTTTTTTAAAGTTTTTTGCACCGACCGTACGCGGGTTTGGCATGTATGTTTTTTTTTTAATTAAGTGCATGTAAGTGGATCTGGTTTTGAAAAATCTGGAGCTAGTGAAACAAGGAGTTTTTTGATAGGATATCATTTTGAATTAACTCATTTCAGTTAGGTAAGTAGAAAAAAAGCTCAACCTGAAAATATGACTGGCTATTGAATTTTAATATTTTTAACGACAAAGCTTTGTTTGTTCACGAATTACCAGTTTGCGTGAATCTGTTTATAAACTATTACAGGCTATCTACAAGACAGGCGTTGTCCCTTAGCCTTAAGGTGACATTAGAAAAGTTATGTTTTCTTTTCGTTTTTCGTGGATTTTTCTAATCATGTTCTTTTAAACTTGATGTGATATCACGTCGTCTTATTGTCTCTACCAACCATATTAATAATTAATAAGTTTTAGAGATTAAAAAACTCTATCAACAAGTTCTCAATTAAGTACTAATTCGCTCCCGACCCCGAGTTGGATCTAACATAAATTCAATTCAATTCTTTATTCATAACAATATCTTTGTGTGGAATATTACATCAAAATTAAACTAAAAAATAATATAAAAACGCTACAAATTAAAATTCTTAAAATAATCATTACTAAAATTAAATTTAATATAAATGTCAATAATAATTCTAATGTCAATAATTAATTTGTCAAACTTCATTCAATTACACATTTACAGTTTCATTCATTTAAAGGATTCATTGCAGATACGATACGAAACCTCATAAATATCTTGTCAAAACAACCAGGTCAAACCGAATATATACTATATACGTCCACTCCCACTGCTGGGCACTATAACTATGAGGTGGTCCGAGCCGTACTCCACCACGCAGGCTCAGTGCGGATTGGTGGAGGGGTGTTTGTAAGGTATGTGACCAAACCTATCTTTCAGATGTTATTAAGCCGCCCGAGGGCCTCTATTTTTTTTTCTGTCTAAGCTAAACGACTAACATCTATTGATATTAACCGAGACCATCAGCTTAACGTGTCTTCCGAAGCACGGAGATGCTTGTAAATAGACGTCACTTAAATGGTCAAAATGGTCACCCATCCAAAACATGACCGCGCCTTAGGTTGCTTAACTTTTGGTATCACTACAACTGCACCAAAAGCACCTCTTGACATTGAACATTGAGTAATGGTCGTGGAAAAGAATTGTTCTCCTGAAATCGAATAGCTTTGACAATTTTATTGCGTATGATTAATCGTCTCTTGCCTCGCTGGCTTGTCTCTTGAGTCTTGTACATTGTAGGAAGTTGACAATGTAGAGAAAAAGATTAATGTAAGAACTTACTGTGATGTAGGTAATATTTGCACAAAGAAGATAATTTTTAAACCAAAAATGTTACTGTCCTCCTGGACGGTCTCGACCACGGCGGCCAATCTCAACAGAGATCAGCCAACTACGCGGAGTTATTATAGTGCACAAGACAAGTGTGAGCGCAATACGCAGATGCACTCACTGTTCCATCACTCTACAAGTTCGGTGAGACATGACCGGAGAGAGATCATCATCATTAAAACCTTATTATATCGTATAGAGATCTAGAAGAAGAAGATCGTTTCAGCAGAATTAAAGACTCCAACGAAAATAATTCTTCATCGCATTTAGTCCAGCTTTTGTTCAAAGTTTTGTTATGCAGTAAGCATAAGTAAATAAATAGCCGTTATGATTTAGCTGACTAAATACTAAAACTGTTTACTTAAAAATATTTAGGCTATGTGGGTGTGAGGCAAAGAACTCTTTCGATGTACGTAGGTAACAAACAAAGAAAATCTTAGCGGAGTTTTAATTGATCATTTCATTTAACTCCCACGCTTTATTTTCGCAAGTCAATGTTTTAGCAAGGTCCTGTCTTCACAGCCAGTTTGACAAAGTTTTATTTTATTTCTAGAAAATTAAGAATGTTTCTCATTTGATTTCAGTGTCTTAAGTTACAATAACATTTTTAGAGACGTCCCCGTGCTTTTTTTATGAGAAAAAGTTGTGCGGCTATTTATATTCTGTACATAAAATTTTCAGAATAAAATCAATTGCGTAACTCAGTGCAATAGTAATAAAAGAGATAATTTGTATTTTTAACGGCTTCTTAAAAAAAAAAAAAGTAAGTATTTGACTTACTTATTTACAAGCAATGGAAACCTATAGGTAGCTCGTAGGTTAAATAGTAGTACATACGAAAATATTATTTACGAAATCCGAATAAACCTCACATATTTGCGTCAAAGATCTCATCTGTACTGTTCCCAGAGCGCTCTTAGCCGGTTTTTTACAATGCTCACAATATCTCGGGCAAAATTAACCATGAAATAATGCTGTAAAAATGCTTTCTCTATGTAAATTCGGGCGTAACCAACCGAATACGCAATTGAGATACGCGGAATGGCTCACTCGATAGCGCCCTTTTTATATACATTTGTGGCACAATTTCGAGACCTATATTCTTTTAAAAAATATACAAAAATTAAGATTTGTTTTTTACATGTCGTCTCCTCGGGGATAAAACGTTGTAAAAGCCAAAAAGCAATTTTTCAGTACGGCCAAAAAACAAAAATGGAAAAGATATTTTACGTATATCACTTTTGATATACTTAATCTAAAATAAACCACCAAAACTCACTGAACTCTTGACTAAATGGAATCACAGAATAACGTATATTCATTAGTTCTCGAAAAAGCATGAATTTAACTACCAAAAATTATTTTGTAATGGCTTCTACGACACATTTTTTCTGCTTGGCAACTGCCAACTTTCTTAATTATGTAAAAGACTTGAATTAGTTTTGATAAAGTTATTTGTGAATTAAACGACAAGTGTCATTTGACTTAACTGTAAGTTAATGTAGTGAATCTGCACACATTACCTATTTAAATGAACATTTAATTTGAATAAAGATAATAATGTATAAAGACTAGTCTCGAATATAAATATATATGCGCAAAGTATTCAATTATTTTTTGAAATTATTAATAAATATTCAATTATGAAACTACGAGATACAATAGAGTATTGTGTGTACAAAAATATATTTGATGGTCACATCTCTCCGAAAATCTCATAACATTGAGGAGGTCTTCGTGAAAACAAGCGTGCTTCAAGATGTTTCCAATTTAGTCAGTGATACCCTTCATGTATGGTAGTACGGCAGGTTGGCGGTCGACTGTATGAACTTTGGCCCGGGGTTTGCAACGGCGTGGTACCAGTACCACCTACCTAGCTACCAGTAGCTGGTTGTCTAACAGTACCTTCATGACATGCTGAAGCTCAGCAGCCAGGTGTTGATCGTCACAGAGCCCCTTGCACTCTGAAACAAAGTTTTGCCCACGGTAACCAACTGTCTAGGATGACGGTAAGACGCACCATTGAGATCGATATATCTCAATATTTTAATAGAGAAGATGGTCGGAATATTTTAACAGCTTGGGATCCTGTTTTAGCCAAGACTCAAGCTAGACCCAGCACTGCAAGACCTCAAGATATTGTTACCTTATTTTGTCTAGATAGGAACGTAACTAAATATTTTTGAGTGAAGGTAGTTTTCAATTTTTCAAAACTATGTAATGACAACTAACACCTTAGTCTACCTGTGACTACCGACGCTGAAAAGGGTCCAAAACGTCGGGTTAAAATAAAATGTAAATAAATCGCGAAATGATCCGCAAAAAAAGTGTGTCATTTCAATACATTACTACTAATATTATTTCATTTTATCTTGCATTTATGAGTAGAAAACGAGTGTAAAGCCAACCTCTGGAGGACTTCAAGAGGCATATAGCATCACCCCTATGTGTATGTCAATTTTTACGCTGCCGTTGACAAATCATTACAAAAGCCGATTTCAAACTCTCACCGTTTAAATCTTACGTCCTTCACACATCACAGTACAAAGGCAACGTGGCTATTTACAATAGCGTTATATTAATACCGTTGAGGAGGTAGCGACAAAGCAATCCGTCAGCAGGGCCGACCTAAACGGACCCATGTCAGAGCACAGATGTTACGGGACCCAGCTCTGCGTTATGAAACAATGTACATAGAAATTTTAATCTTCCAGCCTTCTGGAAAGGGTTCGGCTGCGGCTTGGTTGGGAGCGGGGCTTTTTTTGAGCTGAGGTTTGATCTTCAGCGTTTTATTTTGTTGATAATAATAAATCCTTATTTTCAGGTAAATTACACCCATATACTCATATTACACTTAAATTTATGCAATGTCTGTCGCAGAACCGACGAGAGGTGGAGCAGGAAGGTCTTGAATGGAGACCACGCTTAGGTAAACGTAGTGTGGGACGCCCCCCGGCTAGATGGACAGATGACCTGAAGAAGGCAGCTGGTAGTGACTGGATGCAAAAGGCAGGAGATCGTGCGCTGTGGCGCTCCTTGGGCTCCTTGAGGCCTATGTCCAGCAGTGGACTGTAACAGGCTGATATGATGATGATGACACTTAAATAATTATCCTGCTAATGTTTTAAACGTGCATGTTTGTAAGGATGTTTGTTACTCTTTCACGCGAAAACTACTGAAACGAAACTTACACTTACAAAATTCATCGACTCCATTATGGTTCTCGGTAGCTCAGTGGTTCGAATCCTTCCCGATGACCGGAGCCGAAAAGAATTTTTAAGTGTTGTCTTTTCGAAATACTGAAACGATTTGGCTGAAATTTAAAGGTTCATTTAAAGGCACTTTTTATCCCATAAACCTTCACGGTTCCTGTCGGATGCAGCAGATCATAGCTAGTTCTACTTAATTCAAATAAATTTTTAAAGGATATGTTTGTAATAAATATTTTATTTTCAATGTTTTTGAGATGCTCCTTATTTCAAAAACATTGAAAAAAATACGTGGCCCGTTATCGATTCAAGCATTGCAGTTGAAAATCATAAGAATGTCCCTTGTCTATTTAAAGTTCAGCAATCGAAGAGCAATGCTGAGAAGTTTTTCATATTTTTTAAGAAAACAAAGACAATAACTGATAGAATCAGGCGTTTTAATTTAAATTACCACTAAACGACGTCAGCGCAGTAACACAAATACATTCAACTGTAGCCACTTAAAAAAAAACCGCTGACAGGTGCAGGCTTTGGGCAAGCGAGTACCTACATCCACTGTACCCCCCAAAAAAATCTGCCTTCAAGCTATAAGAAACCATGGCTAACCTGGAGAAGTCTAAATAGGCTGAGGACCCAGGTTGGTCGAAGCATAGATAACCTGTGTCGGTGGGGGTACTTAAGCAGCGCAGACGTCAGCTGAACCCCTGCAAACCATGGCCCACCTCATTAACTGTCCCGCGTGCCCAACTGCTGCTGGAAGTCGCAGGACTTACAATACAACTCTCAACGTGCAACAGAAGATGCACCTGGAAATACAACACTGACACCAACAAAACACTCGACGTGTTTCGCCACTACACGTCGCATCCTTAGGAGATGTTGTCACTTCGACAGACTACGAACGACAATAATCATCTGAACGTAAAGATGAACTTTATGTATCAAAATGCATTTACCCATGCAACTAAAACTTCCATACAAATGACAGGAGAGTGGGGTAAGTGTATCAATATCTATTAAACTCCGTACTCCTAAACATGGGCTTCAAATCTCCAAGGCGAGAATGGAACTATACCCGAATTAATTTCACCCCGCAACCGATACAGTTTCAGTACAGTTGGGCAACTATGCCGATACAAATGTCCCCCGCCTCCCCACTCGGCCGTCACTATAATTTATGAGCGTCTCGGGATTGCGTGGTGTAATTAGACTAGCGGTCGCCCACGACTTCGCCCGCGAGCACTTTAGTTTCTTTGCAAACGATTTCCATACAAATTTACAATCCCTATTTTTAGAATTTATCAAAATCCTTTCTTAGCGAATGCCTACGTCATAAAATTTACCTGCATGCCAAATTTCAGCCAGATCCGTCCATTGGTTTGGGCTGTGCGTTGATAGATCAGTATGTCAGTCAGTATTATACGCTTAGGATTTCCTTCACTGTTAATATGACGGGTTTTGGGTAAAAACTTTTGCCGAAACTAAAGTTAGAAGACAGTTGAGCTAATCATGGTTTTTGAAAAAGAATGACGGCGAAATAAATTTGACGACTACTTCGGTGTAATGGTCAAGAAGTTGACTATTAACCAAGAGGTCGCGGTTTCGATTCCCGCACTGTACAAACATTTGATGGTGCGCGAACAGAAGAATGGCGCACTTTAATGTCGGAGGCCAAGATCCACTTAGGGTCGCTGAGCCAGCGAAGTAAGTAAGTATTAATTTGACCCCTATGTCTGTTTGTGTTGTTATAATTTAATCACGGTGGTTTTCAGCTATGGCTGTTCAAAATCTATCCAGCCGATGAAGCTCATCAGCAGTTTTCCTGGCTATTTGTTTTTTTTTTAACTAATAAATAAATATTTCCCAACAATCACACCAATTCTCTAGTCCCAAATTAAGCTACGAGGCTTGTGTTATGGGTACTAGACAACGGATAAACATACTTAAATACTTTTTTTTTGTAAATATATACATATTATACATAGAAAACACCCAGACTAGTACAAACACACATGTTCATGCACACTTATGCTTGGACTGTGCGGGGATCGAACCCGCGACCTTTGGTTTTAAAAGTCCGACCTGTGGACTCATAGGTTAGTTTTGTTTGAGATAAGACAGACGCTGTTTTATGCTTCATTGCAACGTTCAAGTGAAATTGCATGAAAAAGAGATGGGACAGTGTCGATTTTGTACTGGTTGATATATTTTGATTTGTGGCACTAATAATAGTTAGAGGTCAAAACACTTACCTTTTTAATCGGCTAAGGAAAGGCTCTATCCTGAAGGATTTCTTTGGTTTGATTATTCACCCGCTTAAGATCTGTAACAATGACAAAATAAAATTCACGTTAAGAACGTTTACTTTTTTACTTCCTAAGTACCTACGTTCTTAAGTAAAAGTAATACTGGAATGAAATTGAGGACTTTTACTACCGAAAACCAGTGGTGAGCCCTCACGATATATGCTGAGTCGGGGACCTTGTTGGCACTTTAATAAATTGCCAGTATCCTATGTACATATTTTTAAATAATCCTATAATGCCAATTAAATAATTTCTGTGTCTATTACCAAAGGCGATGTTCTACGTTTATTCGAAGACTAGCTGTGTCATGCGGTTCCACTCGCATAGAACTGAAAGAAATTGTGAGTTATAATGCTTAATACGTTTGTAACCAAAACTACGGCAAGGAACGTTATATAAACATTTGTAACAACAATAAGGAAAATTAATAAATATATATACTCGTAGTAAGTTTGTACTACTTAAGAGTATATGTGTGTATGTGTGTGTGTGCGCGCGCGTACGTGTGTTTATACAGTAGTCAAGAGTAAGTAGTAAAGAGTTTATATAGTAATTGTGTATGTGCATGTCTTTGAGGGGAAGAGACCAAGGAAAGGCGCATGCAAATCTTTTGTTTTAATATTACACCATTATAATATTAGTAGCATTGCACCCGTTTCACAGGTCACAGCCAAGTCCTTCAACTTTTCTGCTCCAACACAGAAGTAGCTTAATATCACAGTACATTTGCCCCGGCAAAAAGTACGCGCCGAATTAAGGCGGGACAAATAATTTCGCGCGAGATTGCGTTCATTATGGATGTCACAATAAGTCAGATGGCCGTGGGGCTCTGGCTGTCCACTTTGCTGGTTCAGACCCGATTCGTGGTCGGTCAATAGTGTTTGGTATTATGGTCTATTGGTATTTGTCATTTCTCCATGTGACTTTAAAATATTAGAACTTTGATAAAATTCAATATACAGGGTGTCTCAAATCTCAAAAACATAGGGGAGATAAGGGCACTCATGAGGTCCTCCAGAGGTCGGCTTTACACTCGTACTCTACTCATACACGTAAGATAAAAAAGTAATTTAGTTTACATCTTCATTTATGTCCGTACATTTTAGATCTGGTCGTATAGTCTACGTACTATTTAGTACTTATCATATCTAATCGTTAGTCTAATTTTGAGTAATTCCAGAATAGCTTTGTTTCATCACAGAATGGCACGAGACGTTAGCTGGCGGGCTTTTGATTTTTCTCACGATGAACTTGTCAGTCCACTATTGATTATTTGCGAATATCGCTTCGTAGAATTTTAATTATCGACTGCCAATAGCGATTGACTGGTCGAAATGAAAACGTATGCTTCATTTAATGTTCACATATTTGGAGATAATTGTTTTAAGCCTCAATATGCTCATGTTCTAAAATAAGTGTTTTGATCTGTGTGAATTATTCACATTAAATACTTTAAATTAAGTAAAATTCTAATTACGAGTTTCAAAACAAATCTTAATAGGACCCACTTTTATTAGAAAGAACGCGAATGAGAAATATCACGACCATGTAACCCAATATCATAAATAATACTACCAAAGTCTTACCGCCAGGGCACATATGCGTCTATCTGTCGCCGCGAATGCAGACTGACAGCGTGTACAGCGTGTCAACCAATGCCCGCGGCTAAATCACTGACAGTAAGCCGAAAGTGTGCCCTAGTCTTTACTGAGACTGTATGTATGTGAAACAACTTGCATACGAACCAGTCCTTCAGTATAACAAGCAAATTATACGACATGCCGAATAGTTAGAGCATCTTCGAAACAGTATATGGTAAGCCTGCGTCTCCGGGTAGGAGTGGAGCGTAATGCATGTCTTGCTAGTTGCTGCAAAGTCCGTGCTTGCTGCTACGACTGAGTTTAGTGCTACGGCGTAGACGCATACTGCTACGATTTACAAATAAGTTATGTATTAGTGAATATGTGGTTTTAAAGATAATGATCATATTATCATATATGTACGACACTTTTTGTAATACCTCGATATTATGGACTTTGCAATGGATCTGAACCATGCATCTATCTAAACCAGATAATCTTTTGTTTGTTTAAAAAAAATATTCTTGCCGTTGTAATTTCCAATTCTTTCAAAGATTAGATTTTAATCTATCTGAGGATACGGTCCAAAAACGATAACTTTTAAGTTTTGGTGACATAAGACTCGCTTCATTCAGTCCGGCGATCACAAACCGCAACATAACCGGTCCCGGATCCCGGAATGTATCAATCCCGCAAAACTCCGGGACACTCGAGAAGTGGATATACTCGCTGCACTTGAGAAACATGGGACGCATATAATTGAGTCTGAGCGGATCAAAACTTATTTCAGTCTAGAAGTAATTTAGCATTAAGTTACTTTATTTTCTAGCATTAACTATGCAAATATCTTCAACATGTGAAATTAAAACACATTTAAAACTTGTATTTAGCATCAGTGAAAAATAATATACTTAGGTATTTTTATGTAAGAAAAACAGACGCCGTTGACTTTCTTGTTTTTTTTTTATTATTTATCTTTCCGTAAGAACAAAAACAACAAGTAAGAACAAATATATATAAAAAAGAAATCGAAATTGGTTCAACTGCTCTCGAGATTTGCGCTTATCAACAAGTTACGTACAAGCATTATGTGAAATATTCGTAACAAAGTTGTAAAGGTTGATTGAATAACTACCACTTATTCATAAATCATTATTGTCCAATAACCACCCTTTGATTACCAAACGACCCTATCATTACAGTATCATTGTAAACTTGATATTTCTTAACAAAATATGCATTCAATGCACGTAAAATTGCATAATGTTTACTCACTGTGTCATATTATGCCAATTTATGCAAGCTACAGATGCATTATATTGCATTATATTGCATGTCTTTCAATTTAACCGCGTGTCACTTAACTTTTTAAACGGCACTGCCCAAATTACCACTTCGTTACAGTAAAGTTAAGAGTACACTGCAGATTTTAATTACAATCTTTTGATTCCGAAAATAACGTGATTTTCAGTGTTATATAACAATAAACTAAAGAACTTGAAAAGGGTCCGAAACGTCAAGTTAAGATGAAACGTAAATAAATCGCAAAATAATACGTAAAAAATCATTAAAAAAAAAGAGCTGTTGAACTTATTTCTACATACGTAAAGTAGTGTCTATAACATGTTTTAGTGTGTGCTACTTATCAAAAATTTTAGAATGACCTCAATTAATTACGAATTATAAATAACAGATATCCCAAGTTTTGGACGATCGTTGTAGTAAAAAAAATCAAATACATCCAATAATGCTACTTTTAAATACATAAAACTTTTTTTAAACTGCTCTATGACTGTCATAAACATACTCATCAAAATTTTCGTACGTTTGTACCTATTATTATTTTAAAAACATAAAGTGTGTAACCCCATTTTAACTTCTTATTGTAAGCTTACCCAACGGTGAAAGCTGGCCTTTGACCACTCCAGAGTCACAACTTGGTCTAAAAAAGTCAGAAAAATGTCTCAATGCAAATGTCAAGTGAAATTGTTGACCGAATTCGAGCAGGTTTTGAAAGGTCAACGACCTGTTAAAAAGTTTCGCCCACCTGCATGATGTGACTCGAGATTGGAAGTGCACGAATTTACTTATGATTATGGTAAAATTGCGATTTTACTTGCTTACTTTGCTGGCTCAACGACAATAAAGTGCGCCATTCTTCCATAATCTGTGCCAGATCTGACCAGTCGGACACTTTTAGTTCTTTCAGGTCTTTGGCGACTTCGTCCTTCCAGCGATATCTTGTCCAAGATAGGCTCTTTTATTATATCAATTTTATTGAATGAAAAAAAAGCATGGAATAGGGTCTAAAAAATGTAAGAATTGTAAAAAAAATTAGACTATCTTTACAAGTAAATGGGTGACTGTTAAAGCGATGGAGTTGTCCTTTTGTGTAGCTATCCATCACTTTTTTTGTAAGTTAACTTTGATAAATCCTATGTGACAATAGTCCATCATAATTGGTAAGAGATAGACATTTAAACATTGTAATCTTTATAGTTAAGTGTTTATTTGGCATTTACAACGCTATTTAATTTTGATATTGATAGCTATATGCAAGAGCGGAATCTCCTGGCACAAGCATTGTATGCTTAAAAGGAGTTTCCAATCCCTATCTTGTTTATGTAACCTTAGAAATGAAATAAACATTTATTATTTATTATTATTATTATTATAGACATTCTGGATCCGGGTTTGGTAAACTATTTTTTTGTAGAATACTAGTAAACCCATACCTTTAATATTGAAAGTTTGTATGTATGGATGTTTGTTACTCTTTTGCGCCAAAACTACTGGACCGATTTGGCTGAAGTTTGATACATAAATAGATTATAACGTGTAATAACACAAAGGGTACTTTTTATCCCGTACAACTTCACGGTTCCTATGGGATATGTGATAGAAAACGTGCGGGTGAAACCGCAAGGCACAGCTACTATACCTGTGTTATCAATTTTATGTGACTATTCAAGTATATGCATATAATGCTTATATATCGAAGTTAGAAACTAACTCACTTTCCATTCCTGCTTAAAAGTTAACAGAACAAAAGCGAAACTCTCATTCCGAATTCTGCCTGCCCATAAATGATTTATGTGTTATATTCTAGCGTCGAATCGGAGTCGCCGTTAGAAGTTGAGCGCCGTCTGCCGGGGACAATGGGAACTTCACCGGCCGACTAATAAGCGAACTCAGATCCGCATTACTGAAGTAGCCTGGTGAGAACGGCCTCCCCTAAAGTGGAATAAAAAATCGGCAAACACCAATTCTCTAGTTCCAAATTAAACGTTATGGGTACTAGACAACGGATAACCATACTTAAATACTTTTTTTGTAAATAAATACATATTATACATAGAAAACACCCAGACCAGTACAAACACACATGTTCATGCACACATATGCTTGTACTGTGCGGGGATCGAACCCGCGACCCCTGGTTTTAGAAGTCCGACCTGTGGACCACTGCACCAAGCGGTCGTCCAACAGCGGATTACACGCTAAATACAAGACAGGCGTTGTCCCTTAGTCTTAAGGTAACATAAGAAAAGTTATGTTTTCTTTAAACGTTATATTTTTTCATATTTGATGTGTTATCACGTCGTCTTATTGTCTTTTACCACTAAATCAATAAGTTTAAGAGATTAAAAAAACTCTACAAACCATTACTCAAGTAACCAACACTCTTGGTCTAATTGTTAACTTTTTAACCATTCATTACACCCAAGTGATCGTCAAAAAAATAGTTACACGATCAAAAAGTCTACATACCAGTCACGACAGCATTTACCATACCACGCTATTGGCAATGTTTTGTATGGCAATATTTTTAGGGTTCCGTACCTCAAAAGAAAAAAACGGAACCCTTATAAGATCACTTTGTTGTCCGTCCGTCCGTCCGTCTGTCAAGACCGTTTTTCTCAGGAAAGCGTGGAGGTATCAAACTGAAATTTATATATGATACTTAGGTCTACTGTCCCTGGAAGCTGTAGAAAAATCAACCTTCTAAGCCAACGCAATCAAAAGATACAGCCATTTAGGCCCCAAATTTCCGCAAATTTTCGAAACTCGCACGGGAATCAAAACCTACAGGGTACTTCCCGTAAACTTAGAATCTTGAAATTTAGTACGAAGTCACGTCTTATAGTACAGATATAGGAAAAATTACGAGAATCGTAAATTTTCAGTATCATCATATAAAAAAATATATTTGAAAAATATTTTTGTCAATTTTGAAAATTTCAATCCTTATCTCATGAACGCGTTGAGATATTAAATTAAAACTTATTTTAAATACTCAAGTCTATAATACCTGTGATGGGTGAACTTTAACTTATATACCTACAGGTTTGTACGGAACCCTCGGTGCGCGAGTCCAACTCGCACTTGACCGGTTTTCATTTTTTAATTGTAAATTGTGTGTTTACACTGAGTCCCCGCAGGTCCTCGCTAAAAATCTGTGTCATCATCTGCTACCACGACGTTTACCAGCGGTGACCGTTTTGGTACTCACTGTTACTTACTAATCATAGTTATAATCTTTATGAATTATTTGGTTTTCTTAGTTGTTATTTCAATTTAATGTTGCAAAAAATAACACCAATACGGAATAAACGCCTGTCAATTTTACATTATTCTATATTTGTAGACAGGTATTAAGGGTCCTGGGGTGTACTCACTCTGTACTTAAAAACCCTTACCAATATATATTTTTTAAACTGTTCTGTACTACGAGTATTGTTCTCGTATTGCCTTATCGTGTTAGTAAAACGTGAGTGTGAATTTCACACTCTAATTAATGTTCTCACTGAGGTTTATGATCTGGTTAAAAAATCATCAACCAAAAAATGGGAGCATATCTTACCTTAAATAATAGTGGTGTGGTTGACTTGTTAGAGCTATCACATGTGCTCTGATTATTATCATACCTAGTGTCAGGACTAATGGTATTTTGTGACCCCTTCCCATCATGTTAATTTTGGCCACCACTCTTAACAAGAACTGCGTTTTACTGGAATAACAGCAATGTAGAGACGAACTGGCATACCTCGTCAGTTATACAATAACGTTGTATAACAGTATTCCGTATTCCGTTGGGAGCTCTCCCTATTGCGTTTCAAAACATGATTCCATTATTTAAAATTACAATTGCATCAAGCGAACCCTCAAAAACGCAATAACGGAACAATTTGAATACTGATTGGATTTGTGCGCAGATAAGAAATTTATCAGACGCCATCTCCTTTTGCTAAATGCGAAAATTCGTTGAATGAGTCAAGTAAAGTCAGAAAATATACAAATATCGATAAACAGTACTCAACTAAATATGCTGTGACACCAAAATTTCGTAATACAAATGAGATATCACAAATATCAAGATCAGTAAAAACGAGATGAGACGAGTAGCTTAATCGAATACCTACAGTTAATTAAACAGCTCAAGTATGTACGAAAAAAAAGTGAAATAAAAAAATAAAAATAGTTGAATTAGATACGCATGAACAATTATTACAAAACTGTTCGTAGTTTTCCCTAAAATAAATCATACGTACTCTGTATGTCAAATACACGTTTAGTATCTATTCTATTTCGCGGCCACCATAATTTGCGCTATCGCAGGCGGGCAGTTGAGAACCGAGTATTATCGACACATTCCCATCCCTTCAATCGAATGAGATTAAAAAACAATTATCAGTGCATTAGGCATAGCAAGCCAGGGAACCCTACGAATGCGATTGGCGATAAGCGCTTGCGCACTGATCGGAAATAAGTGGTTGAAACTGGTAATTGGAATGTAAATTCCCTGCAGAAGGGTTTATAGTACCGTCAAGAGTGTTTGGAATCAAATTTAGATAATTCCAATTAACAGGTGTACCAAATTAACTAACAAAGCTTACGACATGTTATAAGCGCAGGTGTGATTATGTATAAGCGAATTAAGATTTCACGCATGACATTCTCGTAGTTTAATGATACTATTAGATTTGCTTGTAACGGAATTATTAGATAGATAACACTTAATTGCACACCAAAAAACAAATCACAATCAACATACTAAGAAAGATGCACAATTTAGGCGGTCTTACCGCTAATAGCTAAACACTTCCAGACAACCTCAATCATCTAAGTTATTTGTTTGTGAAATTACGGATCTGCATAATTTGTTTCTTAAATTATTACGGGATACCTAAAAAATATTAACGCCTACCTTTAATGGCCAAAAGATATACAATTTACTTAAAGAATTCTTATTTTCTTTAAATTTACATTTCAACAGAAAATTATGTAACGGTTAATGATTATACTTAAAAATACAAATGGTAAGTTACACTCAACCTGATTTTATGCTAAAAAAGAAAAATATTAGCATTCAGCTCGTGACCTATTTTAATGAAATGCTTTAATTTAAAAAACAGACTACGAAACTAATTAGCGAATATGCAGATGAATATCAAAGAAGTATGAAAAATTGCGAAGAAAAATTCTGAATTTCGGACTTAATAAATAATTCATGCTTAGGTGGTAATCAAAATATGTTTAATAAATATTAACGAATATAACAGTGTCGCTATGTAACCGATAATTTTGAAATAAATTCACTCATCGTTAAATAGTATCTGACATAAACATCCAATTTTATAATAATTGAATTTAATTTATTGAATTTAGAATAATTATTTATTGACATTGTTAATTTTTGTTTATTATGCAAATAAAGAATTATGAATTATAATCTGGATAGTCGTAATTGTCATATATCAAAGTTCAATTTAACGTAGGTACTATCGATCAATTAAAAAGTGACTGCTCAGTCTGTAGTCACCCATAAGTAGTACCTAATTGTAAATTTCACCCTTACTATTAACAAAAGACTTTTATGAATGAAATAAAATTAGATACATTTAGATTTACGAATGGTTATCACTCGAGCGTTAATGAAATCCAATTAAAATAGAAATTACTGTTTATAATTAACTGATTACACGGTTTTTATTTGTCCACCACAATATTGCAATGAACACGCTTGCCAGACTGGTGAATTATATTTTTGTATTTTATGCAATTCCAGCATTTGCCAGCAGTAAGTTTGAATTAATTATTTTTCTTTGAATATGATGTGTGATTTGAACAATATAACACATTTAAATAATGTTTCTATCTTTTATGTAACCTATGTTTCTATTTTTCATGAGCAAATTAGTCAATTTCTTGTTAGCCTATACACGTTCACCGCTGGGCACAGGCCTCACATCAATGAATGAAGTAGTACAAGCCATGCTCCGATTCAGTGAAGATTGGAAGAGGGGTTGTTTGTAAGATTTGTGACCAACCTTACATTCAGATGTTATTAAGCTGACCAAGGGCCTCTGACCAGACGAGCTTGCGCTCCAAGCACTGGATTCTTTAAATGGCCATGAGTTACTCTATTACTACCTTAAGATTAACATAATGCTGCTATAACCTACATGATGTTACATGCTTACAGTTCCTCCCGAGCCATGCTTCGCGAACTTTCGCTGGGATGATTGCGGCAAGCCACCCGTCCCAGTGATGTACTACTATAAACCAGGGTCCCGATGCGAAGTGGCCATGTGGAGAGGATGTCTGCCGAACCCTAACATGTTTCCCGACGAGTACTCTTGCATCAACACCTGCATTTACGTCCAACGAGCTGATCTGAGAGACTACGACCAGTTCCGACAGGAATTAGGTGAAGGAGGTTCATTTGAAGATGTCACGGAAGGCAATGTCACTACAACCGAAGATTCTGGAAATGCGACAACAACGGATACTGTGGTTGAATCCGAAAGGACAGATACAACAACGGTAGCCAATGATGAAGCAGCCAATGATGGGAATAGTACTACAAATGCAGCTGAACATGAAAACCCTACGACGGCAGCTGCTGAAGGGGAAACTGAGGCTGTGCCTGCTGATAAAACAATCTTAAAAATTGTCTCACAGCCCTGATTACTGTCATAATTTATAAAATAGAGTTAGGGCTACCCTTCGGAAATAGGTTTAAAAAGAATAATAGAAAGCCGGATGAGTTTGTCAAAATATTTTTTTATATATGTGAAATAACATTAAGTAGAGCTAAACTCATACAATTTGGCAATTTTTTGTACTTTTTGCACATCGCATTGCGTAACCTGTTTTACAAAAACTTTAAACATGCAAATGACAGTTCTCCCATTTTATTTCACACATCGCCCAGTTTTAATTCTTACAGCTCTCCGTATGCTTATACTAAGCAAGAACTAAGAAGACACACACTCTGATTTACTACACCACTTTGAAGGCAACTTTAAAATTTTATCACAATTTCTATTGTTCGTAACTCGTTTTATCACACCAAAGCCAGCCGGTAACGAGGGAACTTTTTAGCTCAAACTTATGAATAAATTACGTCAGGGCGACAACCGCTTCTAATGAACAGTTTCATAATATACTTAGGGACTTCCTTGAAGATGCGGTCGGTATTATAAAATATTAGCTTGAAACTAGTTTACGAATAATTTCAGATATATTTACATTTTATTTAAGTGGACATTTGGAACACTTAAACGCACTGATTTTTGTCATAGGACTTAGATTAGGTATATTTGTTTTAACAATCTCTCATGATAATTCACTATGATAATTATCATGTTTTCCGATACAAAAAGCTTAGCTTACTTTGGGATTCAAACTTTATCATTTAAAAAATCATGATATTTCATGTTGCAATTGTGTCCAACTTTTTTTTTTTTTTATTCTTTATTTATATTTTTGGGGCTTTTATCCACATGGATACGACAGTCCCATTGTATCTTCGCTATTACAAACAAATAAATTTAAAAGTGTAAGTAAAATAAAAAAACAATAATTAAAAGTAAATGCTTACTAAGTCAGTGCTAATTATCTTAGGTTTAGACGAAAGGAAATCACTGTTCGGTCAATCTTACTAATTTATATAATTTTTTAGCTGCTTCT
Source organism: Pyrausta despicata (assembly GCA_963921415.1). Classification (NCBI taxonomy): domain Eukaryota; kingdom Metazoa; phylum Arthropoda; class Insecta; order Lepidoptera; family Crambidae; genus Pyrausta; species Pyrausta despicata. The sequence goes on along the minus strand of OY992848.1, from coordinate 2,459,793 downwards.
GATTTCATTATTGAATCTGAATGTTTAGCCAAAACTCCGAAATCGCAATGCAATTCTGGGGGTCTACTCATACTCTCTCTTTGTGAAAGTTTGCAACCATTTAATGACCATCCTCGACACCGTATAAGACCACACACTTAGCACGTAACGCGCCCATCTTCTACCTAAGTTTACCAGATTTGGCACCAGTGGCAATGATATCAGATCTTTACCAGACTGAGGACGCAACCTTTAATTAGTCAGGGCAAGTTCTCGGTCAGGACGAATACATAAAAAGGGCCAAATGGAACATTTTGAAGACGACATTTGGAGGCTAAAGAAAATTCGTCTCCTCGTGTCATTCCGTGCTAGATTTTGCGAGTATCAGACCCGCAGATAAGTACAACTTCTTTCAGGGTAGAACCCTCGAGCTCCGCGCAAGTTCCGAACTCGCTCTGCGTCTTATATTAATTCAACAAACAAAACTTCTTTGCGTTTCTGTACCGTGATCGGTGTTTGAGTGAAGAACTAGGGACATGAAATACACACATATAAGTTACAGAAGGTAGTTATAAAATAGATGACACCGTTAAGTGGAACAGTGCTGGGAAGAAAATAAGTCGTTTGACCTGGTGAATTTACTTATAAGATTTAATTTTTTATTTCACCTAAGAATACGAATCTACGTGTTCAGTTAGATGATAGTACAAAGAATTGACGATTTTTTGACGATTAATCATTTAAAAATATAACTATTCTAATCCCGTTTCCACGGTAATCATGTCTTTTAAAACATTGTTTCAAAACTTTCCACACTTTCAAAGCAAGCGTGCGGGATTTATACTAAAAACGTGTCATCTACACGCTCACGTGCCAAAGGAGGGTGTAGGTACCCACCTAGTAGGTAGGGAGGGGAGGAGGGGGGGACTCCCTAGGGCTGTCGCTGACAGATAGTTACTCGACCTGAACAAAAACTCGCCAAGCGCAAACCTTGGAGACAAGGGTTGGCCTAAGAGTAACCATAAATATTCACTTAAGTGAACGAGGCATGGTTTTAAAATTTAATTTAAAAAATACGAAACATCTCAGCCATCTTGTAAATTTCATAACGCAGAAACAGATTGGCCCGACTTTAGATCAAGTAACGATTTATTGATAGTAACTTACAAACAAAAATCACGTGAGACTTAAGTTTAATATTAGGTATTTACCTGTGAAATTGCCGTTTGAACTTTTTTTCAAATATCAGAAAACCAGTTCCATATTGTTGTTAGTAAGCATTGGATACTTATATTCTAGAGTTAGTATGGAGAAACAAAATAAGAAAGAAAAGCGACAAGATTATCTGATGTGGAGCATCAGCCAGTGTCGCAGCAAAGGTGTGTCCCACCGATCTTTGAACACACCGATTTTTGTAACCTTAAACTTGAATATCTTCGGACGGGTGGCAGTTGAAAATTCTAGTTAGTCTTAAATGATTTTCATTTAAAAAAAAATTGTAATCGCACATCCTGTATCTGGGATATCTATATCAAATAAATTTTAAGACAATAGGAATTCAACGGTATATCAATAGTTACGTGTTTATACGTATCTTAATAAACAATCAAAATTACGATTTTGTTGAACAAAAAAAGCACCAAAAAGTAACTCTATTAGAAAAATGCGAAAAAAAACAAAAAAAAAATTAATAAAAAAAGGTAGATGTGCCTTACTTAAAAAGGTTCAACACACTTCCACCTGTTTCTGTAGCACTTCTGACACGTTGAACTTTTTCTTCAGTTTTCCATGCTTGTGGTCTCTGCCCAATCCTGCCTAATCAAAAGTAATTTGAAAACAAATGAAATGCATATTTTTAAACATTTATTCCCAGCTTTATAAGACCAATTTGATTTTTTAACTCCCACCCATTGCGAACATATTTGAGTGCGAAGTAAAAACGGCAATTTCATAGGTAAAGCTACTACTATGCTACTATTTATGTCAATTCCCTTACCCCTGCGCTGTGCCTAACCAAACAGTGTTTAAATATCCATAGTACACATACTTCATTACAACCGCATTCAGAACCCGATCGTCACATAATGGTGATTCGCTGAGCACACAGAGGACGAAGGCGGCCTACATGGACACAGACTTGAGTGATATCCGCCCGGGACGATTTTGCTAAGACAACAATCCGGGATCGGTGTCCATTGTTAGATGTCGCACGAAAAATCTCAAGCTGACTTTCCGTCGTTCTTAAGAGTAAGAAAGAAGTTATGTCTAACAAGTATAAAACGGATTTTGATGCAGTTATTTTTAAAACAAAGAGTGGTACAAGAAGAAGGTTACTAGGTGACATTGTTGTGACATACTTTCTCTTAAATTTGAATTGTAATTAATCCTTGTTGTATTTGTGCATAAGTGTGTAAATTTAAGCTTGTTGAAATGAACAAACATGGTTAAAAAAATATAGAACCGAGTTCCACGCGGACAAGGCTGCTGGCGGTAAGCTTGTGTAAAATAAGACATTACTCCAAAATAGTCCTCCTAGCCGATTTTGACCAAGGCGGCCAATCTCAACAGAGATCAGCCAACTACGCAGGAGATATTATAGTGCACAAGTGTGAGCGCAATACACAGGTGCACTCACTGTTCCATCACTCTCAAAGTTCGGTGAGTGAGATGACAATCTGACATGACCGGAGAGAGATCAGGCGCAGGACCAACGGCGCTTAACGTGCTTTCTGAGGTACGGGGGTGTAACACCGCCAACTTCCCGACTCCGAGCTGTTTTTGAGAAATTCATTACTCAAAAAAAAAAACTTGCCGAGCATCACTGTTTTCTATTACAAATAAGCACCTTAAATTGTAATGTGACATGCAATAAATATTATGATTATTATGATAAAGCAACAAACAAGCAAACAACAAAGAAAGCTTTCTGAGGTACCTATTGCAGATTTTGATATGACAATTTCGTCTTAGGAAACCTTATCAGAGAATTTCATCCCACAAAAAATCTTCAACTTCGAGTGTCAGTAGGACAACTTACAAACGTCTGTTGAAACAAACAGAGTCTTCTTTAAATCGTGTTTGCTACAATGGACACACGCCTTACGGGTTGTGCTCGCGAGCGCGTTCCGGCGAACATTCCAACTATTCGAGACGCTTTGTGAACACTCCCTTTGTGTCGACTGTTTGCATGCGAGTTTTTTGAGTGCGACTCAACGTCTGACGAATTACTTGCTAGTGCGACTCTCCACACTAGTTGTCGTGTGGAAACACGAATGCGGTGCACTTTAAATACGGCTTGACATAAACATACAAACAAATCAGTTATCTTATTATGTGATCGAGGGTTATTGAAGGTAAAATAGACAGCGAAGCAAATCAAATCAAATATCTTTATTAACAAATCATTTGCACAATTTACAAACACCAGGGACCCCGCTATAGGAAAACCTGTGGCGCGGGCGTCCCATTTTGACGATGAATTCACAGAAAGGCAGACAAGTTATTTGCAAGTTTGGAAAAAAAAGTTGCAAGTTTGGAAAATAGCCTTACATTTTATGCGCGTTGAAGTTTTTTTAAATACACACATCAATGAAGTCTGACTCACTAATTCATTTTTTTTTACAAATTGAGATATCTTACATTGACAATAGGCTAGATGAAACCACCAATCGTTGACACACTCTTTATTTTCTGTCAAAACGGTCTGCCTCCATAGATTTTGTATGGGAATATAAAAAGGTGACGTCACGGTTGTGTATCAGGAATCGGAGTCAATTGACCGAATATTTATTGAATTTTATGTGTTTAAAAATAGGTTTCTACAGCTTTTTGGAAATATAATAACTTCGTAGGGGATATGTTTTTTAAACTCCATGGTCTTGAAAATATTTAAGATAGGTTCATCATGCCTATTTAAAACTTATAATTCCAAGCGTTGTTTATAATGTTAAAAGCTTAAACAGCTCTTCTTCTGAAGTCGCTCGTAGCATCATCATAGCTGTGATGATGAGGCATGTGCCCAGCACTCGGAGTTAATCCATTTGCCGCCAATATTCTGTCGCCGCGACTCAACCAACTGACACCGGTTGACCCACTGTTAGTCACGAGTGCCTGCGGCTCAAATCGTTGACAGTATACCGCAAGTGGGCCCTGGTGCTTGTAGATTAAGTCTTCTGACGTTTATAATGTCTTCAACATCTTTATTTTCTTTCATTGACTCATGACATGAGGATTTTGTGTTACTCAATGTGCTTATTTTTTATATAGGATTACTAGCGGCCCGTCCCGGCTTCGCACGGGAGGACAATTATTTTCTTATTATTATTTCTAGTATTAAATATCGCCTACGTTCATCAAGGATAATGTAGGAATCCATTTTTTTTGAAGTGAAAACTTCTTTAGCGGCGTTGAGCACTTTTGTGGCATGGGTAGAAACTGTGAAACTCGCGTCAGGTCACGTGATGCTGATCGAAAAACCGTAAGACGGTTCAAATAAATCAAAAATGCACAACGTTAATAATCAAGTTTTCACTTCTGCCGGCACTCCCGGAGTGCAACCCGTGTTTTTTTTATAATTAATAGTATCAGGCGTTACTTTGCGGAAATCAATAATTAGTATTAACATTGAAAAATTACTTAACTTAAATTACTTAATTACTAAGCTTTAGATTTCCGCTCAGTTACGCCGGCATAAGTACCCAACTACACTACCTGTGACCACCGACTATGTTAGAGAACAAGCACATGCAAAAAGCACCGCCCGCCCTCCCACAAATCGCATGCAAAACAGACAATGCAATAATTAGTACCAACACCGACGTGCAAAAGAAAACTTTCTTTTGCACGTCGGTGTAAGCTAAGTAATTTTTCAATGTTAATACTATCCATTTTTTTTTTCTAATCGGTCTCGTAGCCTCGGCCCATTCAATTCAAACAGATAATCAACTCTTTCCTCTTTATAATTTAAGTGTAGAAATCAAAATTGTAACAATGAATAACAAACCATAGCACACGTCATAGCTTAGAGGGGGAGATGCGAGTAGATATGGAATTAGAATTACCTAGTGGTCGGCGATGCGAGCGTATCGCCGGTTCGTTTCCCGATTCGCCTGGGGCACTGTTCGGTAGGTAAAAATAATACTCCTGGCCGATTTCGACCACGGCGGCCAATCTCAACAGAGATCAGCCAACTACGCAGGAGATATTATAGTGCACAACTGTGAGCGCTATACACAGGTGCACTCACTGTTCCATCACTCTCAAAGTTCGGTGAGACGGCAATCCGACATGACCGGAGAGAGGTCAGGCGCAGGACAACGGCTTAACGTGCTTTCCGAGGCACGGGGGTGTGACACCGCCAACTTCCCGACTCCGAGCTGTTTTTGAGAAATTCATGACAGAAAATCTCACAAACAATTTTGGCTCGACCCGGGATTCGAACCGTCCTGGGTTCTCTCTCTGTACAGACAAGAGCACAACAGGCTACCCCACGTTGACATTGAGACCGCCTCTGTTCCCTTCGTAATAAAATCTATATTCGTAGTTGACATGGGTATCTGACGTGCCCTCGACTGTACTAAGTACATGAATTAGTAACGGTAAAATGAATGAAACGTGAAAAGTATTGTGTCATTTTTGTGGACGTTGAGGTCAAGGAAGTGAAGTAGAGTAGGCTGGTAGGATTTTGTTTTACAACCAAAAAATCGATACAGATAGCATGAAGAAGAAAATAAGGCAATGGGTGTATGAAAAGCGCATAAATACAATAGTAGGAATCGGCAGACAAAACATTGTCACGAGGCCACAGTAACTACATAACTAGCAATTAATTCGGCATTTGAATAAAATGATGTAATTATTCGAGTAGTCTTCATTTTTACCATAATAGAAGAAGGGAATAGCTTCCCGCTAGCGGTGCGTTACTCGCGTGGCATACGGTTCTCTAATATATTATGCATTTTATAAAATATGAAATATAGTTTATTCATCATGGATAATGGAGGATTCTAATGGTAAAATATGTTTTAAATCGGTCTAGTATTTGAGGAGCCTGTTCAATTCAAACCAACAATCAAATCTTTCCTCTTTATATTATTAGTGTAGATGATGTAGTTATAGATAGAAACGTGGACGCGGGCCAGCTGGAACAGCCTCTTAACTACTGCATGAGCACGCAGCATGTACTGACGGCACATTTATGACGTCATAATTTCTCAATGTAAATAAAATAAATTTGGACTTTGTAATTGTCATAAATGAAAAAAAAAACTAAAACAAACTACAGTAAGGCAATACCCCTCTAATTCACGGTCTGTCGGTTGCGCACGCGCTGCGTTCACGCCTCTGAACATGGCAGGTGCCGAGCTTTGCAACTATTACACGGCGAAGGCTCATTACCCTCGGATTGACATTAAGTTTAGACGAGAGTAAGTATACTTTTGTTGAATCATAACTAAATACAATGTTATGCTTCTTTTCAATGCCGTCCCGTTAAGACTGTAAAAACCGTTACAAACATTAAATTTTTTATTTAAAATAATGATTTATTTGGGTGTTATACATTATTGAATGCAAAGTACGAGGAAAGAATATAAATTCCCAAAAAAGACGAATTATGATACTCCGAATTTTGCTTACTCCGTAACTACGATCATATTTTATTTAAAGGCTAGCGATCGACTTCTCTTAACATAAGTTCATTCATTATTTGTCTTGTGACATCAATGAAAGTAAAATTAATGAATTTCAATTACAAGATGCTATTGTAACAGTTGTTTAACAAGTTTTACGAGCACATGTATTTTATTTTAAAAAATTCAGATCGGTAATCGTGTTAGCGTAGATAAAAATGGAAAATAAGAAAAATAGTGGAGTCCCTAGGAAAAGTTTTTAACGTAACGAGCAATTAATTTACAGCATGTAACAGAAACCGGCCAAGTGCGTGTCGGACCACGCATAAAGTAGGGTTCCGTAGTCAATTTTGGCACCGCGCTGTTTTGCATTTCTTGCATCATCATCATCTCCCTAGCTTTTTCCCGTATCTTACGCAGATGTGGTAGATTGTGGAACTAATGAAATTTTATTTGGGGAATAATAAACACTACTACTAATACAATATCTTTTTTTCAATATCAGGTTAAAAAGCAATAAAATTTTAAGCTTTATTCAGTCCTAACAGTAGGTTAGCTTAGGCAAAAAGGGGTAATTTAAATTTTTCGTATTTTTTAAAATGAGATCTATATGTAGAGTATCCTCGAACCAAGTTACATGCAAATCAGTCCATAAACGTAGAAGATATTCTGCTGTGACAGACTAGGACGGACTAAACGATCTTATAAGGGTTTCTTGTCAGACTACGGAACCCTAAAAATGATAGCAGCTTAGCTCAATAATAAAAGGTATCAACGCCTCAAGAAAAGAAGTTCAGCTTGACGAGTACTTTCTGTCCCCATATCAAAAATGAATATCTGATGTGACACATCGGCAGCCCAGCTATCTACTTTACCGTGAGGAGTATGAATGTAGATCCTCCGAAGAAGTTGTTTAACATTACGTGAAATTACTCCTCATAAAAAAGAATATTCTTAAGATCCGTACTGAATGTGGAACACTAGCTGTCCAGCTTAACAGTATGAGATACGAACATTGAGCCTTTAGCACTTTCTCTTGATACAAGAAATACAAAGTTCCAAACGATAGTGTAAGCTAACTAACTTTATATGTAAGCCCCAAATGTAGGCGAACGAAGTTCGGGGGCGTCCACTAGTCATTAGTAATTTAGAAAGGGAGAGAAAGAACAAAGCATGGAAGTTGGCCGTTATTTTAAATATGTGATTTTGCGACATGTTTTAATTTTAAACAAAAGTTAATTTAACCAAGCCCAAATCGAAAATTATAGCACATGACTGTATTTAAAAATGTAATATCTTTTACTATCTTTAGTTAAAGGAATTTAGATCTGTGTACCTACCTAATAGTAACTGAAATGAAACTAAACAAATCGCGAAAATAATTCGTAATAAAGTGTATCATTTTAATGAAATAAAACTATTGTAAATGTACTAGACGATAAACTTTTTGTTTCAAGGTTACATTGTATTAATAATTCCAAACGCGACACTCGCCCGGGGGTTATTATTTTAATTAACCAACACACTATTACAACATAATTAAGTTAACAAAATATTTCAAAAGTCATACCGACGGTATCGGACCATCTACCCTCTAAAAGTCTTATCTCGACGCGCTATGAATTTTGTCATACTGAATAGGTAGAATTTAATATTCACCCACATCACAGCACAGTGTTAAGGGCCAGTTCACATTTAAAATCGTAAGGTCCCGCTCACACGGCATTGCTCTGCACGTTTTTATGCAGTATAACTCGTCGGTTGCACTGCAAGAAAACGTATACCGCTTATACAGGTGAATGGATGTATGAATGTACCTTGTATTGTCACTCTTTTTACGTTAAGACTTATACTGCAAAAACCGTGCAAGATAAATGTCGTGTGAACGAAGCCTAGATTTTTTTATATGTGTAGTATTGTATTTATTCCTTTGAAACAAAATCGACTAAAAGCGAGAGAAAAATCGGCCATATAAGAAGGTACTAATTATAGCAAGTCCATTGATTTAATACATAGATTCACTTTATTTATGTTTATATAGAAAGTATCTATCTATAGTAAGCATCAGTGATGTGTTGGTTTTCTCAGAAGCCATTATTAGCTTTTTTCAGGCACTCTGAAACTGTCATGTACAAATCCAAAAAAATATATACATTTTTTAAATTGGCTGCTTATAAAATATGCTTTGCCAATTTCCTACTGGTTATACTCGTCGTAATGAATTATATTCTTTATTACATTTTAATTAAAAAGTGACTAATAGCCTGTTCCGATGTAAATCTTCCGATAGACATCTCGGGATGAATTAATTTGTTTTAAGTAATTTATGTGCGCTATCCGTTACTGTTGTCCTCGTTAGAATCTATTGTCCGGGAAATTGAAATACATTGTTCTAGTACTGTTTGTTTGTATCTGCATAATTTATATCAATTCTCGTAATCTTAAAACATGTAAGAGACAAGTTACATTTCTATCAAATTCCTTTGATATTGTTCCAAAAGTAAGCGTCAGTTAAAAGTCAAAGCAAAAGTCTATTTTTAACTTTTTTTTTAAATTATTATGTTTCATAGGACCTGGGGTACGTCAAAACAATCAAACTCTAAATTAAGCCTTTAAGTGTATCAAAGAAAAACAAAACTATTTTTACGTTTATTGATTATCAACGTCTCGTATTGGAGATTTTATATGAAGATCTCTCCTCAAAGTCACACTGCATATTCATTCACGAAATTCACTATTTCGTTTGATAAATATGAAAGTGATTGTAAGAAGACACGTGACTTAGCGCTAACTAATCTCATTTTCATACATGCGCAGGGATTGTGCAATAGACGACCACTTTGGTGTAATGGTCAAGAAGTTGACTATTAACCATGCGGTCGCGGGATCGATCTCCGCACTGTACAAACATTTGTGTGCATGAACACCTCTGTTTGTACTGGTCTGGGTGTTATATGTATTTATTTAAGTTTATTTGTAATACCAATGTGGATTCTGATATGTGTAACACAAGTGCTTGCTTAAGCTAATTACAACGGAGTCAGATCAATGTATGTGATGTTGTTTTATATTTATTTCGATGGTGACATTCATCATCAACTATGCAATCTGACCGTGTGTACGGCCCATGAAAAGTAACATATTTCTGTCGCCGACTAAACCTCTACACTCGTACATGAACATGCGACGAAGTAACTTGCATAAAACTGTTTGCAATCCCACCGTAAGACGCGAAACACACGGGATCCGTTGCCAATCTCTTCGGGCAAACAGTGCGGGCGACTCCATGTTTGAAGTTACGAGGCTCTACTGTACTGTTGTGATCTTGGTTGTGACTATATCTATCCTTGTTACTTGTAACGGTTCAACAAGATTGTGCGAGCGAGCGCGATGACTGGAGATGGAAATCGGACAACGAACTTGGAGAGTAGACCTTTTGAGATTAAGAGCTTCTTAAGTGCATGCATGGAAAACTCGTTTTTTTAAAGTTCCTGTTTTGTAAATATTATCTATAGGATAGATGGGACTTTTCGAAATCACTCTATAACATAAATAATAAAAGTCGAATCAATTTATTTATGAAACAAATTTTATCGTGGGATATACAATAGAATATTATTCTTTGTATACAAATTTATGAAAAGTAAAAATATTGGCTTCAATATGTTTCAAAGTATTAGGGAATTGCGGTCCTCTAAATTTTTTGATGTCCGTCCCATACAGGGGATAGATGCCCGACCCATATAAATTGCGTTTAATAAATAAAAAATAAAAATAATTTATTTCGGAGAAACTTGGCTCCATAAATATTACTAACAATTATCTTAATATCTATGGTTAGTAATGAATATGAAATGAAATATGAAAGGTACATTTATTTATATTTTAAATTCTGAGTCTATTTCCGCACACACAAAACCTGCAACTCAGAGTGCCTCCTAAAGATACGTGCATCCATCCTACTTGCTATCATCTTAGGTTAGGTTCTGTTTAGGTTAGATGACTCACCGGAAAACTGGGCATCTAACTTCCAAAATCTTTGAATTCATTTTGGCATTGCATGCTGCCGCTACGAGACATACAGCTATGATCATTAAGATATAGTTAGAGATTCCTTTGATAGATATGAAAACAAGTAAGTAATCAAATTTATCTGCGAAACCATTGTAATTAAAATCGGGTCATATATACCACTGGGGCATCTATCTCGGCTTTACTTTATGTAGTAACTGGTACCCTCATTAAAATAGATAATGCATTAAATAAAAAAGGTTTACAATTATTATTTATTAATGTGATATTTTATATATAAAAAATATACATGTACAATACCTAAGTATAAATTTATTTATCTATTATATTAAATTGTACCCATATCTTAAAACGTATCCATTTTATTTTAATACTTCATATAAATGTATTTATAGTTTATATATATATATATATATATATATATATATATATATATATTTAAATTTCGTTGACGCAATCACCCAATAACTATTTCTACTACCTTGCATTTTATTTTGTACACTTTGCTTTTAGATACTAAAACAACAAACTTAAATTGAAAAAAAATAAATAATAATGTCTGTTCTTTATGCATATACTGTAATAACACACTATTAGCTAACGACGTAACTGCTCTGCCGCAACACAGTTTTGTTACTAGCGCGGAGGGTAGGTGCCACTTTGCCGTCATGTTTTGTAGTCAATGTTTATGATTATACCTTATTAGTGCAAAATCATTGTAATTGGTCAAATAAAGTTTTTATTTATTTATTATTTATTTTTATTCAAAGGTAGAACCATCGTAAAAGCTACTTAAAAACAAAGTACCACGCTGAAACGGGAGAGTACTTCCCGACAATACAATTAACTCTAGATCATTAGTATAGCCCGAAAAGGGCAGGGTGAATCAGTAAATCAAATTTACTGAAGAGCTTCTTTATTAAGAATTAGAGTACTCGATGTAGAGAACTACTAGATGCGACAAACATTAAAATTTTCCTAAAATTTGTACAGTTGGTGTGTGGTAGAGCTGACTGTCTGTCAACAGCTACTCAGAACCGCATAAAAGAAGTGTATTGGTATTTAATTTAAAGTGTCATGTGGCATACTCAAATTAAGAATACTCAAATTAAGCGAGGATAGATATATCGCTACAAAACCAAGTGACCTGTGTCGAAACAGTCCTCGTTTTAGTTAACGTTATGACAGTGGATGAATGGCATGACAAGATGTTTGTAAACCGTCATACATCCAACATTTTGGTGCAGTGGTCCACATGTCGGAATTCTAAAACCAAGGGTCGCAGGCGAACCCCGCACAGTACAAGCATAATTGTGCATGAACATGTGTGTTTGTACTGGTCTGGGTGTTTTCTATGTATAATATGTATTTATTTACAAAAAAAATGGTTGCCTGTAAAGTCGGTTTTACGGGCGAAGATTTTACGTGACACCGATCATGTTTGAGTGGGAGAGAGACGCGAGGCATTCGCCGGTCCGGCGGGCCTCTCTCTCGTTCGGTGACTCATCGTAACAGACGTAAGTGGGCGTTACACTTTTTCATGAGTGACTCCGAGCCAAAACCTAATTTAAGACGTTGTCACGTCAAAAGTATTTAAGTTAGTTTATCCGTTGTACCCATAACACAAGCCTCGAAGCTTAATTTGGGACTAGAGAATTGGTGTGATTGTTGTGAAATATTTATTTAATATTTTTGTTTAATCCTACAAGCGGCCTCACCGAAGGCACTGCTCTTTAACATTTCGTTCGTATTTTCGGATCAAGCCAGCGCGTTTGCACGCACCGTCAAGCTTGTAGGAGTGACAGGGACGGCTACATCCGTAACTACGGACAAAGGCTTAGAGAGTAGGGGGCTAAACTGTGAGGTCGTACGAGCCACACTCTCAGTATTTGTTAGAATAGTGACTAACCTTACATAATTAATTAAGATGCTAGTTAATAGGCGTCTTACTTAATGGAACGGAATCGTCACCCATCTCAAACACGACCGCGGCTTAGGTTGCTTAACTTTCGGTATCACTCCCAAAGCTCTGCAACAACTGCGCCAAAAACACCTCTGTAGGGTACGCACAAACATTATCGTAACGTATTCGTGTCGTCCAAACGTCAGAAAATGTCAGTTTCCCCCATATAAATTGAAAATTTAACGACCTAACCTAACCTTTTTTTTTCTCGCTGTGAAAATGCTTTTACGCATGCCCCCCACACATCTGCAGGGGGGTATGTGGGACTCAACGGCTGGTGTGCAAGGCCGTAATACCCACTCAAAACCACAGCGCATTCCACCACTCCGCCATTGTGGGGGGTGCCATGGGGTCGCGTGAGCATTCACCACGGCACCCCGGCGGATAGCCCGAGGGCCACAAACTCCTTGGCGGCGGAGCAAGGTGTTGGGCTCCGCCACCACCCGGCCGCAGAGGATAGGGAGGACGGCAACGACACACCGCATCTCCTCTTTCTCTGCGGCCCCACCGCAGCGCCATCCAACGGTGCGCCCCCGTTTGGTCGCAGGAGATAGGCCGCACGGCAACGACACACCGAGACGTCTCTCCTCCCGCGACCGCACCCGACTGCGAGGGACAGCCAAAGCTGTCTCCCACACCCGCACCCTTGGACGCATCCTGCGCAGGCCTCCCCAAGCCCACGTGGAGCGTCCCCTCCCGGGATCCCGCTTAGCTTCACCGTGGGTTGCGAAGTCACGGTTACTGAGCCCCCCCACCACGACAAGGTGGAGATCCCACAGGGGGGAGGGGAACCTAACCTAACCTAACCTAAAGCCACGAATACGTTACGATAGTTGTTCGTGCTCCACCCAACGAGCAAACTATCATCATGACACATCCAGCAAGTAACCACGTTCGTGGCACCTAACTCCTTGATTAAGAGTACTCTGTATTCGTAGGACAAAGTGTACAAAATTAAAACGGCATCTAAGTCAATACAGTTTAACGGCAGTTCGCAATTTCGGTTTTTGTTCGTAACAGACGATTTGACAGAACATAAAATCGACTTATAAATGATGGCGAATTCAAACACCTTTTTGATTGGGTCAGGGTTTATTTTATGATTGTAACATGAATTAAAATGAAGTTTTGTTGAAATAATACACGTTTTTTACGGATTAATTCAGTCTCCCTGTGACCACGCACGCCGAAAGGGTCCGAAATGTCACGTTAAAAAAAATGTAAATAAATCGCGAACTAATTAGTAAAAAAGTGTATCATTTCCATGTTTACTAGTCTATGTGTGTCTTTTTTTATGTTGTTATACAGTAATAAGAATTCACGACGTACAATCAAGAAAAGTTATCTATTGCTCTAAAAAAAAAACAAATGTCAGAGACTGATGATTCCCATAGACGAAGATTCGTATTCGTATTACTTGGTTTATGCTAGGGGAATTGATGAAGTATTTGATAAATAACAGTTATTTCAATAATCCATAGACAAACAAAAATGTAGAGAGTGCTTGTTACCACGTAATGTAAATTGGGGCGGAATATATTGAATTAAAGCTTCTTTAATTAGTCCAAACTCGCAGACAAGTTTGGTGCAAGTTGTTTGGAATCAAGACTCGGTTTGCTTTGAACGTTTGCGGAGCTCATGCGCTTTGCCCAAACTTGTGCCAAGAATCACGCGGAACTAATGTAGATGGCGCTTAAATTTACTGTGTATGTAGTTCACATCACGAAAAAAGCCCCTCAAGTTACATTCGATCACTTCTTTATTATACTTTTTGACGACCGCTTGGTGCAGTGGTCCGCATGTCGGACTTCTAAACCAAGGGTGGCGGGTTCGATTCCCGCACAGTACAAGCATAAGTGTGCATGAACATGTGTGTTTGTACTGGTCTGGGTGTTTTCTATTTATAATATGTATTTATTTACAAAAAAAAGTATTTAAGTATGTATATCCGTTATCTAGTACCCATAACACAAGCCTCGTAGCTTACTTTGGGACTAGAGAATTGGTGTGCTTGTTGAGAAATATTTATTTATTTATTATTTATTCGAAGGAATTTGTTCTTTCTTCTTTGTTTCGATTGATCTCATTTGCAAAATTTATGAAAATTACATTTGCCGACGCTAAGATGTCACATGACCTTTTTTTACCGTCAGGGAAATGCTGTTACGGTTACGCATACCCACCATCCGCCGGGGCAGCTGGCGGTTATGTGGGACTCGCATGACCTAATCGTAGGCAAATTAGGAAGTGATGACGTTAAGACACGAGGGAAGTCGTTGTCTAACCCGTCGTCTTACGTGACCGGTTGTCCTAGGTGAGCAACAAACGAAAGCGTGAAAACAAATGAAAGCGGAACGCGACTGACATTGACACAAGTATTGGTCGCATGACGTCGCGTCGCATTTTGTCCACGTAGAACCACGCCTGAAGCGATTAAGAAAAAATATACACATACCCAATTATATTAAAAATTATGAAAACCAAAAATTATTTACAAAAACTTTAAGAACCTTCCTCATTAATAAATGTTATTTTAATATGCAAGAGTTCTTTAATGACAAAAATATGTAAGCAATAGTAATAAAATAATAATATATTAAATAAATATGTATAGATATTTGATGTTCATATGAACATTATGATGACTTAGGTTAATGTTTATTTTGAAATATAATTAGAAGTATACATATTATGTCAAAATATATTTTTATCTTAGTATTATATATTAGTATAATAATTATAATATAATTAATAATTTGATAATTAGTTAGCCCTCAAAATGTTGCTATGCCCTGTGCAGGGCGTCACATGTACCAATATCATTAAAACTTTTATACCACCTTGATGTAATGTGACATGCAATAAATGATTTGATTTGATTTAAGCGAAAATCACGTTAGTATTTATTAAGCAGATAATAATAACAAAACATGGAAACGAACGCTTCACATCGCATCACACACGTCACGTCATACGGAACGTTATCGCGCCACAATCCTTCAAAGCGACAGGTATAAATCGCGCTTAACAGTGAATTATAAACAGACCGTTCGTCTCGGAGGACGCCTCATACGAGACGATACGATGAATCGGCCCCGTGAAATATGACATTGCGAGGTAATCTCTCATCTTAACGCGTGTTTGGGAAGTCGAGCGTGAAATATACAGGGTTAACGGGCGTATCGCGTTAAGATTTTGGAGACGAGTAAAGTTGTTTGTCGCTTAGCGCTGTTTATTTGCTTATTCTTGTTGTTGTTGTCTGTTGATAAATATTTTTATTCAAGTGTTTTACATCAAGTTTAGTTTTACGAACGATATTGAAGTACTTATTGCAATATACTTAAAGTAAGTTCAAAAACTAAAATTTAAAAAGTATCAAAAGGTTGTATGCTACTTTCCTTTTTTGACAGAAGAGGCATACAACCACGGCAATCATCTGAACAATAAATGAATCTTTGTGTTTAGTGGGGTTTTCGATTTTGAACTTATTTTTCCGTTGGAGAATAGAAATTGAAAAATGACATACCCCATCAAATACCAATATAATAATTTTATATTAAACATTCTGCGAGCTTTAAGTTTATCGTACATTTTGACCAATCGTAAAAACTAACATGGGGTTTAAGGAGACCTATTCACATGCTTTCATTTTGAATATTTGCACTGTCGTAATAATACAAAATTCTCATCAGCCTATATACGTCCCACTGCTGGGCAGAGGCCTCATCTCAACTATGAGGTGGTAAGAGCCATACTCCACCATGCGGGCCATAACTGGACTGTCATAACTGGACGACTGTGACCAGCACTGTGACGTTATCCTTCAGATGCGAGTGGAATCCATCTTGCGAATGCACCGTGATGGCACGCATGCGATGAGCCGCGTGCACTGTGCGGCGCTCCCGGCCAGCGCGCACAATAGGAGCGGCGAGTAGCCGGGACGTAGGTGCGCTACACTTACTGCGTGGGACAAGATGTAAGCGAGACGCTAAAAGCACTAAGTTTAAAAGTCTGTATTGAAACAGGTAGGCAACGGTCGCTCATAAATGCTAACAACAAGGCTTTGACTTGATAGCGATGCCACTGTCGCACTAAGTTCGCTGACAGTAGGCATCGGTGACCCATCATGACTTTACACTAGCCGAGGCATCGGTTTATATCGGCGACAGTGACTACGCTCCAGCGATTGCTGTCAGATGCTAAAACTTGGCGACTGTGACCAACACTGTGATGTCATCCTTCAGATGCGAGTGGAATCCATCTTGCGAATGCATCGTGATCGCGCGCATGCGATGAGCCGTGCACACTGTGCGACGCTCCCGGCCAGCGCGCACAATGGGAGCGGCGACTGGCGAGTAGCCGGGACGTAGATGCGCTACAATTCATGCGTGGGACAAGACATAAGCGAAATGCCAAAATCACTAAGTATATAATGCTACATAGCAACAGGGAGGCAACGGTCGCTCATAAATATAATAAACAACAAGGCTTTAAATTGAAAGCGATGGCGCTGTCGCGCTAAGTTCTTGCATATTTCTTGGCACTTAACTACGATTATCAAATTGATTGTAGGTATATAACAGTAGTACCTTCACAAGTTACGATTTTACAATTAAAAAAATTACATAACACTTGAAAAACATGTACGATAAACATGTAAAAAACTGACTTTCACCTTTTTTCATTAGTACGTAGATGCCTCTCACTAGCACATGTGGACATATAATTGCAATCGCGAGTCGAATGCATCTTGCGAAGGCCCCGTGAACGCGCATATGTGATGAGCGCGCGCACAGTTGGAGCGGAGAGTAGCCGGGGCGTATAGGTGCGCTACAATTACTGGGTGGGACAAGACATACGCGAGGTGCTGGAATGTAATGTGAGCGGGTGCTCGCCGAAAGAAGAGCGCGAAGCGAGAGCGAGAGGCTGCGGCCGACGCACTCCTCATGTTACCGTAGGCGCACTGGGCGCAGGCGGAATCTCAACCGCCTGCACATGCCACTCCCTGTGCCTCGGGTCGTGGACGCGGGGGCGTCCGCTTCCCACGAAGAGGCGCGATGGTGTGTAATGAGTTTTACGCATCATCGGGACATCAAGCTGGAGGATAACCTCCTCTGGCACTGGAGGTAGGGGTATTTGTCCTTTTCAGATCGGATGAGATCGTGTGTCGGTCTAGTCAGTGAAGGGCCGCGGATGTGTGCTAATCGCGCTAACTCGTGGCCCCGAACTCATGGCTCCTGAGAACGCCGCTGGTTTTTAGTGGGTATGCCCCAGCTGGGGAGAGTCGCACATAACCTGCTGCCCTCCCCCCAAGGAGGCAGGTATGCGTAAAGCATTTTCCAGCGTAACAAAAAAAAAGTGCGGAAATGTAACGACTGAGTAAGCTGATGAAATACAGCTCAACAATATAAATACTTAGGTGATTTAAACTCAAATTTCTCTAGTGTAAATGTCTTATGATACGAGATGGGCAACGGTTGTCGACAGTCACTGCTAATAAAAAGTCATCGACAACATGAACTCCAACAGCCACGTAGTGACGCTAACAATCACCAACGCATCCCACTTGCATCTTTTTTTTTACATTCCAGTGCCACAAGCAATCCCTGGATTGTAAAGTAGTAGTCAAGTGAATGCAGTCACCGCCTAACAATCAGAGGGTTAGCTTAAAATTAAAACTAACGTCTGAGACAAATTATTTGACGCTTTTGAAAGAACAGTATCAAAGTAGATGTAGGTCGCTTTAGTCGATTCAGTCAATCTAAAAACTCTTGCGTTAGGTCTTTATTCCGCAGTGGACTTTAGACTAAATATAATGCCTAGGGTAATGAGATTAACAGCGCAGACTACTGCCATAAAAAATGCTGGGTGAATGCTAGTAAACGTCATCGGCTCCTCTTTCATATCTTGCACCACCACCCAGTGGCCCCCGAGCCCAAGATAACCATTTAGTTGCAACAAACCTGCCCATTACCAGCTCGGATCCGCCATTGTTCACTGAAAAAATAAACGAGTAAAAATTACCAGTCCGAGTCTGAGCGCGGCAAAAATAACCCCAGGAAATGTTTTATGAATTAAGAATAAGGAGAGCGCGTTTAAAGAACGCGCGGGTTTTAGTAAGAAGGAAGTAGACTTTGTTTCTCAAAGTTAGGTTAGAAGCTGTTTGATTAACCCCTAATTTGTAGAGTAGGTCCCAGGGATTCAACCCAACAACAAAAAAATTAAGGTTTTTTCTAAGATTTTTTTTCCAATTTTCAATATGGATTCCTCGGTTTCCACCTTATATTTAACGTATGTTTATGTCGCCCTACAAACTGAGGGTTAAGAAAGAGTGTTCTGTATTTTTGAATTAGTCCAATTACTGCAATCTCTGAATGTGCTCGTTCCTACAAGTGAACATAACCAAAATGAAAATAAATAACTTATTAATATTTTTTTGTTAAAGATGTGTATATTACGCAACATAATAGAGGTGTCAAAGACGACGGTTATCTCTTTTGTGATACGAATTGCATAGTTATATCTGCTGCTGATTCATAAGGCGAAAAATGTAAATTAATTATTGCCTCTGGCATGTTGTGGATAAGTTTAAAATTCAACTTTAAAACGCCTTTTTTGTGGGTAAAGGCAAACGGGCTACTTACATGTCTAAAACACCATACCTTCTATGGTTCGACGTTCAACAAAAAACATCGTACAACGTTCGGTCTTCTTTGTAGTACGAGTAATAACTAACGAAAGTCAAAGAGAAATACCATACAATGTATATGGTGGTTAAGACATGTGAGTAACCTATTGCTTTTACCCCAAAAGAGGCATTTTAACGTTAAATTTCAAACTTATCCACAACATGCCAGATGCAATATTGATTATAAATATTTCGCCTCAGCCAATCAGCAGCAGATAACTTCGCAATTAATAATCTAAATTCAAAGAGCAAGTTCTAGTGGTAGGCGTCTTAGCCCGAGTTCTAGACTGTCTGTAGTCTGCGTTTGAGGGTTGGAGTTTGCGCATGTATTTAGTTGTTCGCCGCTCGATTTTGTCAGATACAATTAGTTTGCCAACCACCACAGGCTTCCTCGCAACATTGATACTTTGAAACTCAATAACTTGTTAAAGCTTGTTAGGAAGTTTTATTTATTTATTTTATTTTATTATTTATTTTAATTATTTTATATTTATTTTATTTTATTTTATTAAAGTTTTTTGTACAATTTTCTGCTAGTCAACCTCAAGGTCATGCAGAAAGAAGGCAATAGGTGAAAATTAAATGAGAAAGGTAAATTGTGGTTAATAACGCAAAAATATTAAATTATATTGTAATAGACGAAAAATAAATATCAATCAATGAATAAGTATGGATAATAAAAATATATAAATGTAATATACATTCACTTCAACAGGAAAAACCCTAGAGCAAATTGTGACCGTACCCACAGCGCGCAGACACCCATCATTACTGGCTCACGAGGTCGCACTCTTCCTGGAAACAATGAGTCATGTCATGCGATGAAAGCTATCACCGCGGGCCATTTCGTGTTTACACAGAGCTGGACCTTTAAGTGTTGGGTGTAGGGTACAGTGCAGTGTAGGGTACATGCTATGCTAAAGATATGCGCGAATAAAGCCAGGGCTTGTGCAAAATAGTAATAAACAGGAAAAACCCTAGACCAAATTGTGACCGTACCCACAGCGCGCAGACACCAATCATTACTGGCTCACGAGGTCGCTTTCTTGGAAACAATGAGTGATGTCATGCGATAAAAGCTATCATCGTGTTTACAAAGAGATGTGCTTTCATGCTTACTTTTAAATGTTGGGGGATAACTTTTTACAGAGCGGAATAAATTAGTGTGAAGATAATATGTTCAAAATTATTAACAAAGCAAAAAGTTAAGTTAACAGATTAGTCGTGCTTTCGCGCTTTTCGAGAGAATATTGAGAGCGCCGCAAAGTATCGGCTTAAAAGATGTAGAAAGCATAACGAGGCAGCTCTTTGTGTAACGATTTGATATACTAGATAGTACGACAAAACATTTTATGAGCTGCTTTTATGATCTTAATTTAATTCCCAGATGCTCGTAAAAATTTTTCGCTTCTCCTATTCGCGTTAGTGGACGACGGCCCTATCAGCATTACATGCCAACATCGTGGCAGTGTTCCTCAAGCGATTCATGAAACCGGCCATTACAGTGTTTACACAGTGGGTTACCGGACTAAAGTGATGCCTGCACTGTTAGCCAGAGGCTAAGATTTCACTCGAGTAGTTTTCTTGCGTTTTTGTTGTATAGCGAACAGTAAGATGTGTAATCAAATGGGCTGGATGGGTGTGCATAGGGATGCTGATTTGGAAAGTAAGGCAAAGACCCCGTACAAATTGATGTTACTTTCGCATTTTTGGATCGGATAGCCCGTTCGCTCGCACGATCATATATTATAGTTTATGGCCGCAGGTGGTCGGGCCTTCAGCTCATCTCGCTTGGCATAGAGCTGTTCTCTGCGATTCCTTCCAAACTCAAACACTTTTTTTGTCCCGGCTTGCCTCCACGCTGGCCGGTCTGCTGCCATCTCTTCCCACGTGGAAGATTCCAGGTCACAGCGTTTTCTATCGTTACGTAAACTACAGCTAAAGAAATAAATACATTTTAAACCAATGTTTTCTCGACAAATCCGTACGCCGAAAAGTAAGTCATAGAAGCATATAGAGTTGTCATCGCAATGTTTTTAAAAGTTTCTCCAATATTGTGTTGAATCTTCTATTATGGTACAAGTTTGACTTTAACAAGTCTTAAGCCTAGACATGTCAAACCGACAATAGAATATCCTGCCTAGTACATACTAAATGCGGTTTCAGTGTCTACTGATGCACGATTAACTGAGTCAGAATTAGACCGATTGAGGCTTCTACGTCGGCAGGTATTTTGAACTGTCTGAAAATTCAGTTTTAAATCGTCCGCAGTTCCAGTGAGGTGATTAACCTTTTTGAGCAGATAGTTTAAAGTATCACTTACTTTTGTATGATGGTTGGACAGCTTTTTTGTGATGTTGTGTTATCTGAAAGCAAAATTACTATCTAAATATATAAAATTCTGGTGTCACAATTTTCGTTCCCGTACTCCACAGAAACGGCTTGACGGATTCTCATGAAATTTTGTGAGCATATTGAGTGGGTCTAAGAATCGGCCAACATCTATTTTTCATACCCCTTAGTGATGAGGGTAGTCAACCCTTAACATTTATATGGCAAAACAACGTTTGCCGGGCCAGTTAGTTTAAATATAGATTCGGCACTGTTTCAATCACCGTATATTAAAAGAGCGTTACCGGTTATTAAGAAAAATGTTTTTCAACAGTCAGACAGTTTTTAGGTCTTTTTTAAGGTCCACTTGTGGTCTTTATTTTCTCTCCAACTTCTAGAGAAGTTATGGTTTTCAGAATGAAATCACAACCTATTTAAACTCTTACAACTCACTCGTAGGTCACAGGCACTTTAACTCCAAAAAGCGTATGCAATGATAAATTTTATCTGGAACGCAGCGAGACGGCCCGCGAAATTTACAAGGATACAAACCAGAACGCCAAGCCAAACTAGCTTCACCTTTTTTAAATTGTATTAGAGGTTATTTTGCAACTTAAACGTAAATTCTGAAGTGCCGAGGACTGTTCACATAATGTACCTACGTCAGTATGAATGTAAGTCACGTACGACGCGCATGTAAAAACGTAAAATATCGCCTGGGTGTGTATGTGCGTTCTACAAAGTCGATTGAAAGGGGTTTATGGGGTATTTTAGGGGTGTTTGACTCACCTCACTTTGTATGGTGTGTGAGATCACAAAAATTAGAATAGGTGAATCCAGGGAGATTAAAGGCAAGCGTTTACGGGTATCGTACGCATCGCACGCAACGGAATTAAGTTTGCTTGATATAGCTAGCGCATATAGAGATTATGTTTATAGAGAGAGGTATCTAGTCTAGATAGATAAGATGTCTAGTTGTTGCCTGAGTTAATTCACATGGATAGCATTGTTTGTAATTTGTTATAAAAAGTAAACAGAAAGAAAGTTGTTTATATAATCGCATTAGATTAAGACTTGTTGTTGTTGATGCTTGTGGCGCAGTGGTTGCAGCGCTTTGGTAGTGATACCAAAAGTTAAGCAACCTACGGCGCGGTCATGTTTGGGATGGGTGACCATTCTGACCATAAAAGTGACGTCCACTTACAAGCCGTGCTTCGGAAGGCACGTTAAGCTGTTGGCCCCGGTTAATATCGATAGATATTAGTCGTTAAGCCTGGTCGGAGGCCCGCGGGCGGCTTATTAACATCTGACAGTAAGGTTGGTCACTTGCCTTACACACACCCCTCCACCAATCCGCACTGTGCCCGCGTGGTGGAGTATGGCTCGCACCACCTCATGGTTGAGGTGAGGCCTTTGCTCAGCAGTGGGACGTATATAGGCTGATGATAGATTAAGACTGATATGATTGCATAGGTTAGGATAAAATAAAATAAATATGCAGTTGATTTTTGAATCACAAGTTTTACTGGTAATTTTATGCTACTTTGTAACATTAATGTCGCTTGTTGATTACCTATCTATTGTGTTCAACTAGGTTAAGACTTTTTACAAATTTCGAAATTCGCAAATTGTAACGAAAATTACTAAAATATGAGCAAGAGTTAATCACGTCACGAGCACTTGAATAAATATTGATAATTACAACTAAGTACGTTAAATACAAACTTGAAATAACTTGACCAATATGACAGGCTATTTGGTACAGCTAATAATTTTTAAGTGTTCATTATAATTGCGTCCAAGTTACGAACAATAAGGCGAATTTAAAATATCTCGAGTCCGTAAATCTCAGTTGTCTTACATAATAGGACCTTTAAAGGTCAGATCGTTATCTGTAATCGATTGGATTAAGTTCCAGGGGCTACTGTGTAGCACGAAATCGATTCAAAAGATTGAAAACACACTTTTCAAACAAAACAAATTCTTCCTTGCCACGGTTAAACAGGTCGGTTTTGTAAGTTTGTCTGAAACGTATACCATGAGTACTGATGCAAATTTTTTGAGGTTTGGTTTCAAGTTCCCTCCTGGGAACCTCCAATTTTTTTATTCTTTTTTTTGTATAAAATCTTAATGGAGTTAACAGAATACATCTACTTACCAAGTTTGGACAGTGTAGTTCCTATTGTTACTAAAAATGTGGCTGTGACATACGAACGGACAGACAGACAGACATGACGAATATATAAAGGTTCAGTTTTGTTATCTTTTGGCTACAGTACCCTAATAAAAAAGTTTAATTTTCACTTTAATAATACAAACAAAAAAAAATCGTCCAATGAAATAAAGTCGGTATACGCGCGAAAGTTTTACGTGACAACGACTCTGAGTGTTAAAATAATTTTAATGTGAATATTCATTCGTATAACATGAACCGGTGTGTATGCCTATCTCTCTCTCTCTCTCTCTCGCTCTGTCTCTCTCGCGCGAAACGTGAGCGGAGCAGCGTAACGCAGTTTCTTGAGGTGTCACCCGGCAAACCAATTTATAAGACGTTGTCACGTCAAAAGTTGAAAATAGAAATATCGTCGTACGCAGTAAGACCCCAAGTCCGGTCCGACTTTTGACCTGCGACTGTTTATTGCAAGTTTCGTTTAAAATTAATGTCTCGGAATTATTGGCGCTAATTAGTCGGTTAGGGTTAATGAAGCAGGTGTTATTAAAAGAGTCTACCTATTTCGTTTTCGATCGACAAGTTAAAGAGTTACAACATTTGTCGTGATTAAAAAAAGAACTAATTAACTTCCTTATATTTTTTGCCAATAGCTTACTATCTTAAGTTATGTTTTATAGAAGTAAGTGCAACATTATTATGTTTTGCTTTGCTTCAAAAGACCTGTAGATCATTACAGAAATAAATTACTATAGTGACTCTAACATTTTGTAAACCAGTTATCGGTCCACCGAAAAATATCAATTTAGCTTTTTTTAATTATCGTGATTAAAATACAGTGATCATAACAATTATGTTCATCACATTTACTGGCTTTCAACAAGAGCGAGAGAAGAAAGAGAAAGACAGCGTAATTCGAGAAAAAAATTAGAAAAATTCTTATACCTCCATATTTCTTATTACATATCCCTTCGCTCCAGTCCCTTCCCTTCCCTTCAACTCTCCATCCCCCGTCACACTTCTGGCTTTATGTCTAATTCCTTCACTCTCACTGCTACTCGACTTTGAAACGGACTCCCTAAGGAAATCCAGCGGTCGACGTCGAGATTGTCCTTTAAAAGGTCACTGCAGTCCCACTACAGGTATGAACTGTCTCTCCTGTCTCAGTGACACTGTGTTCTTACCATGTGTACCATCCTTATCATATATACGTAATAATGTATGTCTATGATTTTTTATGTTTTTTTTTATTTTATGTAAGTAATTAGTTTGTTTGTTCATAAATGTATTTTTTACGTAAATAACTTCAGTTAAATTGTTTGTTTTTTCCTTTCACTTTATACGCACCGCCTGAATTTTCTCTGCTTGGTCCTATGGTTGACTGGTAGAGAATGCCTTCGGCATTAAGTCCACCATTGTAAACATGTTTGTGCGGAACTTAAATAAAATAAAATAAATGATTATTATAATATTAAATTATCATTTCATTTCAAATAAGTCGGATATCATCTATGGAACGGTGTTCAACACTGTCAATTTTATTTTATTTTCTTGCAAAGCAGGTTATGTTTCCTCAATAATGGGTTTTTTTGGGTTCATTAATGGGCTTTTCGTTTATTTACCTTCAGTGTGTAATACCCTCATTATGCTTGTAACATACGACTTTGTTTAATCTCAACATTTCTATCGAGGCTATTGTTATGCACACACATGACCAGTGTAACTTGGCCTGCTACTTAGGTACATTTACAACAATATTCTACAGTTATATGGCTCAGTGATTTTGGTTTACCGATCGTATCGAGAACGATTGCGGGTTCACTTCCCTGTTTATGCTAAGTGTGAGATTTCACTGAGGTTAGCAGTTTAGTTCCTAGCAAGTGCATAATTTATTATTTAGCAGGCGCAGGCTGTGGGAACCTACAATTTAATTTAAACGACGACCGCTTGGTGCAGTGGTCCACAGGTCGGACTTCTAAAACCAAGGGTCGCGGGTTCGATCCTCGCACAGTACAAGCATAAGTGTGCATGTACTGCATATGTGTGTTTGTACTGGTCTGGGTGTTTTCTATGTATAATATGTATTTATTTACAAAAAGAAGTATATAAGTATGTTTATCCGTTGTCTCGTACCCATAACACAAGTCTCGTAGCTTGATTTGGGACTAGAGAATTGGTGTGATTGTTGTGAAATATTTGTTTATTTAAACCGTCTAAAGTACTTCATACAAGCTCATGTTTAATTTTGAATTGCATAGTTCTTAAAATCGCTATCTTTTGCGAGAAACTCTCAAAAGGCAAATTAGGGAAATGAGATCGGTTGAGAAGTTTGGGGGAGACCTTTCCTCAGCATTAGGATGAAATATGTTAGAAAATTAAAAATAAGCATTTCGATGACGATATAATCTCATCATGACATGACAGAAACGACCTCAAATACAAATACAAATGCGTTCATTTGCGTATTTTGGGTGTTACATTAATAGATATAAACATATTTTATAAGAAAAGATAAAACTATCTAGGGAACGTACTTCAAGCGTAAGTTATTATCATTATATGTAAAATACGCTTCATCATCATCATTATCAGCCAAGGGACGTCCACTGCTGAACATAGGCCTTCCCCACAGTTTTCCACATAGACCGATCACAAGCGGTCTGCATCCAGTGTGATCTTGCGATCTTCACAAGGTCGTCTGTCCATCTTGTCGGTGGTAGCGCTGCGCTTTTGGTCGAAAGGTCTCCAATCCAGAACTTTTCTGCCCCAACGGCCATCAGTTCTTCGCGCTATGTGCCCTGCCCATTGCCACTTGAGCTTACTGATTCTTAAGGCTATGTCCGTAACCTTAGTTCTTCTACGTATCTCCTCATTTCTGATTCAATCTCTTAGAGAAATACCGAGCATAGCCCTTTCCATCGCTCGTTGTGTTATCTTGAGCTTCTTTATAAGGCCCATAGTTAGAGACCATGTTTCGGATCCGTATGTCATCACTGGTAACAAA
The DNA here is from genome assembly GCA_963921415.1 of Pyrausta despicata. Taxonomy (NCBI): domain Eukaryota; kingdom Metazoa; phylum Arthropoda; class Insecta; order Lepidoptera; family Crambidae; genus Pyrausta; species Pyrausta despicata. The sequence goes on along the minus strand of OY992848.1, from coordinate 2,432,997 downwards.
ATACGCTTGCTTTTGTTTATTCCAAATAAGATCTAAGTAATAAAACGCCAATAAGTAAAGCTTTAAGATAAAGGAGCTTAAAAATAGCATCGTCAGACAGACCGAGAATCGCGGGCTCACCAGTCATAAATAATAAAACCATTTACGTTTTAAAAGACAATGCTAACCACAGCATTTCGGGATTGAGCCTTTGAGTGTCGGTAACGTAAGTCGAAACAGTAGGCTCGCATCTAACGGTGAGACATGTAAACGGGTTCTTAACTCCGTACAATAAATGCACTGTTAGGTCACCATACAAACAAAAATAAATGGATAATTACACGCAGGTAGACCTTTGACCACGGACGCTGAAAAGGGTCCTAAACGTCAGATTAAAACAAGATGTAAATAAATCGCGAAATAATCTGAAAAAAGTGTAAAGTAAAAAAAAAGTGTAAGTGTAAAGTGTTTAATTGTTATTTTGACAGACAAGATATTAATTGAACGTGATGGAACGACGTTTTAGAAAAAGATGATCTGCTTGCTCTTTGTCTAAAATCAATCATTTTAGTACCTTGATTCAATTTAAAAATAAAAAATACGGTTAAATTGATAACCTCCTATTCTTTGTGAAGTCGGTAAAAAATTGGATTTAAGTATTTTGTAAGGACAAAGCATCGTGAAGCTTAGCGACGATCCGATGGAATGTATGTTTTTTTTATATTGAAGCTCTTCAACGCACAATGTATTTTAGTTATGTAGTCATCATATCTGCCGATTGACGCCCACTGCTGTGTATAGACAAGACCTCCCCCAAGGATCTCCACCGCATTTGGTTTTGCGCTTCTCGCATCCAGCGGCTTTGCGTGATCTTCACCAGATCGTCAGTCCCCCTTGTAGTCCCCTTGATTATATACATGACAAAGACATATGGAAATATTTGAATTGTAACAATTACAATTATTGTAAATCAAATTTAAAAAGAGGAAATGACAATAGTGACTGAGTTTCTTGTGCCGCTTCTTCTCAGTACTGGTCCAAATTATCCCGAAGCGGTGGTAGGGTAACTTTATATGTTGGGACGTGTAAAAAGTGTTACTTGTGAGTCTATTTACAAAAATAAATTGATTTTATTGATTCATTGTAGGACGCTTGCCCGCGGATTGTCATCCGGCACACGGTCGCCACTTGAGAACCTTTCCGCCCCAACGGCCTTCGTGATAAAGCCTTATACAGCTGCTTCTCAATACTTATCAACAAAATGATCCTACTGCAAGCTTCACATGTTGCAGCGTAATTCTGTTTCGCTGTAACGTTAATATCAGACCACTATCTCTTCGTCCCGAGCCACGGAGGAGATTATCTTCTCTCCTTAATTTCGCTTTTAAGTATTAAAATAAGGCGGAGTCTTCAAATGTTCCCGGAACGACATTATTTCCATTAAAAATTTAACAATAAAAGGCCCTCGGCCTATCTCGAGTTTTTGACCGAACATAACAGATATTATGTTTTGGTTATTTTATCCGAAAACTTCGGGGCTCGGCGTTTCGAATTAGCATTTTCTCTGAACTTGGAATAAAGTTGCAATATCTTATTCTTCGGCAATAATTTTGGTTATTTAGCTATATCTCTACTTATTATTAGATTATAAAGAATGAAAATTTTGATGTGATTGATATAATATTTTAAATGAAAAATAAAAAAAGAATTTCAAGCAAGAGCTATAACTAATAAATTCTGTGAGACGCACATACTGTTAAGGCATTTTAGGCGTTATTTATTTCTGTGATACAACCATTATTGTATGAGTAATTATTTTTATTCACATGATTCATTTAATTTGTTTCTAGCCACTTCTTTATTTGCATGAAGCAAACATTTGTCACCGATGAGACAATTCAAACAAATACACGTTTTGTATACTCAATTTCTATATTGAAAATGAAACAACATTACCTAATTTTTGCACAAAGCCTAATTAATAAATAAATAAATAAAACCTACTTATTTTGTTTACGTACTCTTAATTATAAGTTGATAGGTACATAGTCTGATACCATCACTCAAAAATAAGGTACATGGTAAAAATCTCGTGAAATTCTAATGTTGGTGGCCATGAAAGTTTAACACAAGATAGTATGTAACATTATTCATTAAAAAAAAAAAGTTTTTATACTTATAACAGCAATTTAAACAGCTACTAGCTCTTATAACATCTATTTCACACACCACCTCTTATCAGATGGCCACCGTGTGAAGATGCACAATTAATGTGGGCGTTAGTTTTTATAGAGCTTTGTGCTGCATAAGGGCGCTTGTGGCGTACACTATCACGATATTCACCATATAAGGCCGGAGATGGATGCTGAGGCGTTAAGAAGGCTTGTTTTGAATTTGGAGGTCTACTGTGAAAGCAGACGAATTGTTGTGCAATTTCGACGGAACGATTAAGACTCATGTTGAGAACACTGATATTATACAACTAGTGGCCGCCCGCGACTTCGTCCGCGTGGAAAGCCTTTATCTTAAAAATTCTTTATGAATTGTAGCCTATATGTTATTCTGATGTATAAGCTATATTGTGGTAAAGTTTCATTCAAATCCATTCAGTAGTTTTTACGTGAAAGAGTAACAAACATCCATACATCCATACATCCATACATCCATACATCCATACTTACAAACTTTCGCCTTTATAATAGTAGTAGGATGTCTTGCGTTGACAGGTTAACATATTCATACGGCGGGTCTATGACCTTTCGTTTTTTTATCGCCTACGAAGGTTTTAATCAATGATTTTTTGCATACTCTGAATAAACAAAGTCTGACAACCTGACGACGAAAGACATTTATAGTGCCCTCAGGCGTTAAGTCCACCTTTTGTACAAATTTTTTTTGTGCAAAAAGGTTATTTATCAGCTGTAGTGTGTAACGTGTAACGATAAATACTTATTTTTACCATTCATCGAACTTTGAGGTCACAGATGACTAATTAGTGTCGTGGTATGCTGTCAATGAGCTGCTACGTCGTATATTGAGCGAGGATCATTTTCGCGCGCTTGTTTTTTTTTATTTTTGTGTTTCAAATGAATAAATTCTGAAAAATTCTCAGAATAGCCCATTATGGCGCTAGCAGTGTCTTTTTTTTAATGTGAATTTTGTATTTTTGTGTTTCAAATAATTAAAATCTAAAAATTCTCAGATTAGCGACAGTATATCGCCGACTCCTTGCAATAGATGGCCGCTGACCTACGTTTAAGGAGCGGTTCCGAGACGGACCACAGTGCAGCGACTGCAGTCAAAAATGCAATTCCGCACTGCTTGGCCTGCCACAATGACATGTTTACGATGGCAGTGACGTGCGGCGCCGCATCGCCTACATTGCCCTACGGTCCGTGTTGGAATGCTTCCTTATCGCAAGCTGTTGCCGATACAAGATACTTTTTATTGAGTTAAAGAAATATATAAATAATTATATATATAAATATACAACAACATCACATACATCTGACTCCGTGGTAAGTAGCTTAAGCACTTGTGTTACGGATATCAGAATCAATGGGAAGGGAAATGGGAGTGCTTATTTCAAAAACGTACTGTCTTTCAGAGTAGGCACTTTAATGTCGTGACCACGTCGGCAAAGACGTATTTGCATTCAGTTTTGCGGTTGGAAACTGCAGATTGTCATGGCAATTTTAGGCGGGAATATTGTTAGAGACCGCCATGTTGGTCTAGGGGCAAAAACTTCACGACTCATCTAAGAGATCTTTGAGATTTGGGTACTGTTAATTTTGCAAGCTTAGTCATAGAACTGAGTTAAGAAGTTAGATTTATTGAATGATTTTATTTTTAGTCATTTGTCCGTCTCCATGCGTTACAAGGGCATAAAGGGCATAAAATGATCAAAGTAATAAAATAAAACAAAAATTATAGAATACCTAAAAGTAAACATGCAAGTTAACAATCAAGTAAGTTAACAGCAATAACGAGTAGCATAATCCAACAGCTAAGTTCCAATATTATTCTAATACACACTCCCCAATTAAACCGGCAAGAGCGAACCGAATTGAAATACAGTTTCGCATTCCGAAGGAGCGTTGGATCCCTGCGGAGCACTACATCACAGCAGCCAGCCAGTTCATTAGCATTTAAATTAATTTTATTTCATTTTAATATGGCCGCCACGTGGTGAGACCGTAGGGACGAATTAAAACGAATGAAAAACGTGGAAAATTTGTAGGACAAACATATAAATGACAATTTTTTTTGCGTATCGGCGGAGGATCAGTGTTGTGAGCAAGTAAAAGTTTATTTGGTTTCTTAGTTTTCTGAAGATGAGGTTGACTATGTAAAACTTGAACTGAATTGACTATTATACTCGAATTAATTATAGACTAAAAGCCTAAAAGCACACACTTAGCATCTTTATAAAAGTGACGTTAACCGAAATCTCGTAAACTTGCACAGAAATATAAAAAACTCATCTTCTGATGTTTAGTATCAGACAAGCTTTATGGATTATTAAAGGTACAAAAATCCACGCAATTATTTAATTCAATTACCAATAGATGAGTCAATCTAAAGTCAAAATTAACTAAGTCTCATTAAAAATACAAACAAAAAATGTCACTTGTCACTATGACAACGTCAACTGTCATCTTTGACAGCCGGCTCACTTGCTTTTTTCGCTCTTGGGTGTTTCGTTTATGAGTAACTGTGATAGCTAGAAGAACAATTAAATCTGCTGAAATCTCCATCGCATTTATCATTTTTCACGATTATTTCCAACAAACACAATACCATCCAATTATGTATGTATTTAACACTTAGTTGGCAAATAAAAGAATATGAATATGAATATGAATCACCATAAAAATTTAACAAAGAAATAACATAAGAAATCTATTAAGTAAGGTGGCCAGCACGCGAAGTTAAACACTGCGGTATGTCATGCGCGTGCAATACGGGTGGTTCTGCAACAAAAATGGGTAGCCTGATATGCTTGCCTCTGTACTTGAGTACTCATCAAGCAGTCAGGAGCACGTGACTCTTTCACAGAAAGAAATAGCTTGAAATTCTGTTTGATAAAAAAATATGATAATTACACACTGTCTAGTTTCTTTGTGACTTGAAGACAAAAGAAATGTACTTCAATTATTATTTTTGATTAAAATAACCAGTTCATGATGCTCGTTTCACTGATGTAATTATAAGTCGAAATTGCTTAAGCTTTAAAAGTTTTTTTTGGTGTTGTGTCATTGAAGAGTTTCTTACCAAATGAAATATAACTTATTATTAAAATAAACAACCGTCAATTTAGGTCTTTTAAGTAATTTGAAAAAAAAAACTAGCTTCCCGCGTTCCATTTGGCTTCAAATATATTAAGCATGTCATTGTAGCTTAAATATGTTTAAATATGTTCATCAGAGATAACGTATGATTTTAATGTTTAAATCGGGCTATTAGTTTCGGCTCCTATTCAACTCAAACAAAAAAAACACACACACCAAAATCTTTTCTCTTTATAAAATTCATTGTGTAGTTCATGTAAAACAAGCGTATTATAAGATGACATTTACAATAACTTTTACTCAGTTAGATCAGAAATGAAGATAAAAGAAAACAGGTTACTAGAATAGGCTTCTTCACCCGAAATGGTGGGCAAATCTTGTTCGAAAACGCCCGCAGTATGCAAATGAACCGGACCGTCTGTCGATGTTCTGTCCAATTGAGGACTTGGACCACTTCCAGCACCTCCACTCTCTAAGCCTAAGCCGTTCTCCTCAGATTCGGATGAAACCATCCCTGTCGCTCTTACAAGCGTGGCCGTGCGAGCGAACGAGCTGGCCAGACCCGAAAATACGGCTGAAACTTTAAGGACGAAAGCCTGAGGTCGCGGATAAAAGAATCGCGAAAACATGTAGAAATCTGGAGCTCATTGCAAATGATTGATGGTGATGAATCGTACAGAACCAATGGCAAATGGAGAGTAAATTTTAGTGTTTTCCAACATATACATTGATCTGACTTCGTGGTAAGTAGCTTAAGCACTTGTGTTACAGATATCAGAATCAGCAGTGGTATTACAAATAAACTTAAATAAATACATATAACACCCAGACCAGTACATACAGACATGTTCATGCAAAATGTTTGTACAGTGCGGGGATCGAACCCGCGACCTCTTGGTTAATAGTCAACTTCTTGACCATTACAACAAAGTGGTCGTCGTGGTTTAATTGAAACGACAATTTGTCTTGTCTCGATTTTCTTAACTGCCGAAGGAGCGTAATGTTTTAGTGAATAGTAGACACTCTTGATCATCTTGCTTATTGGGCGATCAGAGTGGCAGTGGGCATTGGGGTTTTGATGCACTTATTGAAATTGTATTGCGTCAGCAATAGTATTGAACGAAAGCTTTCCTTGCACACGAGTATAACCACAAAAATCAAGTACCTTTCACCCTTGAGACTGTTGTAGGTTTTGCAAGTAACTTTTAAATTGTATTGTCAATGCCTCTTAAGAATTTTGACTAAGCAAATCCTGACTATTATGTAGTTGCATGCAGTGTTGGGAATCTATGGTTTAAAGAGAAAAGCCAATTTACTGGTACTTTTCCGACCGGATACCTACATATTCAAGTATCGTGTGTGATCAAATACATGCAAAAGCTATCTTGAATGGAAAAAGCTTCCTATTAATTTACCAAAAAGCTTTATTGTGATAGTTTTGAATGTTAATTCGCCTGATATGAATGTATATTTGTCGCTCGTAATCTGTCGAAGCGTCAACATCTCCTGAGGATGCCACGTGTAGTGGCGAAACGCGTCGAGTGTTTTGTTGGTGTCAGTGTTGTGATTCCCGGTGCATCTTCTTTGTCACGTTGTGAGTTGTATTGTAATGAGACATCCAGCTCTAGTTTTTCAAGCCGTTACAGTTAGATGTATTTGGATTCCTGTGCTGGCGTCATTTAGTGGAAATTTAAAGGAAAATAATTCTTTTTTCAGCTTTAGTCATGGATTTCCGCAAAGTAACGCCTGATTACATCGTTAATTCAACATCCAAGTATGTCTTTTGAAAGTAGGAACCTAATCTCCAGACAAAAGCATTAGGATATTGTCTTTGGAATGAACTAGCAATTGAGACACGTGAAGATTTGTTCGCTATTGGTTCATGGCCTTGGTAATATTACACTTAGGATAAACCACGCCGACGGAAAATGCCATAAAGATTTGAAAACTAGGCTCGTTTCAGGTGACGTAAGGAGAACAACTAAATCAGTTTATGTACAAAGGATCTGTGCAGTTTATTTGCAACAAGCTACCTATTTGCAATGAAATGAAAATACAATATGTACGTGGGCTGTCAATGTAAGCAATGTTGGCGGGCAGAGTATCGTTTTTTAATATGATGATCACGCGCTCTTTTTGCTCTTTATCTGCCAAAACCTAATACACAAACTTCAAATGTTAGGTGTGATTAGAAAATGACCATGACACAATGATCACGCGCTCTATTCGCTCTCGATCTACCAAAACCTTTTTTAACAAACTTTAAATGGCATGTGTTATTAGAAAATGATTTTTAACAACACACACACACACAGCACATTTTTTCAAATGTAAGTTTCAAAAGCGACGAATGATCTAGCAGTTATTTTAATTTTAACAGATGCCAAGTGCAAAGTATTAAGAAAGGCATTCAAATTTATTTCTCCGATTTTCGATTTATCTTTTGAAAAGTTTTTGGCAGAAAACTGCTTAGCTGTATAAAAAATTTATGCTTGTGATGAATATCCAAAGGTGTAGTTTGTTGAAAGTTCCATTACTGAGAATTCGTTTATTGCTATTACATACTAATATTGGGTTGTTCGTAAAACGGATACGACGACCTTATTGTGTTGTTCTTGTCTGGCCTAGTTCGTTGGGAAGTTCATATTAATATGGAAAAATAATAATATGGTACCTACGATATAACTTTATGGAATTGATAAGTACTAGTGTAGGTTTTAATGTGAGTACAAAACGCAGAAGCTTAGAAATAACTTTAAACAACACCAAATTATTAAGAAGTTAAGGTGGAAGGTATAATTTTTTTTTTGAATAAGTAACAAATTAAAGATATTGGTTTCATGAAAGTTTACCTTTTTTTCATTTGCACATTATTCGTTGTTAGTTAAAAACTGTTATAACCCCTCTTTCATCCCTAAAACACGAGCAAAACTACAGGTGTGAGTTAGTTTTCAAAATTTAAACAAACATGACCATCAGCACCACGCATACACACCACTAATGACGTCACGCCCGCGTTGTTACGTCATAACTTGACAAAATATGGCGCACATATAAGTGTACGTTGTTTTGAATTTTCCCAAAAGTTTCCGGCAAGTAGGTCACTTCACCACGTTTCTTGGTACGGTCGAGTGCAGAAGTTTGCTAGTTATTTTTTTTGGGGTCGAAAGTGGACATGTTTTTTTTTGCAAAATATCAAAATACGTCAGTGCCCTTTATGAGCAACTTACGTGCTTCCGTTCAAGAGCTGTTACTTGAAGCCTCGCTCGATATTCTAGGAAATTATGACGTGAATCAAATCTTATTCGTTTTTGCAATCTTTTCTTAGCCGAACAGCCTATTGGCCAATGACGTCTGTCTCGTTAATATGGTAGGTTTTTTTTTACTATAGACAAACCGCTATTTGTGTAGCGTGTAAGAAAAGACGTATCTATAATCAGCTTAAACATACACATTTCCAAGTATTTTTTTTATTTCATATTGGTGGCTTGATGAAAAATGCTAGCTGTTTGAAAAGACGTATCAAAATTAAAATAATGTTTATCAAATGAAAAGACGCATTTGCCTGGTTATAGGGGTCGTGTTTTCTCATTTATTTAAAATTTAATTATCTCATTATTTCAAATTATTTTCATTTATTTTAAATTTTAGGTACATAACCATTTTACTTTAATTTTTTTTGTCTGTATGTGCACCGCCTGTATGTTTTCTGCTTGGATCTGTGGTTGACTGGTAGAGAATGCCTCCGGCATTAAGTCCGCCACTGTACACAAGTTTGTGCAGAAGATTTTTAAATTTAATTTATTTCGAGACTGACTGTACGAGGTGAGACATAAATCAAGAGCAGTCTGCGAACATTCGTCGTGTAACTCCAAACTTTTACTTGTTTAGTTTGAAGCTTTCCGTTGGTGTACAGGACTTTTTTGCAACAAACAAGTACGTACAATTACTTGAATCAATATATCATGAACCATGTGCTTAGTTTGTTCGATACGCTCCTAAAACTGTATTACAATTTCTAATGCGCTTTTTAAAGAGATTTTTACTTCTTATTTTCAACAAGTATAACATAACATTACCAGTCTTAAAGTTTAATGTAAAGTACGGAACAGATTAAACACATTATCCACTTTTCTGGTAAAACAAATGAAAAGCCTCAAACACAAGAGTCACTAATTAAAATGTTCTTAAAATTCCGAGATGTTGAAACGAAATAGGCCTCTTGTGTAATATAAATTGTTTCAAATTAGGTAATGAGCACACTTGGCTCTCTAGCTAATGTACAACAAAACACCAACCTTCAGAAGCACTTAGGCCGTACAAACATTTGTGCTTGTCACGCACAAAATAAAACAAGCACACCAAATGATAATTCGATATGGTGGCACTGTCATACAAAGAAACATTCTTCTTTTGTCGAATTGTCTACATTAAACTCTAGACCAAATCACTATTTTTTTGTCGCATGAAATACTCTGTCTTTTGTCTAGTTTTTTAATGTCATGTTCCAAGTCTATGTTGTTCTTTTTGTCTGACAGTAAGTCAGTCAAGTAGCCAGTATGCCGGGTCACCGTGAAAACTGGACGCCGCGACAATAGAGCCCCCAAAGGCTCTGTGAATGCCCACAGATAAAAAATTGAAACAATCCACAGACAGTGGAAAAACTTACTCGGAAAATGGGGTGATAATAATAATAGTCCTCCTGTCTGATTTCGACCACGGCGGCCAATTATGGTGCACAAGGGTGAGCGCAATACACAGGTGCACTCACTGTTCCATAACTCTCAAAGTTCTGTGAGACGGCAATCCAACATGACCGGAGTGAGATCAGGCGCAGGACCAACGGCTTAACATGCTTTCCGAGGCACGAGGGTGAAACACCACCATCTTCCCGACTACGAGCTGTTTTTGAGAAATTCATGACAGAAAATCTCAAAAACCATTTTAACTCGATCTGGGATTCGAACCCAGAACCTCTCGGATGTAAGGCGGAAACAGACACCAACGACGCAGTATGGTGTGATAGACGCTTAGGGTAAGGGTGGCATCTGGTTCGTTCGTAGTGACCAGTGCGACCACGATGCCAGAGCGCGACCCGCTATTGAAGGCAGAGTGGTCGCGGGGGATTTGTGAGTGCTACTATCATACAATTCGGTAAATCCATACTAAAGCAGCAGTTGCGACCGCCGCGACCGCAACTCGTGACGTCACGCGACCCAGTTTGGATCTGACCAGATGTTATTTTGCGTGTGAATCACGAACTCGATGCCGTTTGTAGATGCTGTTAAGTTTTGGTATATCTTAAGCATGACATTTACGTATGAAACTTTGTACGGCGAGGCCATTTACTTAAATGATGACGTAAGAATAATTTGACCTTGGCTAAGATTACATGACGATTGTACTCGTAAGTTTCTCTTAATGTGTGTTTGTTTGTAAATACCTAGGTTTCTTCCTAAACCAACACGGTATTGTTGATAGCGCGATAACTCGTTGGTTCTATTGATGTATTCTAAATGAATGTTTAGATAATTTTATTGACAAAGCAATCATCGCCGATCCCATGGCGGAACTACGAGTAAACGCAAAATATACCTTTGCAAATTAAAAATTGACGCCCAAAGGTTCTCTCGAAGCGGAATAGATTACAGCGAAAATCCGAGTATTCAATTATCGTATTGTCGGCGACTGTGTTAACATGCAAATTGGTTCATTCGAAAATTTTGTGAAGCCCGTCCCTTTTGGTAATGGGAAATGGGCCCTTTCCGTTAGGGTTGGCCAAGAATTTGCAGTTTTGTCAGTTTGACCACTTTGCTGATTAGAGGAGGTTGTTTTTATTACAATACGATAGAATCATCATCGTGACTGCGGTTAACAACCTTAGTGATAATACAGTTATTTATTTCTGCAAATAGGGGAATAGGGGGGCACTTTTACAGGTTCGATAAAACCCCACCACAGCTTCGGGATAAATTGACTGTCCAAGTGGACAGTTTTAGTGGCAGCTCATGATTAGGTTTCAAAGTCTGATGATGAAGCCGGAAGATAGGCACTAGCACTCCATGATGAAATATCGTATCATAGCCGTATTTGAACTTGTAAGAATGGTCTTGTAATGGACTTTGACCACGATTAGGTTTCAAGGTCTGAATACAATAATATGGTACTGTCGAGCTGATCTGATGATGGAGTTGGAAGATATGAGCGGGAAGCATGGAGCAATTTTACACGTCCAATAAAACCCCACCACAGCTTCGGTACAAATTGACTGGTCAAAATGGACAGTTTTAGTGGCAGCTCAAGTAGACTACTTTTTTTCTTAACCGATATAACATACGGTAGGTACAGACTGTACCGTCTGTTGGGTGAGCACGAACATTATCGTAACGTATTCGTGTCGTCCAAACGTCAGAAACTTACAGTTTCCCCATACAAATTGATAAGTTAACCAAAGGGTAACGCTACGAATACGTTACGATAGTTGTTCGTGCTCACCCCACTGAAGTTCTACAAACAGTCATACTTCAAAGATTAATTGAGCTAGTTTTACCATTATTTCTAAACATAGATAGTAATAGTCTGTAAATAAATAGCTGTAATACTTAAATTGTAAAAAAATTGTAGCTGTTTAAAGTTGGATATGAGCAATTTTTTACTTTAAAAAAAATAGAGGATATGTCATATTCTTTCAAGTGTATTGTCCCTTACACAAAATGTTTCAATTAAATTATCAGTTGAAAGCGGAGCAACCCTTTTTCAGTGGGTCCAGTCTTTTGTTTTGTCTTCAGATTTGTAAATTATTCGGCGTAGTTAAATCGATAGCTTGGACTTCGTGTGTTGGGACACTTTGTAAATATGCGGCCTACTGGGATTTGTGAAATGTAGGAATGGGCGGGAAGGGGTGAAAATGTACATTGTTTCCGGTTTTTACCGGATTCAAATTTGGTAACTGTGCTAATTTTAAAATTTTATAATGGCCTTTCTAAAATGGTCCACTTAATGTAACAAGAAACACCAAAAAGTTTGTCTTTAAAACGCAGAGCGAGTAAAAACTAATTTTTAAGTGTAGAATGGTTTTGAGATTTTATGTTTTCAACTAGGTTATTATGACTTAGATAAATATATTCGTTAACAAAGATCAATATTCTTGTGTTTCAGTAATAAAGGTAAAAAAAACTCCCGACATGCGCCAGGCAAACAACTGGTGAGCTTCAATGGGGGGGTGGATTTTGAACAGCTACTGCTAAAAACTGCCGTGATTACTTTATCTTTCGTTTAAAAAAACCCTCACTGAAATCGGTCCATTTCTTTCGGAGCTACGATGCCACACACAATTAGTTAAGGGGTCATAACTTATGACTACTAACTTTGTTCTTTTCTCGTCGGGGGTTGAAAAAAGAATTTTGGCTCTCCCATAGTAAATCGATCAGCTGATTGGCTATTTTGTATAGAAGGTCCGATTTTTTTGAGATTTTGACCTAGGTATCTTTGGGAACGTTGTGCAGTTTTCCGGGCACAACAACACCCTTCAGTTATTACGGGGTTTTTTTGTAACACCTTGTATATTTCGAGCTTTCAATTAATTACTTAGCGTTGATTGTAGTTCATTTAATAATTGTGTACTTTCTCGTGAAGATAAATTAATGTATTTTTTTATTCTTTAGATGTGTTAAAGTTTGCCTACTAATGATGTGCAACACATTTAGTCTTTCAAAAAAAACAGCCAAGTGCGATTCGGGCTTGAATGAAGGGTATGCAAAACGCAGTATAAGCAGAACTTTTTATTCAATTTGTACAAGTAAAATTATAAAAAAGAGCCAGGCTACATATTAGTTTGCCGCAACAACTTGATAGTCGCGAGCGATTAAGCTGTCACACGCTTTCGGTCGCGAGTTGCGGCGACAGTATGCCACATAATATGCGCGATGGTGATATGTATGTATTAAAATATATGGTATACCATGGCAATAGCGCTGAGTGGAAGACAATTTAGTTATAATGAAGGACAAGTGTAGTTATTTTAGTTTTAAAATAAACTTAGTTGTCATCCTGTGTCAATTTTTGAGAGTAGTTAAATGCGATAATTCCGTAACTATGAGAGATATCTGCAACTTTTAAGCTGATATTCAAAGTTATCAAGTATTTTGAAATAAAACCTTTTTTCTTTAAGTAAAAACAGATTTTTACTATAAATTTCCAGTTAAATAAGAAGAGTCAGAACCGCCTCAATTAAATTATCATTTTAAAAAAAACCGCTTCGCAATCCGTACAGTAGCTACAATGCAACAGACAGAAACACACCACACCCCTTTTTTTCTGTCGAGGGCTAAAAATCATAATAAATGTAGGTAATAATACAATTTTAAGCCAATTTTTTGGATGTCTATCGTGTTGTATATAAAAATTGTTCATGGCATTTTATGCATAAGGTTGCGAACGTTCAATAACACTTTAAACATTTTGTATATCACCTGTATATGCTGAGGCGATGATATTGTTACGCCGGTGGGCTAGTGCTAAAACTTTGATCGTGTTTTTCCGTGCCTTGGAGGCGTTTTCAGCAGGCTGAAATACCATTTCAGGCCGTTTCAGAGAGTGCTCTAACACATACTAGTTTATCGAAATTTCACCCAAGTTGCCGTTGTTTTCAGGCGCCTGAAACATGTTTTTAGTCCGTTTCAGGCCACCCTCTATCAGATGACGCCATAACCTGAAAACCCGTTTTCAGGCGTTTTCAGGACCCCTTATGGGCCTTTGAAGCCTACTTCAGTATATGACGTAGTTTTTAGTAGGAGTGAAAGAGATAGCACGATTAGAGAGAGGCAGCTATACTAAGAACATTCCAGAAAGGTGTGACAGAGACAGCACAAGACAAGGATAGCACTATGATGCCGAATATTCGAGAAAGGTCTAGGCTAGGCAAGACGGCATTTGGAAGGATCCCGAACAGTCTCGTACTGGGTAGTAGGTACCTACCGAATATTCGGGAGTCCTTGACGGCCGGTATATAAGGAGCCCGGGAATGCGACCGAGTTTGAGTTTAATTTAGGAAAGCGACGAGTAAACATCGAAGCGAAAACTGCGACAAGAAGATTTTGGAGTGCGATATAAGTGTTTGTGTACTAAGTGTTGTAACGTAAAGTGTGTACAATAAATCCTACTCTACTTCATCGGTTTAGAAGTGCATTTCAATCTAGATCCCACACCCCTAGAACGTAACAATATTATGGTGAGACATAGTAATGACTAGCTGCGCCTTGCGATTTTACCCGTATAGAAACCGTTTTCTAAATATTCCTAAGGAACCGTAAATTTTTACGACGTAAAAATTACCCTATGTGTTATTCCAGGTTATAATCCATCTATATTTCGAATTTCAGCCAAATCGATCCAGTAGTTTTGGCGTGGATGAGTAACAACCATCTATACATACTTACAAACTTTTGCGTTTATAATATTAGTAGGATAGGATGTTTGAATATCAAGTATTTCGTTTCTCTTCCAAGTTACGGAACCTTGAAAAATTTGAAGCCTAGCTATACAAACCAACCCTCAGTCGTCGTGGGTGTAGTAGCTCTATGTCTCAATTAATTACTAAAACTCAATCAAAATGTTCATTATTTTTTTATTTCAACAAAGGGGAGGGAAACACGTCTACTCGGGTTCGCGCTCAGTTTAAAACTAAAAGTGACGCATTATTTAAGCCTTGTCAAAAATTATATGGAACTGAATTTGAACAGTAACAGTCATTTTGTAAGGTTTATTTTTGCTAGTAGAACACAGTTGGTTGGAAATAGCACCCCAGCGCTCGAAGCGTGTTTTTACTACGTTATAATTGAGTTTTTAGATTTTTAAGTGGCTAGCTCCATTGAGATGTATAGCGCAATTTGAGGGGTTTCTCTCATTTCTTAATCAGCTTGTTATTTCGTGTTCATAAACTAGACTCACTGCGAGATTTTCACGCTTATATTAATCTTAGATACAGCTATATAAGTTAAGATTTTGGATTGTTGAAATAAGCTTTTTTTTTAGTTTTACCGGAAAACATTTGCTGGCTTGTTCTGTGCTCACGAAATGTATAACACCAACTCCAACAACAATAAATGAATAAATTACAAGTGTATTATATTTATTAAAAAACGGTTGCCTGTAAAGTCGGTTTTACGGGCTAAGATTTTACGTGACACCGATCATGTTTGAGTGGGAGAGAGACGCAAGGCATTCGCCGGTCCGGCAGGCCTCTCTCTCGTTCGGTGACTCATCGTTACGTTACCGGGCGTTACACTTTTTCATGAGTGACTCCGAGCCGCAACCTAATTTAAGACGTTGTCACGTCAAAAAAATATAACATCCATATTACCAATAAAAATAATTGATTGTTTTTTTTTTATTATAATATAATTTAATGTTTACTTTTATTTATTTATATTATTATATTATATGACACTTATAAGACATTTATTTCTCATAAGTTAACTTTTATATTTAAATTTATATCTTTAAATTATGTTTATTTATATTTTGCATTATTAACAACAATTTGCCTTTCTCGTTTAATTTTCACTGCACCAATTATCTTCTCTCTGCATGACCTTGAAGTTGCTACTAACCAAAAATTCTTTAAGCATTAAGTCAACCCTTTGTACATTTCTTTTGCAATAAAGTTTAAATTAAATAAATAAATACAAATCATACCTAATAATTTCCTCAACGCAAGGTCGCCTAAAATCATTTTGCAAAGATAACTCAAAAATGTAAAATGCGTTCTAATACAGCCAACGCAACACTCATATATGTATATTAAAACGTGAACACGAGAGGTACAATGCTCGTAAATAAACTGGTAAAATTTTTATCACCCTGATTAAGCTGGCTTAGCATTTTATTATGACCGGCTTATTTATGTCCCAGTCACACGTTAATGGAATATATACGTGGAATTTTCATTTTTTGCCGCGTAAAAAATTTTGTGTACTGTCTGTACTATACTTAATTAAGATGGAAGAAGATGGATATTTACTATCTGGCTAATGGATTCGAGTGTATTAAAATATAGGGGAACGGGAAAATGTAGAATTTTGTTATGTGTTCACCTTGTTTTTGATAGGGCTGATTGGTTACGCGGAGAAGTTTCTAATTTTCACTTAAAACTTAACCATTGATACTAAATTCTACTTTACTGAAGAAAAAAAAACTAGAAAAAGAGAGAACCCCGTAAAACTAAGAGAGTTCCAACAACATATCAAATAGTAGTTCTCCTGGCCGATTTCGACCACGGCGGCCAATCTCAACAGAGATCATCCAACTACGCAGGAGATATTATAGTGCACAAGTGTGAGCGCAATACACAGGTGCACTCACTGTTCCATCACTCTCCAAGTTCGGTGAGACGACAATCCGACATGACATGACATATTATCAAATACATGTAACATGAAGCGCTCATTTTTTTTCAATTGCCGACGAAAAAAAGGGGTGTCATTAGTTTGACCCCTATAACTGTTTGTGTTTTTGTTCACGGTGGTTCTTAGCTATGGCTGATTCAAATTCGTTCAGCCGTTGTAGCTGCGTTGAAAATGGTGATTAAAACCAGTTTTTGAATTAATAGATTTGTAGCGCCGCGGGTGTTCTTTCTGTATTTCACCTTATTTTAATCACTATTGTTACGCCGGTGGGCTAGTGCTAAAACTTTGATCGTGTTTTTCCGTGCCTTGGAGGCGTTTTCAGCAGGCTGAAATACCATTTCAGGCCGTTTCAGAGAGTGCTCTAACACATACTAGTTTATCGAAATTTCACCCAAGTTGCCGTTGTTTTCAGGCGCCTGAAACATGTTTTCAGTCCGTTTCAGGCCACCCTCTATCAGATGACGCCATAACCTGAAAACCCGTTTTCAGGCGTTTTCAGGACCCCTTATGGGCCTTTGAAGCCTACTTCAGTATATGACGTAATTTTCAGTAGGAGTGAAAGAGATAGCACGATTAGAGAGAGACAGCTATACTGAGAACATTCCAGAAAGGTGTGACAGAGACAGCACAAGACAAGGATAGCACTATGATGCCGAACATTCGAGAAAGGTATAGGCTAGGCAAGACGGCATTTGGAAGGATCCCGAACAGTCTCGTACTGGGTAGTAGGTACCTACCGAATATTCGGGAGTCCTCGACGGCCGGTATATAAGGAGCCCGGGAATGCGACCGAGTTGGAGTTTAATTTGGGAAAGCGACGAGTAAACATCGAAGCGAAAACTGCGACAAGAAGATTTTGGAGTGCGATATAAGTGTTTGTGTACTAAGTGTTGTAACGTAAAGTGTGTACAATAAATCCTACTCTACTTCATCGGTTTAGAAGTGCATTTCAATCTAGATCCCACACCCCTAGAACGTAACATTTGGTGTCAGAAGTAGGATTGAAAATGCCGATTACTCCGCGAGAAGAAGAGAAGGAGGGGATGCAGACCCGAAGCCGCACCGCTGCTGGAGACTCTGCAGGCACCGCCGGAACGTCAGACACAGCGGTACCAGCTTCAAGGACGCCGGAGATAGACGTCAACGCCATTCTGATCCTCCTGAAAGAACAGGCTAGAAGGCAGGAGGAACAAGCCAAAATCCTGCAACAAGAGCTACGGGTTCAGCAGGAGGAACAGACCAGAAGGCAGGAGGAACAGACCAGAAGGCAGGAGGAACAGGCTAGATGGCACGAGGAACAAGCCAAAATTTTGCAGCAAGAGCTACGGGACCAGAAAGAAGTCCTCCGTGAGGTACTCGAAGTAGCTGCAGAATGGAAAAAGGAGATGGCTGAGGTGCAAGACAAAATTGTGGGCGTTGAAATTAAAGTTGAAAACCACGAGAAGCGCCTCAATGGACTGAACGAAAAAGTGGAGGGCCAGGAGAATCGCCTCCAGAAGTTGGAGATCAAAGTGGCCAACGGCACCACCAGTGTATCAGGTGCACCAGCCACAGGAGGTGAAAAGTTAAAGGTACCTCCATTCGATGGTACCTCTTCGTGGGCCGCATACAAGCTCCTATTCGAGATGGTTGCCGAAGCGAATGGCTGGAGCAAGGATTATGCTAAAACGGCACTGAGTTTGGCGCTGCGGGACGAAGCTCTCACTGTTCTGGAAGCGTTAGGAAAGGAGAAGACATACGACCGTCTTCTTGAAGCTTTAGAGGCACGCTTCGGTGACAGCCATCTAGAGCACGTTTACAGAGCTCAGCTGAAGAATAGGACTCAGGGGCATAATGAGTCGTTACAAAAGTGGGCACTTGAGATAGAGAAGCTCGTCCGGAAGGCGTACCAAGGTTCCGCAGCGACTTTCATCGATGGAACGCTAGTACAGGCATTCATAGATGGGATTCGGGACTTTGAAGTGAGGGCTGCTGTACGGCTGGGACACCATGGGACCTTGAAGGATGCACTCGCCCATGCCCTGGAGGTGGAAGCTGTACGCCAAGACTCAACAAAATCCTTTAGGATGCGCGAAGTTGCGGCCAGGGAGCCGATTGCTCCACCTCGAGAAACTGGGCCTCGATGCTACAACTGCGGGGAAAGAGGACACATACAATCAGGCTGCCCAAAAAGATCTTGGAGGCAACGGGACTCGGACCGAACGGAGAGTGGCCTCTCCGTTCGGTCCGAGTCCCGCAAGCTCTGATAGTTCAGAAGCGGCAGCAGCAGGGAAACGAGTACAAGCCAGGACTGAGGGACGAGTGCTGGCTGGTGGTCAAAATGTCCCAGTTATGATCTCGCAGGCGAACGACGGGAACAGTCTGGCTGTCAAAGGAGAAATTGGTGGAGTACCATGTCACCTTACTATTGACACCGGAGCTTCTCGGACCGTGATCAGTTCTCGACTGCTGAAACACCTGTCCAGGGATCATCTAGTCCGACCAATGCATCTTCAACTGCAAACGGCTACCGGCCAGTACATCTCCGTCCAGGGAGAGCAGGAAGTGTCAGTGAAGATTGGAGAAAAGAAGTACTGGCACAAAGTCATCATTGCTAACATCGTAGATGACTGCATTATTGGTCTTGACTTTATGAGGAAGTACGAGTGTAAGATCGACATGAAAGGAGGCGTGCTGAAATTTGGGGCTTATGAAGTTCCTATGGAAGGTGGAGTGAGTGGACATGTCTTCTGCGCTAGAAGGACTACACTTCAACCGAGATCGCAAGCCCTAGTTCCGGTGACATTGCCGCACGGTGCGAGACAAGGATCTCATTCCTGCGTGTTAATAGAAAAAATGGACGGCAGTAAACCATGGATGTCAGCTCGCACAGTGGTAACGACGTCATCTGCAGCATTTATAAGGGTGCTAAATCTAAGTGACACTCAACACGTCATAAGTAAAGGAACCCTTATGGGAACATGCGAGGCAATCTCTTGGATACGGAGTTGCCATGGGTCGAAAGAGAACAAGTTACAAGAAGAAGTTGTGGAAATTGGAAAGTTATTGGAAAACTGCCAAAATGATCTCACAAAGGAAGAACTTCTTAAGGCACGTAATTTGCTAAAGCGCTATAGGAGCGTCTTCTCTGCACATGACAGTGATATCGGGAGAACTGGAGTAGTGCAGCACGAGATCGACACCGGAGATGTCATGCCTATTCGACAACGACCGCGGCGAGTTCCAGTAGCTCGAGAGAAGGAAGTGGAAGACATGATCAAGGAAATGAGGAGAGATAAAGTGATAGAACCGTCGACAAGTCCTTGGTGTTCTCCAGTAGTCTTGGTGAAAAAGAAGGATGGAACCATGAGATTTTGCGTAGACTATCGTCGACTCAACGATGTGACTAAGAAAGACAGTTATCCATTGCCTAGGATAGATGACACTTTGGACACTCTGCATGGAATGAAATGGTTTTCCACGTTGGATTTGAAAAGTGGCTATTGGCAAGTGGAAATAAAAGACAAGGACAAAGAGAAAACAGCCTTTTCAACCGGTAAAGGACTTTGGCAGTTTAATGTAATGCCGTTTGGATTGTGCAACGCACCAGCAACGTTTGAGCGGTTGATGGAGCAAATACTGGCTGGTCTCCTGGGTGATACGTGCCTAGTGTATCTGGATGACATCATAATTGTAGGCAAAGATTTTGATGACCACCTCAAGAAGCTGGAACAAGTTTTGTCCAAGTTGCGCGATGCTAACTTAAAACTAAGTCCGAAGAAATGCTCATTCTTCAAGCGCAAGGTTAACTACTTGGGACATGTGATTTCATCAGATGGCATCCAGACAGACCCTGAGAAGATAAGTGCAGTTAAGGACTGGCCGACACCGAAAGACAAGACAGAAGTACGTGCCTTCTTGGGACTTTGCTCGTACTACCGACGATTTGTAAAGAACTTCTCAGATATAGCAAAGCCTTTGCACCAGCTGACAGAAGAGAAAAGACAATTCAACTGGGATGATCAGTGTGCAGCAGCTTTCTCAGACCTCAAACAGAGACTTTGTGAAACACCGATTTTGGGATATCCAGACCCAGAGGACGAGTTTGTTGTTGACACTGATGCAAGCAATACTGGCATTGGAGGAGTCTTGTCACAGAAGAAGGGTGATCAGGAAGTTGTGATCGCCTATTTTAGCAAGTCGCTATCGAAGCCGGAGAGAAACTACTGCGTCACTAGGAGAGAATTGCTGGCAGTCGTCAAAACTCTGCAGCATTTTAGTAAATACCTGCTTGGACGCAAGTTCCGAATAAGAACTGACCACGCTGCTCTAAAGTGGTTGTTAGAGTTTAAGAACCCTGAGGGTCAGGTGGCACGCTGGATCGAACAACTGCAGGAATATGACTTTGTCATCGAACATCGCAGTGGAAAGTCACATGGCAACGCAGATGCCCTCTCTCGAAGACCTTGTCCTGATGATTGCAAACACTGCTTAAGGCAAGAGGGGAAGGACTGCGTGAAGATGTTGAGGACAGACACTGTTAGCGAAGAATGGAGTGATGAAGCAATGCAAGAAGCACAACAGGAAGATTGCGATGTAAAGCCCATTTACGATTGGATCAACGCTGGGGCGCCCAAACCAAGGTGGTGTGAGGTAGCTCCGATGAGTACCGTGACAAAGAGCTACTGGGCGCAATGGGAAAGTCTGGTTATGCACAATGGCGTACTGTGCAGGAAATGGGAGTCAGAAAACGGAAAGGATGCTCATCTTCAAGTGGTTGTACCAAGAAAGAGAGTTAGCGATGTTTTAAGATCCTTTCACGACGGCGCTTCCGGTGGACACCTAGGAGTAAAAAGGACTCTAATGAAGATTCGGCAACGTTTTTACTGGATAAACTGTCGGGACGACGTGGAAGACTGGTGTAGGAAATGTACTAGCTGTTCGTCAGTTAAGGGACCACATACACGCAGTAGAGGTGCGCTTAAAGTTTACAACGTGGGAGCACCTTGGGAAAGAATTGCTTTAGACGTCGCAGGCCCTGGTGTACATCCTGGTGGTCATGGACTATTTCACCAAATGGCCTGAGGTATTTGCCATTCCGAATCAAGAGGCAGTCACAGTAGCGGAAACTGTAGTGACTGAAGTGTTTTGTCGGTATGGTGTGCCTCTTGAGATCCACAGTGATCAGGGAAGAAATTTTGAGTCTCTGGTGTTTCAGGAAACTTGCCGAGTCATGGGAATTCATAAAACTCGGACTACGGCCTATCACCCACAGTCAGACGGAATGGTTGAGAGATTCAATCAGACTCTGGAACGACATTTGGCCAAAGTAGTTGACAACCATCAAAAGGATTGGGACAGGCATATTCCGCTCTTTTTAATGGCATATCGGACAGCAGTTCATGAAAGCACGGCCGTAACTCCTGCGTGTGCTAATTTTGGAAGAGAACTACGTTTACCTGCAGACCTTCTGACCGGACGACCTCCAGATGCACCAAAGACGGTTTCGGAGTATGCAAGTGAACTGCGAAACCGGCTTGATGATGTTCACAGGCATGTTCGTGAACATGGATTGCAGGCCAGCGAGAAGGTGAAGACCAGATACGACCGGAAGTCTAACCAGACGAGGTTTGAGGAAGGATCATTCGTGTGGCTACATAACCCTATGCATCGAAAAGGAAAGTCACCGAAATTGTCGCCGAGTTGGGAAGGGCCGTACAAAGTAGTCACAAGGATCAATGACGTCACTTATCGGATACAGCGCAACGCACGTAGCCCCTGTAAGATTGTTCATGTTGATCGGTTGGCCAAGTACCATGGAACGAATGATGCTCGGGACGAGCATGTCTAAGGAGGGGGTAGTGTTACGCCGGTGGGCTAGTGCTAAAACTTTGATCGTGTTTTTCCGTGCCTTGGAGGCGTTTTCAGCAGGCTGAAATACCATTTCAGGCCGTTTCAGAGAGTGCTCTAACACATACTAGTTTATCGAAATTTCACCCAAGTTGCCGTTGTTTTCAGGCGCCTGAAACATGTTTTCAGTCCGTTTCAGGCCACCCTCTATCAGATGACGCCATAACCTGAAAACCCGTTTTCAGACGTTTTCAGGACCCCTTATGGGCCTTTGAAGCCTACTTCAGTATATGACGTAATTTTCAGTAGGAGTGAAAGAGATAGCACGATTAGAGAGAGACAGCTATACTGAGAACATTCCAGAAAGGTGTGACAGAGACAGCACAAGACAAGGATAGCACTATGATGCCGAACATTCGAGAAAGGTATAGGCTAGGCAAGACGGCATTTGGAAGGATCCCGAACAGTCTCGTACTGGGTAGTAGGTACCTACCGAATATTCGGGAGTCCTCGACGGCCGGTATATAAGGAGCCCGGGAATGCGACCGAGTTGGAGTTTAATTTGGGAAAGCGACGAGTAAACATCGAAGCGAAAACTGCGACAAGAAGATTTTGGAGTGCGATATAAGTGTTTGTGTACTAAGTGTTGTAACGTAAAGTGTGTACAATAAATCCTACTCTACTTCATCGGTTTAGAAGTGCATTTCAATCTAGATCCCACACCCCTAGAACGTAACACTATGTTTAACGCACTTGTCATAAGCAGCTAGATTGCAAGTTAGGATAATTCACTATTGTATTACATTATACGGTACAGTATGTTCACACCTACTTCCTTATAAAACCTAAGTTCGCTGTCGAATGTAACTATCCTTTATTGCTGTTACTGACGTTGTCGTGACGTAATAAACCCATTCTGAGCTACTTTGGGCTTCACATAAGCTCACACCCTCGTTTTCGACTCGGAATTCCCAGGGAGTTATGCACACTCTTCTACGAAGATAATATAAATGCACGCGATACGGAAAAAAGGAGACTAAATCACAGTCTTCCAATGTTCTATACCACTACAATGTTATTAAAATAACAACTTGCAACAATGTGGCTGTCTAACGTAAAAACCATACAGAAGTAATTTTTACAACTATTATAAATCATTTGACAACAAACTAGCGACAATGGACAGTTATTATTAGTACTATGTGCACACTGTCTCGTCAAAAGTAAGTATAGGTTGAGCTTATCCTCATGAAAATCGGGGTTTTTTTTCCAGATGGTAACCCTCGGGAACGAGGAATAAACTACCTTGATACTTTGTATTTTAATAGGGTAAATTCAGTCAGTGTGTGCCTCATATACGTTATCACCATATTTTTTGCAAGCTAACTTTGGTAAATCTCTTCAAACACGTGCTAATTTAACAACATAAATATCAAAAAATTAATCTACCACTTTCTTGGTAAAGTATTAAAAATTGTTTGGTACCGCTTAATGAGGAGAATGACATCACGCACTATACAGCTAGTCAAGAAACACAGGTAAGATTTTTCACGTGTACAGTTCATGAAACACGGTTAAATCGATGAGTAAAACACGATAATGCCTAATTTTCTTCAAATAACAAAAAAATTATATATTTACTAAATAAAATCAACGAATTTTGATGTCATCGAGAATGACAACATTATTGCCATATGAAAATCTTATTGAATTTTCATCAGATTCCGGTGCTCCTATATATTGGCGGTTGTAAGCTTGTCACTCCCGCCCAAGTTGACGTAAAGAATAAATAAAAATAAAAAAATCAATTTATTTCAGACATAGTCCATATGTGTTTGTTAGTAACAATAAAATTTAAAAACTATGTTAGTACAATAAATTATGTTATAATAATTATGTTATATAATAAGATAAATAGAATACTGCATATTTATAACATGACGTCACTTGTTGAAGCTAAGAAAACAATTTTTGACTGGTTGCGACAGATGGACTATACTGAAACTGAAAAAGTACTAAATTTTGATTTTTGATTTTTTGATGAACAAACGCTGTGTGCTAACTTCTTTTGTTATTTTTTCATTTTTTATTTATTGATGTAATTTGATTTGTCATCTTAATAGGCTGTGCTACTAAATTATCATTTTTGTAAAATCGATCTTTGACATTAGTTTATATTTTTTTAGAGATCCTATTACTAGTAATATTACTGTGATTCGCGGAATTGTTAAACGTAAGTACCTAACACGTTAGATAAGAATACTCGGAAGAGCAGCTTTATCCTAGCACAAGTTTTACTAACTTAAATGGGTAAGGCCTATTGTTTAGTGATAATGTAACGTGTTTATAAATAAAATATTTTGTATTTTTTGTATTTGTAATAAAATTAATAATACATTAAAAATAGAAATTTATATAATTAATTTTTGTGTCTTTGGCGATCTGGACTCGGGTCCAGTGCTGCATAATGGCACTGTCCACGTCCAGTCTCGCTGCCACCGTTTTTAGAAGGCTGTTGGCGCTGCCCCGGACTCGATGCATCAGCGATGCAATGCGCTTTCTAATGATAGTTAATTTATATGTTGGGAGTTAGCCTAGTTACAGAAATAAATGAATTTTATTGAATTTTATTTATTTATAGCCGAAAGGCTATCGACTTCAGCTGCGGCTAGCATAGCTGAAGCACTGCAGTACCGCGGCAGCCCCATCAGCCCCATCATAAAATATGGCTGCCGTCTGTACGGAGATCGCGTGACGTCATCCGTCAACGGTGACAACTTTCGCAGCGGTTATGCGGTGTTCCATTTTTGAAATTACTACTTTTTTTACTTTGTTGGTAGCCAATTGCATACAGAATTGGTTACATTCATTGATACCAAATACCAATGTTGAGTACGAGTTATTTGAAGTTTTTGGTTTCATGGATAAAGCCATGATTTCAACAGCTTCTTTAACTTCTATATACTATATAACTTCTTTCAATTCAATTCATTTATTCAGAGCAAAATACATATTGCGTTGAACATTTCATTAAAATTAGGTATAGATATAAATTAAAATAAATCACTTAATAATCAATAAAATAAAAAAAACACACACACAATTAATGGAAAGGAAAATGTCAAAATTAAAGAATAAATAAAAAAATGGTCAGAATTTAAAAATAACTAAACAATAAATAACTAAATCACATCACATAATCATGCCTAAGTCATTACAGAATACATTTAAATTATGTCAATTTACCTACTATGTCCATCCTCAAGGTATTCAACCATCGAGTAAAAGCATTTATTTATGAGAAATACTTTCAGTTTCCTTTTGTAAATAGTTAATTTAGTAATGGACTTAAATTCTATCGGTAGCTCATTATATAAACGCACTGCCTGGTAGGAAGCACTATGTTTGAAAATATTGAGCTTTGGCAAACCTGTGTTACCTCTAGTGGGAATATCTTTCCTCCTGGAGGCTAGTCTTTTATCTCTCTCAAGAGAAGTCTCCACCTTGTCCAAGTGCTTTACTAAGTCTGATAGTGTCACTAGTATGTAGAGGCAGGGAACCGTAAGAATACCAAGCCTAATGAAATAATTCCTACAGGACTCAGTTTGAGGTAGACGGAAAATAACCCTTATAGCTCTCTTTTGTGCTACAAAGGCTTTATTTATGTTATATTGGTAGCTGTTGCCCCAAAGTTTTATACTGTAGCGTAATCGTGAGTCAATTAAAGCATTATATGTCATCTTTAATTGCTCGATTGTTACCTCGTCTCTAAGACTTCTAAGTACGTGACAAGACGAACTAATGCTATTTGAAATGCTCTCCAGTTCTTTTTTCCAATTTAGAAGAGAGTCAATGTATGTTCCTAAAAACTTAACACTTGTCACTCCTGTCATGCCAATGCCATCTAAGGAGCAATTAACAGCATCTTCGTTTCTACATGTTGATTGGAACAGCATTATATTTGTTTTTTGGATATTGAGAGTCAAGTCGTTAATACGGAACCAAGCGGAAAAAGCGGATAATGCTTTATTTAGTTTAAAATTTAGTTCTTTTATACTATTTGCCGTGATAACAGCGTTAGTGTCATCAGCAAAAATTACTGGTGAGACATCTGGTAATTCCGAGTTAATAAAATCAAAAAGGTCGTTAATGAACGTTATAAAAAACAAAGGACCTAAGATTGAACCCCGAGGCACACCTTTTTTAATGGTGACAGTTTCGGAGTTAAAGGTGAGTTCCTCACAATCACGAACCGACTGCAACTCCACGTACTTGTTTTCTGTTATTTAAGTAGCTACGAATTAAATCTAGTTGGTCTCGTCTGATACCATAGTGATCCAATTTACCAATCAAAATTTCGTGAATAATGTTGTCGAAAGCTGAGCTCAGGTCTAGAAAGACTCCCGCAACTTTTTTGCGTTCGTTTAGGTTGGCTACCACTTCATCCATCAGGGCATCTTTAGCTTCTACTGTACCAACACCCTTTTGGTAACCAAACTGCCTCTTGTTGAGTACTTTGTTAGAGGTAAAATGGTCCAACAGCCTCACCTTGATCAGTCTTTCGAAAATTTTGGAAAGTTGGTAGCAAGGAAATAGGCCTAAAGTTTTTCAAATCGTTTCTATTTCCTTTCTTGAAAACCGGAACGATTTTTGCAACTTTTAGTTCTTCAGGAAAAACGTTTTTCGCGAGATAGTAGTTAAAGGTGCTACTCAAGAGATTCGCCAAAATGTCAATGTTTTGTTTTATAATAGTGATTGGAATCTCATCACAGCCTGACGAATATTTATTGGCCATACCTACTACAAGTTGTTTAATCTCTCTATCTTTAAAAGATGTACCACATATTTTATTCCTCTGAGGATTACCTACAAGATCTAAAAGGTAAAGTTGCTGAAATTGACGTAGTTGGGAATCGTCTAGTTTAATTTCTCTTTCTCTTTAAACACACATTATTAAATCGGTACGAAATATTCTTGTCGCATCGAAAACCAAACCTGATTGCATCAAACGCAATATCACATCCGAAAATTCACTTATAAATATCCGAGAACCTTCCGACGAGCTCTCTTCAAATCTGCCCGGTCCGAGTGTCCATAACTGGTAACCCAATTACGTACCAATGGTCCGATGATTGGCCCCTGGGGAAGGCCATGCCGCCACACTCAGTTGCGTGGTCACGGTCCTTGCGAAATATAAATTCTTTAAGGTCGGCCGATATTTATCAGCCTCCCACGGGAGGAGCGGCGACGGAATGCCAAAATTGTTGCAAATTAGCTCAGGGATGGTATCAATGATGGTGTAATTCGACCGTGAACTTTGGACATGTGTATTCCGATGGTCTCCGAAAAAAAGAATCAAAAATTTTTACAAAGCTTTATTTAACTTTAGAAACTTATAAAAAACTTTTTTTTTCGAAAATTTGTTTTAAAAAATGTTTTGTATGCTCTGCGGCCGTGTCTAACATCTGGGCTACCAGAATGGTGGAAGAGGTCTAAAAGTTATTGAAATTAACACGGTTAATCCCAAAGATTTTTAATTTCTGCATTTAGAGATTGATTGAAGCAATCCGTTAAAAGTTGATTTCATTATGTTACTTTATTTTTTAGCAATAAAAAATATTTTTATTACAAACATTTTTTTTTTACAATGTGAAATGGAAACATATTTATAGAAAAATGGACTGCCACGGGGTTAAGTTAATTTCAGTTATACAATTACTTTCTGAATTGCTTAATTAATTCCGAAAGGAAACAAAAAGTATATTAACAATTAATATATATTACATTGATAGTACATAACTACTAATTTGAATATGCCACTGGGGATATACCAATTCAGAGTGTTAATTAAATTGCTCGCGAATAAGTCATAATAAACAGCCATACTGCTATAATTAAATGGAACTCTTGGAATTTGTATAAAAATGTAGGAATGTTTCTAATTAAATGAAATTCATAATTAAAAAGCAAAACACAGCCTCGGAATTCGTTATGATAAGCATTAGGTTCCTACTTCAGGCAGGGCAGGCCTAGGAGGTGGACCGAGGATCTGGTGAAGGTCGTGACAAGCCACTGGATGCAGCAAGCGCAGGAACGATCGCGGTGGAAAAGCAGTGGGTGTCAAAAGTGTGATATGACGACGATAATAAGAAACATGATTTGGAATTCGTCGAAACCGGATATTACGCGAAGGCTTTCTTCACTAACAATGCTTATAAAGTACTTCCAAGTGGTAAATCCGAAAAAAGGGTGAAGACAAAGCCAACTCAATTCTAACTACAATACGTTTTCAATATCTGTATAGTAGGTATGTGAAGCAAAAATTGATCAAACTTTTTGATTTAAACTAATGTAGGTACTTCTTAGACAAACCTTGTAGATACTAACTTTATTTTAAAGTGTTGTTCCCTTTGTTTAAAATCTTTTAAACGTTAAGTAGCTAGCCAATGTTTACATCTGAGTATCAGTCACTTGGGTTTTGTTTCAATTCACTTTGCTCTCAAACCATTGAGAGCAAAAACATTGTTTGCATCAAAACTTCAACGCATCAAAACCCCTACCTTAACATAGCATCTAATTAACCCTTCGCATACCTACTTTGAAACTCCGATCAAAGTTAACAGCACATACACTCGCGGTCCGCCCAAGTCTGCAACCGCCGTGCGCACAGTGGGGCGGGCGGCGACCGACTGGCTGGGCGCAAAATGCAATTGTTGCATGTCCAGCACTGATTGCGTGTTTACATTTGTGCCACTGTGCGATTTGGGCGGCTGGTGATTGGTATCGGAATGGAAGGATTCGTTTTTGAGGTTTGCCTAAGTTGGTGTTTAGGGTTTACAACTTTGTTATCAATATTTTGTTATTTTTAATTGTTGTGCGAAGTAGTGCTCTCTCTCTGTCTGGGTGTCCACGGAAGACCAGCGTCGTGGCATTCCTGAGATGCTACGACACACGTTCCTTTTCAGTATCTGGTGTATGTGCTTTTGAATATGTGTTTTTCTATTTGTAAAGTATGTATGTGATACTGAATAAACATGTTTTCTTTCTTTCTTTCAATACATATTACGGAAAAATACAGAACCTCGCCTCGAAAGAAGGCAGTACCTAAGCAAAAAAACATAGTATCTCTATATGCCAGTTCAAACGCGATACGCCGAGGTGGCGAGAAAAAAAAATACTTTGTAATTTTCTGAGGACGCGGTTGCGCCGCCATTGCTTACAATACATGTGACTTGTACCGAAATATCTTGGGAGTATCGCACCGCTAGTTGATTGACGATAAAAAATAAGACAATAGTAAATAGCAAATAAATATTTAGTTATTTCGACAGCCCCTAAGCTAAGTATGTAATTTATAAGACCGAATCCCTTTGATGTTTAGTGGGCACAAACTTTAACTTTGTGAGTTGCAACAACATTTTAATAAGCACTAGTGGGCCCGGCTGTCTTGCCTGCTGTTTTAGCTTTTTTTTAATTAATTTCTCAATGTATAAAAATTGTCTCATTTTTTTTTGATATGAATACTTAGTTCAGACTACAAGAAAAACATCAAAGAAGAATCATCCAATTAATAATAATAATAATTTATTTATTAATGTCAACAAATGGACCAATTACAATGATAAAACAGAAAATTACAAATTATTAACTTAAGCATATCTAAAACAGTATCTTAACATTAGCCCGCACATGTACCATGTCACAGTGATACATGTACAGACAGTCAAAACGCTCAGCGAAAGCGCGCAGGATACTGTTCGGGCTGGCCCGCACCCGGCGCACCAGGGATGTGCACCGCTTGCGCATGGTTGTATTAAAACAATCCACGCCCGCCTCAGCGAACATCCCCGAGGCGCTACAGAAGCGAGGCAGCCCCAACAGAACCCTGAATGCATTATTATATTGGACGCGTAAGGCGCTGTACTGTTTCCGCGTATAGTCCACCTACAGACCGCTCGCGTAGAAGGACGTGCAAAATGCCCTGAACAGGGTAATTTTGACGTCTCTTGAACATCGAGAAAATCTGAGAAATTAAGTGCAGTCGGTCTGAAGTTAGGAGCGTACATACATTTCTGTGATTCATTTTATTTTTATTTTAAAGATTAGGTTATTAGTTATTTTAATGATTTCCATTTAAAAATGCATCATAAATTATAAATTTTTAAGTATTTTTTTGCACGCAAGAACAGCTGTTGAAAAATCACAAACAGTTTCTTAACACGTACTATCCTACAGTAAACTCCCACCATTCGACATAGGACTCTGATATCACAATGCAAGTATTCTCACCAACATTGCTAAGCCAAAACGCCCTCGCACAATTTCATTAATGTACCAAAAGATAGAGTGCAGGCGCAATTTTCAGTTCAAAGCAATCCGTACCAAATGTTCGGAATAAGCTCAGATATTTCAATTCCAGCTCAAATGGAGCACATGCGGTACCCTAAAAACTACAAATCGGCCAGCAACCATTGTTGGGGCTCACAAAAGAACAACAAAGCATTCAAGGCTACTTCACGTTGGACACAGATGGGAATAGAACAGCCAGGAATGTAGAATATACAGAGTGTTACAAAAATTCGAAATCACTGAAGTTTTACAATTTACCCATAAAACTGTACAACTTTCCCAAAGATATCCCTATGCAGTAATCTCAAAAAAAAATACTCACCTATAATCGATCAGCTGATGGGCTATTTTGTTTGAGAAGTCCAAATTTATTTATTGAGATTTCGATTTAGTTATCTTTGGGAATGTTGTTTAGTTCCACGGGCACAACAACAACCATCAATTAAAACGGTTGTTTTTGTAACACCCTGTAGATACACTTTCTTAAGGTAAAACACTGGAAACTTCATAGTAGCGGGCCGTTGGACGCAGGTTTGATGGCTGCCTCACGCAAGGTTTTTTCACTGCAAGAATATTTTCATCTGTTTATTTTGTTTCGGATCAAACCCGAATTAACCTAGGCACTGTTTCTTTTACGACACACCTTGTATACGAAATAACAGTTAGTTATATTTAATAACTAGCATTTATTAGTTTTGCATAAAATTACAAACGAATTGAATTGATTATTAATGAGGTAATGGCATAAGCTTATTGCTTATGCCATTACCTCATTAATAATCACAAATTTTTTTATTTTTAGGAACTGAACGCATCTAACATTGTTTTTTTGTTTATAATAGTTTTTAATTGTAGCTGTTTTGCTATGATTATGATTAATAAGATAAGATAATGTTTTTTTCATCGTTACTGTGTCTGTGTGAATAAAATAAAATAATTCTAAGACTGTCTCATGCTTTATCATCCTAAGTTATTTGCTTGGTAGTATATTGTGTTCTCAATTGGTTAAATAAGGCTATTCACGTTCAGACCGTGCTGGCTGTTCTTGCACGACCTATGCCATAGGTGGAGGGTCGCCCGCGGAGTTCCATTAGCGGCTGTCACTGGAAGAAAGAAAGAAGAAAAGAAAATGGCGCGAACGCTCAGCCGATACATATCGCTGCCACGCCTACGGACTGATGACCCAGTTTTGTTTTGTTAATGGTATTTACTTCAGTCTAGTGTTTGATTAGCTGTTTTTTGGATAAAACGCTTTTTTGTTCAACTGATTGACGTGTTATGATAACATGGCAAAATAACAAGAAGCCCTCTTGGAGTAGGTAAATAATTACCATGGCTATGCCTTTCTTTAGTTTATGTAAAGACATAAACTAATGAATGGCATAGCCACAAAACAGACTTGAAGAAGTTGATGAAATTTTATATGGGAGTCCTAAACCCCTGCAACGATGATAGTCGGTTATGAGATTGGAAATAAGCAAGACCTACTGCCCCAAATACGGGCATATTTTAACATATTCCATTAACAACGGATTGAAGCAAAAATCCACACGACAGTAGTCACATACCCAACATGCCTTGAGCTCTAACAAAACTATGTCTGTCTAAAGCGTACGTCCCCAACCAAACACCTGGCGAGCCCCCGCCCCCCCCCCAAAATTGTCATGAAACAAAACAGTCCAATATTAAATCTCAGCGAATTTCGCAAGAATCGATGCCTTCTTCGCGGAGCTAAGATATTAAATTCCTGGTTGACGTCGCTTTCATATCTGCCTGACGTTCATATAGCTGGATGAAACGCCGGTATGCGGTGATAGCCCACGTAGCGAAAGTTACGGTGAATCGTTGAGGTGAGTAGAGGGTCCATAGCAACATTTTACGTGCCGTAATCTGTAACGTTTTGTCGGGTTTTTGGGCCTTTTGCCCTTATATGATTTAAGACTTTCGCGTTGCATTTTAACTCTAACTTTTGGTCTATCACTTTGTGTCTTTTGACGTGACAACGTCTTTTAAATTGATGGAGCCGGCTGCACGCACCAAAAACATGACGCATGCGGCGTTACCTCGCTCTGAGGCGTTCCATTCAAGGCTTGAAGTGCAAGCGAAAGGGCGAAACGAACGACAAATAGGCAACGTGACAAAGA